>CM061063.1:181654734-182319497 GCA_030762895.1 Sophora flavescens
ATGAATTGTAGAGCAATCTGTGACATAGGTCTAAAACATCAACTGTATAACATCAAACATCAGATGCCACTGACATTGGTTTGTGGTGCTGATGCAAATTCTCTGGTGTTGTGAGCAGCAATCGTTGATGTCAGCAACAGGGAGTCTCTTGTATACATAGACATGGATAGTAACGCAATGTGGTGTTCTGGTTGTGTATAATATTAAATCTATATAGTTTTTAAAAACATATATTAGCTCTCAGAATTTCTGACGGATTGGTGTGTGGAACCATTTGTGCCTGCCTATTTGCTAGTAATAAGAGATGTACTGATATAATAATATATATGCTGATTAAAGAGCTGTTAGGTACGGGGCGAGGGAATAGCCAAAAGGCTCAATAAGTGAATCTGTTAAGTCAGTTAGTAGTAGTTAGGCGGTTTTGTTAGTTAGGTTGTAATAAGTGTTTTGTAAAAAAGAGAGAGAGGATAGGGCAGAAGAGAGGCATCGAAAATATTTTTGAGTAAAGTGGGAGAGGACTGGGTCTCTCGAATACCCAAAGTGGAGAGTGTGGGTCTCTCGAATACCCGTTGTTGAGTGTGAGTTATGAGCTATTCTCTGTAATTCTACTTGTAGTGAATAAAAGATCCCTTATTTCATATTCTTGAAATACCTTTTCTAACAAGAGCATCAAAAGCATAGTTACACTTCTCTTTTTTTGCTGTGAATTCCCTCTTTGTAGTAGTTTACATTTTACAATTTTACATTATTTTATTTATTTTTCCTAATAATACGTCATAGATCATTATGAAATTTAATTTCTCAGGGCTTGATTTAGTCATAACTTTTCATACTTATATTCTGTATTGGCCTAACCTTATGAATTCTAGTGTGAGTATAGGATAAAGAAACTCAGAAATGAAGATAGCGTTATGCGGAGAATTAGAAATCGACGAAAAGCTCAAGATCATTGGGACAAAGTAATTTCTTTGTTGACTTGTTGACATTTAAACATCGTGTATATTTCACGCTATTTTCCTTTTGCTTATTTCAGCCATCTTAATTGTTGGGTTATATGACTGATATTACACTTTTAATCAGTTGAGGAAATTTGTGATGTACACATACGGATGCCCTACATTAGATGACACCTCCAACAACTCTAAAAAGGAACCCAATTGTGGTGGGTTTATGTTACAATCAATTCGTGGTAGGGGGTCATCACATAAGCGAAGGCAGCTAAGCAGAAAAGATTCTATAAGTTTCTACAAGAAACCCAGCTTACCTGCCAACAAGGTAAAGTTTTTATTGTGCACATTCTTCAGTTTAGTTTCCTTTCTGGGTTTCCCAGCTGGATCTGTGTTTTATCCCCTTCTTTTGGCTTGTGAGTTCACCATGATCATCAATGTGACCTACCCTTAGAATGTGAGCTGGTTGTTATTGGTAACTGTCTAATGGTCCTAATTCCAGAAGTGGTCAAGTGAACCCTATTGTACTTTTCCCGTTTCCTGTCTGTAGGCATGTAATAGTGAATTTATTAATATCGTTATTATCATTTTCTCATGCATTGGACTCAGCAAAGCCTTGTGTCTATGCATGCATATTAAATATTGATTTTAGGCGATTATGGCTATGTTTTCCAAATTTAAAGTAATATAATGCTAATTACTCAATCATATGTAAGATAAATGGCCACTCTGCTGCACTTTTGGCTCTCCATTTGGTTGGCCAATCTAATATTTCACCATTTAAGACATCTGTTGGTTACTCAAATGATTTTACCTGTAAAAAATAATACATCTGGGCCTCTTGGCAGACTGCCTGAGTAATTTGGTCACCATAAATACCTGCTGGCAATTTGTCCAAAATAAACGTTGGGAACCATCCAGGTCCATGGATGGCTTTAAGGTAACACATTTTGTTGATATCTTGTAAAATGTTAATAATACTTCCTTTTCTTTGATGACACGTGTAATATATTTAGGTAGGGATTAGGGAATGTATCATATATAAGGAGTGATTACTATGAGACATTCAAAGTGTGGGTCACATTGATCATGGTGAACTCACATTGATCAAGATGGAAGGATCTCTTAGAAGGTTGCATGACAACTTTAAAAAGTCACATAACTTCTGGTTTTAATTCAGACTATTTTCATTAATATTCAAAATTCATGACTCTTGTAGTAAGAACTCCTCTCATATCACATATTCTCTATGTACTTAATGTGATTGGCTTGTAGACTTGTAGTTAGTTTATGAAAAATGACCCTGCATTGATCCCAAGCATCTGTTAATTTTCATCTTTCAATGTGTTGTCTTGTCTTCCAGTCATTGAGCAGCAAACCGCTTGGATCCACAAATGATTCAAAACTACATTCTGAACAAATGGTAAACAAGCAGAACGTTGGTTCATACAAAGATTTCCCTCAGTCTCAACTTCAAGAATCTTCTATTGCTCATGATAGCTTCATTCCTCCTCCACCATCACTAGGTAGGAATTAATTTTAGTTCACAGCTTACTTATTTGTTGATGCATGACACCCTTCACTGCAACCACTTCATGTGAATTATGTTTTGCGATTGTTACTTTGCTGAGTTTCAAAAACTGAATCTGATCATATATCCACCTTTTCACTATCATGAATATCTTCTATGGCTGCATGTTTTGTCCTGCTAATGCCTCTGGTTCTAATCCTGCTACCCATTTAAGATCATCGGGATGGTGTATCTACAAGTTCTACAGCTGTTGTAACATGGCAATATAAGACGCTATGTTACCTATTGTAATTAAGATTATGAGTAGTATACCTAACTAGGTAAGTACTAAGTATGATTATCTAGCTTGAGCTTTTGGTTGACACATTTATTCAACATGTCATGGGTATAAAATAACTAAACATAAAAATTATTTGTCCTATTTCAATACTGGCATACATGGGTTCCAATTTTGCATAGAAATGGTTTAGCTGCTCTATAGCTGTTAGATTGCCGGTTATCATCCATTCTTTGTGAAGCTTGTTTCTACACTTTTTGAATAGTCATTTTAATGATTTAGCACACCTTTCAGCTTTATATATTTCTGAAGTTGTTTTATAATATATTTTGAAAATGTTGGTGCTTTTGCCACCTCTCATACGTTTAACTTGTATGCAAATGCAATGCAGAATGTAAGAGTGGTTCTGACATGGACATGTCCGATGTTCAGAAGAATCTCAGAAATTTGTACGAGTACAATGTCATGCTAAGGGACAAATTAATAGCTGCACAGTCTCGGCTCGGTCCTTCCTCATCTAGGCACTCCTCTCAAATAATAAGTGATGGAACTTAGCTTTGTATCTTTCTAAGCGGGAGTCCTTAATGCGGGTTGCTAAGATTTTCCATGATTTTTACAAGTATGGATGTAATTCTACCATGGAAGTTGGCCCTTGATTGAAAACTGACCAAAGGGAGTTACTAATTACGATTTTTCTAACCTGTGCAACTTTGCACATGTTAAGAAACCAAAAGTAGAAATATTGTATTGGAAGTTGTGTATTCAATTCCTTGAAAATTAAAAACCCACTCTTTCCAATATAATATTTATATTTTATGCTTCTTAAACATGTGCAAAGTTGCACAGGTTAGAAAAATCTTACTAATTATTGAAGAATCTGCTGCATGGACCTCTACAAACCATAGCACTCCTGGCCGGTATTCTTACAAGGAAAAAGATCTTCTAAAGTGAGTAAGAGTATATCTATTATTGATTTAATCTTAAGTGCTCATCTTACCCAACAAAATTTAATGGCGGATTTCTTTGTTAACTTTAGAGATAAACTTGCTTTAGAAGAGTCTTGTCCTTCGTAGAGTTGAAGTTGCTTAGTCTAGACAAAGTATGGTTATCCACATTTCTGTGAGAAGAGGATTATGCTTTCGTCTTGTATTCTTTCATAGTATTGTTAAAATGATTTTCTGTGTTGATATAACCTTTCATGAAACCCTTGTACAGTCAGTGCTTTATTTTGTGCACAGGCCACAGAAGTAGAATAGCATTGAACTTGTATTTCATGCCTGATATTGCAGGTTGTATTCAGTATTAGATTCGTTGACATATTCAAATTGGGTAAATACATAAATTGGTTCCTAAAAGATACATGTGTGCATTTGGTCCTTAAAAGTTTGTATGCACAATTTAGTTTCCAAATGTGCAAAATTAGCAAGTTTATACTTCCGTAACATGATATTTATGAGTTCTAATGGAGAAATTGATGTGTCGCGTTAAATGTACATGCATCACATCAAAAAATATATGTTAGATTGCCTATGAGAAATGCTTAATGTGCGAGAGTGATCTTGTTCCAAAACAACGTTGTTTCTCCCTAAGATTATCCCGGAACACATTTGTTTGAATATAAAATTCTAAAGGTTAGTTTAGATGTTGGAAATGAAATTGAAACAGAACGTCAATTTCAATTTCATATCTTTCAAAATTATAATTTGTGCAGAATTTTGTGTTTGGGTTTACTGATGATTAGAATATCAAATCGTACCCAAAAAAAAAGAAAAAAGAATATCAAATTGCAATTCTATTTCTTTTTCTTTTTTTAGACGACGAGATATTCCTACCGATTAAATTAATTTGAACTGTCCCGGACAAATGCTAGTTACGAGGGTTATGCGATATTGCTTCAAGAGTTGCTTCCTAGAATTTGAACTAGGTGAAATGTTATTTGTACAACTGGATTCTGGACACATAGGCAACATCTGGTTAATGTGTACAAATTCTTGGTTAATTCAGTTCAGTGGATGGTTAACAATGAATTGTGAACACTATTAACCACGACAGTGAACGATGTTAACCATCCATGCATCCTACATTAGTGCATGTTATTTTTTTTTGTACACCTTCAAACTTGGTTAATAGTGTTTAAAATCATGGTTAATGATATCTTGAACTTGGTTAATTGATATTAAGGATCACAATTTGTTGAACTAAGTGTTGCCCAGGTGTCCAGAATTCAGATGTACAAATAACATTACTCCTATCATAAGGGCTCAATTGTATTTTATATGCCAACTATCTAAGTGCACAATCGAGTGCAAAGTACTTCCTCAGTCTAAAATATAGGAAGCTGATTCCGCAGCTAAATGTTGTAACTACCAGGTCACAAGTTACAACATTACAATCAAGGCCCAAAAGTTTAATTAATTGAACATAGTTTGCACTTGCAGCTAGTACTATAATAATTTGATATTAGTATTGCAGTACTGTAATAGATGTTTGTGGACATAAAAAGGTACCAGACAACATATATTTGGTCCATTATCACCAAGTCACAATATAACTTAGGGAGGATTACTAGCTTGGGAAGTTCTCATCCCTAACTCATTCCATCTATCTGTCCTTAACCAGTGGGGTTTCAGGAGCACATTGCCTTCTCCAACACCTCCTGCAATTGTCCATTCTGATATGCCTCTGTAGGCCAAAGAAAGAGTGAGAAGGCAAGCATTTTCCAGAAATCAAATGATGGTAATAATATGGTCTAAACTGACGTTAAAAAGGCAAACCTAAAAATGATTATTATGCAGTCAATTATGACATCATATTAAACATGTGAAAGCTGGAGAAACTATTTGAAAGGCACAACTTTTGTTCTTTTAAACTATTATGAATCAATTACAAGGAAGTAAGGTATGGATATGTAACCATAACCAAACATCAAATAAACAAAAGATTAATATGTATACACAGGCATGTTGTAAACATCAACTTCAAAATAGCTGATGAAACAGTGCCTCTATCACTAGCATGATAGAATCTTTATCATGTTAGATTTGAATCGTAACAAAACATCTAATAAACAGAAGATTAATATGTATGCCCTGGCATATTGTAAGCATCAACTTCACAATAGCTGATAAAACAGTGCCTCTGTCACTGGCATGATAGAATCTTTATCATGTTACATTTGAATCAATTTGGTCAGCTCTAATATTTCTAATTTTCATTTAAATCAATCTATAGATATGACTCCTTTTCTTTTTCTTTGTTGGTTCAAGCTAGTGAATTTTCAACCTCCCAAGAATAAGAAGGAATTGTATGTTAGTCCTAGAATAATATTTCCATTAAGATGAGAATTTCTAGTATCAGTTTGGTTTTCATATTTCCTTGGTCAGATCTAAAATGTGAAATTCATCATAGTTCTCCCCCTTTAGCTTTAGCTCATCTATTTTAGTGCTATCACTGTTGGTCATGTTTTAAATGATTCCATCACTGAAACAAACCATATTCTACAAGCATCAGAAAACATGTATGCTAAGAAGCCAGCACTGTGTTGTAAACGATGACAGAAGCAAAACTAAGTAAAAGCAGCAAAGATCTAAGTGACCTACCAACAGTTATATCACAGCCACCAAAGAACTCTCCTTCAATGTAGAGTTGGGGAAAGGTTGGCCAGCTGGAATACTCCTTTAGTCCTTGGCGCAATATCTCATTTTCCAGTATGTTTATTGTTTCAAAAGACACATTTTGAGACTTCAATATTTGCACCACCGTGTTTGAGAATCCACACTGTGGAAACTCCTTAGTTCCCTTCATGAAAAGAACCACTTTATTCGAAGTAACAACTTTATCCAAGGTAGACTTCAATTCAGGAGTCAACGCTGAAAAAAGAACAAGTTGTAAATTTTGTTAGTGAAAATACTAATGTGTGCAAGAAATACAGGTTAAAGACTTGAAGTATCCCTATACATGATACTCGTTTTCAACTCGGTCTCTATACTTTAAAAAAATTCAATTCAATCCATATATGTACAATCATTTTAAATTTGGTCCCTAGGAACCAAACATAATCTTTGGTTTCTCCTGAAATTTGGGCTTGGGCCTAACTAAACCTCAAAATCGGTTGGTAAAGTGAGGAATGCCCAAACCTTATTAGCATTATTTAGGCCATATCTCTAAGTGATAACTCAACACAACCCTTCACACCCGGCACGATGAAGGTGTTGGAGACTACAATGAAGGCAACCCAAAGTTGCCGCAATTAAGGCAACTAGGGGCGGCGGACCGCATTTAAAGTGGTTTTCCAACACACCCCCTCCCGCCAAGGGCGATGATGCACTTGGAGCCTGGACAATGCAAGCATCCCAACAACATATCTATGATAGACTCTGATACTGTCTTAAAATTTAGACTGGACCTAACTCAACTTTACAAAACCGGCTTATAAGGTGGACTATTCAAGCCTTATAAGCACTACGGAGATCATATCTCTAGACACACACATCCAACACAATAAGGCAGACCGAAGTTGCTGCAATTAAGGCGGCTTTTCCAACAGTTTATATACATGCTAATTATTTTTACTTTGATCCTTATACATGACAATCCTTTTTAATCTAGTCCCTATATTTTAACCTAAACAAATAGTACTATAACACTAATAAACAATGAAAGACCAAATTGAGAATAATTTTACATATACGATTAAATTGAAATTTTTTTATTCATAGGGACCAAGTTAAAAAATAAGCCAAAAAGTATAGTTTAACTATAAATATATTTGATAAGATGTTTTTTAATAATAACTAATTTTACAAAATAGGTTGGAGAATGGAGATGGAGAGCACCCTCACTCACCCCTAAATCCGTCCCTGATTGTTGGGACTTGTGGAAAATCAATTCAATTCCACCTATTCATAGAATTAGCCTAAAAAGGGGTTGGGGCTTAATTGTGAGTGAAATTTTGATATTTCCAATTCATTTGGAAACCACCACATGAATGAAATTGAAAGGGAAGCGGGGGAGCAGTACCAGAGGAACACCGAACGGTAGTGGAACTGCGTTTGAGTTTGGGTTGGAAGAGGAGCTTGAGGGACAAAGCAGCTGTAGGAGAGAGGGGTCGCAGTGAAAGTGTTGTTGAGGTTGTTCCTCGAACTTGAGAGTGAAATAATGATGATGATGATGGTGCTATTCTTGGTTGGAACTGTAACTTGAACGGCGTAACGCACCAACACAACGACATGTTTGTTGTGCTTCCACTTCTCAAATCTCCGGATACACCCACCTTCAAGTTCAACTATAAGCACACCCCAAAAAAAAAAGGGGGAGTTCATCAACTATATAATATTTGGCTCCCTGTCTCACACGTGTGTTTGGTTTTGAAGTTGAAACTTGAAATAGATATAGCTATTGCTTGAGGTGATCTTAACTAATTGAGAATTTTGAAGAAACTCCCCAAATTAAAAAAGTTTTTAATTGGTTGCTAAATTTTTATAAAGTTTTTAATTGGGTCATTAAACTCATATAAAATTTGTAATTGGATCCCATTAGTAGAAAATTTGTTAGTGATTTCATCCAAGCTGGATACCCATATCAGCTACCTATGGTGGTTTGGATGGCTGATATGGGTGGAAGATAAACTTTGAGATATTATGTCATAAAGTAAGTCAAAATGAGCTTAAATAAGTTCTTCCAAACACCACCACAATATGATGCAACAAGATGAAATGAGAAGTAGTCACTTGTAAGTAGAGGGGCTATTTTGCACGAAGCTATTTCGATGGAGGGATATGCAACCGTGAATAATAGATTGAGGAATGAATGAGCTATTTGTTCAGATGGAGGAGAAGATATTTTGAGGGGGATTCCAAGTCACGTTATATATCAACAAACTTAACGACCTCTTCACGGAATCCTATCCCAACGACCCAATTGAAAATTAAAAAATTTATATAAATTCAAGGACTCAATTGCAAATTTTTTAGTTAAGGGACCTAATTGAAAACTTTATAAAAGCTCGGGGACTCATTATAAATATTTTTAGTTTGAGGACCTAATTGAAAATTCCAAAATAGTTCAGGGATCAACTCAATAGTTAAACCTTAAAAGTATCATAGTTGATTTTGCTTCCTAACAAATGTAATTTTTAGTGAAAACAGAGATGTTTGGTTATTGTCAGTCAAAATCAATTTTGCTTCCAAACCTCGGTTAGATTACAAATGATAAAAAGTAACTTCTACGTTAGGTTAAAAAAAATTACATTAAGTTTTACATCAAACTTGTTTTCAGAGCAAAAATATTCAAACATAAACAACTTCACTTCAAACTCAATCTTAATCAAATCAATTTTGCAAAATCACTTTTTGCACAATTTTTTTTTCAATTTTAGCCCTTGGCTCCCTAGTCAATCATTAGATGGTTAGCACAATAAAATTAGGTAACTACATAAAACATATATTGGATAATCGTCAAAATAACCAATCAAACATACACATTTTACTCAACTCGCCAAAATAGCAAATAATATACCCCCAAAAAAAAATGCACACAACAAAAGAAAATAAAAACATAATGCGGACAGACAGGATATCATGCCTGTATTTTCACTAGTATATATAATGGGGATCAAATTACTCCAATAGCATATTTAAAAGAGTTCTTCCAAATCTCCAACCTTTAAATATATGTTTTGGTGAATTATTTTTAATTTTTAGTTATGATTATGATGATATATTATATTATTTTTTAATTTTAAATTCAAAAAGTTAAATTTTAATATTAGTTTGATGATATAATATTGTGATATTAATTTTTAATTGTAAATTCATAAAGTTAATTTTTAATCATGGTTTGATTCTTAAATTTTTCAGTTTTTAAGAATTGTGGCAAGTGTTTATAAGTACTTTTGTAACGATGCATCCAAACGTCTTAATTTGTAAAAGCATTTTTTAAAGTGTACATCAAAATGCAAGTAACTTATTAAATTTAAGTACTTATAATATAAGCTCTTATAAGATAAATACTCATTGGATAAACAATTAAGCTTTCTACCCGAACACAGCCTCTTTAAACATAAAGTACCTTCAAGTTGTTTTACGATTAATCAAGCTCGTTAAATACTAAGAGAGTGCTTCATAAAATTAAAAATAGTAAAATACTAAACTCAGGGCAACTTTGTGGCACGTTGATTGGGGCATACGAAGGCAACACAGAATTATTATGTGTAATCAGAGGTAGACAGTTGTGAACTTGTGAATTATGTATTATGTTTTCATCTTACCACAACTCATCTGGTTCGCTTTTTCTTTTCTATTTTTTGGTAATAAAAATTTGGGGTGAGGGGATGATACCTCAGTCCAAGACAGAAACCTTCGGGCTCCAAGAACATTTATAATGGGATTTACATTTACCTCGTCCCAAAGAAACTAATAGGGGCTCGAACCTGCAACCTGTGAGATACAAAACCCTGTCATACTCCACCGGACCAACTCCTCGAGTTCTGGTTGGCTTTTTCTAATGTTCAGCCACTACACCATTGCCTCCCTCTTCTCGTGAAGCAAATCCAACAAAAATCACCAATTCGTCTCCCTCTTAAAACAGCCCAGAAGGCCTCTCATACAGAGAAATGTGGCAGAAGCCTGCATGCTCTGGAGTGGGAGGGAGCCACTAAATTTTAATCTAATGTACATCATGATCTTAATCCACTAAAATTTAATATAAATTTACCCTTATTTTCTCATTTTCAAAAGAGTCCTGTCCATTCTGTACTGCACTGGTTTGAAGGGATGCATCATGTCTCTAAACTTATATTGAGTTTATTCACCTAGTTAATTTTCATGCCTATAAGCACACTCAATACCTGGGAAGAACAAGAAAGATCCTTGGTAAAGATCAGAAATCAGAAGTCATTTTAACAATACTAAATACCATGATATTAATTGAATATACAATGTAGAGTTTGGGATATATCCCTTTTTCCACCGGGCAAAGGAAATTGGTGTTTTAAGACAGAGAATCAGAAAAAATAAGTTATCGATCTTCATCTGTTGTAATGTCAATCCCAATCAATGACAGCTCTTCATGCAGTGCATTGACATTCTTGAAATGTAAACCTCTGATGCCAACTTCAATTGCTGCCTCCACATTTTTCAGTCTGTGACAATAACCATATAAATCATGAACACTTTCACATAAATTAGCTTGAGAGTATGGTAATTAGCCAATTGAAATAACTTCAATTCTGCCAATCCAAATGACACTATGCTTACAAAAACCATTAATTTTGTCAAAGAACAGACCAATTTTGGGTCAGTGGCAGGAAATGCCTACCCAACATCAAGCAACTCCTTTCTCCAGAATCATAAAGAAATCATTTTTGAGACGATTAAAGTATAAAGGAAGATCGAACAACAACAACAACAACAACAACCAAGCCTTATCCCACTAGGTGGGGTCGGCTACATGGATCATACGGCGCCATAATGTTCTATCATGAATCATGTTAACAGTTAAATCATTGGCCTCCAAATCTTTCTTAATAGTTTCTCCTATAGTTTTTCTTGGCCTACCTCTACCTCTAGCTATTGGATTGCCCTCCACTTGATCCACTCTCCTTACTACAGAATCTAAAGGTCTCCTCCATACATGCCCAAACCACCTAAGTCGAGATTCAACCATCTTTTCTACAATAGGTGCAACCCCAACTCTCTCTCTAATGCTATCATTCCTAATCCTATCACGTCTAGTTTTTCCGCTCATCCAGCGCAACATTCTCATCTCTCGCTACGTTGATTTTACTCTCGTGTTGATTTTTTACCGCCCAACACTCCGTCCCATACAACATCGCTGGTCTAATAGCTGTATGCGGTAAAATTTTCCCTTTAGCTTAAGAGGTACCTTTTTATCACACAAAAAACCCGAAGCCTTCCTCCATTTTGACCACCCTGATTGAATCCGATGGTTTACATCACCCTCAATTTCTCCGTCATTTTGTATAATAGACCCAAGATATTTAAACCGAGTGACTTGTGGTATGTTGTGGTCTCCAACTTTCACCTCTAAGCTAGAGGTGTTTAGCCTTTGCTAAAATTACATTCCATATACTCTGTCTTGCTTCTACTCAAGCGAAAGCCATGTGCTTCTAAAGCTTGTCTCCAAGTCTCCAACCTTCCATTTATATCATCTCTCGACTCTCCAACTAGGACTATATCGTCTGCGAAAAGCATGCATCGCGGTGCTGGCTCTTGAATGTGCTCCGTAAGTACATCCAAGACCAAGGTAAAAGATAGGGGCTTAAAGCTGACCCCAGTGCGGACCTATGGTTATTGGGAAATCTTCACGTGGCTCCACCTGCGTTCTCACACTAGTCGTGGCCCCCTCATACATATCCTTGATAGCTCGAATATAGGCAATCCGAACACCTTTCTTTTCTAGGGCTTTACACAAAAACTCTCTTGGCACCGTATCATACGCTTTCTCCAAATCAAAGAAGGCCATGTGTAAAACTTTTTGATCCCTTCGATATTGTTCCATCCATCGTCGTAGCAAGTAAATTGCTTCCATGGTCGACCTCCCGGGCATAAAACCAAATTGGTTGTCGGTGATTTTGGTTTCTTTTCTTAGTCTTCGTTCAAGCACCCTTTCCCATAGCTTCATAGTATGACTCATAAGCTTAATCCCCTATAATTTGCGCAATTTTGTATATCTCCCTTGTTCTTGTAAATCGGAACTAAAGTGCTTCTCCTCCATTCGTCCAAAGGCATTTTCTTTGACCTCATAATCTCGTTAAAAAACTTCGTGAGCCAACTAATGCCTCTATTTCCTAGACTCTTCCATACCTCCACATGTATATTGTCCTATCCAACCGCTTTGCCATTATCCATCCTTCTCGGAGCTTCTTTTACCTCATGCTCTTGGATTCTACGATAAGAAGTGTAATTTTGGTCCTCCTCTCGATGTCAAGCACTTGTGAGCATGATAAAATTTCAAATCCTTCGTTAAATAACTTGTGGAAATAATTCTTCCATCTATCTTTAATATCTTGTTCCTTAACCAAAACTTTACCTTCTTCATCCTTAATACACTTCACTTGATCCAAGTCTCTTGTCTTTCTTTCCCTATTTTTAGCAAGCCTATAAATAGATTTCTCACCATCTTTGGTGCCTAAGGATTGGTACAACCCGTCAAAAGCTTTAGTTCTAGCGTCGCTCACTTTGCCTTATTGGTCTCATTTTTGGCCACCTTATAATTTTCCCAATTATCAGCATTTCTACATAAAGAAAAAGCTAAAAAACATTCCCTTTTAACCAGAACCTTAGCTTGCACGCTTTCATCCCACCACCGGGATTCTTTACCCTTAGGTCCGAATCCTCTTGATTCACCAATCGTCTATATAGCTAAATTCCTATTCCACTTGGCCATCTTGTCCCACATATCATTTGCACTTCGTTTGCCTCCCAAAACCCTCCCTCCAAAACCTTGTGTTGGAAGATCCTTTGTTTTTCACCCTTCAATTGCCACCACTTGATCCTTGAAACCTTTTCGTGGCCTCTTCTCTTCACACTCCTTTTAACTCTTACATCCATGACCAAGACTCTATGTTGGGTAGTCAAGCTCTCTCGGGTATGACTTTGCAATCCAAGCAAATCTTTCTATCCGATCTCCTAATAAGAAAGAAATCTATTTGAGAGCTTGTCACCCCACTTTTGTACGTGATAAGATGCTCCTCACGTTTCCTAAAACACGTATTGGCTATAGTAAGATCGAAGGCAGATGAAAAGTCCAAAATAGACTTGCCCTCACCATTTACCTCCCCTAGGCCATATCCCCCATGAAAACCGTCGTAACCTCTAGGTGCCCTCCCTACATGCCCATTTAGATCACCTCCTAAGAAAATCTTTTCACCTAGCGGTATTTCCTGAATTAGGCCTTCTAAATCCTCCCAAAATTTTACCTTGAAGTGTTCTTCTAACCCTACCTGAGGTGCGTAAGCACTAATCACATTAAAGGTGTCTTGTTCCACTACAAATTTTAGGGCAATGATCCTATCTCCAACCCTTTTTACATACATGCATACACACGAACTCAGATTGGAGGATGACGAATATTATTCATAAAATCAGACGATACACCAAGGGTTAGATATATACATCTGGATAATAAATGCACACCTATTTACAAAAATAATTGAGCCAATTGCTAGTGTAGTTATTTCCTAAGAGATGAGCTAATTCCTAAGAGGAGAGTCTCAATACAATTTAATGCAATTTGTTATTTCCAATATAGAATATTTCCTAAGATAAATAACTGAACACAATTTTCCATATGTACTCCCTCCGGTCCACAATATAAGAAAAAATTTCCAAATTTTTTAGTCTAAAATATAAGCAAATTTCAACTACTTTAATCCTATTTAATAAAGTTATTCTCAAAATACCCTTCATTTAATACAAATTTTGTTTTCCAATAACTCCTTTTATTCTCAACAACACAAGCTTAATAAATAAGAGGAAGGAGAATTTAGGTAACAAACTTAATTTTTTATTCTCAATGACTTTTAAATGAGATTAACTAACCATCTTAATATGTGTGTTACATTAAATTTTTGCTTATAATATGGACCGGAGGGAGTATGTATTAGTGATAAGTGATAAGCAACATTGTGGTTGTATGATTTTAATAATTGATCTAGTTTATGGAAAGAGTAGGAACCTGTCATCCACAAAAATACAATTCGATGGATCAACTTCAAGATGCCTCAAAACTTCTATATAGAATTCAGTGTCAGGCTTCCTCTTTCCTGAAATACATGGTGAATGGGTCTATACTATGTAAGGTTGCATAACATGATAGTTTGAATTTTTGCTTTAACCCTCACTAATCAAACTATAAAGCTCAACTAGGAGAAAGTAGAATCATTTGTTTGTTTTGTGCCACTAGAATCTAGATAATATCAAATAAAAAGGTGATATAAGAGGCATAAAAAAGAGGAGACAGGAGGGAAGGAGGGCGAGAGAGAGCGATATATATATATAGTGAGAGAGAGAGGGGGAGAGATGGCAGATTGTGTATTATACCATTTGTACACGAACAAAATGTCCAAGATAAATATTTCGATAGTTTTAACTTGTCTTCAATCAACTGGTACCTAAAATATAAAACATTCTTTAGAACGCAATGACAAACAGAAAATAAATCTCGTTAGAATAACAACTGTCTTACCATATAGGATAGTTTGTAAAAGCATGCATCTCGTAGTTATTTTGCTTTAAGGCAAGAAGCAATCGTTCCATGCCTTCTATGTATGAATATCCGCTACTCATACAAGTTTTAAGGCCTGTCACAGAACCCAAATGCAAGTCATTAGCTTTACCGAAACAGAGGGGGGCTTGGAGCATTAGAATGATACGTTCAGAGTACTTTAGGATTGCTCTTACAGAATTTGAATGTTGAGACCACAAATATAGAGCAATAAAAAGTTAACATGATAACAACGGAGGCTCACAATAACCATTTATATTATCGAACCAGGAGAAGAGAAAGAACAGTGTGCTCATGATTCTCATTTCAACGAATCTGAATACTACATCAAGTACATTTACACCAGGATATATATATATATATATATATATATATATATATATAAACATCCAATAGACAATAACTGTCTTCCAACTAACTTAACATCTGCGTGACAATTTTAACTAACTTTAAAACTAATCTAATAACTAACTGGCCCTAATACTCCCCCTCAAGTTGGGAGAATGGATTAATGAGGCCCAACTTGTCTGAGGGAATGAAAAGAAGTCTGTGGCAGAGCCTTGATAAGAGGATCGGCTAATTGGTCTTGAGATTTCATATGTATGAGATTGAGAAACCCAGAATGCACATGTTTTTTAAGGAAGTGGCAGTCAATGTCCACAAGCATGGATCTCTCATGGGAAGTAGGATTGGTAGCTAGTTCGATAGCTGATTTGCTGTCACAGAAAAAAAAATAGTGGAACCTGGATGAACTTCGAATGTACGCAAAAGTTGTTTGACTTTGATTCAAAGCAATTCGGTGGTCAGGGATGTGAGTGCCCTATTTGGCCTCAGCTGAGGACCAAGCCACTGGGGTCTATGAAACACGGACACGTAGACACCGCTAATGTCCCAAATATAGGACACCGACAGCGCTATATATATATATATATATATATATATATATATATATAATTAGAAAAAGTAGAATATGAACATCATTCATAAAAGATCTAAATTGATAACCAAGAATTATATATTCATCTAAATTGAGTACTATGTTTCTATAAAAAATAGTCAAAAACAAGATGATAAACAATTGAATCAAGTCTTTCACCATTATCCATCCATCTACTACCATAAAGATAAAAAATATATAATCAATTTAAGATCTTTCATCCCCTAGTTGATCATCATCATTGAAAAAGACAACCTCTAACTCTGGTTCATCGAAAGACAAATTAGCAACTTCAAGAATTCCACAATCACCAAGTGATCCAAAATCATTTCCAGCAACATCCTACATTTTAGTTTCCTCTTGATGATATTGTGGAGTATTCCTTGAAAGAAGTCGAAGGTTGCTATGAACAAATACTAAATCTTCTCCATCTTGTTTTAGAATATTTTTTTAAAGAAAAAAAGTACTCAATTTAGATGAATATATAAGTCTTGGTTATCAATTTAGACCTTTTATAAATGATGCTCATATTCTATTTTCTATATATAGCGGTGTTGGTGTCCTATATTTTGGACATTAGTAGAGTCTACATGTCCGTGTCGTGACCGGTGTTTGTGTCTGTGCTTCATAGGTTTTAAGTGCTGCTGCAACATAGTTTGGACTTATGTGATTAAAGCAAACATTTGGACCAGCCAACAGGATATCATCAACATATACCAATAAGATGACAAGAGTGGAACCTGGCCCTAGAGGCCTGAATGAAGCTAAGCAGAAGTAAGGTAGAACCGAACTTACGAAACCATTGCCTAGAGGCATGCTTCAAGCTGTACAAGGACCTATGCAGCCTGCAAATAAGCCTCTCCCCCTTAGATGGATAACCTTTATGGAGCTCCATATACACTTCTTCACGGAGATCCTCGTTGAGGAAGGCATTATTAAATTCAAGTTGTAGGAAACGCCAAGGCTTCTGGGCTGCCAAAGACAACAAAATCCACAGAGTAGTAAGCTTTGCTACCAGAGATAAAGTTTCAAGGAAATCTCTTGTGCCACAAGTCTGACCTTGTAACAATCCACTGTCTCATCAGCTTTATACTTGACTTTGTAAATCCAACGACTTCCAATTGTCTTTTCCCCTGAAGGTAATGGTTGAACAGTCCAACTGTCTAAGTTTTATTTGCCTCAAGTGCAGCAAGCTCTTCTGCCATGGCATGTCCCCACAGTTGGTGTTTAACAGCATGATGAAAAAACTGAGGCTCAAAGATTTCAGAAACTTGACGAATGTAGTTTCTATAGGATAGAGAAAGCTTGGAATAGGAAAGGTGATTTTGGATGGGATAAGTGACTTGACATTGGTAATCTTGCAGGTGGGATGGAGGTTGTTAGAAAATCAGAGAAATATCTGATAATATCTTTTCATATCTTAGCATATCTTAGAGTATCCTAGATAATCTCTTATGATTTATTTCTTATTTATATTTTATGATTTGATTCTCTATTTGATTAAGATTAGGATTCTACTTTTAGTATAAATAGGACTATTGGGTTGTAATCACACCTAATCACTACATCAAATCAATATCATTCTTATTATTTCTTAGTTTGTTTCTCTCTTTTCCTCCTTCCCTACCTAAAACCTTCCAATTCAACAGAGGTCTACGAGGTCTGGTGGATCTAAGTGGCAAGGATGTAGGTGGTGATGGAATTATGGGAGGTTGAGGAGAAAAATTAGTGTGAGCAGGTTCTGCATGAGGATGGGTGGTGGGGTTTTGGATGGCTCCAAGCATAGGTCTAGGGATAATAGTGTCAGAAAAAAATTGAGAAAAATGTGAGTGTTGTGGTGAGAGTTGGTGATAAGGAAATGTGTCTTCATGAAAGGTAACATCTCTGCAGACAATGAATTTGTTGGACTGTGGATCATACACCTTGTAACCTATTACTCCAACAGTATCCCCATAAAAATGCAAGGTGTGGATCTGGGACTGAACATGTGCCTTTGAGATGGAATAGTGGATGCAAAGCATAAACACCCAAACACCATTATGAGTGAGTAATCAGGTTGCTTGTCATGTAACAACTCAAAAGGGGAACGATTATTGAGGCTGCTGGAAGGAGTTCTGTTGATGAGGAAGGCAGCAGTTGAAATGCACTCACCCCAAAAGCATAAAGGAGCCTTGGACAGAAACAATAGTGCTCGGGGGATGTTAAGGAGGTGTTGATGCTTCTTTCAACAACTGAGTTTGGTCGAGGCCTATGAAGAGAAAGAGGAGTGTGCTCACGATTCTCATTTCAATGAATCTGAATACTACATCAAGTACATTTACACCAGGATATATATATATATATATATATATATATATAT
The DNA here is from genome assembly GCA_030762895.1 of Sophora flavescens. Lineage (NCBI taxonomy): Eukaryota > Viridiplantae > Streptophyta > Magnoliopsida > Fabales > Fabaceae > Sophora > Sophora flavescens. The sequence continues at coordinate 181,673,032 of CM061063.1, forward strand.
ATATATATATATATATATAAACATCCAATACACAATAACTGTGGTCCAACTAACCTAACATCGGTGTAATAGTTTTAATTAACTGTGAAACTAATCCAATAACTAACTGACTGACCTTGATATATACTGAGGAATGAAGTTTCTTCACAGCACTTCACCGCTAGGACTGTTCACAGGGTGAACAGTACTAAAAGTCTAAAGTACAGCAGTCTTAACAGCAACCCAAAATATGATTATCAATGGTCCCCCTTATCATGCATCAAAAAGATTTCAGACCTTTTTAATGATATAATGAGTTTCTACAAGAAGATTTAGAACAAGTGAACAAACTGACAGTCAAATATTAGAAAATTAATGCAAATGCAAAAATTGTCTTGGATTGACACAAGTTGATTTAAAGATTCTTTTAACATCTGTACCGTAAAAGAAAATGAGATTCCTTTAATATCCAACATCAGAACATCAGACTGCTATTGAGTAACTGCTCAGTCAGTACCTTGAGCATTGTAGGAGAGACATTAATTGTTACAACTTACAACTTCCAGAAGGACCAGAACAATTTCTTTAGCAAAAGTAACTAGAAAGCTAGCGTGTTCTTGACTGTATATAACACGTGGTGACGCGGAAGAAATGTAGCCAACTTTTAACTCATTTAAATCAGCTTGATCTTTTAACTAAAATCTCGAAATATGCATGTTGCAATTCTTAAAAACAAGATTGTCAATGTATTGAATTACATCAGTAATCTAAAGTATGATGAAATTATATTTATTTAATTAACGACATACAAGATTAATACTGAGTAATCAGCTCTAGAAACAAAATCTTAGACCAACCTTCTAAATCAAAATCCCTTCCATCCTTAAAAAAATTTCTTGCTAGCTCCACCTGGAAGAAGACGAGACAAGTTGATAAGAAAAGTGTTGTGAAAGTAGAAACTGTCAAACCACTCAATAAAGAAGGTTCAATAAATTAGTGATGTGAATGAAGAATTGAAGAACAAAGCAACAGAACTCCTCCAACCCCAAAAACAAAAAACGGGACAAACGATGCAGGTTTTCCAGTTTAATAAGGAATAGCCCAAATCAATAAACAAAAAACCATACAAGTAAACGCTCAGATGGAGAATGTAGACATCACTTTTCTTGTAGGTTTAGCAAGAACAAGGATGAATTGGAAAAAACACAAATATCCCAATTCGAAATGACCTTTTAACCAGATGTGGCTCGCTATATGATATGTTGAGGAGTAAACAAGCATTATAATTATATATTAACATCATCATATAGGAAAAGGCTCCTCTAAAAGGAGTTTATTTCTAAGGTGAGAGAGTAATGGTGTATTTACTCTTAGATTATTTAGTAAGTTAAGATCTCTATACACTTTATCGAATCAAAGAGTACTTGCTCATCTTAGAGGGGCTTATCCATCATATATGATTGAAGGATTTTAAAATCCCTAAAATACTCAGATATGGCATAAAGGAAATAAGTTTGTTCTGATAATTGGTATTCAATCATCGTAAGAGTGACTATTAGGATAATAATGGAATATTTTGAATGATGTGGCAATTTATATTTGGTCACAATGTAAAAAATATTTAAACTGATATTGCATACCAATTCAATCCTTGAGATAATTCTAATTTAATTGCAGTTAGAGTTCTGTTTTGACATTGCATAATATTGAAGACGGACCATAAGTTACTACCAAAAGATTTTGCCTCATTATGTATAATGTTTTTGCAGTGAATTATGGTTTTATTTTACCTCATCAATCAATCCCTTTTCAAACTCAATCCACGCGGTTGGGTGCTTGCAATCTATAAGTTCCTTCAAAGACATTCTGAACGTGACCAAATAAATAACCAAAACAAAAAACCCAATGAAACAAGACTAGCGGTGAATGATTAATGATGAGATTGACATACCCGAAGAAAGCAGGGACGTCGTGGTAGAAAGGGTCACGAACAATAGTATCCATTATATCGAATAGCAGAATGGGTAACTTCCTTTGGCTATTGCTGTTGTCGGTGTTGGACAATGGCAATGCCATGTTTGTGTTTGAAATTGAAGGTTTCAATCTGAAGTTGAAATACAAGTGTGTTGTTGTTGGTCTTGTATGCAACAAACAGACTGATGAGGGTGCTCCTAATAACACGCCCTTCACCATTTTCCTATTTCATCCAACTCAATGTCTCAATGACGCGTTTCGCTTCGTTTATGTTCTCCTGTCCCATACGGTGATTTAAAATATAATAAATTAAAAAAAATATTTTATATATAAAATAATTAAAATATAATAAAATTAAAAAAATATTTTATATATAAAATAATTAAAATATAATAAAATATAATATGATTAAAATATATATATATAGTTAAATATAAAATAATAAAAAAATTAATAATTAATTTTAAAAATGACTTTTATTTTATCATAAGGTTAATTTTGTTATTTTATATTATTTTAAAAAACAGGAAAATATAACAAATTATTCTAATAATTTAACTATATATAAAGTAAAAACTCAAAATGAATATTTAAAATTATAAAAAATAAAATAAAATAAAATAAAATATGAAAACATTTAGAATAAAAACAAAAAATAAAATTCATAATAAAATTATAATACAATCCGATTGGTTATCTAGTGGACACCAAACGTCGGATATGATAATAGCTTATACTGCTCATATCATATCCTACTTCTATCTTGCTCTCTTATCTTATCTGCCCATATCCTATCCTGACCACCAAACGAACCCTAATATTATTAAGAGCTTGTTTACATTTCAGCTGTTTTTCACTTAAAAAAGATGTTTCATACAAAATTATTGATGTTGGGGTATTTTGCTTAAATTTTGAAAAAGTTTTTTCTTTGGAAAAAAAAAGCTGCTTTGAGTGATTTTCATTCATCTCTAAAATTGGACTTTTGGATTGTTTTAGAAATATTATTTTACAATTTGGAGCCTCGATACTAGGGGGTGATCAAGAACCCGAGACCTGCCCGAAACCGAACAACCCATTCTAAAAAATAGTGAAACAGGCGGGTTCAAACGGATACTGGTTCAGGCGGATAGAAAAAAGGTCAAATATGGATAAGAACGGGCGGGTTCGGTTCTGAATAATTTCATCCGTCGGTAACCGAACTCGATCGAATAAGATACTAGCCCAATGAAAATATGCACAAGGACCTTAGGCTCTGGCCCAATTAGAGACTTAATCTGACTTGTGACCTACGGTCTTATTCCTTCTTCTTCTACGGTTCTTCATCATTCCCCTCTAATCAGACTAACCTCATCCCAACTTCGAGTCTCCGACCATCATCTTGTTCGTGCAACTTCGACCATCATCTTCTTCGTTCGACTTCAACCATCATCAATCATCAGCTCGAACTCAAGGTCTCACATTGGATTTGTACGACGTGGCTCGCAGCGGAGCACAAGATGACCGCCGCACATCCTGGATGTAGAACCCAGAGCCTTCTTCGACGAACCCGAATCGCTGGCTCCCTCCCTTCCTCCCTTCCTTCCTCCATTCCATCGTGCAGCACCACGCGACCCCGATTTCCGCCATGACGAGGCTAGATCCAACGATGGCCAGATATGGTCTCATCCTCTTCATCCACCGTCGTCAATCGCGAGCTCCGCCTTCCCGCTGCATGCGCCTTCTGGTGCTCAGCACCACAAGTCCCGATGACCGTTCAGCCGTTGAGCACCAGAAGCTCCACCTTGCACAACCAATCTTCATCTTGGAATGATTCCATGGACGGCAAGCTAGAAGAGTCCATAAACTAATTGTATTGTCCATAAACTAATTGTATTGTTTTTTTAGTTTAGTTATTTTTTTCTTTGGTCTTTTGGGTTGGGTTTTTTCATATGTATGGGCCAATAGATGAATGTCCCAGTTAAAAACTTATCAGAAATAAAAAAATTGTTAAAAAATTTGATTTGGCCCAATATTACCATACCCGTACCAAACCACCCACCAATCCGCCAACCCACCACCCGACCAACCCGTTGAACAGAATGGGCGGAAAAGGGCCACATATTTCTCTCATTGGTTTCAAGGAGATTAAGTATTTTTGGCTCGAACCCGCCCAAAACCGACCGATGCTCACCCCTACTCAATGCCCCTTATACCCTCTTTTCCCAGCGACAGCATATAACCCCCCCCCCCCCCACCCCACCCCACCCCACCCCACCCCACCCCACCCACCCACGTATGCACCCATTTGAAGACTCTTTCTCAATGTTTTTTTTGGGTACAAGTCTCTTTCTCATATTATGCATAATTCAAATATAAAAAATAAGTCTTGATAAAACACAAATTAAATATATATATATATTATCACAAAAAATATAAAAAATATGTTAACCAAAGAAAATTAATGTTAATAGTGAAATTATAAAAAAAAATTCAATATTATTCACTATTCTCATCAAATATTATAAACAAATAACTTTGTACCATTTTTCGTAATTTACTATGTAAATTTGATTTTTTTCCACCACCCAAACGAAATAGATTATCTTAAAAACATTTTTCAGCAAAATGCAGACCCAAACAAAAATAGATTCTGATTATACAAAAATCAATTATCAAGCATAATCTTCTTTTTTCCAAACTTTCCCAAACACACTCTTAGTCTCTATTCTTATGTTCAATCCATTGAGTCAACACTTTTTTTTTTAAACAAAGCGCCTAGCACATTTCATTAATAATTAGAGAAGCAATACAAGGTGGGGTATGATAAAAATCATGGTGACTAGTCATGAATAGAGTCACCTTAGTTAAGGAATGAGCTACTCTATTCACTTGTCTCCTAAAAACACTTACACCTAAGTTTGTAAAAGAAAGTAAAAGATCATAACAAGTTTCTAATGACCACTCCAAACTCAGAGATATCATGTTCAAGATTACAAGTAAGGGCTCTTTTATGGTCTCTCACCGTAAGCAACATGTCTAGGTTGCTCACCCTAGAATCAGCCATGGTTGCAAATGGAAAAGAGAAGAAGAAATGGCAGAACTCCTCAAGCCTCTTCCTTTTGCCTCCTTTCCGAGCTCAATTTTTTGTTTTCAAACTCTCCCTTGCCCTAGAAGCTTCTCAAATGTGAAGAATAAAATGAGAGGATAAAGAAGAGTGTTCCTCTTTAAATCAATTTGGACATAGGTCAAAAATACTCTTGGGCCTAATAGTATAATAGGAAGCCCGCAAAAATCATCAATTTATTATTTAAACTAATTATTTACTAATGAAATGTCAATATATAAACTACCATAATTATGTCATAAAATTATTTAATTTAAATATTTAAAGAAATAAAAAATCCAAAAGCATCTTAGATTATAATGTATTTTATTAATTAAAAAAATGCAATCATTAAAAATTATCACGTAATGTAACACCCCGTTTTCTCGATTAGCTTGTGAGAAAAAGATTAGGCATGTCTTAACGTTTAATCTTATTCCTTGGGTGCTAATGAGTATGTGTATCGAATTTGAGGTCAATCGGACTTCAATCAGACTCAGAGTGCACCAAAATGCGTGAAATCAGACAACCGACACAAAACAGGACGCTCAAACGTGGCATGGGGACGCATTAGCATTTTGGGGTCTCTTACACTTGGCATCGAGACACCCCGTTGTTCCTCTTTATGTCAATAAATTAAAACCTCATTATTTAATTACTTAATCGCACGCTTAACGTGAAAATACATAAAAATTAAAACTTAACTTATAAAGTATACAACTTCATATAGAATGGCATATCACAATATAAGTATATTATGCATATTACAAAACACTATTGAGGATATCCTATCAGTAGGATCCCTCACAGGCATATACTTAGATAAAAAGTTAAACAATGGAAAGCATAATAAAAATACGCCTCACGAGACGCACTGGCCATAACTAACTAGACCCTAATCGGCATGGGTCACGGCTCGTCCTCCGACCTCTCCGGTTCATAGGGAGTTCCATCCAACTCCTCCTGGTTACGTTCATCCACGAGGTCTTCTCGTACAATTCCATAAGGAGATAAAATACAACATACAGAAATATACAGGGGATAAGAAACAGTTCTATCATCAAAAAGTGGAAAAGGTCATAGTAAATTATACAGTAATTGTCATAGACAATCAACACACATAACTAACGAATCATCATTAGGTTAATATATATCATCCTCTACCCTTACTCTCTAGCAATCTATAACACTTTATTTTAACGAAACCTCTCTAATCCTGTCACCATGTCTTTACGTTATCGTGGCCACTACCACTCCTGTCACCATCCCTCATTTGCATCGGGGCACACCCTCATTCCCGTTAGGATGTTCCACCTAGTGCACACCTCCATTCTCATTAAGGTGTTCCACCCCCATTCCAGTTAAGGTGTTCCACCCCCATTCCCTAAGGTGGAAGTGGTCTCGCGAGAACTCTTGATTTTACGTGTATTATATTACCAATACACGATGTATTATATTACCAATACACAGAAGTATTTTACGTGTATTATATTACCAATACCCGATGTATTATATTACCAATACACAGATGTCCTTGCGTATTATATTACCAATATACTTTTGTCCTTGTGTATTATATTATCAATACACGGTTGTGGACAACAACACCTATACTTGAATCTCACCAACCATTTTAACAACATCCTAGTGCCTTAACCTTCCATTAGAACTTGACACATATTTTATGCCGTAACACCTCTTTAACATACATCATCTAGGTTAGGCACTTCTAAATCATTATTATCCTCACACCCAAAACAATCATCTCTTAGACAACAAATATATCTTTGCTTAAAAACCACTAAGCATAATAATACAAACCAGGCAGATCATGCATAACACAATATTAATCAAAATATTCCCATATCACAAACATAACACAAAATCAATTCAATAAAGGTAATAAAAATCAAATCAACCATCAACAATATAAAATCAACCTAATATCGATAAACCTACAATCCCCGAATCGCCATTGGTTTTTCAGAGAAGGTTTCCAATGTGATTTTGGTCTTGTCGATTACTCGACTACTAGTAGGGTTTAGGTCGCCCTACACAATTATTATATAATCTACTACTTATCCATTCCGATTATAGGTTGGTTCTTTCCCCCACCTGGGTTATCACTGAACTCCCGAACTCGAAGCTCCTCGTTGTCACACCACAAAGTACTAACTCCACCTTCAACCAATCAACATAATAACCAATAAATCAAACAAACTCATCTATGTTCTCTTTAGGCTAGGTTTGGCCATTTAATTCAAATTAGAGTTAGCATTCTTTTGTCAACATAAGCCTTTGGATACTTATCACTTAGGTTCTAGGTAACTTAGATAAATTGTTATAACTTGAAGATGTTAGACTCAATGACTGGGAGATTTTGATATATGACAAATACAGCTTAATGTATATGCAAGTGTTTAGTGTCAAATTGTAAAGACAGGTATCAAGCAATATTCAACAAGTTCAGTGAACAATCAAAGGAGAATATTCAAGGAAGAACTTGGAGGAATCAAAGAGCAAGGACGAAGATCAAGGAATCATCAAGACAAGAGCTTAAACGAAGAAATTAGTGGTAAGTCTTAGATGATTTGTAAGAGATGAAATTTTTTATTCACAAATAGCTCAATTAAGAAAGATGCATGAAGAAAATCATTTTTCATAACCTGCATTAAAAGGAATAAGTTTTCGTTAATAAAAATGATTTTTGGAAAGAATAATATAAGCGCTCGTCCAACACTGGGAATAATATAAGCGCTCGTCCAACACTGGGAATAATATAAGCGCTCATCCAACACTGGAATAATACAAGAGATCGTCCAACAAGTGACAGAAACGCACGTCCAATAAAGTGACACAAGCGCTCGTCCACTGCAATAATACAAGCGCTCGTCCACTAAGGTGACACAAGCGCTCGTCCACACAAGTCTTTGGACTTGCTAAGATCTTAATGAGAAGACCCGTCTGCTGACGTGGCAAATGGACGTTGCTATTTTTTTTAAGATGGACCGGCTATTTTTCAAATGGACTCGTTATTTTATGGACGCGAATTATACAAGAACTATCGGAATCTTATTTCAAGAACGAGAATCAAGAAAACAGATTCTGTTAAATCAGATCCAAATCTGTTTTGATTGATCCCAACGACTATAACTTTTTTTCTAAATAAAGAGGGATCAAAGGAACACTTAAAAATATATCATAACATATCACAGTTTTACGAAATCATTTTGAGAAATCAATTGTGAAAAATCATTCATCATCTTCATTGAGCTTGCTGTGAAAAGAGTGTTTCAATACTCATAAGTGCTTCAATTTGTTTTATCTGACTATTGAGAGTTAGGAATCAACTTTTGTTTTACTTTTCGATTGTAAAGAGAGAGGGAGTATCTGAGTGATTAGGGTGAGGTATCCCTAAGGTAGAACATTGAGGCTCTTTATAAGAGTGTGGTATCTCGAGGTGAAGGAGTGCTCTGTGGTGTGAAGGTTTTTCAAGCTACCTGGCAAAGCTTGTGTGTTAGTGTGTGAAATCCCACAGGTGGAGTGGGGACTGGATGTAGGTCACAGTGGTGGTGACTGAACCAGGATAAATCCGGTTGTGTGGTATCTCTAAACTCAAACTCCTTTACTTTCTGTTTATTATTCAAGAACCTGCAACTTTGATGTTTAAAGTTCAAGTATAATTTATGTTCTTGATATGTATAAACTGTATCTTGTTATTACTGAGTTATTGAACCTGAACCTATTCGTTATTAATCTTTCTTATCCTCATCACCTTCTATTCAAGATTTTGTAAAAGCCCTTCATCAATTTTATAAAAGATCCTGAGATCACAAATCCGCAACTCTGATTTATAAAGCTTTGTGAAAAAGTTTTAAGAGGGAACACCACAAAAGTCAAGTTCTTTTTTAACTGTATGGCATCGGGGACTATCACGTGACTAGGGTCGTGAATGTACTTTCTGAGTTGAGATACATCAAAAACACTATGAAGATTGGACAAAAATGGTGGCAAGGCTATTTGGTAGGCGACTTCGCCGACTCTTTTCAAAATTTGGTAAGGACTAATGAATCTCGGAGTAAGTTTCCTCGCCTTCATTACTCTACCAACTCCACCACCGTACCAACCCCCGATACCTTTCCCACAAAGGTTGGTCAAGAGAAAGCAAGAAGACATAGAAGCTAAAATGCCTCATAAACTGAAAGACTCAGGTAGTTTCTCTATCGCTTGCTCAATTGAACAGGTACAAATAGACCAAGCCTTATGTGACTTAGGGGCTAGTGCGAGCTTGATGCCGCTCACTATCTTGGAAAGGTTGGGAACGAAAGAGTTGAGACCATTCAAATTCTCCTTACAATTTGCGGATGGCTCAACTAGGACTCCTCTAGGCATACTAGAGAACGTTCCTGTAAAGGTAGGGAAATTCTTCATTCCTACCGATTTCCTGGTTTTGGATATGAAAGGGAATTCTGAATTCCCCATCATTTTAGGAAGGCCATTCTTGGCCACCGCTGGAGCAGTAATAGATGTAAGGAATGACAAACTCTCTCTAAATGTAAAGGAAGGTAGGGTCGATTTTGAATTTACTAACTCATATAACAACCCTCCTTTTGAGAGCCATGTGTGCAGGATCGATATCACGTCTCCAGTGGTAAAAGAAGAGCTCAACATGGAAGCAACTCCGAAGATTTGCATGGCTGATGATGCACCAAATGGTGATGGAGTTGGAGTTGTTGATCATGTGGAAACAAAACTTCCGCCGGAAGGGAGTAAGGCCAGGAAAATCCGAGTGAAAAGAGCGAAGCAGAAGCGCAATTGGCCATATGAGCAGAATAGGCTCTTTGAAGGAGTTCCATGGAAGAGAAGTGTTCCTGCACTTCTACGCCCAGCTGACCCCTGTTGATTGAAGGAAGTTTGGTCAAGCTTAGGACCGTAAACAAGCGCTTCTTGGGAGGCAACCCAAGCTTTCTTTCCCTTTTCCTTTTATTTTTGAATTTATCTCTTGAATAATTTGAGAAGATCAAGAGGCAAAAAAAATCATAAATTAATAGATTTATCTAGTGTTTTCAGGTTAAAGAGGAAGGAGGAACAAAAAGAGCAAGGACAAATAAAGTCAGAAGCCATCACGCCCAGACCGTGACAGTGGTCACGGCCGTGATGAGCTAATAAAGGAGACCAGAATTGATCACAGCCTTCCCGTGATGAGCCTCACGACCGTGATGCTATTTCCACCAAAGTTTTGACTGGAATGTAAGCCAACACCCGCTACCACCTCGGTGAGTTGTTCCATTTTTCTCCTCTCTCCGACTTGATTATTTACATTGGGGACAATGTAAGTTTTAAGCTTGGGGTAGGGGGTATTTTTGAAAATTTTTGTATTTTTGCATTTTGCATCTTGCATTCATATAGGCATAGTTTTTCATGATCACATTCTCTAGATTGCCCCTCACTTAGAATATGCATCCAATTGTGAGAACTTGGTGCCAAATGAAATGAGATAGTGAATTTTGGAACCCAATTTTTTTATTCTTGAGACAAGGCTAAAAATAAAAATCTTGGGATGATCATTTGATAGTTGATAATTAGCACGTGGTTCTCTAAATTTGTGTTTCTCACTGATTTTTGAACTACTAAATGTAAGATTTTGAGCCAAAAAGGGGTACTCACTAAATCTACCCCATTCCTTGTGATAGAGTGTTTTAATTCCTCTTGGACTGTATTCTCTAGAACTTGACTTGAAACCGTTTTGAAACTTAAAAATTTTTTAAAACACTTTTGAAAATGATTGAGGCACTAGGTATTTTTCCGGCCTTCTGAGCTTTGATTGATTAAATGTTACCCCTTAGTTGCCCAATTTTTAGCCTAAAGGAATAAAATACTTTTTCTTGGTACCATGAAATGTTTTGATGGATAATGCTCGGTATGACACCTTTTAAAGTATTACAAAAAGGGTAAAAAGGTAGTTTGAAAAAGTATGGGATGAGAAAAATTACAAAATATTTCTCTTGAGCTAAAAATCTCCCCTTCTACAAATAAATAAAATGAAATAAACACAAAAAATGGAGAAGGGGATGACAAAATAAAGTGAGAAATAAAAATAAAAAAAGAAAGAAAGAAAGGTGGAAAAGTAAATCAAAACCCAAAAAAGGTATTTTAGAAGGTGTCATGCTTTGCAATGTTTGATAATTTGTTTAGCCTTCTTGAATTTCCATTCTCTTGATTTTCCCCACCTAACAATAAATCCCATGGCCAGATTACAACCAAAGTAAAAGACCTCTTGATTCTTATGTGTTTTCATTAATAAAGTAGAGATTTGGTTAATAGTCAAGCTTATGGTATAATACCTTCCTTGAGGAAATTGAGCGAAATGTCATATACCCTTGAACACTTGAGTGAGGTGAGACGAGTGCCTGAATCGGTGAGAATATGAATTTGATGAACCTAAGCTTCTAATTGGACTTGAAATCTATTATCTCTTGGGGATTTATTTGAATATGCGTGTCACTTGGATTAGTTTCTCGGGTTCTTGATTCACTATCCATGCTCTGATTATTTATATCTTCTGGCCTTAGTGATTGCTTGAGGACAAGCAAAATCTTAAGCTTGGGGTGATTTGATGAGTGTGATTTCACCTCATCTTTGTCTATCATTTTGTATGCATTTTCATGTAGTTTAGGGACATTTAATTGGATTTTTGGTTATTTTTACTTTGGAACGGGTAAGGCGGTTTGTGTGGTGTTGTTTTGCAGAAATCAAGGGTAAAATGCTCAGGATCAACCATGATGGAGTTTGGATGAAGATGGGGCTTGAAAAGTGAAGAAAATGAACCAAACAGAGCCCATCACGGCCTAGCCGTGATGCCCATCACGGCCATGATCGAGCAAAACTGAAAAGGAAGAAAGATCAAGTCGAATCGGTCACGGCCTAGCCGTGATGACCATCACGACTGTGACCTTTCACCCCCACAAGTCAGAATCTGTCACGGCCTAGCCGTGATTCCTATCAGAATATTTGTCACTTGAAGTTTCACGACGCGAACGTACTCTCGCCTCACGAGAATTGGAAATTTATAGAAGTGCCAGAGACAAAAGCCGTCACGGCCTGGCCGTGATGGCCATCACGACCGTGACGCGCATTACTTGGACCTGAAGCAACTGAATTGGATCAGAATTTGAGTTAGATTGGGATTCAAACTTCCCAAATCTATAAATAAGGACCCAGGCAGAGGCAGAAGGGGACATTAGGACTTTTGGGCTGCTACTCTTAGGCTACAATTTAGGATCTCTCTCTTCTTCTCCTCATCTCTTCTCTTAGTTTACTTTCATGTTATTTGTAATCAAGCTTGTCGTCACCATGACAAAGCTTGAGTAGTAGCTTAGTTTCTAGGGATTGGGGCCATGCCCGAGATCTGATTTATGTTGTTAATTTGATGTAATATCTTTGTTAATTTCGATTTTGTTTTAGATCTGATTTCTAGTGTTTGAATCACTCGTAAATTCGGTGGCCACTTGTTTGCGTGTCATAGGCATTCTAAGGGGGAACCTAGCGGTGAACTTAGGTGTCGGATCTATAGAATCAGACTTAGGACTGAAATCACGAGAGTTAGAAGCCGTCCTTCGAGGATCAATGAATTGTCACGAAACGCAAAGGGTCCAATCTGAATTCGATTACCACGAGAGTAGGGGTTGGTTCAATTGGGAACGAATTTTGTAACCCGAGAGGGAGCTTAAGCTATTTGAGGATAAATTCGCCTTCAAGGCAATTTCGATAGTTAACAAGGGTAATCGAGTTAGCAACGTAAATGATCTTGTTGGTAACCTAAATCCCTAGGAATCCATTTAGATCCAAAAACCACAAATAGATTTGTTTTTTGTTTTATTTATCTCTTAATTCAAATTCAAAACCTTTTCAAAATACAAATCCTTTTTATACAGTCCAGATTTACCAAATTGAAAATTAGTTGTGATTCGAGATCACAGTCTCTGTGGGATCGATATCTTTTATCACTTGGTGACAATCTGGTACACTTGCCGGAATCGCACGTTCACTCGCACGCACGCACGCACGCACATTAAATTTTTGGCGCCGTTGTCGGGGACTGTGCGTTTTCGAATCTCAATTTAATTTTTAAATTAATTTTTCTGGACCTTTTCTTTTTATTTAATTCTTATATTTGAAAAAAAAATTCAAAATTTCTTTCCTTCTAGTGTATCCATCTGTGTGTTATATGCAAAGATCCCTAAGTCTTGGGAGCCTTAGTGAGGTTGATCCAGAAATCGAGAGGACCTTCCATAGACGTAGGAGACTACAAAGTGAGAGAGAAAGGTTGAGTCCCGTTCCACTCATGGCGAATCAACCGGATACGAAACCGTTGAAGGACTACGCAGCCCCAAATGCTAGGGGCTTGCGATCTGGGATTGATAGGCCAGAGATTGAGGCGGAGAACTACACTATACCGCCTATGCTAATCAACATGATTAGGAAGCACCAATTCGGAGGATTGCCCTCGGAGGACCCGACTGATCACGTAGAAACATTCTTGGAGTTCACCGATGCAATTAGGATTCATGGTGCCCCGGTCGATGCTATACGCTTAAGGTTATTCCCCACATCTCTGACTGGAAAGGCAAAGGCTTGGCTAAAGCAATTGCCCGCCAACACCTTGTCTACTTGGGACCAACTGGAACAGACGTTCTTGGAGAAATTCTTCCCTCCATCCAAGACGGCCTATATACGAACCTAGATCATCGGCTTCTTCCAAAAAGACGGAGAATCCTTATCGGAAGCTTGGGGTCGCTACAAGGGGATCGCTGGAGTCTTGCCCACACCATGGACTCGAGAGGTGGTTACTAGTGCACACCTTCTACAACGGATTGGACTACTCTTCGAAGGTGTCACTTGATTCTGCAGCTGGTGGAGCCTTTATGAATAGGCCTCTGACTGAGGCATTCAACATCATTGAAAACGTGGCCACCAACTACCACCAATGGGGTTCAGAAAGAGGTAATAATCCAAACAAGATTTCGGGGGGTAAGTTTGAAGTTAATAGCACTGATCTTATAATGTCAAAAATAGACTCACTTAATAAACGTTTTGATCAGCTTGAAAGGGCTAATGTGAGTGCAATATGTGCTACTAACATTGTTTGTGAGATTTGTGGAATGCAGGGACACGACATCATGGAGTGCCCACGAGGTATTGCTCATGGATCCGGCGCTTCGGGGGAACAAGTGAACGCTTATCACAACTTCTACGACACAAACCCGAAGTTGCCCAATTATGCTCCCCCAAATCCCTACAACCAAAGGAAGAACAACCCTTACATCTCCTACGGCAACTACAGCAACACTCTGAACCATGAGTTCCAAGAGGGCCAAGGTAATAGGAAACCCACAGCGGGGTATCCTCAGGTACAGCAGTCTAAACTCGAGTCTTTATTGGAAAGGTTTGTTGAAACCCAAACAAAACAAAATGAAGAGTTTAGACAAAGAAGGCGGTAAGCGAAAACGAGGCAATAAAAGAGCTAGCATCTAAGGTAGACAACTTAGCAATCCATAACAAGATGCTAGAAACCCAGATTGCCCAACAAGCCAGCACATACACTAGACCTAAGGGTACGTTCCCGGGTCAACCCGAAGCTAATCCCATTGAGCATTGTAATGCCATAAACTTGAGGGATGATAAGCTTGGGGTGGGGAAAAAAGACGTGGAACCGGAGGAGTACATGAGAGAAGATGAAGAGCCAGAACCAAAGTATGTCCCTCCACCACCGTACCAACCCCCGATACCTTTCCCACAAAGGTTGGTCAAGAGAAAGCAAGAAGACATAGAAGCTAAAATGCCTCCTAAACTGAAAGACGCAGGTAGCTTCTCTATCGCTTGCTCAATTGAACAGGTACAAATAGACCAAGTCTTATGTGACTTAGGGTCTAGTGCGAGCTTGATGCCGCTCAATATCTTGGAAAGGTTGGGAACGAAAGAGTTGAGACCATTCAAATTCTCCTTACAATTTGCGGATGGCTCAACTAGGACCCTCTAGGTATACTAGAGAACGTTCCTGTAAAGGTAGGGAAATTCTTCATTCCTACCGATTTCCTGGTATTGGATATGAAAGGGAATTCTGAATTCCCCATCATTTTATGAAGGCCATTCTTGGCCACCGCTGGAGCAGTAATAGATGTAAGGAATGGCAAACTCTCTCTAAATGTAAAGGAAGGTATGGTCGATTTTGAATTTACTAACTCATATAACAACCCTCCTTTTGAGAGCCATGTGTGCAGGATCGATATCATGCCTCCAGTGGTAAAAGAAGAGCTCAACATGGAAGCAACTCCGAAGATTTACATGGCTGATGATGCACCAAATGGTGATGGAGTTGGAGTTGTTGATCTTGTGGAAACAAAACTTCCGCCGGAAGGGAGTAAGGCCAGGAAACTCCGAGTGAAAAGAGCGAAGCGGAAGCGTAATTGGCCATATGAGCAGAATAAGCTCTTTGAAGGAGTTCCATGGAAGAGAAGTGTTCCTGCACTTCTACGCCCAGTCGACCCCGGTTGATTGAAGGAAGTTTGGTCAAGCTTAGGACCGTAAACAAGCGCTTCTTAGGAGGCAACCCAAGCTTTCTTTCCCTTTTCCTTTTATTTTTGAATTTATCTCTTGAATAATTTGAGAAGATCAAGAGGCAAAAAAAATCATAAATTAATAGATTTATCTAGTGTTTTTAGGTTAAAGAGGAAGGAGGAACAAAAAGAGCAAGGACTAATAAAGTCAGAAGCCATCACGCCCAGACCGTGACAGTGGTCACGGCCGTGATGAGCTAATAAAGGAGACCAGAATTGATCACGGCCTGCCCGTGATGAGCCTCACGGCCGTGATGCTATTTCCACCAAAGTTTTGACTGGAATGTAAGCCAACACCCGCTACCACCTCGGTGAGTTGTTCCATTTTTCTCCTCTCTCCGACTTGATTATTTACATTGGGGACAATGTAAGTTTTAAGCTTGGGGTAGGGGGTATTTTTGAAAATTTTTGCATTTTTGCATTTTGCATCTTGCATTCATATAGGCATAGTTTTGCATGATCACATTCTCTATATTGCCCCTCACTTAGAATATGCATCCAATTGTGAGAACTTGGTGCCAAATGAATTGAGATAGTGAATTTTGGAACCCAATTTTTTTATTCTTGAGACAAGGCTAAAAATAAAAATTCTTGGTATGATCATTTGATAGTTGATAATTAGCATGTGGTTCTCTAAATTTGTGTTTCTCACTGATTTTTGAACTACTAAATGTAAGATTTTGAGCCAAAAAGGGGTACTCACTAAATCTACCCCATTCCTTGTGATAGAGTGTTTTAATTCCTCTTGGACTGTATTCTCTAGAACTTGACTTGAAACCGTTTTGAAACTTAAAATTTTTTTAAAACACTTTTGAAAATGATTGAGGCACTAGGTATTTTTCCGGCCTTCTAAGCTTTGATTGATTAAATGCTATCCCTTAGTTGCCCAATTTTGAGCCTAAAGGAATAAAATACTTTTTCTTGGTACCATGAAATGTTTTGATGAATAATGCTCGGTATGACACCTTTTAAAGTATTACAAAAAGGGTAAAAAGGTAGTTTGAAAAAGTATGGGATGAGAAAAATTAGAAAATATTTCTCTTGAGCTAAAAATCTCCCATTCTCCAAATAAATAAAATGAAATAAACACAAAAAAATGGAGAAGGGGATGACAAAAGAAAGTGAGAAATAAAAATAAAAAAAGAAAGAAAGAAAGGTGGAAAAGTAAATCAAAACCCAAAAAAGGTATTTTAGAAGGTGTCATGCTTTGCAATGTTTGATAATTTGTTTAGCCTTCTTGAATTTCCCTTATCTTGATTTTCCCCACCTAACAATAAATCCAATGGCCACATTACAACCAAAGTAAAAGACCTCTTGATTCTTATGTGTTTTCATTGATAAAGTAGAGATTTGGTTAATAGTCAAGCTTATGGTAGAATACCTTCCTTGAGGAAATTAAGCGAAATGTCATATACCCTGGAACACTTGAGTGAGGTGAGACGAGTGCCTGAATCGGTGAGAATATGAATTTGATGAACCTAAGCTTCTAATTGGACTTGAAATCTATTATCTCTTGGGGATTTATATGAATATGCCTGTCACTTGGATTAGTTTCTCGGGTTCTTGATTCACTATCCATTCTCTGATTATTTATATCTTCTGGCCTTAGTGATTGCTTGAGGACAAGCAAAATCTTAAGCTTGGGGTGATTTGATGAGTGTGATTTCACCTCATCTTTGTCTATCATTTTGCATGCATTTTCATGTAGTTTAGGTACATTTAATTGGATTTTTGGTTATTTTTACTTTGGAACGGGTAAGGCGGTTTGTGTGGTGTTGTTTTGCAGAAATCAAGGGTAAAATGCTCGGGATCAACCATGATGAAGTTTGGATGAAGATGGGTCTTGAAAAGTGAAGAAAATGAGCCAAACAGAGCCCATCATGGCCTAGTCGTGATGCCCATCACGGCCATGATCGAGCAAAACTGAAAAGGAAGAAAGACTGAAGTCAGAACTGGTCATGGCCTAGCCGTGATGACCATCACGGCCGTGACCTTTCAGCCCCACAAGTCAGAATCTGTCACGGCCTAGCCGTGATTCCTATCAGAATATTTGTCACTTGAAGTTTCACGACGCGAACGTACTCTCGCCTCACGAGAATTGGAAATTTATAGAAGTGCCAGAGACAGAAGCCGTCACGGCCTGGCCGTGATGGCCATCACGGCCGTGACGCGCATTACTTGGACCTGAAGCAACTGAATTGGATTTGAATTTGAGTTAGATTGGGATTCAAACTTCCCAAATCTATAAATAAGGACCCAGGCAGAGGCAGAAGGGGACATTAGGACTTTTGGGCTGCTACTCTTAGGCTACAATTTAGGATCTCTCTCTTCTTCTCCTCCTCTCTTCTCTTAGTTTACTTTCATGTTATTTGTAATCAAGCTTGTCGTCACCATGACAAAGCTTGAGTAGTAGCTTAGTTTCTAGGGATTGGGGCCATGCCCGAGATTTGATTTATGTTGTTAATTTGATGTAATATCTTTGTTAATTTCGATTTTGTTTTAGATCTCATTTCTAGTGTTTGAATCACTCGTAAATTCGGTGGCCACTTGTTTGCATGTCATAGGCATTCTAAGGAGGAACCTAGCGGTGAACTTAGGTGTCGGATCTATAGAATCAGACTTAGGACTGAAATCACGAGAGTTAGAAGCCGTCCTTCGAGGATCAACGAATTGTCACGAAATGCAAAGGGTCCAATCTGAATTCGACTACCACGAGAGTAGGGGTTGGTTCAATTGGGCACGACTTTTGTAACCCGAGAGGGAGCTTAAGCTATTTGAGGATAAATTTGCCTTCAAGGCAATTTCGATAGTTAACAAGGGTAATCGAGTTAGCAACGTAAACGATCTTGTTGGTAACCTAAATCCCTAGGAATCCATTTAGATCCAAAAACCACAAATAGATTTGTTTTTTGTTTTATTTATCTCTTAATTCAAATTCAAAAACTTTTCAAAATACAAATCCTTTTTATACAGTCCATATTTACCAAATTGAAAATTAGTTGTCATTCGAGATCACAGTCTCTGTGGGATCGATATCTTTTATCACTTGGCGACAATCCGGTACACTTGCCGGAATCGTACGTGCACTCGCACGCACGCACATCATGTAGCCTAACTATCTCTCTGATATATAGCTTAACCAACTTTTCCAAAGGGTATTCCATGTTCATAGGGATAAAATGGGCGGACTTAGTCAGTCTATCCATAACAACCCATATAGCCTCAAAACCAGTTGGAGTCCTAGGGAATCCAGACACAAAATCCACGGAAATACTATCCCATTTCCATTCTGTCATACTCAAAGTTTGCATCTTTCCTGATGGCTTTTGGTGTTCTATCTTAGCCTTTTGGCATACTAAACAGGCATACACAAACTCAGTCACATTTTTCTTCATCCTAGACCACCAAAACATGTGCTTTAAGTCCTGATACATCTTAGTGGCACCTGGGTGCATGATGAGTGTGATTTCACCTCATCTTTGTCTATCATTTTGCATTCATTTTCATGTAGTTTAGGGACATTTAATTTGATTTTTGGTTAATTTTCCTTTGGAACGGGTAAGGCGGTTTTCGTGGTGTTGTTTTACAGAAATCAAGGGTAAAATGCTCAAGATCAACCATGATGGAGTTTGGATGAAAATAGGGCATGAGAAGTGAAGAAAATGAGCCAAACAGAGCCCATCACGGCCTAGTCGTGATGCCTGTCATGGCCATGATCGAGCAAAACTGAAAAGGAAGAAAGGCTAAAGTCAGAGTCTGTCACGGCCTGGCCGTGATGACCATCACGGCCGTGACCTAAAACCCCCACAAGTCAGAGACCGTCACGGCCTAGCTGTAATTCCCATCACGACCGTGACAAGCTAGAAAATTGAAGGCTCGCGTCGCGAAAGTTCTGGAACCTGCAAAAGTGCTCGAGGCAGAAGCCGTCACGGCCTGCCCGTGATGGCCATCACGGCCGTGACGCGCATTACTTGGACCTGAAGAAACCGAATTGGATCAAAATTTGAGTTAGATTGGGATTCAAACTTCCCACATCTATAAATAGAGAACACACAAGATAGAGAGAGATTTTGGGCTACTACTTAGGCTATATTTTAGGATCTATCTTCTTCTTCCTCCTCTCTTCTCTGATTTTGTATTTGCATGATGTTGTCAACCAAGCTTGTCATCTCCATGGCAAGGCTTGAGTAGTAGTTTATTTCTAGGGATTGGGGCAATGCCCAGGTTTTGTTTATGATGTTAATTTGATGTAAAATCTTTGTTAATTTCGATTTTGTTTTAGATCTGACTTCTAGTGTTTGAATCACTCGTAAATTCGGTGGCCACTTGTTTGCGTGTCATAGACGTTCTAAGGAGGAACCTAGCGGTGAACTTAGGTGTCGGATCTATAGAGTCGGACTTGGGACTGAAATCACGAGAGTTAGAAGCCGTCCCTCGAGGATCAACGAGTTGTCACGAAACACAAAGGGTCCAATCTGAGTTCGACTACCACGAGAGTAGGGGTCGGGTCAATTGGGCACGGTTTTTGTAACCCGAGAGGGAGCTTAAGCTATTAGAGGATAAACTCGCCTTCAAGGCAATTTCATTAATTAACAAGGGTAAATCAGATTAGTAACATAAACAGCCTCGTAGGTAACCCAAATCCCTAGGAATCCATTTAGATCCAAAAACCCTAAAAAGATTTGTTTTCTGTTTTATTTGATTCTGTTTTAATTATCCCTTAATTCAAAATTCAAAACCATTTCAAAATACAAAACCTTTTTATAGTCCCGATTTACCAATTTGAGAATTAGTTGCGATTCGGGATCACAGTCTCTGTGGGATCGATATCTTTTATTACTTGGCGACAATCTGGTACACTTGCCGGAATCGCACGCGCGCTCGCGCGCTGCCTGTCAGTGCACACTCAGTCCACTCCTATGTCTTTCTTCAAGGATCAAATTTCTAAGCTCCGAGACGTCTGGTATACAGACTCTATCCTTGAACCTCAAGACTCCATCGCTTCCTTCCTTAAAACTAAGGTCTCTACCCTGAGCAAGCAACTCATGCTGGTCTAAGAGATACCTATCTAACTTCTGACCCTCTCTAACCTGATCCATCAAATTGTTGGTAACCTTCAAGGTTCCAAGCCTGATGCTCTTAGGGGTAACTTCCCAAGCTAAACTCAGGTCTCTAAACTCCTCAATCAGATCCATCTCGTTAACCATCAAAGCGGAGACGTGCGAGGTTTTTCTACTTAAGGCATCGGCCACTACGTTGACTTTTCCTGGGTGGTAGGTTAGATCAAACTCATAATCATTTAAAAACTCCATCCACCTACGCTGCCTCATATTCAACTCCTTTTGATCAAAGAGATACTTCAGACTCTTGTGATCAGTAAAGACCTCAAACTTAGCTCCGTATAGGAAATGCCTCCAGATCTTTAAGGCAAATACCACAGCTCCTAACTCTAGGTCATGGGTAGGATAGTTCTTCTCATGGGTTTTCAACTGCCTAGAAGCATATGCAACTACCTTACTATCTTGCAACAACACTCCACCTAAACCTTGCTTCGATGCATCGCAGTACACTACGAAATGTTTACTAGGATCAGGCAACACTAAAACCGGTGCTGATGTTACCCTATTCTTAAGGGTTTAAAAACTCTCTTCACACTTAGAGTCCCACACAAACAACTGTCCCTTTTTGGTGAGACGGGTTAAGGGTAAGGCTAACTTAGAGAAACCTTCTAGAAACCTCCTATAGTACCCTGCTAAACCCAAGAAACTCCTAATCTCAGTCACTGACTTCGACGCCTCCCACTGGAGCACCGTCTCAACCTTAGCCGGATCAACGACTATCCCACCTTTTGAGATCACGTAACCTAAGAAGCTAACCTCTTCTAACCAAAACTCACACTTAGACATCTTGGCATACAACTGCCTCTCCTTAAGGGTCTGCAAGACAACCCTCAAGTGCTCCTCATGTTCCTCCTTAGTCTTAGAGTACACTAAGATGTCATCTATAAAGACCACCACAAACTTATCCAAGTAAGGGTGAAAGGTCTTGTTCATGTAGTCCATGAGCACAGCAGGGGCATTGGTTACACCAAAGGGCATAACCAAGTACTCATAGTGACCATAACGCGTCCTAAACACTATCTTCGCGATGTCCTCAGACTTAACCCGAATCTGATGGCACCCTGACCTCAAATGTATCTTTGAAAAGACACAGGCTCCGATCAAGTGATCCATAAGATCATCAATACTAGGGAGGGGATACCGATTCTTAATGGTCACCTTGTTGAGCTGTCGATAGTCGACACACAACATCATACTACCATCTTTCTTCTTTACTAGCAACACTGGCGCTCCCCATGGGGATACGCCAGGCCTAATAAAATGCTTCTGGATAAGATCCTCTAACTTTTCCTTCAACTTAGCTAGCTCTAGAGGAGACATTCTATAGGGCTCTATGGAAATAGGTCCAGTTCCCGGTACTAAATCTATGGTGAACTCCACATCTCTCTCTAGGGTAGTTCGTAAACATCCCCCGGGAACACTTCAGGAAACTCCTGCACAACAGGCACACTTCCGAAATCAGGAGGGCTCTCAACTTCCAGGGAAGACAACATCATGAACACTTGGGCTTCGTCTTTCATCGAAGCTTTCACTTGGTTGGCAGAGAGAAAGGTCAGATTCTTAGACTCCTCAGGAGTTCCAAAAATCAAGGTCTTATCAAAACAGTTTAAAAGGACATGGTTGAGAGATAACCAGTCCATGCCAAGAATAACATCAAGGTCATTTAGGGGTAAGCATACAAGATCAACAACAAAGTTCTCATTATCAAATGATAATAGAACAACCTTTTTGAACACAAGAAGCATTCACGGGCTCCTTGGATCGTCCAAGACAAACCACCAAATGTAGTAAATCAAGCCAAAGCGAAGCTATAGGTACTTAGTACTACGTAACATTGTGTATATAAATATAGACAATTCAAACGAGAGCACACAACAGACTCATAACATGGCCTGATAGGACAGACCTGCTCTGATACCACTAAATGTGACACCCTCTACCCCGCATGTATTCATAAAACGTAAAAGATATAAAAGAAAGAGAACATATGCATATTATATCATAATAATAAAAACCAGGCAGAGACTGCTGCATTGTAACATAACTTCAACACAGAAAAACTAAAACATGTTTAAAGGATAACATAACATAAACAAAACATATAACCCAACCCCGATGTCACATTATAGAGCTGGTATAACCGATCCGATAAAACAACTCGGATAACAACTAAACTAAACATAAACTAAAATTCAAGAAGCGGCTCCTCAGAGTCAATCCTCAGCACGCTGCTCATCGTCCTTTGTGTAACACAAAAAGGGGTACATGCAAGGCAACAACAAAAGACGGGGAGTAAGAAACATATATATCAACATAACGGCTTGGAAGCAGTTAACAAGATGAGCATGCATCATATAAACATAAAATATCAACACAACCATCTCATCACATCAATATATATACATATATATATCAGTCCAAACAAAGTATGTTATGCGATGCAATGCTACTCCACTACTCCAATGCATGAATGAGCAACACAGCGCATAACCAACAATCGCCACCTCCGCTTGGGCCGCTTGGCTACCCAAATGTTCATCATCATCATCATCATCAATGTTATCTTTCATCTTGAGTCTTTAATCTTTTATCACCTAATCTTTTCATCACTTATAATCTGGGCAAAAAGTACCAGAGCTCAACACCTTAACCATTAAGTGAAGTTGGCACAGACAAACACAAGAAGGGGGGGGGGGGGGTTGGATTGTGTTTGTTAATTACTTTCTCAAAAACCCTTTTTGAGAAACCTTTTCACAAGCAGAAGATAAAAATTTTAAGCACACAAGAATTCCTTTTTTTTTTTTAAAGATTAACAAAACCAAAAACAAAGCCCATAGTTAGTATAAATAAATAAAACTGTAAAAGATAAGGGATAGAAAATACACTCAGGTATTTTATCCTGGTTCACTCTCTTCCAATCAAGAGCTACGTCCAGTCCCTTCGACTTGAAGGATTTTCTCCACTATTTTCAAATAGTTTCTACAATAAGTATTTTACACTTCTCCAGGCTACAAGTATTGCTTTCTTGTCAAGCCTCTTCAGGTTCTAATTCAATCACGGGGATTTTTCTAAGATCTTTCTAACTCACTATATGTGAGGGTATGTAGGTTTAAGATCTACTGAATATTTTTACAAATATTCAACCTTAAGAATTACAGACTTTTTCTTTACAACGAGAATATGAGCTTTTAATTGAAAATCTTCAATGGTTATTTGAATAGTCCCATTATAGAGATAACATTAAATGCATGATATCCATTGAGACTGATATCTTGATTTTGGCCGTGTTGAAAAGCATCCTTGGTTATCAGAAAAGCACAAAATGGAGGCTCACTGTCCTGAGCAATTGTACCTTAAAAACTTTCTTTCCTCCTTTGTGTATAACCCAGCTTTTTTCCAGCAATAAAGTTGTCATCGTACAGATCGTTTTGCAATTCCAATTATACTATTTACTTTTTGTATTTCCTTGATAGTACTATGATTTTTCTCATAAAGGAATAAGGCATTAACCAGAAAAAAACAATTATAAAGAACATATATTCCTTTGAAATAAATATCAATCATTTGAAATAAATTCAATGTGGTCCAAATTGCATTAAATCACATTCAAGGTAGTTAAGATATAGAAGATGTAGAACCGTCTATAGTAACTCAGTTTTAGAACGCGTCTACACAAGGTTTTATTCTGCTCGTCCACTGTTGTGGCAGAAGCACTCGTCCACACAAGTCTTTGGGCTTGCTAAGTCCTTAGAGAAACTCCGTCCAATGACGTAGCACTATGGACGTCTTCTGAATTTTATTTAGCCACTATGGATGTCTACTTGAGTTTGAAGGAGAGCACTCGTCTGCTGACGTGGCTACTATAGACGTCTACTAAATTTTAGTTAGCCATCTATTTAACGATTAAAATATAAACAATTTAAATAACCTTTGGACAGGTAATTATTTGCAAGAGTCCAAGCATTGTATACCTTATATTTTTTTGGATATTCCTGCATAAACTGAAATCACTTGTTAGATCTCAACTAACACTTTGCCAAGCAAATTTAATTCTTTTGTCAACATCAAAACCTAGAGATTAAATAAACCAGAACCACTTTGGTTCCAACAATCTCCCCCTTTTTGATGATGACAAAAAGCTGATTAAATTTAAATAGTAAAGTTTAAGAGAGCTTGCAAGACCCCCCTAAGACATAGCATTTAACAGATCAAAGCAATTAAGGCATATAAAACCAAGTCTTATTTGCAAGATAATATAAGTTATCAGACCAAGATAGAAGCCTATCAGACATTTGTGAATAAACAGATCAAACAGTATCAGAGCATAATTTACTTTAGACAAAATTTAGGCATAAGAAGTCAAGGCAATGTATCATCAAGATGAATAGATTAAACTTATGCACATGCAGACAACATATGTTCTTTTTCAAATAAAAACTCTGTATAAAATTTAATCTCTTTCATTTCTCCCCCTTTTTTGTCATCAGATAAAAAGGTAAAAGGAGCGGACCATCATAGTCAGCAAAACAGATAAGATAAGAAAGTGGGGGAGAAAATCCATTAATAAAGCTAGCATCTGAGTCACCATTGCATTCTTAGGGGCCAAAGTATCTTGAACTTGCTTTTGTACCCTTTCTTCAATCTGTTGTGCAATCTGTTATGTCTTCTCTTCAACTATCTTACCAACCTTATCATCAACAATTCTTCCATTGATGTTCTCAAGATTTGGTGACAAGGATAATTGTCTTGAGCTCTCAGCAGTGTCTGAGACAGTGTCTTGAGCTTGGGCTGGTGGATGAACCATAGCAAGAGCTAATGGTTGAGATGATGTCTTAGCACACTCAGCACCTTGCTTAAAAGAACAGACCTCATCAGACTGCTCTGTCAGAGTTGGCTCAACAGTAGCAACAACAACAGCATCAGCTAAAGTAGTTGAAGGTTCAGAAGCAGGTTTGGAAAAGATTTCAACGTTTAGCTCTAGGCCTTCTACAATTAATTCTTCTATTGTATGTTTAGAGGATGAGGTTGAAGTTGAGGCAAAGGCATATTGTAGAATTGGCTCGGGGACATCCTTTGCCCAATGAATAGGATTGGGAATTTCTACATCACGACTTGTTATTGGCAGACCCCAAAGATCCTTAAAGATCAAATATCTGACACAAGAGAGTCCACACTTGCCTCTGAATTTTGGAGTTTTCTTCTTCTCTTTAGCAATCAGGCCAGAAGTGGAGGCTTCTCTGGTGTAGTAAATTAAGTGGGATTACCAAAACGCTCCTACATAATTAGCCTCAGTGACCATCTCAATTGGCAAATACTGAATGTAATCCAT
The DNA here is from genome assembly GCA_030762895.1 of Sophora flavescens. NCBI lineage: Eukaryota > Viridiplantae > Streptophyta > Magnoliopsida > Fabales > Fabaceae > Sophora > Sophora flavescens. The sequence continues at coordinate 181,699,132 of CM061063.1, forward strand.
CTGAGAGTGGTCAAAGGGTTCAGAACTGAGATCTAGCATAATGTCTTCAACTACTAGCATCTTTCTTTTGTGCCTTGGATGCTTCCGATCCTTGTCCTTGTTCAGATCTCTCATTGACAACCTAGGACAAATCTTGTAGGGCTTGACTCCAACATTCGTGGAAGTAGAGTGTTTTAACTAGGTTGGAGGGATAAACCATGCAGCTCTATCTGCTCTGAAGTGGCTGAATTCCCATTTCAGAATCTCATACATGAGAGTGTCCACAAACTGATCAACAGCAACTCCATATACTCTTGGATGTTTGAAAGTCATCCATTTGTTGGTCTTGTCCATCACAAAAGGAATTTACCTGAAGGATCTGGCTCTTTTCTCTAGAATACTCCCAAGATCCTTCTTGCTGAGATCAGTATGCCGGTCAGATATTATAACTCTCTCTACTCTATCAGTGAATGGTTTAAGGGGTGGAAGTTTCACTAGATTGGGGCAGATTTTTCTGGCAGGGAATCTCTATTGGGGAAGGTGGGTGAGGATAGGTCCATGTTCATTAAACATTTGGGAAGGGAATGGTCCAGTTGGAGTGTGGGGTTCAGGGTTGACCCAATATTGATAACTGTTAAGGGGTTCATACTTATACTCAGCCAAATGATACCACCTTGTTAGAATATGTTCTGGTTCTTGTGGAATAGTATGGAATAGTATTCTCCATTCTCTCTGTACTTTGGCCCAGTTTTCAGATTTGCCATTATAGAGAGTGGAAGAGGGATTATGGGTGGAAACAAGGTTTTTAATGGTTTAGGAAAGGGGGTTCCAAGGGTAATGCTATTGTCTATTTGTGTTAGTGGTGAGTGTGGTGATTGTGGCAGGGTAGGGACATAAACATCATCCACATCATGTTGAGCAGAGATATTATCAGCCTAAGTTCCCAAATTGGACACTAATTCATCTACTGCTAACCTAACAGGGTCATCAGCAGAGATTATTACCTCAGAAGCCATAGTTGTTCTAGCCCTCTTTGCTGGTTGCGTCTTCTTTTTGGCAGTAGGACCAACAACAGCAGCAGCAGCAACAGTTTGTTTTTCTAAAATGGCAGCGATAGGCATTTCATCATCATAATCTTCTTCAGACATGATTACTTTCCTTATCCTTTTTGGTTCAGGTGGAAGAGTAGCACCAGAAGATACAGAGAGGACAGATCCTCTAGTAGTCCTCTTAGGGACAGATTGAGACACCCCGTTGTGCCCCGATGTTTTATTAGATTAATTATCTTCTTAAATCAATTCTTAATCACGTGGTTATCGTGAAAATACGTAAAAATTAAGACTTATTTAATTATCATATAACTTCTGCAAATTTAAAACAGAACAACTTTAACATATGTAAATACACACCTAATTGTTCATTACAATACCAAAACACTGTTAAGGGTATCCTCTCAGTAGGATCCCTCACAGGCATAAACTTAATAACAGACATACTTAGCGGAAATATAAAAATGCTCCTTAGACACACTGGCCATAATGTCTATACTCTAATCTCCATGGATCATAGCTCAGCCCCCAGCTTCTGGTTCGTAAGGAGTCCCATCCAACTCCTCAGCAATCTCCGTTTCATACAGAGTTCCGTCCGGCTCCTCAGCAACATAACCCTCCATCGGGTCTTCTAACGTAAGCCAAAGTAACCCACAAAAATACAAAAACATAGGGGATAAGAAGCATTTCTAACATCAAAAAGCGGAAAAGAGTCATAGTAAATTATACATTAATTATCAAAGACAATCAACACACATAACTAACGAATCATCCTCAAGTTAATATATATCATCCTCTACCCTTACTCTCAGGCAATCTAACACTTTATTGTCACGTAACCTCTCTAATCCTGTCACCATGTCTTTACGTTATCGTGGCCACTACCACTCCTGTCACCATCCCTCATTTGCATCGGGGCACACCCTCATTCCCGTTAGGATGTTCCACCTAGTGCACACCTCCATTCCCGTTAAGGTGTTCCACCCCCATTCCCGTTAAGGTGGAAGTGGTCTCACGAGAACTCTTGATTTTACGTGTATTATATTACCAATACACGGTGTATTATATTACCATTACACAGAAGTGTTTTACGTGTATTATATTACCAGTACACGGTGTATTATATTACCAATACACAACGGTGTATTATATTACCAAAACACAGATGTCTTGTGCATTATATTACCAATACACTTTTGTCCTTATGTATTATATTACCAATACACGGTTGTGGACAACAACACCTATACTTGAATCTCACCAACCCGTTTTAACAACATCCTAGTGCCTTAACCTTCCATTAGAACTTGACATATATTCTATGCCGTAACACCTCTTTAACATACATCATCTAGGTTAGGCACTTTTAGATCATTATTATTCTCACACCCAAAACAATCATCTCTTAGACAACATATATATCTTTGCTTAAAAACCACTAAGCATAATAATACAAACCAGGCAGATCATGCATAACATAATATCAATCAAAATATTCTCATATCGCCAACATAGCACAAAATCAATTCAATAAAGGTAATAAAATCAAATCAACCATCAACAATATAAAATCAACCTAATATCGATAAACCTACAATCCCCGAATCGCCATTGGTTTTTCAGAAAAGGTTTCCAATGTGATTTTGGTCTTGTCGATTACTCGACTACTAGTAGGGTTTAGGTCGCCCTACACAATTATTATATAATCTACTACTTATCCATTCTGACGATAGGTTGGTTCTTTCCCCTACCTGGGTTATCACCGAACTCCTAAACTCGAAGCTCCTCGTTATCACACCACAAAGTACTAACTCCACCTTCTGTGAAGGTAAGGAGATTAGATGCTCGAAGAGGTATACCACGAACATCCTCATTTCCTCCGCGATGGGAGTCTAAGGTTATGAACACAAAATCACAAGTTAAAATCAAACAAGAAAACTAACCCACAAGGTATAGGTTCGGCCAAGACTAGTTCTTGGGGTTAGAGATTCCCAAAAATTATACAACTCATGGATTTATGATCCTTAAGTGTTAGGAGTTCATAAACAATGACCATTTATCAAAGTTGAATTAAAATCCCACTAAGTTATAAACTTAGGGTATTCGGCCAAGGTAAGTAAAATAGGCTAGCATTCACTAAACTTTCTAATCTCTTAGGTTTAGCATCCATATGTATTAAGGAGCTCAAAACCATGATCATTTTGGAAAAATAAGAACAAATTTTCCTAGGTCTATAACCTTCTAGGTTCGGTCTTCATAGGAGTTATAGGTTAGAAATCTTTAAACTTTCCAATCTCTTAGACTTAGCATCCAAATATCTTATGGAGCTCAAGTCCATGATCATTTTGGAAAACAATGCAAACTTAAACATTCCAATCTCTTAGACTTAGCATCCAAATATCTTATGGAGCTCAAGTCCATGATCATCTTGGAAAAATGAAAGTAATACATCCTAGCTTTAATAACATAGAATAAACAAGTTAGAAATCATTAAACTATCCAATCTCTTAGACTTAGCATCCAAATATCTTATGGAGCTTAAGTCCATGATCATTTTGGAAAAATAAAAACTCAAACATCCTAGCACCTAAACACTAAGTTTCAGCCATCATAGGATGATGAGGAAAATATTCTTTGTTTAACAATAACTCTTAGGTTTAGAATCACAAGGTATTAAGAGTTCTAAATCCATGATCATACTTAGAAAGTTGAAACATAATATCATAGGCTTACTTATTCATATTTTCAGTCATCATAGGAACAAGCTATCAAAACTTCCAAGATTTATAGATTTAAGATCAATGGATAGTTAGAAACTCAAACACATGATCATATTGCAAAAGTTGAAACAAAAACTTCCTAGGTCACAAATGCAAGCATTCGGCCTTCATTGGAAGAGATAGGTAGAGATTTTTATTTTACACAACCTCTTAGTAAGTGAAAATATAAATTAATACAAGATTATAGAAAGTGGCTTCAACACAAAAGGAGTTATCTACCATTTTAGAGAGATTTTAGAAGTTTAAAGCATATAAAGAACACATAAAGCAAACTAAGAAATAAAAGATGAAACCTGCAAAAAGATTCTTATGAGAGCATTACCCATAGTATAAGAAAGAACTTTAACGAAGAACTCAAGTAGAAAAGATGAATAAAAACTAAAGCTTTAAGAGCTTGAACTTATAAAAGAAAAGGACGAAGATGAAGTTTTAATGGAGTTTTGGAGAACGAAAGTGATTAAGTGAAAAATGAGAGGTGTATATATAGAGAAGGGAGAGAGTGACACGAAATTGAGGAGAGAGGAATGAGCTTGGAGAGCAAGTTTTGACCTTGTGCCTTGTTTGGTTTGAGAATAGAGAGAAAAATAGGTTTTTAGAATATAATAGGTTATAATTTGAAAAGTGTGATGATTACACTTTTGGAGTGTGTCACAACCCATTTCCATCAAGTCCCATCAAGTCACTTCACTTCTTTTGTGCTCCCTAATCTGCTCCATTTCATACCCGGTTGTATTTTCCGATCGTAATTCTTCCTACATTTTCGCCCGAATAAAATATTATATTCTATTTTTGAACGAAAATTTTCAAAATAACCAAAGTTGAACGAAACATATTAAAAACACTAACTGTCTCGTTCACGGGTCAAAATTAGGTTTTCTGCACAGTACACTTGTACAAGCAGTGAAAACGCAGACCGTATTTCGTCTGAATTTTCAACCGAAAATTTAATCGTAACCCTCTAACATAAAGTATACTATGAATATGATTTTATTTTAATAAAAAACACTTACTAACTCTCAAATTAAAATATAATTAATTATATTTTAACCGGTTGAACAACATAATTAAAATCAGGCTGTTAATTTACTATCCCTCTTAAAAGAAAATTATGTCCTCGGAATTTACGTACCTTAGAAATGATGTGGATATTGTTGTTGCATATCCTCCTCGCGTTCCCAAGTAGCATCTCCAGTAGTTGCATCCCATACGACCTTAACCAATGGAATTTGTCTACCGCGAAGCTCCTTAATCTGTCTATCTGCGATCCTTACAGGTAAAGCCTCATGCTCTAGATTTTCTCGCAGTTGTATAGACTCAAACTCAATGACTTGTGAAGGATTAGGATAATACTTTCTCAGCTGAGAAACATGAAAGACTTCATGAAGGTTGGAAAGATTGGGTGGTAAGGCAATTTGGTAAGCTACTGGACCAATTCGTCGAAGAATCGAGGAGTAAGTTTTCTAGATTTGATAGCTCTGCCAATTCCATTTTTCCGAGTAACTCTCAAAAACTCGTGATCGCCTTCTTGGAATTCTAATGGTCTCCTCCTCTTGTCACTGTAGCTCATTTGCCTATCCAGTGCTTCCTTCATCTTTTCCTGTATCTTCCTGACTTGCTCTGTAGTTTGTTGCACCACATCTGGACCCAAAACTTGGTTTTCACCAGTCTCATAACAACACAACGGGGTCCTACACTTTCTGCCATACAAAGTCTCATATGGTGCCATTCCGATACTACTATGGAAACTGTTGTAATAAGTAAATTCAATCAATGGTAAGAACTCATCCCAATTGCCAGTGTGCTCCAACACACAAGCTCTCAATAGATCCTCCAATGATTGAACTGCCCTTTCTGATTGTCCATCAGTTTGGGGATGATAAGCAGAAGTCATCCTCAACTTTGTTCCCAAGGCATTTTGCAATTGTCTCCAAAATCTAGATGTGAATCTAGGATCTCGGTATGAGAAAATGCTCGATGGCACACCATGCAATCTAATAATTTATTTGATGTAAATATGAGTCAACCTTTCCAAATTATAACTTTCACCAATAGATAAGAAGTGAGCACACTTCGTCAACCTATCAATGATAACCCAAATCATATCATGCTTCTTAGGAGTTCGTGGTCATCCGACCCCAAAATCCATAGCTATACTATCCAATTTCCACTCTGAGATATCTAAAGATTGTAGTAATCTTGCTGGCTTCTGATGTTCAATCTTAGCTTTCTGACACACCAGACAAGATAAAACATACTCCGCTACTTCTTTCTTCATCCTTGTCCACCAAAACATTTTCTTCAAATCCTGATACATTTTTGTGGATCCAGGATGGAAACTCAACTTACTCTTATGTGCCTCCTCTAAAATCATCTTCCTAAGTTCTGCATCCTCTGGCACACATATCATATCTCCAAACCTTAATACACCATCCGTTCCTCTATTAAACTCAGAAATTTTACCTTAATCGATTCCTCTACTTACTTCCTGGAGGTATAGATCCTGAACTTGTTTATCTTTAAGATCTTTCATAAAATAACTACTAACAGTGATCATACTTAAGCAAATATTATTCTCAATCAATTCCATTTCTAAGTTCAAATCCCTGAACTGTTCAAGCAATTCTAGCTCCTTAACCATCATCGCAAACACGTGCAAGGATTTCTTGCTTAAAGCATCCGCTACCACATTGGTCTTCCCAGGATGGTACAATAATCCAAAATCATAATCTTTGATAAACTTCATCCATCTTCACTGCCTCATATTCAATTCTTTTTGATCGAATAGATACTTAAGGCTCTTGTGGTCACTGAAGACATTAAACTTTGCTCCATACAAAAAGTGTCGCCATATCTTTAATGCGAACACTATTGCTGCTAATTTCAAATCATGAGTCGGATAATTTCTCTCATGAAATCTCAATTTTCGGGAAGCATAAGCCACGACTCTTCCCTCTTGCATCAGGACACAGCCTAAACCTTGGTATGCGCATCACAATATACGTCAAATTGTCCTAGTGGATCTGGTAAGGTCAACATAGGTGATGTAGTCAACCTATCCTTCAGCTTTTGAAAAATTTGTTCATACTTGTCTGTCCATACAAAAGCTATATTTTTCCTCGTTAACTGCGTCATAGGCAACGTAATCTTCGAGAATCCCTCTATGAACCTCCGATAATATCCAGCTAGTCCTAGGAAACTCCGTACTTCACTTATTGACTTAGGCCGTTCCCACTGAAGACCTGACTCAACCTTAGCTGGATCTACGGCTATTCCTTCTTTATTAATCACATGACCTAGGAATTTTACTTCTTCCAGCAAAAACTCACACTTGGAAAGTTTGGCATAAAACTGTCTATCCTTCAAAACTCGCAACACCAGTCTCAAATGTTCCTCATGCTCTTCTCGCGTACGAGAATAAATAAGAATATCGTCGATGAACACAACAACAAACTTATCGAGGAACGGTCTGAAAATTATGTTCATATAATCCATGAACACAGCTGGTGCATTAGTTACACCAAAAGGCATAACTAAATACTCATAGTGCCCGTACCTCGTCCTAAAAGTCGTCTTGGGTATATCTTCCTTTCTTACTCTGATCTGATGGTACCCAGATCTTAAATCAATCTTAGAAAACACTATTGCTCCTTTCAACTGATCCATCAAATCATTTATCCTAGGCAACGGATACTTATTCTTAATCGTCACCTTATTCAACTGCCTGTATTCCGTGCATAACCTCGCACTTCCATCCTTCTTATTAACAAATAACACCGGTGCTCCCAACGGTGAAACACTCAGTCTGATAAACTCTTTTCCTAACATGTAATCCAATTGTTCCTTCAACTCTGCCAACTCAACTGGTGACATCCGATAAGGTGCTATAGATATAGGCCCTGTCCCTGGTACGAGATCTATAGTGAATTCCACTTCTCTTTCCGGTAACAAATCTAGAACGTCTGGAGGGAAAACTTCAGGAAACTGTCTCACAATAGGCATGGAATCTATGATGGGAGTCTCATTAGCCTCCACTGCGAAAAGCATCACAAACTGTTGAGAGTTGTCACTTCTCGTAGAAACTCCTTCATTGGCAGATGCTACACTAAAAGGTTCAATAAATGATAAAGTCTTGCTAGAACAATCTATCACTACATGATTAGCCGAAAGCCAATCCATGCCAAGAATAACATATATCTGTTGCATAGGCAAACAGATAAGATCTACAATAAATGTCATATTCTCAACAATGATAGGACACTGTAAACAAACATACATAGTAGTCAAAGGATTAATGGTTGGAGTAGACACTATGAGGGTATAAGGTAATTTGGAAAAAGTTAAGTTCAAATGATCCACACACTCATGCAAAATAAAAGAATGTGTAGTGCCTGAGTCAAACAACACATACGAGAGTCTACCAGCTGTCAAACACATACCTTGTATAAGATCAACAAATTGGAAGGATTCAGCTCCCCTCATGGTAAACACTCTTCCAGTGGCTTGAGTTTTGGCCACTTGTGGTCTTGCTGCTGGGACTCCTCTTCCAGCTCCACCTCTATTGTCTCCAGTTCCTCTTCCGGCAGTTGTCGGCTGTTGCATAACCCTTTCTCTGCAATCTCGTGCCACATGACCTGGTTTCCCACAGTTGAAACAGCTAGGCCTATTTGTGCAGTCTCTAGCATAATGCGATCCTCCACATCTGAAGCAAACTAAGCCTTGTGGTTGCCTACCCGTTCTAGCCACTGGTGCTGGTATTGGTGTTTGCCCGGGTCGAGCAAATGGTCTCTGTCTCCACTGAGAACCACTTTCCCCGTGCCTCTGGAAACTTGATCGGTTAGGACATCCACTCCTCAGTTGTTTCTATTCGTTGGCTATCCTTAGGTCTATACTTTCAATGGCACTGCATCTCTCGACTAGTTCTGGGAAATACTGTATGTCAAGAGACACTACAGCCCTCTGTAGCTCATCTTTGAGTCCTTCCTCAAATATTCTACATTGCCAGTCCTCACTTGTAAACCTCTGATAGAATTCTAAAAACTTGATCAAAGCTTCAAAACGTGATGCATACTCACCAACAAACATGTTACCTTGTTTGAGGTTTGTGAATTCCTTTTCCTTCTTGCATCGAACTAGACGCGGAAAATATTTTTTGAAAAAGCAATCAGTGAATAACTTCCAGTTAATGTTCCTATCCTCAGCTTCCAACAGTCTTTTCTTTCCCTTCCACCAGAATTCTGCTCCATCGGTTAAAATGAAGGCAGCATAGGTCACTTTCTTCTCCTCGCTGCAGCGCATAGTAGCAAATATCTTTTCGATCTCTTGTATCCACCATTATGCCTTCTCTGGGTCATACTCTCCTCGGAATTGTGGTGGTTTTCCGTTCATAAAATTAGTCAATCCGGCATCTTCAGCTGCTGTCGCCCTTCTCTGATTCTTAATTTCTAGTTGTTCCTTGTTCATCTGCAGCATCTCAGCATTATGCTGGGTTTGCAGTAGCATAGCAGCAGCTAGGGTTTCCATTGCACTTGGAGTTGAAGACGATCCTCCTCCATTCTAAGTATTGTCGGCATTACCATTGACAGCTCCAATAATCCTTTCTGGAGTTTCGTCACCATTGTTAGTTGGACGTCCTCTTCCATAAGCCATGATTCTGTTAAAAGAAATCATCCGCTCTTATTAGTATGACATATAATACTACATAGACAAGTATATAAATACCATATGCCAGACTAATATTAACCTTTCACATCAGATTCGGACACACTACCCAACTTCTAAGCATAGTCAAATTCTGATGTGGATTCAACTAGACACGGCCAGTAACAACATCCTAAACCTCGCAGTCCTTGATTCTGATCGGACATAACCCCTAGTCCATTTTAGAACCAAACTGTTCTGATACCAAAATGAGATGCTCCGTTGAGCCCCGGTGTTTTATTAGATTAATTACCTACTTAAATCAATTCTTAATCACGCGCTTATCGTGAAAATACGTAAAAATTAAGACTTATTTAATTATCATATAACTTCTGCAAATTTTATACATAACAACTTTAACATATGTAAATACACACCTAATTGTTCATTACAATATCAAAACACTGTTGAGGGTATCCTTTCAGTAGGATCCCTCACATGCATAAACTTAATAACAGACATACTTAGCGGAAATATAAAAATGCTACTTAGACCCACTGGCCATAATGTCTATACTCTAATCCCCATATATCACAGCTCGGCCCCCAGCTTTTCGTTCGTAAGGAGTCCCATCCAACTCCTCAGCAATCTCCTTTTCATACAGAGTTCCGTCCAGCTCCTCAACAACATAATCCTCCATCGGGTCTTCTAACGTAAGCCAAAATTACCCACAAAAATACAGAAACATGGGGGATAAGAAGCAGTTCTATCATCAAAAAGTGGAAAAAAGTCATAGTAAATTATACAGTAATTGTCATAGACAATCAACACACACAACTAACGAATCATCCTCAAGTTAATATATATCATCCTCTACCATTACTCTCAGGCAATTTAACACTTTATTTTCACGTAACCTCTCTAATACTGTCACCACGTCTTTACGTTATCGTGGCCACTCCCACTCCTGTCACCATCCCTCATTTGCATCGAGCACACCCTCATTCCCGTTAGGATGTTCCACCTAGTGCACACCTCCATTCCCGTTAAGGTGTTCCACCCCCATTCCCGTTAAGGTGGAACTGGTCTCGCGAGAACTCTTGATTTTACGTGTACTACATTACAAATACACGGTGTATTATATTACCATTACACATAAGTGTTTTACATGTATTATATTGCCAATACACAGTGGTGTATTATATTACAAATTCACAGATGTCCTTGTGCATTATATTACCAATACACTTTTGTCCTTGTGTATTATATTACCAATACACGATTGTGGACAACAACACCTATACTTGAATCTCACCAACCCGTTTTAACAACATCCTAGTGCCTTAACCTTCCATTAGAACTTGACACATATTCTATGACGTAATACCTTTTTAACATACATCATCTAAGTTAGGCACTTCTAAATCATTATTGTCCTCACACCCAAAACAATCATCTCTTAGACAACATATATATCTTTGCTTAAAAAACCACTAAGCATAATAATACAAACCAAGCAAATCATGCATAACACAATATCAATCAAAATATTCCAATATCACAAACATAGCACAAAATCAATTCAATAAAGGTAATAAAATCAAATCAACCATCAACAATATAAAATCAACCTAATATCGATAAACCTACAATCCCTGAATCGCCATTGGTTTTTCGGAAAAGGTTTCCAATATGATTTTGGTCTTGTCAATTCCTCGACTACTAGTAGGGTTTAGGTCGCCCTACACAATTATTATATAATCTACTACTTATCCATTCCGACGATAGGTTAGTTCTTTCCCCCACCTGGGTTATCAATGAATTCCCAATCTCGAAGCTCCTCATTGTCACACCACAAAGTAATAACTCCACCTTCTGTGAAGGTAAGGAGATTAGATGCTTGAAGAGGTATACCACGGACGTCCTCGTTTCCTCCGCGATGGAAGTCTAAGGTTATGAACACAAAATCACAAGTTAAAATCAAACAAGAACACTAACCCAAAAGGTATAGGTTTTGCCAAGACTAGTTCTTAGGGTTAGAGATTCCCGAAAATTATACAACTCATGGATTTATGATCCTTAAGTGTTAGGAGTTCATAAACAATGATCATTAATTTATCAAAGTTGAATTAAAATCCCACTAAGTTATAAACTTAGGGTATTCGGCCAATGCTAGTAAAATAGGCTAGCATTCACTAAACTTTCCAATCTCTTAGGTTTAGCATCCATATGTATTAAGGTGCTCAAAACCATGATCATTTTGGAAAAATAAGAACAAAGTTTCCTAGGTCTATAACCTTCTAGGTTCGGCCTTCATAGGATTTATAGGTTAGAAATCTTTAAACTTTCCAATCTCTTAGACTTAGCATCCAAATATCTTATGGAGCTCAAGTCCATGATCATTTTGGAAAACAATGGAAACTTAAACATTCCAATCTCTTAGACTTAGCATCCAAATATCTTATGGAGCTCAAGTCCATGATCATTTTGGAAAATAATGGAAACTTAAACATTCCAATCTCTTAGACTTAGCATCCAAATATCTTATAGAGCTCAAGTTCATGATCATCTTGGAAAAATGAAAGTAATACATCCTAGCTTTAATAACATAGAATAAACAAGTTAGAAATTATTAAACTTTCCAATCTCTTAGACTTACCATCCAAATATCTTATGGAGCTTAAGTCCATGATCATTTTGGAAAAATAAAAACTCAAACATCCTAGCACCTAAACACTAAGTTTCGGCCATCATAGGATGATGAGGAAAATATTCTTTGTTTAACAATAACTCTTAGGTTTAGAATCACAAGGTATTAAGAGTTCTAAATCCATTATCATACTTGGAAAGTTGAAACATAGTATCCTAGGCTTACTTATTCATATTTTCAGCCATCATAGGAACAAGCTATCAAAACTTCCAAGATTTATAGATTTAAGATCAATGGATAGTTAGAAACTCAAACACATGATCATATTCCAAAAGTTGAAACAAAAACTTCCTAGGTCACAAATGCAAGAATTCAGCCTTCATTGGAAGAGATAGGTAGAGATTTTTATTTTACACAACCTCTTAGTATGTGAAAATATAAGTTAATACAAGACTATAGGAAGTGGCTTCAACACAAAAGGAGTTTTCTACCATTTTAGAGAGATTTTAGAAGTTTAAAGCATATAAAGAACACATAAAGCAAACTAAGAAATAAAAGATGAAACTTTCAAAAAGATTCATATGAGAGCATTACCCATAGTATAAGAAAGAACTTTAACGAAGAACTCAAGTAGAAAAGATGAATAAAAACTAAAGCTTTAAGAGCTTGAACTTTTAAAAGAAAAGGACGAAGATGAAGTTTTAATGGAGTTTTGGAGAAGGAAAGTGATTAAGTGAAAAATGAGAGGTGTATATATAGAGAAGGGAGAGAGTGGCACGAAATTGAGGAGAGAGGAATGAGCTTGGAGAGCAAGTTTTGACATTGTGCCTTGTTTGGTTTGAGAATAGAGAGAAAAATTGGTTTTTAGAATATAATAGGTTATAATTTGAAAAGTGTGATGATTACACTTTTGGAGTGTGTCATAACCCATTTCCATCAAGTTCCATCAAGTCACTTCACTTCTTTTGTGCTCCCTAATCTGCTCCATTTCATACCCGGTTGTATTTTCCGATCGTAATTCTTCCTACATTTTCGCCCGAATAAAATATTATATTCTATTTTTGAACGAAAATTTTCAAAATAACCAAAGTTGAAGGAAACATAATAAAAACACTAACCGTCTCGTTCACGGGTCAAAATTAGGTTTTCTGCACAATACACTTGTACCGGCAGTGAAAACGCAGACCGGCTTTTGTCTGAATTTTCAACCGAAAATTTTACCATAACCCTCTATCATAAAGTAGACTTTGAATATAATTTTATTTTAGTCAAAAATACTTTCTAACTCTCAAATTAAAATATAATTAATTATATTTTAACCGGTTGAACATCATAATTAAAATCAGGCTGTTACACAGGTTGCCTCACAGCCACAGTCTTCCTCTTGGTTCCTCTCTTTAGACTAAGCATTGCAGCATCGTTGACCTCAAGTGATTCTTCTTTAATCATCATTTTCTCCGCAAGCTTGGCCAACTCCACTTACTTGTATGTGCTAAGTTGCATGCCACTGAGATTAACTCTGCCAAAATCAGCAGCTTGCAATCCTTTCTCACGAAGGAGTCTTTCTTGTTCATCCTTAGGTTTTGCACTCAGAACATCGTACACGCCTTGCTGCTTGAAAATCTTTGACAGAAGATGAGTGAAGGTAATGTGAGAAGCAGATTCTTTGTTGGTAATGGCATCTTTGAAGCGATGAAACAGGATCCAGGGTAAGTTAATCTCTGTTTCAAAATCCAGTTGGCAAAGACATAACCTGTGAAGAGCTGAAAAGTTGTCCTTAGAGCCGATTTTATGCAGCACCACCTTGTTCAGGATTTGGTGAAGAATCTTGATGTGATTTTTCATCTCAGAGGATTTCCGAGAAGGAGTTCTTACACTGTCTTGCCTCATTAGGGTGACAGCAATGTCTCTAAACCACCTAGGTCTTCTTCCCAGTTCTCCGTGAAGACCAAACCCTCTTGAGCACATGCAATCACATCAAAGATGGTTTTCTCGGACACTATCACTTTCCTTCCTGGCGCAAACCCAACTGCTTCTATTTCAGTAATCTTTGGTCTTCTCCAGAATTCCCTTATCAAATCTGGATACACTGAGACCTTTTCCAGAAAGATTCCATCCCATCCAGCAGCGTTAATGAACTTACTCACATCCAGATTGTACTCTTGTAGAATACCAAAATTGAAGTGATGTTCTAGAGATATGGACATGGTGTCAGTTGCAAAAGCAGGCATGGGAGCAGAGGTTGAAGCCATTGTTGAGTAAGATGAGTTAAGGTTTGGAGGAACAAGGGAGACAGAGAGTTCGAAAGTTTCAGAGAGAGGTTGATAGGGATGAAGAGATGCGAAAAGTTTTTCAGAGGGAAATAGGTTACTTTTAAAGATTTTTGAAAAACAACAGTTTCCAAAAAAATGACAAGACTTGTCATTAAGTGTAAAACGGCGTTGGTAAATTGGGACTGTAAAAAGTTACGATGGGATTGATGAATGTAGCTGACTCAGCAAGGAAAAAGAAGCATTTTGTATAAAAGTGTTCATGGACAAATTAATATAAACAATAAATGTGTGCATAGACGAGTCCACACAAGACTGAGAGTGGACGCGTAAAGACATATGTAGTGGACGCGGCACATCAACAGAAGTGGACACGTAGATTTCACATGCCCTGGGCGTCGTGACTAGTGGACGGGTAGGGAAAACATACAATAGACGACCAAATTAACAATAAATATAATAACTCAATCCACATACAACATATTTAAATGCTTTCTTATAAAGATAAATCTGTTCTCAGCAAGATGTTTAGTGAAGATATCTGCCCATTGGTGGTCAGTATCTACAAATTGAACAACAAACACACCTTTTTGCACATAAGCCCTAATAAAGTGATGTTTGATTTCTATATGCTTAGCTCTAGAATGCAATATTGGATTCTTAGATAAATTGATTGCAGCGGTATTATCACACATAAGTGGAATACTACTTACAAATACATTGTAGTCCTCCAATTGATGTTTGATCCATAGAAGTTGTGAGCAGCAACTTGCAGCTGATATGTACTCTGCTTCAGCAGTTGATAGAGCAATGGTACTTTGCCTTTTGCTTGACCATGATACTAGGTTAGCTCCAATGAAGTGACATCCTCCACTGGTGCTTTTTCTTTCAATTCTATCTCCAGCATAGTCAGCATCACAAAAACCAACTAATCTATAATCATCATTTTTCTTAAAGCACAAGCCCAGATTAGTAGTACCTTTTAAATATCTAAATATTCTCTTAACTGCTGAGAGATGAGACTCTCTAGGATCAGATTGAAAACGAGCACATAAGCAAACACTGAACATTATATCAGGCCTAGACGAGTTAGATATAAAAGAGATCCTATCATACCTCTATATACCTTTTGGTCTACCTTTTTCTCTTTATCATCTTTGTTCAGTATTGAAGTGGGATGCATAGGAGTATTCATTGGTTTGCAACCATCCATCTTAAACCTCTTTAGAAGTTCCTTTGTATACTTGGTCTGATGGATGTACACCTCGTCCATAGACTGTTTAACTTGAAGTCTAAGGAAGAATTTGAGTTCTCCCATCATGCTCATTTCAAATTCTTTCTGCATTAACTTAGAAAATTCATTGAACAGAGATTTATTAGTAACACCGAAAATGATATCATCAACATAAATCTGTACTATAATGAAATCTGACATAATATATTTTCTAAATAAAGTTGTGTCTACTTTTCCTTTGTTAAAATCACTTTCCATTAGAAACGAACTTAACCTATCGTACCAAGCACTAGGAGCTTGTTTAAGTCCATACAGTGCTTTCTTAAACTTATAAACATTTTCGGGGTGATTTGTGCTTTCAAAGCCAGGAGGTTGCATGACATATACTTCTTCATTAATAAAGCCATTTAAAAAGGCACTTTTAACATCCATTTGAAAAAGCATAAAGTTATGATGTGCAGCAAACAATATTAAAATTCTTAAAGCTTCTAGCCTAGCAACTCGTGCAAAAGTTTCAGTGTAGTCTATACATTCTTCTTGAGAGTATCCTTGAGCAACAAGTCTTGCCTTGTTTCTCACAACCTTACCATCTTCATCAAGCTTGTTTCTGTAGACCCACTTTGTTCCAATGTCTGACTTGTCTTCAAGCAGGGTACAAGAGTCCAGACTTCACTTATCTCAAACTGATTAAGCTCTTCTTGCATAGCTAGAATCCATCCTTCATCCAGTAGAGCTTCGTCCACTGTCTTCAGTTCACATTTAGAGACAAGAGCAGAATCACTTTGTTCTCTGAAGGTTGACCTAATTCTTAGCTTGTCATTGGGGTCACCAATGATTTGATCTTGAGGATGGTAGTTTTTGAAATACCAAGATTTCTGAGCATTTTCCTGTTGAGAGGTAGACGTTTCTGGTTATTGTTGAGAAGTGTCATCTACTTGAATATCAGTCTTGATTTATAGTTTCTCTCCTGAGATATTTAGATCAAGATCTACAAAAGCTTCATCTAGCTCTGATAGTCTCTTATCAGGCTGTTTGTCATCAAATTTTACATGAATACATTCTTCTACAACCAAAGTTCTAGAATTATAAAATCTAAAACCTTTTGAAGTTTCAAAAAATCCTAGTAGAATTCCATTATCTATCTTAGCATCATATTTACCAAGTTGATCTTTTGTATTCAAAATGTAACATTTACATCCGAAAGGGTGAAAGTATGAAATGTTGGGTTTCTACCTTTCCACAATTCATAAGGAGTCTTATTCAAAATGGGTGTAAGGTATATTATATTCTGAATGTAGCAGGCAGTGTTCACAGCTTCAGTCCAGAAGTTCTTAGGGACAGAATTGTCATTGAGCATAGTCCTAGCCATCTCTTGAAGAGATCTGTTTTTTCTCTCTACCACACCATTTTGCTGTGGTGTTCTTGGTATTGAGAATTTGTGTTGAATACCACATTCTTCACAAAACTCATGGAATAGCTCATTGACAAATTCTCCCTCATGATCACTTCTAATTGAAGCTATACACATGCCTTTTTCATTATGTACACGTTTGCAAAATACAGAAAGGACCTTGAATGACTCATTCTTGTGAGCAAGGAACATAACCCATGTCCATCTAGTGTAGTCGTCTACTATGACAAGACCATATTTCTTAACATTGACAGAGGCAGTCCTTGTTGGACCAAAGAGATCAAGGTGTAGCAATTCTAGTGGTCTGTTGGTACTAACAACATTCTTAGATTCAAATGAACATTTGACTTGTTCCCTTCTGACATGCATCACAGAGAGCATCAGATTTGAAACTAAGGTTTGGTAGACCTCTTACAAGGTTATGCTTTTTCAGTTTTGAGATTAATCTCAAACTTGCATGACCCAACCTTTTGTGCCAAATCCATCGCTCATCCTTAATGGATACTAGACATGAGACACTTTGATTTGAGAGGTCCTCTAAGTCAATCTTATACAGACTGTTTTGCCTCTGGGCAGTGAATAGGAGTGATCCATCATCTTTCTTGACAATACACATCTTCTTATCAAATGAAATAGCAAACCCACTATCACATAATCGACTAATTCTAAGCAGATTGTGTTTAAGACCATTTACTAACAGAATATTATCAATGGAGGGAAAATGATGTCTACCAATTTTACCTATACCAATGATATTTCATTTTGGTTTCCTCCAAAAGTGACCCAGTCACCATCTTTGGGTCTAAGGTCTTGGAACATACACCTTTCTCCAATCATGTGTCGTGAGCACCCACTGTCCAAGTACCAAGACTTCTGTTTCTTTCCTGTTGTTAAGCAGATCTGCAACAAGGATTATCTTATCTTTAGGTACCCAAATTGACTTGGGTCCTTTCTTGTTAGTGATCATAGGTCGTGAATGCTTTGCATGCTTATTATGTATGCATTTCGATGACACATGCCCACTTTTTCCACATACTTTGTAGTAAGTATTGGAAGGGCTTGGTTTTGACTTAGTGTGTTGTGGACAGACTTTAGAAGCCTTATATTGTGTATGAACTTTTGGTTTATTCAGAGATGCATCTTGCTTCTCTTTATCATAACCAATGCCAGATTTGTCACGTGGTTATCTAGAATATCTTAAAATAAGGTTTAATTTATCTGAGCTACCAACCAGTTTTGACAGAGATTCTGTCAAGTATGTCACATCTTGTTTCAGTTGTTCAACTTCACAAGAGCTATTAGACTTACACTTCGTCTTGTCAGGCAGACTAACATTGTTTGATTTTAATGTTTCATTTTCATCCTTAAGGTTTTGATTCACTGTGCAGACCTTATCATAATCTCTAGAGAGTTTAATAAACTTCTTTTTCGAGACTCTTATACTCTTTAGAAAGTATGCATGATTCATGCAATAATTCATCAAAAACAGTTTGTAGAGTAGATGGATCAGATTCCATTACCTCAGCATCAGTGAATTCACTTTCTGATGCAGTGTCAGCCATGAAGCAAATGTTTGCATCTTTTCTTTCTTCATCTTCTTCATCTGAAGAAGACATGTCAAGATCCTCCCATGTAGCCATCAAGCCTTCTTCTTTTTGAAGAATTACTTTTTCTCCTTCAGCTTTGGGCAGTCAGCTTTGAAGTGTCCTGGTTTTTTACATTCAAAGCACATGGGTGGTCCTTTCTCCTTGGAATCTGACTTCTCCTTGGGGAATTTTTTGTTGAACTGCTTCCTTCTGAATCCACATTTCTTTCTCCACATGTGTTGTATTTTTATGGAGATGAAAGATAGTTCATCCTCATCTGAGCCACCTTCATTATTTGATGAATCAGCTTCATCTGAGGACTCAACAACTTTAAGCACCTTTGAGGAACTAGCTTTCTTGGCCTTTAAGGCAATGGATTTTCCTTTTTTGGAGTTTTCCTCTTCATTAAGTTCAAGTTCATGAACTTTTAATGACCCCGGAAGCTCTTCCAGAGAAAGAGTATTCAGATTTTTTGCTTCCTGGATAGCAGTTACCTTAGGTCTCCACTGCTTTGAGAGACTTCTCAAAATTTTTCTCACTTGATCTCTATTGTCATAGACCTTTCCATGAGACTTGAGACTGTTGGTGATTGTTTGGAATCTTCCAAACATCTGGTCTATAGTTTCATGATCAACCATCTTGAATAGCTCATACTGGTGAACCAACATGCTTATCTTTCATTCCTTCACTTGTAAGGAACCTTCATGAGTTAGTGCAAGAGTATCCCAGATTTCTTTAGCTGTGTTGCAACTATGAACCTTGTCATGCTCAGATCTGGTGATAGCACACATGAGATAGTGCTTAGCTTTCAAGTTTAGTTGATGTTGGCTTTTCTGCTCTCGAGTCCATTCAGCTCTAGGCACTGCAGTTCTACCTTCACTCCTTGGCTCAGTGTAGCCATTTTCTATCAGTTCCCAGATGTCAGCATCCTGTGTATCTAAGAATGCCATCATCCTCTTTTTCCAATAATCATAATCAGTTCCATCAAAGAGTGGGGATCTGTTGATAGCTTGTCCTTTTGCAGCCATGATTGTAGGATCGTATGCCTTAGCACTTGTTAGATGCTCAACCCCGTCAAGGCTGAGCTCTGATACCAACTGAAGTTAGAACAGGCAAACACAAGAAGGGTGGTTGAATTGTGTTTGTTAATTACTTTCGCAAAACCCTTTTTGAGAAACCTTTTCACAAACAGAAGATAAAAAGTTTAAGCACACAAGAAATCCCTTTTTTTTAAAGATTAACAAAACCAAAAACAAATCCCACAGTTAGTATAAATAAATAAAACTGTAAAAGATAAGGGATAGAAAATACACTCAGGTATTTTATCCTGGTTCACTCTCTTCCAATCAAGAACTACATCCAGTCCCTTCGACTTGAAGGATTTTCTGCACTATTTTCAAATGGTTTCTACAATAAGTATTCTACACCTCTCCGGGCTACAAGTATTGCTTTCTTGCCAAGCCTCTTCAGGCTCTAATTCAATCACAGGGATTTTTCTAAGATCTTTCTAACTCACTATATGTGAGGGTATGAAGGTTTAAGATCTACTGAATATTTTTACAAATATTCAACCTTAAGAATTACAGACTTTTGCTTCACAACGAGAATATGAGCTTTTAATATATTGAAATTGTTCAAATGGCAAAAGTTATTCTTCAGTGCTTGAGACCTTCTATATATAGTGGTATTCAACTTCTCTTGAAAATCTTCAACGGTTATTTGAATAGTCTCGTTATAGAGATAACATTAAATGCATGATATCCATGAGACTGATAGCTTGATTTTGGCCGTGTTGAAAAGCATCTTTGGTTATCAGAAAAGCACAAAATGGAGGCTCACTGTCCTGAGCGATTGTACCTTAAAAACTTTCTTTCCTCCTTTGTGCATAACCCAGCTTTTGTCCAGCAATAAAGTTGTCATCGTACAGATCGTTTTGCAATTCCAATTGTACTATTTGCTTTTTGTATTTCCTTGAGAGTACTATGATTTTTCTCATAAAGGAATAAGGCATTAACCAGAAATTTTTTTTTATAAAGAACATATATTCTTTTGAAATAAATATCAATCATTTGAAATAAATTCAATGTGGTCCAAATTGCATTAAATCAGATTCAAGGTAGTTAAGATATAGAAGATGTAGAACCGTCTACAGGCACTCTGTTTTAGAACGCGTCTACCCAAGGTTTTATTCTGCTCGTCCACTGTTGTGGCAGAAGCGTTCGTCCACACAAGTCTTTGGAATTGCTAAGTCCTTAGAGAAACTTCATCCAATGACATGGCACTATGGACGTCTATTGAATTTTAGTTTGGCACTATGGATGTCTACTTGAGTTTCAAGGAGAACACTCGTCTACTGACATGGCTACTATGGACGTCTACTGAATTATAGTTAGCCATCTATTTAACGATTAAAATATAAACAGTTTAAATAACCTTTGGACGGGTAATTCTTTGCAAGAGTCCAAGCATTGCATACCTCATATTTTTTTGGATATTCCTGCATAAACTGAAATCACTTGTTAGATCTCAACTAACACTTTGCCAAGAAAATTTAATCCTTTTGTTAACATCAAAACCTAGAGATTAAATAAACCAGAACCACTTTGGTTCCAACATTAAGCATCAAGGCCCCCTTGACCACTCGGCTACCAAGGTCCAATATCTTTTAACAACACCTTGACCATTAAGCATCAAGGTCCCCTTGGCCACTCGGCTACCAAGGTACAGAATAACAAAACTCAGGCAAAAAAGCACCAAAGCTCAACACCTCGACCACTCAACTATCGAGGCCCCCTTGGAGCGAACACTAGGCTACCAAGGTACAGAACATCATCTTTCCACTTTAATTATTAACACTCCGATTGATCTGGTATAGAGCTCAACACCTTAACCATTCAGCATCAAGGCCCCCTTGGCCACTCGGCTACCAAGGTACAGAACAACATCTTTAAGTTATCTAACTTGTCTTTACTTGGTTTGGTGTCTTCTTCATTATTAGAAACATTTGGGGTGAAACACCCCTTGTTATCATTTTTTAGTTCTGATCTGTACAGAAAGGCACGAGCTTGCTTTCCCCTCAGCACGGGCGTGCTGACTGTTGAGCACAGTCGTGCTCAATGGAGGTCGTACTGTTTCTGGGCAGAAGGGTTAAACAACCCTTACTAAGTTTCCTAGAGCATTCGAAGATCAAACCTATTTGTTTAAGCTACACCATCATCCATCAGTTTCATTACCTTTAATTGTTCTCATGTCTTTTACTTCCAGCTTCAATACTAACGTCCCTAAAACACTCATTAATCAATCCTAGGGTCTTTGACTAAGCCCTATGAACATAACCTTGCCTCTCATACTATATTCATGTCTTATGACCAAACTGGGAAAACATCCCTTAAATGCATATATTTATTAACATCTCTTCTAAGGTCTTAACATCATTAATAAGACATATTAATTGGTTAGAGTCTTATTAACGTCATTGTTGGCATTAACATCCACAACAATCAACACTCATTCAGAGAACCACATCATCACCATTATCATAACAGTCTCATCATTATCATAACAACATCATCATCATAATATCATCATCATCATCATCATCATCATCATAATCATGAACATTCATGGTATCATAAAACATCATACTCAATTGGGCATATCAATAACATCCAATCATACATCATCAACAATTAACATCGAACAGTACAACAATTAAAGCATGTCATTAACATTAGAATCATATTATACATATATCAATTAACATCAAATAGGCAAACAACATACGACAGGGTCATGGGTTAACCCTTCATCTTACGCTATCCCCAACGCCTACATGTCAATATTATTCCTTCTCCCCATACCTGGTATGAAGATTCCCAAAACGATTTAGACACGTTCCCTCGAGCGGCTCGATGAGTTCCTCAAGCCTTGGTCAAACAAGAAGGGAGGAGAACAACCCATTAATCCATAATTGAAAATAAAGGGAAAAGGAGATTAAGGAGGGATGACTACGTTACCATAAACGATGCTAACAAGTGTAACTTCTCTCCCAAATGGACTCACAAACTCCAAGAACTTCAAGGGGTTCAAGGGAAAACTAAGAAAGATGAATAGAGGAAGCTATTATGAGGTTAACAATTTGATAAATATGGTTTAGGTCGAGTCTTATGGTATAAATACAAGTTAGGGCATAACGGGCTCCTATTTCAGCCCAAACTGTATACAAATTGGTATTTTTACCATAACTTGAGTTACAAGTTTTCGATTGAGGCGTTCTTGGTGTCGTTGGAAAGCTCAGATAATTATCTACAAATTAATGTCCAACGATTGAATCCTAAATCGGACTATAAGATGGTCAAAGGTGTGATGTAAATTTAGAGACAGATTTGGTAGTTATTTGACTTATTTCTAGATAGGATTCTTTGGAGATTATGATAAGATCTTAAGAGGTAACTGTTGGTGACGCCGGCAAGTGTACTGGGTCGTCGTAAGTAATAAAATAAACACGGTAAGTAACTACCGAGGTCGAACTCAGGGATTGGGCTACCAATTCGACTAATCCGCGGGAAATCCGATGCGTTTGGTCAAGTTACAGAAGGTGGTTGAGGGAGAGAGAATAAGAGGATCGATATTCAATTAACAAATCTAAATAAAACTAAACTATTAAAATCTGAAATTAAAATATCCAAGGTCTCAAATCCACATACCCAATCATGTATAGTACCCAAGTGATGATGTATTCCTCCCTAGGTTCAATTACAATGTCAACCGGGACCCCCAATTTCTCCTATATCCACTGTCGTGCTCAATAGGACGTATTCGACGATTGGATTAATTACTTACTAGGTCTCATAATCCTAATCTCGAATTTGGTTAATTCTTGTTCCCTATAAGGTTGCACTAATCTCCTAAATCCACTGTCGTGCTCATTATTCGATTAGTGATTCTAATCCAAGTTCTAAAACGCGAATCGTCGTTCGGCCTCAAACACGTTTAACTAGTTAATCACGCAAAACATATGATCAACGCAATCAAATCAGAATTGGAAAACATGTATTGACAGAAGGGGAGAAAATCATACATCACATGAACGCTACACCGCCATGGGCGGCTTCATTGATCCCTCGGACGACGGGATTAGTTCCTCATGCTCATAGACAAACAATCGGACTTAACCACCATCGTAAAATAACACAAAAAGAAAAAGGAGACGCAGCTCCAAAGAGAAAACAAGGATTCGTAACTACTGATCTAAACTAGTGGAAAAACCTCCTCCTAAAAGTGTCCCCCCAATCTGATCCGAAACAGCCTTTAAATAAGGATTCTGAATCTTGCTCGCTCGCGGGGCGAGCACTCCTTCGCGAGGCGAATTTTAGTATTGGCGCGCTTTCAAATTTGGATTTTCGCGGGGCGAGGGTGTGTTCGCGGGGTGAGTCTTCCAACTTCAATCTGTCACAGCCGTGACATTCATCACGGCTAGGCCGTGATGGTCTCTGTCTTCCAGGGTCTTCAGGCTCTCGCGAGGCGAGCTGTCTTTCGTGGGGCGAGACTTCAAACCTAAATCTGTCACAGCCGTGACCTTCATCACGGCTATGCCGTGATGGTCTCTGTCTAGCAGGTCTTCAGACTCTCGCGGGGCGAGAAGAGTCTCGCGTGGTGATCCAGAAATGATGACTTTTGCTGCTTTGTTGACCTTCAGTCTCGCGAGGCGAGCATACACTCGCGGGGCGAGTGTCTCCAGAAGTGCTTTTTCCACTACTTCTTGACTTTCCTTGACTCCTGGAGCTTCACTTATTGACCTGAAAACACCAAAAGCAACCAAAAGCATAATTCTATCCAAAATAAGCTAAAAACTACACAAAAGATGCAAAACGAGTCAAAGTCCAACTTAGGAACAAAACAAGGCAAATTTGGGCGAAAACGAGATTGAACTCGAATAATTTGCACAAAAACCACGGTCCATCTAGTTATAAAACTAGATAAGCCGAAGGCTTATCAGTAACCAAAAAGAGGATTATCCTTTATTAATAAGGACTCAAATCTTATTGGTTGAGGGGCTAAAATCTAAGAATTACACTATCTCTATTTAAATAATAAATCACACGATATCTCATCATATCATTCTTAATCACTTATTATTAATAAAATCACATATCATATATTAAATATAAAATCACAAACAAAATCATATATTCATATAAGATCACACATTAAGAGACACAATCTCATATTAATGCAAATAATCATATGTTAATATACATATTATCATATGTAATAATATATACATACATATATAAGTATAAGCATAAAAATACTACAACACTAATCACAATTACATTATCAATTATATAAATAACAATACTAACTTCATTAATAATAACAACAACAACAACAACAACAACAACAACAACAACAACAACAACAACAACTATTAGGCATCCATAGTAACATAATCCCTTATACAAAAATCGAGGTGTTACACATTGCATAGCATACACGTTATATGATGATGATTGTTATGATATTGTTGTTTGATATAACATGCTTGTTTGGTGTATGATCGTCCTGCTAAATGCTTCATTGCCATTATATTCATATATATGTTTCTTACTCCCTGTCTCTATGTTTTTTGTTTGTGGAATGTATTGTTTATGCAGAGGTCGATGTGTTGCCAGTTGAGGAGTGACTCCGAGGAGCCACGACTCTTAGATAGGATTTCCCATTTTCAGTAGTTGTTTAGTTGTTTCCAGTTGTATCTGTGTTGTTTTATCGGATTGGTTATATCAGCTCTGTAGTGTGACATCAAGGTTGGGTTCGTTTATGGTTTTGTTTTATGTTATGTTTTCTTTATAAACATGTTTTTGTTATTTCCACGTTATGTTACAATGCGATAGTCTCTGCCCGGTTTTGATAATTATATATATTTGCATGTGTTCTCTCTCTCTCTTTTATATATGTGTTATCGCTTTTGAATGCATGCGGGGTAGAGGGCGTCACATTTAGTGGTATCAGAGCAGTTCGACCCTATCCGGACGTGGTATGAGTCTGTTACGAGTCTTCTGCGTGTTTTATTTGAATTATCTATACTTGTTATAGATAACGATGCTCTAGTATTAAGAACCATTAGACCTTCCTGCTTGGATCCCTGTGTTTAACTGTTGTCTCGGGTAAATGCAGGAACCAATGGCAGGAAGAGGTAGGAAAGACCAAGCGATCGTCGATGCTTTGGCACTGCTCACCAACGCCATAGACCAGAACCAGAACAACAACAACGATGGACCAGCTGAGTTTCAGGGATTGGACAAGTTCCAACAAAACAACCCGCCATCTTTTAAGGGAGGTTACGACCCGGAGGGAGCTTTGTTGTGGCTGAGGGAGACTGAGAAGATCTTCCGGGCTATGGGATGCAACGAATAGCAAAAGGTCATCTTTGGGACCTTTATACTGACAGAGGAGGCTGAACATTGGTTGGAGAATTGTCGTCAGTGTATCCAGGTCGAAGGTACTATGATCACATGGACGGTATTTAAGGACAGGTTTCTCAAGAAGTACTTTCTGATAGACATCAAGGACAAAAAGGAGATGGAGTTTCTGACACTGAAGCAGGGCAACATGTCAGTAGGAGAATATTCAGCTAAGTTTGAGGAGCTCGCCCGTTACTACACATTGTTTCAAGTGTGGCAAGTATGGCCACTTCCGTCGGGACTGCGAAGAAGAGAAGCTAGAGCCACATAATGTTAGCGGGAATCAGAAGCCTCAAGTCAATCGGCTGAAGACCACTGGGAGGGTTTACTCTCTTAGTGGAGCTAGAGTCTCCGAGTCCAAGGACTCAACCCAAGGTACGAGCTTAATTGGTGAAAGTTAACCAGTTGAGGTGATAGAAATTTCGAGGACGAAATTTTTATAAGGGGGGTGGAATTGTAACACACCATTTTTCGTAAATAAGCTTAGTGCTTTCATATATGTTATATATGTGTTTGTATATGCTTGTTATGTTTGTTTTGATACCTAAGTTCATGTTTGGGGAAGTTTAGCCTTAGAAAGGTTCAATCATCTTAGAGTCCAAATAACGTATTTCACCGTTTCGACCATATCTTGAGTTCTAGATATCCGATTGAGGTGATATTTGATTTTTTGGAAAGCTAAGCGAATTATCTACAAGTATTATATCAAGTGTTTTGGCCAAATTCGACTGTTTCGGCCTTGTCCCGTGAGCATTTGCTCTCCCCGCAAAAATCTGAAATTCAGCTTTGCGCTTTTGGGTTCGCCCCGCGAATCCAACTGGCAGAAATTGGTTCTCTGGCTCGCCCCACGAACGGGAGTTCAATCTGTGAATACATGCAGAACTAGAAAACACATTTTAGGTTCTTTTAAAGCCCAAATCGTGTTCCAACCCGTTTTTAACCCCTAAAACACGATCTAAACCATAGTCTATCATGTCTCAACACTCAGAGCTGCCTCCCTTTTCTTTTTCTCTCAATTTCCATTAACCGTCTCTAGAAAACTCTCTCATGGTAATCCGTTCTTCACCATTTTTTGATAGGAGAACATCGTTGCGAAGACGTGATCATCATATTCGTTGTTTAAACCTTCAAACAAGGTAAGATTCGTACTCCTCGTCCCTCTCGTTCTTTCCCCTTTTGATTTCTTGGCCTAAGAGTCTAATTAAGGTGTTTCCTTGTTGTTCTTGAGGTCGTAGGCAAGTGCTTGTGAGACGAGACCCTAGAGGACCCTCTTTCTTCTTTTGTAACGCGAACCGCATACCAGGTATGGGGAGAAGAAATAGCATGAGTATGTAGGCTTGGGGGTAGCGTAAGATGAAGGGTTCCCATAACCCTTTTACGTTTGATAAAATTTTTGTATGCCTATATGCTTATTTGCTATTCAATGTCAAACTGTTTATAATGATGATGTTGGCATGAGTCTTATTGATAAAGGTTGTCTATTATGAGTATGATGATAAATGAATGCCTTGAGTGAATGAATTGCCATGTTTATGAGTTTGTGATGTAATGGCTGTTGATTGTTGTTATGAATGCGTTAAATCTGTTAATGATGTTAAGGGAGATTGTTCCCCTTTGTTCATAAGACTGAATTATAGTAATGAGAGTGAGGATTGCCAAACGGTTTAGTCAAGACCTTAGGGATTAAACTTTGAGCGATTAGGGACAATCAAATGAATAGAGATTAAAGGATTAATTCCCCTTTTGTAAGACATGGATATTTAATCAATATTAATGAAATCGATGATTACTAGATTAGTAAAAGGATTGAATCTTGATTTATTCATAAGGATTTGGCAAAAGGGTTTGTGACCCTTCGGCCCAGACCAGCAGGGTGCGCACTTGACCACGCCCGTTCTCAACGGCGTGCTCCCATTCAAATCCTAGATCAAGGCGCGCTGCTTAAGCACGTCCGTGCTCAACAGTCAGCTCGACCGTGCTGAGGGGTGATAACTCATTTTTGAGTTACCTTTTAGTGTGTATACTTGGCCTAATTAATTGTTATATGCGTTTAATATTGGTGATTTGACTGATTTTTACATTATTGGACTTAATTGGGCTTAATTGCTAAACATTGTTAATTTTTGGATTTTTCACTCATCCTGACCTTGGTTGCCTTGCGCAGAGCATAACTAGAGCTACAGATATCGGATTTTGGTGATCTTGTTGTCCCTAGAAAGATAAGGATCATTTTCAGGTTTCACAAGAATTGTCAAATTAGGCCAAAATAAAGGCTAAATTAGGTCTCGAGTTCTCTGGCGCGGATCAGTGCGCAGTCCATGACGTTCCTTTACTTAAATGGGCCTAACTTACTCATCTTAAGCCCAATTAAGGCATATGATACCTTGTTGGAAAGCTTATTCAGAGGCCCTTAATTTGGTCTAGGGTTAGGTCATAAATAATAAGCATAAATAGCAGTTTATAGCCGAACAAGTCAGAGAGACGAAAATTAGATACATTATCTTCTCCTCTCTTCTCTTCTCTTCTTCTTAGTTTTCTATACTTTGTTGGATGTTTATTGTTAAAGCTTCTCCAATGGTGATGACTATGGAAGGTTAAACCTCTGATCAATCCTATACATTCAAGTAAGTTGGTTTGAATTGAGTTCCTTACTCTTAATTGTTTTTCAATTGCTTCCTCTCCTCTTCTCTTCTTTCAATTATGATTTATGTTGTGAGTGTGATTATGCTTGATCTATGTATGATTAGATGTGGATTCAGTTTCATAATTGAATTGAAATTAGAGGCTAGTGTTGATTAACCTAAAAATCTAATAGAGATTAGGGAATCGATTGGTAACCTAAGTTAATCGAATTTGTGCACGAATCAATATTATTAGTGATTGCGATTGTGATTTCAATTTTGTTGATTAAACCCTACATGATTATGTAGTAGATTCGAATTAACAGAGAGGGAGAGCAAACGAGTTTATATCTTTTGGAACAATGACGAATTCTACCAAATAACATGATGTCTTGGATTGATGTTTTTAATTAATTGAATTTCTTTATTTATTGCAAACTGTTTTCTCCTTGAAAAATTTGAAAACCCCCTTTCTCTAATATTCTTGATTGGCTGATAATTTTCAAGATCCTCGTGAGACGACCAAGGTTGTTTTGCCTTGTACTGCAGTTTTTTAATTGGGCTTAATTGCTAAACATTGTTAATCCGAAAATTAACAATGTTTAGCAATTAAGCCCAATTAAGCCTAATACTGTAAAACTCAGCCAAACCACCAATATTAAACACATATAACAATTAATTAGGCCAAGTATACACACTAAAAGGTAACTCAAAAATGAGTTATCAAATTCCCTCACACTTACTCTTTTGCACTCCTGAGCAAAACTCAAAAATTGAATTCCTAAAAACTTTACGAACACAACAAACACACTTATCAATGAATCCCAAGAATGGACAAGAGTGAGCAAGATACAAACACTCAAAGCATCGAGGAATCAAAAAAATCATGAATACGTCCTTAACATCTCAAGCAAACAAGGAGGCAATTCAAATCAAAGATGAACCCAAAGTGGTAAAGTCCTCACTAGGCATACACTCCAACTCTCAAGTGTTTAATGTTTGTGTTTACGCTCAAGCACATCATGAATGCTAACACTACCATAAGCTTGATAAGCCTCTAACTTCCACCACTTGAAACACATGCACATAAAGATCAAAAGGACTTTTTCAAGCTAGGTTGTAATGGGGCTAAGTTATGAGTGGATACAAGAAGGGATGTTAGCTATAAACCAAAGAGACTAGAGGAGCAATGAGGAATGAGTTTAAATAAGCATGCAAATTTATCCCAAGAAACACAATTCAATGCCAATGAACAACACTTTGTCTCTGTTGAACTTTTTCTTCCTTTTGCACTTTCACTCAATTGCACTTTCACATTGCATTACAATTTACTTCTTTTTTTTCTTTTTTTTTAATATTTATTTATTTTTTCACTTTGTCACTCCAATCAAGTAAGCCACAAACTATTGCATAGACCCCACACTTATTTAAGCATCCATTCCCAAAACAATTCCAAAACTCCTTTACTCCCTAAGGTTTGGGTCATATCATTGTTTTTCACTTTTAGGCTTGTAATGAGCTATAAAACAAAGAATAGGATAAATAGGCTCAAAGGACTATCAAGGGGATAATTTTAAGGTAGGCTTATTTGGATAGAAGCTTAAAAACAAAGAAGACCTAAATCATCTCAATACATGCATGTGAACAAGAGGCTTCAAAGAGTCAAGTCAAGTTCTAGAGTAATTAACAATCATGAGTGAAATCACACAAGAAAGAAAAGCATGGAACAATTGCAGTTCATCCATGTATAGAGCTCAAAAACTCACAAGGGTTAATTCTACCACAAAACACAAATTAATTTCAATGTCAACTTAATACACTAGAAATGCAAGAATTTCTCCATATCAAGTCATGAAACCTCTTAACCAAGAATGAAGCAAATCACTCACAACTCATACAAACTTAAAAATTCACTGAAAAGCATGCATCAAGACTCAAACACAAATATTTTTTTTAAAAAGTTTTTGAGACCCTAAAAACAACAAAGAAAAAAAAATCCTAATATACTAAAACACCAATAAAAAAAATACATTTTTTTACGTTTTATTTTAAAAATAGAGAAAAATAACATAAACAACAAAAGAAACAGATGCCAACAAAGTTCAACACACAATTTAAAAACATCATAACATAGTAAGGGGTGAGCACATGCAGAATAAAATGCAGAATAGTGCAGAAGCAAGGGTTTCACCCAAAACACTTAAAAGACTTAATAAGATACCAACAGAACCTGAAGACAAAAGACAAATGATAAGATGTTGTACCTTGGTAGCCCAGTGTTCGCTCCAAGGGGGCCTTGATGCTTGATGGTCAAGGTGTTGAGCTCTGCCGCTTAATGGCCAGAGTGTTGTTAATGCTTAAAAGACTTAACGACGAACGTTAAACGATAATCCTCGATGGTCTAGTGGTCGAGGTGTTGATGGTGATAAAACTTGGGTAGCCTATGGGCCCAAACGGAGGTGGTGGTTGTGGTTGTGTGTTGTTTGCCATGTATTCATGCATCGGAGATGTTGATTGGAGGTTGTGCAATGTAGGGGAGATTGTCCGAGAGTAAGACAATCTAGCCATTCGCGGGATTCGTCCGAAAGGGAATGAAGTATACATCGTGGTGGCACATCCGAGAATAAGATGTGTCGACTGTCCTAGGGGTCCACCCATGGTTTGGTGGATTGCCCCGGCGTTGGTGCTTATTGGCCAATATGGAAATGTAACCCTAAAGTTGGCATCCTGAGTTATTTTGGATCCAAGTGCATAGTAGAGGAGTGGAGCCGAACTGCATTGCATAGCATACACGTTATATGATGATGATTGTTATGATATTGCTGTTTGATATAACATGCTTGTTTCATGTATGCTCGTCTTGCTAACTGCTTCTTTACCGTTATATTCATATATATGTTTTTTACTCCCTATCTCTATGTTTCCTGTTTGTGGCATGTATCGTTTATGCAGAGGTCGATGTGCAGCCAGTTGAGGAGTGACTCTGAGGAGCCGCAACTTGTAGATATGATTTCCCATTTTCAATAGTTGTTTAGTTGTTTCCAGTTATATCCGTGTTGTTTTATCGGATTGGTTATACCAGCTCTGTAGTGTGACATCGGGGTTGGGTTCGTTTATGGTTTTGTTTTATGTTATGTCATGTTATGTTGCAATGCGATAGTCTCTGTTCAGTTTTGATAATTATATATATTTGCATGTGTTCTCTCTCTTTTATATATGTGTTATCGCTTTTGAATGCATACGGGGTAGAGGGTGTGGCAGACGACCAGTCCAAGTGCGTAGTGTTTGAGGCCGGTCCGCACCCATAAATCAAGCAGGTTATCAGCTATCAAGAGATCCGAGTCTTTCCCACCTTGGTGAATAAGTGGCGAATCTTCGAGGATTCTTACAAGTCTAGGATCGCAAGCCGTAAGAGTTCAGATGTATAGAGCAGTAAGGATGATTATCAGAAGGAAGAAGAAAGGCAACGTCTGACTCCGATCGGTCGGGACTTCAAGAGGAGTGGAAATGAGTGGCGATTCTCAATAGCTAAACCTAAGGACTGAGATTCCTCTAGGTCTATCAGGTGTGGTAAATGTGGAGAAGGTCACTATACCCATCAATGCAAGGAACCGAAAATCATCTGTTTCAAGTGTGACAAGTATGGCCACTTCCGTCGGGACTGCGAAGAAGAGAAGTCAGAGCTGCAGAATGTGACATCGGGGTTGGGTTCGTTTATGGTTTTGTTTTATGTTATGTTTTCTTTATAAACATGTTTTGGTTATTTCCGCGTTATGTTAAAATGCGGCAGTCTCTGCCCGATTTTGATAATTATATATATTTGCACGTGTTCTCTATCTTTTATATATATGTTATCGCTTTTGAATGCATGCTGGATAGAGGGTGTCACATGCTTTAGGTTTGGGTCTTTGCCACGTCATCTTTATAAACAGATCTTTTGACTTTGAGTTGACTTGGTCTCTGGCTGAGCTGTCCATTTTTTAGACGGGTGGTTTTTCAGACAAGTCAGAAAAACTGCTTCTTTGGAAAACTTAGACAGATCAGTTTTAGACGTGTGACCTTAAGTCCATTTTTCTACACATTTGAATAGTCTTATTAGTAATTTCACATGGTTCAATATAATCTTACTTAATATATTTTGAATCATCAAAATTTAGAGAATTTATACATCAAAAGTGTTCCAGACTTATGAGATCTCAACGGTGATGACATATCGCGCTACTTTGACATGTCACAGGCCAGAGGGGGAGTTAACGACTACCTCAGCTCATACTAATGTCTGTTGTAATAGAGTTGACGAAATAGATCAATTTGTGAAACGTTAGAAAGATAAATGACCAAAATAAACCATTTAAAAGATAAAAGACCAAAATAAATTAGGACCAAAAGATATTGGAACCAAAAATATATTTTACACTATACCATATTTTATATCAATTCTATCCAATAATAAAGATTGTAATAAAGATGATACTAAAAAAAGAGAAATGATTTTTGAATACAAAAATGATACAACAATTTTTGACAACAATTTGGATGGTTAACGTAGTTCAAATACTTGGTTAATTACATTCAGTGATGGTTAATGGATATAACAAGGTGTCGCAACTCATTAACTATCCACTGAACGTAATTAATCACGACTTTGAACGTCATTAACCACAATTTTCAAATCATGTATATTTGAACACCTGAAAATCATGACCAATGACGTTCAAAATCGTGGTTAATTACGTTCAGTTGATGATTAATGAGTTGCGACATCTTACTATATCCATTAACCATCAACAGAACGTAATTAACCACATATTTGAACTATATCAACTATCCAAATTTTTGTTGAAAATTTTTGTCCTAATTTTTTTTCAAAAAGTAAAGACCCAAATTGGTCCCCGAAAAATTTAGAGAACCCACATTTGGTCCATAAAAAAATAAATTACTCATTTAGTCCCTCAAATTTACAAACGCGGGACACTTTAGTCCCTCCTTCCACTTCAAACGTATGTTTACTTGCCTATGTGTCACGTTAACCATCCTACTTAATTTGTTTGTGATCCTGTATAACCTATGACAAATTTGCACAGTGAAAAACAAATAAAAGTGAAAAATATGCACAATTTTTAAGTATTAGGGTTTTAATATTTTGCACCATTTTCACTTTTGTTCTTTTTTTCACGGTAGAAATTTGTCATAGGCCATAGAAAATCACTAACGAATCAGGTATGATGGCTAACGAGACACATAAGTAAGTAAATGGATGTTGGAAGTGGAAAACAAACTAATATGTCCCGCATTTATAAATTTGAGGAACTAAATGAATAATAACAAAATATGGGTCATCAAAATTTTTTTGGGACTAACTTCGGTCTTTAGTATTTTTCAAATAACACAAATAACTCAACCGTTAAAAAAAATTATATCGTTGAAAGTAAATTCGGGTTGGGTCACTGTAGATGGGTTATTGTACCGATGAATTGATGATAGAGCACTTGTTTTATTTTGGTTTCCCCGTAGAACAGATTGGTACATGTGATTCGTACCTTCGCACAAGAGAAAGGGGAAGAATAAGCTCTTCCACTTTCACTTCCAGTCCCTTGCAACGCAAAAACCATCTTCTCAGAAAGTGGCTTCCTTCAAAATCACCGACCAATTCCATTTGACTATTATCAAGCGTTGAAATAACTTTACACTCCTCAATTGCCAACCATGAATCACATGTTTTAAACATCATAATTCCATCTCTATGTATTTTTAAATTTTCTTCTTATTAAATCTCACTCATTTCATTTGAGTCATTTCCATTCCCAAAAGGGTCAGTTGAGAAGAAACCCATTGCTCCAAGCAAGCATGGTTTCTTTATCGACCCATCCTCTATTCCCTTTCATCACACAAAACGGTGCGTTTCGTTCTGCTTCT
Organism: Sophora flavescens; assembly: GCA_030762895.1. Lineage (NCBI taxonomy): Eukaryota > Viridiplantae > Streptophyta > Magnoliopsida > Fabales > Fabaceae > Sophora > Sophora flavescens. The sequence continues at coordinate 181,733,728 of CM061063.1, forward strand.
TCTACTAGATTTGCGGATATAAAGAAGCTGAATTCATTCAATCATAGAAAAGTTGTTTGTGCTTGCATCGCTCCTCCTCGAAACTTCAAGAGCGAAGAAGACTCTTCCGCTATTAAATTCAACGTAATCCATCTTCATATATTAATTATTATTTTTGTTATTAATGCATATATATATTTTTTTTTGTATCTTTTTTTTTTCTGGGTGGCTGATATATTTTGTATTGATAGGGTTCATCAAAATCAGAACAATTAAGCACAGTACTGGATCATGAGGTTGATTCTGATGTTCTTATAGAGTGTAGAGAAGTGTACAAGTCTTTTGGGGAAAAGAAAATCTTAAATGGTGTCAGCTTCAAGGTGATCGAGACCTCTTTGTTATTCTATGGAGTGTGTGTGTTATTTCAAAAAGGAGAATGCTAACCGTCCTAAGGAATTGAAAAACGAAAATTTTCATGGGAACCTGTGTATTTAGTATTTGGAAGAGTGATATACTTAGATTTTTAATGCAACATTTTCTTTTTTGCATTCCTTGACAAGTGCCTAGGGTACTGATTAGTATGATCCTTTCAAAAATGTTATTTGTACATCTACACACCTAACAACTTGGTCAATGGGTGTATAAATCGTGGTTAATGGGGTCCAACTGGAACATAACAAGATATCCTATTCCATGTTGTTCTGTTAGCGTTCCATGCTACCTTAATTCCATATTGTGAATGCTTGTCAGTTGTCAAAATAATATTGGAGTTTTTACTGATTGGGAGATTGCTAAATAGTTCATCCCTTTTCTTTTCATTTTTGTCTGTTTTGCTTGTTTTGGACATTATGAATAGATCAGACATGGTGAAGCTGTTGGAATAATCGGTCCCTCTGGGACTGGAAAATCTACAGTTCTGAAGATTATGGCAGGACTTCTTGCTCCAGACAAGGTAAGTATGTGTTTGGGGTATGTCAAGTTAATTTGAAACGACTGAGTTCTGCTTCTTGAAAATTATCGTTGTTCAATGAGCAGGGAGAAGTTTATATTCGAGGTAGAAAGAGAGCTGGTTTAGTAAGTGATGAGGAGATATCCGGTCTTCGGATTGGATTAGTAAGTTTTAGAATAAACTGTAATACTTTAGGTGCTATTATTTTCATTGCAATATAATTTTTTTAAATTTCATCTGTAAACAGGTGTTTCAAAGTGCAGCACTTTTTGATTCTTTGACTGTTCGTGAAAATGTTGGTTTTCTCTTGTAAGATGCAGGCTTGATTGCCTTTGAAATTTCAGTTTCTTTTTGAAGTTGTTGTCTAAATAGTGATAAAATTGAAGGATTTAATTGATTTTTGGTCTTTTATGATCCTTTTTAATTTTAAGGTATGAAAACTCAAGCATGTCTGACGATCAGATATCAGAGCTTGTCAAGGAAAGCTTGGCTGCAGTTGGATTGAAGGTTTCAATTATAATCATTCTGATAGCTGGTTTGAATATCTTTTACATCTGATTATGTCAATTGTAGGTGCAATACTTGGTTCAACCATTAATGTTAGGCATATTGGTTTATGCATTAAAGAGTAGCAGTAGTATACCTTCCATTTCTGCCATTGCAGAAGTTGTTTCATATACATGCACCTAGACTGCTTAATTCACACTTTACTTTCTTCCAATTTAGTTGCAGAACCATTATATTTACAAGCATAGACTAACTCATTCACTTTTTTTTTTCCAGGGAGTTGAAGATCGGCTACCTTCTGAGTTATCGGGTGGGATGAAAAAACGAGTTGCTTTAGCTCGGTCTATTATTTATGACACTACAAAGGATTCAATAGAGCCAGAGGTGTGTTAGATTCTAAAATTTCCCTTTCCAATGTTAAATCCCCCAATCCGCCCTCAGATTAACGAATACTTGTGGCCATTTTTAAGTGGTTCTTAATTAATGTTTGAAATATTTACTAGTAGGTAGGAATGTAGGATTCTCCTAGAACTCATATTTGCTTTGGCTATGAGTTTCATTTATAAATACAATTATACAAGCTCCATAAAAATACACACGTTAGTTTATGCACATTTAATAAAATTTCTTCAATATGTGATTTTTGTAAGGAATAAATATGTAACTTCAATAAAAAAGTGATTTTGGCTTCTGCAAGTTATCTCCTTTTTACTGTAGGGTAAAAGAAAGTGAAACTTTATAGCCAAGAATCAAGATTAATGAGTCCCCTGTTTCAGTTGTTTCTTGGATAAGCCTGTTTTAGTGGCTCCACTGTTGATTAGTTTAAGTTGAATTTCTGGCATGATTGAGCTGATGGCATGATTAAAAAATGATGGTTTTGGTTGTTTACTGTTATTCAGGTTCTTCCTCTTTCCTGTAAACATTACACCTGGCATTGTAAAAATAACAGCTCAATGGAGAGGTTTAGGATGACTGTAAATAACAGCTCAATGAAGAGGTTTAGGATAGGATGCAACTTAAGGGGGTAACCTTCCTAAAGGTGCTTCATGTGTTTTTTATTGTTAAACTTGTAACAATTCCCAAGAAGGCACGGGGAGCGTCTGAGGTGGAGGGACACAGAATGAACCGATTACACAGAATGAGAGGGATCGAGGTGGTATGAGATAACATTGAGAAGACTTATATGATTGATTGGTACTACTATACTAACAAGTGCATCTTCTTTTGAGTCACTAAGAACTCCATATTGCGAGCTTGACTGGAGCAATGCACCTCTGGGAAGTTTCCTGGTGCGTGTGTTGAGGACAAAGCATGAACCAGTGGGGACAGCGGCCAGGGATGTTACAAATGGTATCGAGCGGCACCTCTCCCAAGATGCGGTGTGGTTCGGGATGAACCAAGCGGAAGGCTGGTGGGCATGTAACACCCGGTGCCGAGAGGGGCGAGTGGTCGCCGGTGCAAGAAGGCACGGACAAGGAGCTGCTCCTGGCAGGCTTCTAGGCGGAGGGACACATGAATGGACCGATTACACACCCGAATGAGAGGGATCCTGAGACTGTGTAGGTATGAGACTATACAGTTGAGGAAGGCTTATATGAATTGATTGGTACTGCCTATACTAACAAGATGCATCTTCTTTTCGGTAGCCCATCACTTAAGAACTCCACAGTTAAGCGAGCTTGACTTGGAGTAATTCTGGGATGGGTGACCTCCTGGGAAGTTTTCCCGGGAAGCATGTGAGTGAGGACAAAGCACGCTGAAAAGACCCGTGTTGGTTTGTGGGGACAGTCGTCAATCCATAAACCAGCCAGGGATGTTACAAAACTCATTACTGTATACTGTTGCAGTAAAATTGACTGTTTTTGACATTCATGATAAAAGACCCAAATTGTACTTTAATCCTTTTCTTATCTTGAAATGTCAACACAAAGGCTGAAGGCTCTGTGTGCTTTTATTTTATGAAAGGATTCAGATGATATAGTATGCAAGCCATGGAATCCCCTTTTCCTCTGATGTCTTTTCTGGTTCAAATTATTTTCCCTCAACCAAATGTTGCAGTTAATTTTGTCTGGGAGGACCGTCTTATGTATATATTGACTTGATATTATTTCCTATACTTCTATGTCCACAATTTTCTTCAGTGCCAATTATTACATCATTGGAGAAACTAATAGATACATGTTTACTCGCATGAAAAAGTAGAGATAATCTTGCAGAGTTCAATATGAAGACATGCTACTTTGTGTTGATTGTCTTCCTAAGTTAATACATATTCATCAAACTAGACTTGATGACTTTCGGTTATGTATTGAAACGCTAAACTTTTGAACTCCATAGTTGCTTCTTGCATTCTCATATGATGTGACATACTTTTTGGTCCAATCATATGATGCACATTTACTGTTATTTAAGCAGCACATAGCTTCCCTCTCTCCCCTATCTTTTTATAAGCAGCATTTTACACTTGTGTACAGGTGCTTTTGTATGATGAACCAACTGCTGGACTTGATCCCATTGCATCTACTGTTGTTGAGGATCTTATTCGTTCTGTGCACATAAAAGGACGAGATGCAATTGGAAAACCTGGGAACATTGCATCTTATGTGGTTGTCACACACCAACATAGTACCATTAAAAGAGCCATTGATAGGCAAGGATATTTTCCTTTTGGTTGCACTTGCATGTCTTTCTGTCCCCTGAAGCCTCTTAATTTGACCAAAATTGTTGTACGTTGTTACTGCATAAATATAGGTTGTTGTTTCTACACAAGGGAAAGATTGTTTGGGAAGGAATGACTCATGAATTTATGACTTCAACAAATCCAATTGTTCAGCAGGTAAGTTGTTTTGCTTTATCAGGGGTTAAATAACAGCATATTGAATTGTTTATGAATTCTTTTGTAGTGGAATCTAATTTTCTTTATTTAGGGGTGATATGTAGATTTAACACATGTAGACAAGCTAGTATTAAATAAAAGGCCATAGTTCATAATTATTTCGAGATCTTATTTCTCACAAGTTTTTCTTGACCAGTTTCTTTATCTGTCCCTCTGTCTAGTTTTTAGGGAGGATAGTATTTTTCATTTCCAAACCCTTTCTTCCCTTGTCCAAAGGGTTCAATTTTCAGGAGCATCTCTTTACAAAATTAAGATTATCGCCTGATTCATCAGTCTTATTTTATATGCTCTTATAATTTCAACATTAATAAAGAAGTGTGAGCACATTCTGAAATGGAAATCAAGAAATAGTTTCTGATCATACAGACAGTATAAAATATGCAAATATTTTGTGACATGATATAGGATACCATGCAACTTGGAAACCATAAGGGAAACCGTTAAAAAAGACTTGGAACTAATTGACTTTTTGAGGATATGATTTATGACTGAACACAATTGCGTTTATCTGATTCATATAGTCTACTCCACCCAGTGGGAAGAGGCTGTGGTCGTTGTGACCAAGCAATGATAGAAGACACTGGTCAATCCAAATTGTGACGTTGTGTGTGTGTGAAACAATCGATGAACTCTGAAACTGTATCAATGGAAAATAAAAGTAGACAAATGTTTGAACCAATCATTTGATTCCCATAATGTAAACTGGGCAATGGGCATGATGGGAGTCTGTGACTTTGTCCGTGTTTATGGGAAGCAGATCACTCAGTCTTGTGCACGATTGGCATGCCTTGCTGCCATCGGATTGTGATAGAAACTTTTTTTTTGATAAGCAAAGAAATTGATTGATGAGAGTACAAGTACTCTAACCTGTTACAACCAAGTAATAAATAGCATTACAATGAGTCTCAACCAGCCAGTAAATTATCTTCGGTTAGACCCAAACAGCCACCAAACAGAGTAAAAAAAAAGTACACAATTCCAACCAGAAAACAGAGACCTAGTGCAGCTGATAGAGCGGAAAAACATCACCCCAACCAGCTCTATAACAGGCTATTTCCTGTAACAAGACTCTAGACAAGAAATTGGGTTGATACACCAATATGAGAAAGAAATACAACTACCCCTAACTGAATTAATACACCAATTCCAAGCTCTAATCCTAATAAGATCAAACAATTGTAATAGAAACTGGTTCAGGTTATGGAAGAAAAGAAGAAATTCTTTACTGATATGAATGAAAGAGTACACTTTCAGGTTATTTGAGAGAACTTGATCTCTCCCTAGTCCCAAGACTAACTCACAAAATGCCTAAAATGCTCCCCCTCAGCCCTCCCCCTATCTATAGGGCAACATGCCTTATTCTCTTATTACTCAGCCCCTCACTGCAACAAACAAACAAACTAACTGAATATACAACTAACTCATTCCCTTACCTCAAAGACTAACGTGCACCTATCAAATTGACAAGTAGAAAACCTATGAATATTAGGAACTTTAACAGCATGGTACTTCACACGGACGAAGTAGCTTCAAAGGTTGCCATATATTAGAAGGAATGGAATAGGCAACTTATTTTATGTAGGGAGTTGCGAAATAGGCGACCAGTATTTAGCTTTCAAGCCTGGCCATCTGCAGGAAGGAATGAAGAGACGATATTTTTGTTTTGTGGATATCAGGTTGCAGAGTATGCGACAAGCTGTTAAACCTTGGTTTGTCTAAATGTGATACATTTGATAAGACCATTGAGCTGGGCCAGATCCTTGGACGATTGGAATAAATTAATCTTCCTTAAATTCTTTTGTTTTTCTTGCCTTTTTATTTTTATTTTTTAATCATAGAATGTAGTAATCCTTAAGGTATATTGTTAACGTGTTTTTTTGTTTTGTTGTGCAGTTTGCATCTGGGAGCCTAGATGGTCCTATCAAATATTAGAATGGTACTACCACCGTAAACTAACAAAACAGGATTTTGGCTGCCATGAAGTGTGCGTATGGGAATGGAATGGATGTAGCTTACAATTGACAACTTTTGGGATGAGCTATAAAAATACTTGCAACAAGGATCAACAGGTTTGTCAGGGTTTTGGTATTAGCGTATTACCTTCCAATTTAACTCCCATTTTTAGAATTGGCCTAGAATTGGCAATCCACGTTGGTTTGGAAGCGGGAAAGCACAGCTTATTGTTACTGCGTATTATGAGAGTTGTCTCATTGGCTTTGCCAGGTGTATATGGCACACCAATAGTACTCTGCGGAAAGAGGTAGTAGATATTGGTAGAATTGGATGTATTAATATTAGATGCCTTGATGTGCTAAATTTTTTCTTGTAAACAATTCATTATAGTCAATAAATCTGCTTAAAGATTGTGGATTTTCTCTTTTCTAAGCAACTAACTGAATGTTTGATTTTATTTCTACTTGTCCTTTATGCATGTTTTGCTAACGGTATCACATTGGTCAATCCTCCCTTAGATTAACCAGACGCATTACACTGTTCTAGTTTGTATTGATGAAAGAAGGCTTTGTAAACTTTACATTTCAGCTCTGTCTTTCTTCTGGTGAATTTGAGACCTAGCAGGGGAGTCAAGAAAGGGTATAAATTGCAAACTACAGTTACGAAGGGAAGCTTCGGACTTACATGGTTTTCATTAAAAAAATAAAGGAATGTATAAAATAAGTTTAAGAAGCTGCTCGTTTAGGAGCAGCATCTACTGAAAAAAAAAGGATGGTATGATTATGCCTAAGATGGTTTGAAGATGTGAGAAGAAAATCAATGAAAGTCCTAGTTAGAAGAGTTGATCAGGTAGAATATAACTCCATAATAAGGAGAGTAAGATCAAGAAATTATTTAGTTGAAATTGTTAGGAAAGATTTTATATTTAAATGGCCTATCATAATTTTTGGTTTTTGATTGAACACAATAATGTCGTTTGATTCATGTTATCGTTCTTAGTTCTTGGTGGAAAAGATGTTAATTATTGTTATTGTTTTGAGTGAATTACACTCACCTCCCTCGAGGGATGATTAAATTAGATTGCCTTCCTCTTTATGTTGAAAAATTATACTCTTATCCCTTAAGCTGCTTGAAGTCATAGCAGCCCCCGGCCAGGTTAAAGTATTCGATACAACAGTGATGTTGTTAGTTAACGACTATTAGAAACATTTGTTAATAAAGATATTTTTAAATACCTTGTTAATCATTCGTTACCCGTGTAAATAACGCTATTGTCGTGCTCTAGCTGGTGATTGCAGGAATTTCAACTCTTCGACTATGCAAAACTTCAAACAAAATAATAAAGATGGACTAAAGTGTAACAGATTTTCATCTGGCAAAAGAGAATATACTTATTCAAAATAGAAAAAAGATACTGTAATTTAAGCATATCTTAGGAGTGAGTATAATTTACTTCATTTTTTAAAATCTTCTGTTATTTTAATCTTTAATCCAAAAACTAATTTAAACACAGTCTAATAAATGCGTAATAAAGACAGTAAAAATCTTGTTTATCAGAACCAACCCCATTTATTTTTTCAACTATACTTGCCACTTTTCACTATAGCTCTGCTTGGCAAAAATAACTGATAAACTAATTTATAATTGATAAGTTAGTTTTTAACTAATAACTTGTAGCTGATAGCTGAAAAACTAGTTGATTGAATTGAAAGTGTTTGATAAAATTAATGGTTAAACTAACTTATAGATATAAAATGACATATTTATGATGAACATGATAAAGTGGAATTTCATTAAATGAATTGGGTAAAAACGAGAGAAAAGTCAATAAGTTATAAGCTACTAGCCATAAATTAGCTTATGAAAAAAAGCTATAAGCTAATGAGATAAGCTTGTTTACCAAACACCTTTATTTCGGTCAAACAAGCTTATAAGTTAGTCAAATAAGCTATAAGCTAACTTATTAGACTTGTCAAATAGAGCTTATATCAATTTGCAGTCTAATGTAAAACAATACTAACATTGACCCCATAAAAAAAGAGCTAGGTTAATCTAGAATGAAACGTGTTCTTGTTCTCTCTTCTTAACTGCAGGGTATCGCGTAAACAAGCTAGCAAATCTAGAATGAAACATGTTCTCTACTGACCCCACATTATTTATTATAAATAAAGGAGTGCTAGCAACACACTCTCTAATACTCTCTTCCCAACTCTCTAACACTCTCTTCCCAACACACTCTTTGAATAGATGACATGATGCATCCTAAATTCAAGCAACCAAGTTCCAGCAAAAGAAAACACCCAACTGAATGACGCGGCACTTGTCTATCTCTATCCAATTATGTTGTGAACGAAGCCAAGACCTCAGAGCATTGATGAGTTGTCAATAAATTAAAGCTTCTCAGATCAAAATTTCACCATAACCATCCATTTCCCCCCCTGCTGAATGATGCAAGACTAGTCTATCACTCCTTTATGAAACACAAGATAAAAGATCAATAAGGCTGGAGTCATTAGTGTTGTTATAACCTTTGTGACTCACATCATGACATTTTGGTCATGTCATTTCTTGCCCACTAGTTCAACCATGATGAGTAGAGAGGACTAGGTAGGTTAGAGAAGTACATCTATGAAGTTGATGACTAGATGGTATTCCCAGTCACAGAATGAGTTAGTTCACTTGAAATGAGAAGACAGCTACCTGGTTACAAAATGGAATTTACAGGTGAAAGTTTGTCATTGTCGCAAGCATCGAATCAACCTTTCGTCTGCAGAATGTAATTTCGTGCTCGCGCAGAACAGAAGAGAACAATGACACCAAAATCAAAACTAATAAAGGCACTGATAAAGAAAATCCCCACAGATATTGGTCCATCCACCCTATCTTCCCCAAAAGAACTTCCTTGTGCTGATGGAACCCTTCCACCATCGCATCTTCCACCGGAAAATTCCAAGCATAAATTTGGATTCCCAGCAAATGCGCCAGGAAATCTCCCATAACCCTGCTTCTGGGGAACATATCCAGAAAAACAGTTGTAAGACAAATTCAAGAGGGTCAGATCTTGAAGGCTAGTAATGTTTGCTGGGATATGTCCTGACAAGGAATTGTGCGACAAATCTAACGCTCTCAAACCCTGCATTTTCTGCAGACCTGGAAGCTGTCCATCAAGAAAGTTGCATGACAAATTCAGGTATTCTAGGCCAGCTAGGCCAAATAAGCCCCTTGGAATCTCCCCATGAAGCAAGTTGTTGGATAGATCGATTCCGACCATTGAGGAGAGATCATAAGTGAAACTGGATTGATTGTTATCAGAAACAACCACTGAAACTCTTAGTTGAACCTTTCTTGCTGCAACCGATGGCTCTTTAACAGTGACATCTCTCGAGTTAAATAATAAGCTACCCTTAAAATTAGTATCAGGTATGAAGCCAGAAAATTTATTGTGTGAGAAATCCATCATTTCTATTGCTTCAAATGCAAACAACCAACTAGGTAAGGTTCCACTGAACTTGTTCTGAGCTAGACAAAGATACCTGAGGTTTGTCCATTTGATTATCGCCTCATTCAAGGAACCAGAAAGCTCATTGGAACTAAAGTCTACAATCTCCAGTGATTTACATCCAGCCAAAGTGAGTGGGATAACCCCAGAAAACCTGTTGTTGCTTATATCCAATATCTTCAAGCTATCCAATGCATCAAACTCCGGTTGAATGACACCAGAAAGATTGTTGTTATTAAGTATTAGAGCAAGCAGCTGAAAGCACCCAACAATGTTCAACGGAATCGTACCAGACAAAGAGTTGTGAGAGAGATCAATGACTTGAAGGTAAGTCAGATTTCCAATTCTAGCAGGAATTTCTCCAGACAGAAGATTGTGAGAAAGGAACAAAGCCTGCAAGCTTTTCAATTCTGTAATTTTCAAGGGAATTTCACCAGAGAATTGATTGTGAGAAAGGTCAAGAAGAACAAGGCCCAATTTCTCCGTCGTCTCCGCAATTTTACCGGGAATAGGACCGGACAGATCATTATTACTCAAGTCCAACACAAGAAGCTTCTCTGAGAACACAAGTCTTGGAGATATACTATACTTCAAGTGGTTCCCTGATAGGTTCAGATGAGTCAAAGCTTGAAAGGATGCAATACAGGCAGGTAGTCCCCCCACAATAGAATTGTTAGATAGATTTAACACATTTAGAGACTGAGCTGAAGCTGCAAAGCAAGGCAAAGTTCCCGAAAACCGATTCGAGGCAAGGTTGAGAGAAACCAAAGGCTGGTGAAAATCAACCAGATTACCAGACAAGAAATTGCTTTCAAGGTCCAAATACTTGAGTGACTTCAAATAAAGCAAGCTCTCAGGAACACCCCCACTGAAAGAACTGAAACCAAGATGGAGCCTTTCCAGATTTGTAGAGAAGTTACCTATCCAGCCAGGCAGTGTTCCTCCCAAATCTGGGTTCCCATTCAAAACAAGCTCAGTAAGGTGGCTAAGTCTCATGAAAGAGTCTGGTATTCTACCATGAAACCTGTTGTGGCTGAGATCAATGGTTCTGAGACTAAGCAACTGTCCAAGGCACACAGGAAGAGGGCATGTGAAGTTGTTGTGGGACAGACCCACTTTGTTGAGAGATGAAAGTTGGCAGAAACTGGGGTTGATTTGGCCAGACAAGTTCATACTGGTCAGGTTGATTGAGACCACCCTGCCAGTCATGTTGTCACAGGTGATTCCACTCCATGTGGTGCAGTTAGAACCTACCCAGTTGGACAAGCTTTGGTTGGGGTCTTGCAGATATGATTTGAACATCAAAAGTGAGGTTTTGTCTTGTGGGTGAATATCAACTGAGTGAGAAGGGCTTGAGCATAGAAGAATCAGAAAGAGGAGTATGAGAGCTGAGGTGTTTCCCATGATTATGAGAGTAAAGGTGAATTTTGAGGAAGGGAAAGAAGAGTTTTAAGCAGAAGAAGATGCAAAAGAGGAACTTGAGGCAAGAATTTGAAGATTTTAACACATGCTTAGAGCTTTAAAAAAAGTGGGGAAAAAAAAACAGTAACACAACAAAGATGGAAGAGAAGAGGAGGAACAACTTACATAGTTTTTGTGTGAGTCTTTGATTGATGGTGCCACACTGATACAGTGATAGTGCAACAGGGTTTTGATTATATCAAAATAAAGTGGCTTTTCTGGGCTTGCTCCCCCTCCTTCCCTCTTTCTGCATCCTTCCCTTCCCTTCCCTTTTTTATTCTTTTTCTACTCTATTCTCGTCGAAAATGAATTTAATATCTTTCCTTTTGGTGTCTTTCTCTTTATCTCTCTCATCTCTTTTTTTTATATTATCTTTTCTCTTATTTTTTCCTATATATCTTATCTCATTTTTATCTAAATTCATCAAAATATCTATTTTCTAAAGACATCAAATCCTTGCTCATTCTTGTCTTGCAACTTGGAACTTGGAAATGCGACGTGTATATATGTTCGAGTGTGCTAGCCGCGCTAAATTCTTCACCTTTTCCACTTGTTTACCACAAATGGTCTGTATTTAGAAGGCATTTGTGAAAGATGATTTTTTAGTTTCAGCTGATTTTTTCATAAAAAACAGTTTGATAAATAATTTTATATGTTTGAAATTCAGCTTATTTCTTTAAATTTTTTTTTTTGAAAAAAACTGTTTTGAAAGCATATTATTTAAAGTGCTGATTGATGTTTTCATTTTGATTATTTTATTTACATCTAACATTTATTATCTCCATATTACTCTTGCATCATGTTCCAAACCATGTCTCGAGTGTAAAATCATTCGAGAGCCTAGGGGTGTTCGCGGATTGGATTAGATCGATTTTGAGTAAAAAGTCATCCGATCCAATGATAAAAACAACATGCGGTTTGGATTGGATCGGTTTGCTTCCTTCAAAAAATCTGATCCGATCCGATCCAATCAAATGCGGTTTGAATTGGATTGGATTGGATAATTCGGTTTCTATCGATACATATTTACATAGTTATTTACATCAAAGAACATCCAATATTTTGGTTCGATTTGGATTTGATCGAGTATTTAAATAGTCATATGAATTTGTTACTTATTTAAAATAAAAATTAATTTTAAAATATTATATTGACATTTGATAATTTCTAATAAGTGTTTTAACGGGATATACATGAATTGATATACACTCTCATGTGTAAAGATATTTTACATTATCACCTAATTATAAATTGTTAAATCATTATAAATGTTTGATTATTATCCTAAATATATTAAAAGTTACTCATAACATGATTTATAATTGGTTAACAATATAAAAGTTTTTACACTAACATTACATTTACATACCAATTAAACTCTCTAATATAAGGACCAGATGATAACTTATAAAAATATAAAGACTAATAATTACTTTTATAATATAAAGATCAAATTATTTTCATTGAACTAAATATATGATCCGAAATCCGATCCAATCCAATCCGAAATCCGATCCAATCCAATCCAATCCAATTGGATCGGTTTTAAATATAGGATCCGAAATCCGATCCAATCCAATGAAAATTTTTGGTTTTTTTCGGTTTGCGGTTATTTCGGTTTTCGATTATTTCGATTGTCGGTTTTTCGGTTCGGTTAGTGCGGTTGGCATTGGATTGAATCGGTTGATGAACACCCCTACGAGAGCCTATAAGCCAAAATCATTCCCTAAGAAATTCTTATTTCTTTGGCTATATTATTAGTGACTTTAATAAATTATATTATTAATATAAAATTCTCTATATTACCAATTTATCCACTTCGAAATCAATCTTTTTAATCTTAAATTTCTCTATATTATTCAAATAAAATATTTATAATTTTTAATTAACTATTATAAAAATAATATATTTTATTTTTACATATGTTCATAGTCATAAAAAAATGTTATAAATTTAATTCAATTTATTATAATAGAAAAAATAGGATAAAATACTAAAAATTAAACATTTCACTAAAAAAGAATCTAATATTATTAATATAAACAAATAATTTCATACCATTTTTCGTAATTTAGTATGTAAAAGTGATTATTTTTGCATCACCCAAAGAAATAGAATATTTTAAAATCGCTTTTCAGCAAACATACCCAAATAAAAACAGATTCTGATTATAATCGATTATCACAATAATCGATTATTTGAAAACATATTATCATCATAATCTTTTTTTCCATCTTTCCCAAACACACTCTTAATAGACAAAAAAGAAAGAAAGAATAATTTTCTATTTTCTACCTTATTTGGTATCTCTTCCTTGAAATAATAAGGAAGATAGAGAATGATTTGATCCTTCTTTTATTTGATATGATTTTGAGAAGGGAGAAGAAGGGAGTTAGATGAATTTTGTATCTATGGATCCCATAAAATTTACATGCATCTTTTTGTTAGAAAACATGGCAGAGCCCATACAAAAAAATTATTGAGAGACAGACTGAATTATGTATTGATGAAAATATAAAAGTTATAATTAGTATATAGGAGCCCTCCCAATAACATTTTCTCAATTCACGTGAATCCCGCAGTCAAACTCGGTACATGAACCTGAAATTGAATTCCAACATACCATAAGGAAGATTCCTAAAACAATAATTCAAATTGAAAAAAATAAATAGATAATCCTCAATTGATGACAAACAAATGGTTTTCTATGTAGTGCAAGCTAATCACGCAAACAAACACACCATTTTCCCCTGTTCCTCTCTCTATACATCTCTCTCATGTCCCCAAACCCCGCACGAGGCTTTTTGATCCAAGTTCGTTCCTTTTGGCTTTTGCAGCCTTCGAAAGGACACACACACAAATCTATGTTCTGTTTATTTTCGCCAAATTCGACGCATAAACAAACCAGTGACCGAGTCTTAAGTTAAAGCCTTTGATTGATGGGCCTTTACCTTACCATTCTTCTTCCATGGCAATGGCAAAGGCAAACTCTTTCTCCTCTTTCACCATTCTCCTCCTTCTCAATCTGATCCTTCACGAACCACCCATCACTGCTCTTGATCTTCTTATCATCTTTCTCCATACCCTTTTATAACTCTTACTCTAAAAACACCAATAAAGATTGTATTTTTTTTATTAGATTTTGAAAATTTTATTTGGGTGTCTTCAAAATCCAATCTTTTTGGTGAATCTGAAGACCCTTTTGTCTTTTGATGGCATCGGTGTTTTTGTACCATGTGATTGGCGATCTGACGGTGGGGAAGCCAGAGTTGGTGGAGTTTCATGAAACTGAGACTGTAGAATCTGCGATAAGGGCAATTGGGGAATCCCCTGAGGGAAGCATACCCATCTGGAAGAAGAAATCTCATGTTGGTGTCATTGAGAATAGTGATATGAGACAGCAGAGGTTTGTTGGCATCCTTAATTCCTTCGACATAGTTGCTTTCTTGGCTAAGAATCATTGTCTGGAAGATCAGGATAAGGCCTTGAAGACACCTGTTTCTGAGGTTGTTGTCCCAAATAGTTCTCTGCTCAGGCTGGTTGACCCTGCAACAAGGTCAGCACCTATTCTTATATACCTATTACTTTTAGTTTTAAGGTCACCCTTTTTTTGTTGAATTAAGGTTTAATATATGAATAGGATGATGCATGTCTTAGCAGTAGTAGTAGTATCTTTGAACTCAGCATGTGGGTCTTTTTCAATTTTATGCTCATTGATTGCTTTTTACCTTTGTGTTGAAACTGCTTATTATTCATTGATTGTCTCAACACAATTTGGGAGGACCTTTTATAGGATCATACATATATGGTGGCCTAAAGTCTGTATGATGTATTTATGGATGTGTCCAATGGCTTGACATTTTGCAAATGGTTGATCAATATCTTTCCTTGTTATAAAAAATGCAAATTAACAAAGAAATATGTTTATGGGGTGTTTGCAAACCTTCAAAATATGTTTATGGTGGCCTAAAGTCTGTATATGTATTATGTATGTGTCCAACGCGGTGAAAGCTAAAATTAGATAATTGAAACTTCTAAACTTTGTATCTGGTGCCTTGACTTTTATTGCAAATGTTTGATGCCTTTCCTTATTATAAAAAATGCAATTTGACAACAAAAAGGTGTTTATGAAAAATGCAACTTGACAACAAAAAGGTGTTTATGGGGTGTTTGTAAACCTTCAAAATCCAGATAAAGAAGTATAATGGAGCTGTTTTTAAAATTTGTGTTTTGTAATCACTTATAATTTTCCCTTATTCCCCTCCTCCTTTCTCTGTTTTCACTTTATCATAAATTCAGAAGGTACCTCTAAATATAACAAACATTATTTGATATTAAATTAATGGGAAACAAAATTTAGACAAACAACATATATTTTAAAGTTAGTTCAAATTTAGATGGATTTTTCATAACTAGTTTTATTTTGAACATTCCTGAATCCGTTTTCTAATTTGCCAAATACACCCTATAATCTCTCATTGATTTCCTCTAATAAGGTTGATAGATGCACTGGACATGATGAAGCATGGTGTGAAACGTCTGCTTGTTCCAAAGAGTGTAGTATGGAAGGGCATGAGTAAGCGATTTTCAGTTATCTACTATGGCAAGTGGCTCAAGAATGTTGAAACTCCTAGCAGCAGCAGCAACAATCTATCTACAAACATGAATCGGAACCCCTCATCTCCCAGTAACTGTATTCGTGATAAGTTCTGCTGTCTTTCTAGGGAAGATGTACTCCGTTTTATCATTGGTTGTCTTGGAGCTCTAGCTCCACTTCCTCTCACTTCCATTGCTGCTCTTGGAGCAATTAATCCAAACTACAGCTATATTGATTCCTCCACTCCAGCCATTGAAGCAACTAAAAAGCTTCCTCTAGACCCCACTGCAATTGCAGTAATAGAAAGCACACCAGATGGTCAGTGTAAGATCATTGGAGAAATTTCTGCCTGTAAATTATGGAAATGCGATTACTTATCTGCGGCATGGGCTTTAGCCAATCTTTCAGCTGGACAGTTTGTTATGGGAGTTGAAGATAATGTTACCTCAGGGTCACTGCCTGAGTTCAGTGTAAATTCAACAGCTGGAGATAATAATTTAGTTAATGGTGGTAGTTCAAGAAAACCAAGGAAATTCAGTAGCAGGAGTATTGGCTTCTTCAATAATTCTGCAAGCTCTGGTTTTGGATCCAGGAGCATGTATAGGGGTCGAAGTGCGCCTCTGACATGTAAAATTACTAGTTCATTGGCTGCAGTCATGGCTCAAATGCTATCCCACAGGGCAACTCATGTGTGGGTGACTGAGGATGAGAGCGATGATGTTATAGTCGGTGTGGTGGGATATGCTGATATTTTGGTTGCTGTAACCAAACCCCCTACAACCTTTATTCCTGCAAATAGATCTACAGAGGGATTTCTACATGAAATTCATAGTTGAACTTTTTAATTTATCCTATGAGACTTTCAGTAGTTTTTCTCTTTGGTGCTCAATTGTCTCTGAATATTTTCAGAGTGAAAGTGGATTTTGGTTGTTTGTACAAGTTTGTATTAATTGATAATAAAAAGAAATGAGCAGTACTTATATAAAATGATAAAATATTAGCTTCTATGTTTAATGGATAGATCTGTGATAAGAGAGATTAGCTCATACAACGATGCTGACATTTTGCGATGCATACTCTATTTTGGCAGCTTAGTTTGAGATGAAGACATCTTGTTGCCTGTGGAGGTTGTGAAGCTTGCTCCACCTTCTAATATGTGCCACTGAGGATGGTTTTTAGAGTTCAGTTCTCGAGTTTTTCACCCCTAACCACAACTCATCCCCTGATTCTTCATCATCATCAGTCGGTTCGGACCTCCACTTAGTTTCACCCAAAAGCTTCATCCTGGTCAGGTTACCATTATTTTTTTATTTTTTTTCATCCTAAAGACCTCTTTCCTTTAGTTCTCATTTTTATCCCGAAATGAAGAATAGCTGCAGTTTTGTCCAATCATTAAGGTAGGTAAGGAGCTAGAACCAAGAAATTAACCACTACAGTTCCTAAAGAGGCACTGCTGTCCTTGATTGGGATGTTTTCCAAATGAAAAATGCTTCCTACACATCTCCTAACACCTCACTACTCTCACTTCTGCCTAGGTAGCAGAATCAGAGTGTAAGCATGAAGAAAATGAGGTAGGACTAATCATTAATACATGGAAAAGGTTTAACTAGGTCTTTGGTTGTTATAATGTTTTTTGGATTTAGTCCCTATTAGAATTTTATTCAATTTTAGTTCTTACAATTACAGAAAATAGTGTGCTTTTAGTCCCTAATCGTCATATTTATAGGAGCCAAAGACTTATTTAAGCCCATGGAAAAAAACTGTGAATATGAGCTGATGTGTATTTAAGTGTGGGAGTATCATTGCTTTTTTCCTAACTACATTTGCTTTGAGATTGATTTTGGAAACTCCCACGGCCGGCCAGAATTGCGTTTTCTGACACACAAGCTACAAGTATGAGCTTCATGCCAACGTGATTCTGGAGCATATCATTGTGCATCCAAACACACTGTATGCCTATCTGTCATTGACAGACTTGGTAAAAGAGCTATTGTCATATGTATCGTGGATGTGATGGTGAAGGAGATGTTTTACACTAAATCACCTGCACATCTTGTGCATGCTTTCAATAAGGACGATTTTGTCCCTTCCTATGCTTTAATTTTGTAATGGAAGCTTGTAGAATTAAAGATTGGTTTGGAGGCTTTAGATCCTGTTTGTATGAGACTCAAGTGAAGATTCTACTAAAATAAAAGTCACCTATCTAGTTCATGCCTCGCCAGACTGGCCTATTGGGTGCTTGGTATGTTAACATAATCAGTTTGTTTTCAACTAAAACACTGTCATTTTCAACACAATAATCAATAGATCCCACTCAGAGCTTCAATTTTCTGTAATCTCATTTTTTAGGAGTAAAATATTTGAACACACAATTTGGACACCTTGTATAGATACCGTAGAACTTATGAGTGTCTTGGGAGTGATGAAATACATGATGAGATAGAAGAAAACAATAAATAAGTGGGAATGAGTATTTTTATATGATATTGGACACCATTTTTGTGTCTAAATATCATTACTCTTTTTAGAATTAGTCGACCACCCAACTAACGGGATTGGATTGTGTTTAAAATTTTTAAACATGACCTAATGTTTTTTTTTTAAACATGACCTAATGTTTTTTTTTTTTAGTCTGGGATGGAACCCAGGGTATCCCCACAGTCGATAGCCGTAGAACTAATCCCCCGAGGATGTAGAGTATCAGTTAAGGGGCAACTCCTCTACCCACAAATACAATTCTATTCCCTTCATCAGGATTCGAACCCTGGACATATGGTTAAAGGGCCCAAGCTACTAGCCACTTGGACCACACCTTGTGGGTAACATGACCTAATCTTTGAAAGGCCGAATATGTGGTGAGGGAATATTAATTTTAAACATTTGAGAATTATTGAATGGATGGCCAATAGAGCTGTCAATTTTGGTCCGGCTTGATGGGCTCACCTGAATTGCCCGCATTTTAGGCTGGGCCGGGCACTCTAAAAAGAGGCCCGAAAAAACTGGGTCGTTTTGGCCTGGCCTGCTTAGCCCGACCGCTCCATCGAGTTTCGGGCCAGGTTGGCCCGGTAAAATAAAAAACCGGCAGCTCATGTGTGTTGATTTGTGATCCTCCTGCTCCATTTCAATTTTTACTTGCTTTTTTTTTATCCAATCCAGCAAATTTGGCCCAAGTCCCTTGCAATGGAAAAAAAAAAAAACTCCAAGTAAGCACAAACAGTGAAACGCGGATCTGTCTCTCACTCCCCAAAAAAAACACTTTTCCCCTTTGTGGTTTCTCTCTCCCACACGACCTAAGCTCTGTGATTGCTAGGACTCAAAACATTCGAACATTCCCCTCACTCAGTCCTCTCACATCGGCGCTGCTCCTGCTTTCGAACATGCCCCCTTGCTCTGCTGCTTCTGCTCCATCTCCATCGTGCTCCATCTCTAAGGCTGTTACTGTTTACGTGGAAAATTGTATATCAACCGAACGAGAATTCAGTCGAGAAACACGTATGGATTTTGAAATGATCAAGCGATTTGGTACCAAGGGCAAAATCCAACCCTCAGCATGGGTTGTTGGACTACTAAAGAAAGTGTTTAGTATAGAAGGTGAAATAGGAAGCTAGCTAAAGTTGCATGAAAGCAATATAGGAAAGCAATAAAGGAAAGCGATAAAGGAAATATAAATAAAGTAAAGAGTAAAAACAATATGAATAAGTTGCTTGATTGATGGATGTGGTTAAAACAATTTGTACAATTGTTATTTATAGGCATAAAACTAAGTTACTCTAAAGTCATTCCCACTAGCCACTATCTCCCATTTTCTAGCAACAACATGCACATCATGGCTAAACCTATACTAACACTATTTGCCACGTTCTTAACCACTACCTCACATATTACATCATATGAGATCATGGCTAACAACAAAAATATAGGTAACTACCCACTCAGCTGAGTTACAGCCCAAAAATGCTTGATCATCCAAATTATTGACTACCATGTCAGTAGACCACATCCTCCATAACCCTATTTTAAAGGAAATAGCTAGGCCTTCATGCACGTCCTTGACTTAGTCAGCTAATATAGTTAAAATATCTGCTTAATCAACTAAGTTATTGGCCAAACGGCTAACCGCCCATCAGCTGACCATGATCTCTATATCCCTATCTTTAAGGAAATAACCCTATCTTTAAGGAAATAACCCTTCATCCACGTTCTTGGCTTGGCCAACTCATAGAACTGACATATCTGCTCATTCAGCTAAGTTATGGGCCAAAAATCCACTATAACAGCTAGTTGTTCCCCATTTGACCATGTTCTCCATATCCCTACTTTTAAGGGAGTTGGTGCATGTTTTTGAATTGATTATCCCTTGATTGTTTGTAGGAAGTCAAATTCTTATCTTCATATTCTCTATCTGAAACCACCTTCAATCTCCATCCCAAAAATTTAGGAAAATTGTTACTGCACACTGAGTTTGTTATTTTCATGCCGTTTCCTTTTTCTAAATATAACAATAGTCTCTTGGGCCCTTAATCAACATTCACACGAGCCCATTAAGACCCAACAACAGCCTCCAAGCCCATCTAGACTTAGCAGTCACATTCAGTTGATTCTTTTTCAGCTAATTCTGTATCAGCTGATTCTGCATCAGCTAATTCTGTATCAGCTGGTTCTGCATCAGCTAAATTTCCTCAGCTAAACTTGACCCAACTACTGGTTATCCGCTACCTATCTCAGCTCAACAACTGCTTTCAGCTCATCCTAATTCAGTAGATCTTGGTTCAGCTGTTCTTCTCAGCTAAATAAACCAACTAATTACCTCAATCGGCTATCAGCTAAATTATTTTTTGGTGATAATAAATGCCCCCTGCATATTTTAGCTGACGACGATAAGAGGAAGGTTAAAGATGCATTATGTTAGCAGAATCAAATTGTTGATTTTGATACCGGACGTTCACCCTATCGACTGCTCTAGTTCTCAGCTGACATGATTCATTGACTTGTAGTATCTTATTTCTGCTGCCCTTGCTCTCGACTAGCATGACTCTGCTGCATGCAGAAACTTGAATCTCCTGGAACTACTAGGTTTGAAGATAGCAGACATGATGTTTAAATGCCCCCCAGCTTTAACTGATTCAGCTGATCCAAGAAACTCCAACCTTCTAAAGAGATTGTGTTTACATATAGTAGCCTCATCTTGCCTAGTTGACACGGCTAAGTGTCCCCCCATTCTATCTTATCTGGTTGATCTTGGGAACTCCAACCTCTTCAAGACATTATGTTGGCAGTTAGTAGACTTATGTTTCCGATTTGACACATAGCTAAATATCCTTTCACTTTGTCTTGTTCAGTTGGTATCCCCTTCAGTTTCCATTGCTTGCTTATGCCTTGACTATTTTCATTCACCTTTGATATAGGAATAGTGAGCTGTACATTGTGCGACAGCTATTTCCACTTACCCTTTAATGCAGGAAATAGTAAGTCGTACACTGAAACCATGCTAGCGAATGCAACTGAGAATAAATCGTTATCAGCTATCATCTTAGCTACACTCTTGTAAGCTAATTTGGACTTTCCACCCTTCAAAGTCTTTTGGACAGCATTCCCTCAGGATCTCAGATGCCATGACATTAGCTACCTAATCAATGTAATAATCGGCTGCTTCTTCAGACTCATCATAATCTTCAATAGAGATTAAGTGTTGCATATCTAGAATGAATCGTTCAGTTGCGGAAGCTCTGGTTGCCAGCTGACTCAAGTTGAAAATTCCTTGGCTATCAACTTTTCTCTTAGTTGAGGGTGCATGTTACCTACAGCTATTGCAACATATTCTGCTTCTGGAAGATGTGTTGTACACCTTCTACTCAGCTTCCTGAATCTTTTTATGAAGTCAGTAGCCGTCTCATCCTCTTCTTATTTCAAATTCATCAAGTCAGCTATTGTAACTTCAGGCCGAGGTCTATGAAACCTATCATGGAAGCACATTTCCATGTCTGCCCAATTTTACACAGAATCAGAAGGCAGAGAGGAAAACCAAGTGAATGTTATCCCTGTCAATGATAAAGGGAATAGCTGCAGCTTATAGTACTCATTCTGGTTTACCTCTCCACACTGAACAATAAATCTGCCAATATGCTCAATGGTAGACTTTCCATCTTCTCCCGATAAAGTAGAGAATTCTGGGGTCTTAAACCCTTATGGAAATGGTATAATTTTTTCTACCCATTTAGGATATGACATTCGATACTCAGGCCTAAGTAAAGGCCTTAGTTGCATGCCAAAGTACCTTCTTATAGTGTCAACTATCATGTTTGGATCGATTAGCTGAGGGACAACTTTGGTCTACTCTCAGCCGTTATCGACTGGGCAAAGTTAGGTACCAGAGTTGGAGCAAGACCTGGTTGTCTGGATGGCATTTGGTACGTCGGCTCTAGCCTGCTTGGAATCATTGTTTGATTAATTGCTGTAGGTGGAATTGAGATCCATTGTTGCTCTGCTGCATAATCACCAAGATTCATATATTGAGCCATGTTGACAGCTGGTTGATTAGCCGAGGTAGGTGGAATTAGATTCCATTGCTACTCCCCAACATAATAATCAGGTGCCTTATACAAAATCCCTCGAGGAGGAATTGAACCCATCTGAACATGAGGCGACTGTTCTGGGTCTTGATGATAGTCTGGCATCTACTTTTTTAACAAAAATAATTTTAAATAACAAAAACAAATAAAGATTTTGAAAGTTAAAAAGTAAAAAGTAAAAAACCTAACCCTAAGTCCCTGACACATTTACACTTTGCTGCTTTGTGCTCTGCCTCTGACCCCTCCTTGAGTCCATGTAGCCGTGGCCACTCGCCCCCACCCCTTCGCATGCATCTTCCTCAGACCTCAGCCACTCAGCTTTGCACTTATTCTTCCTCAGCCAGCCACCTTCACACGCGTCTCCCTTCTTCAGCCAACCACCTTCCCACGAGTCTCACTTCACCTCCCTTCCTCAGCCGTCGAGCTTTCCTTCCTCTAAACTGAGTAGTGACACTCGCCCCTCCATCGCAGAACTGCTTCGACTCCTCTGAGCTGAGCAGTCACGCGCCCGCCGCCGCTTCCCACGGTGGCCGCTTCCTCCCTGTTCGTCACTCTAAGCGCTTCCCTCTCTCCTCTGCAAGGTAACAATAATAATCATCATTCACATTGTTTCAATATTGCTGAGTTGTCACTGTTATTGTTGCTCAGAGGCATTCTTCTGATTTCATCCAACTATTTTTGAATATTACTTGATCAGGCACACCATTTTTGCCTACTGTTTGAAACTTTTATATGTCTTTGTTTCGTGAGTTGAGTTTCGAAGAAAATTAGGTGTGTTGAACTTATGATTATTCTTGTACACAGGTTTTCAGTTAATTTCAAATATTATAGCAACAGGTTCTCAGTTAATTTCAAATATATATATTAAATTTCATTTGTGTTTAAAATATCAAATTTTTTGAGTTTAGGAATGAGTATTTTTTTGAGTTTATGATGTGTTTTGAATCTTTTTTTTTTCCTGAATAATGCAGCTTTTGAATATGAGTAATCCTATGCCTAATGTTGGAGAGGATTGCAAAATTATTGAGGTAGATGATTCAAAAGCACCTGCCAAAGAGAATGATAAGGTTGAACCACGACAGAAAAAGGCTAAAACAAATACCTCAAATGCTTGGAACCACTTTGAGAAACTTCCTTTGACTGAAGACGAAAAAGAAACATGAAAATGCAAAGGTTGTGGGAAGGTATACAGTTGTCTAGCTAGCGAAGGTATATCTCACTTAAATCGTCATATTACTAATTGTGTAAAGATTCCTAAATTTGATAATGTGGGGACTATGGTGCTTGACTATACTGCCAAACTGAGGTCTAGAAAACTTGATGACAAGGTTGTTCGTGATTTGATGGCGCAAATGATTATATTGCATGATCTTCCATTTCAATGTGTTGAGTGGCATGGATTTAGAGTGTTATGTCAATACTTTTCTTTTGGTAAGGCTACTAATATTTCTAGAACTTCTATTACTGGGGATGTGATGAAGATTTACATGCATTAAAAAGAAAGATTGAAAAATCAATTGGCTAGACATAATGAGAGAGTTTGTTTGACCTCTGACTGTTGGACTTCTTGCACTACTCATGGTTATATCACTCTAACTGCTCACTTTATTGATGAGAATTGGAAGTTAAGTAGTAAGTTGTTAAACTTTTGTCATTTGGAACTCCCACATACCGGTCATGAGCTATCAAGGAAGGTGCTTGAATTTTTGAAAAAATGGGGCATAACCATATGAATGGAATGGTAATGAAATTTTCTAATTAATAAAATGAATTTTAAAAAACAATAAAAATAATTTTAACAAAACGTTATCGGTCCATGGGCCAGCCCTTTTGTCCCGCAGCCCGCATAGGACTGGGCTGGGCTAGGAAATTAGCAGCCCGGTTGATTTTAGGCCCAACCCAGCCTAGCCCGAAACTGCCTTTGCCCGAATGGGTTGGGCCACCCCGTTTTGACAGCTATAGGTAAAATATACCTTGGTGCTCTGTGTTGATTTTACTTGGTGTTGAAACTAAAGTCTACATCCAGAATTCCGATGGTTTGTTAGATTTGGTTTGATTTATACTATTGCAGGGGTAGGGGATGCTGTTTTGTTCAAAGAGATGAAAGTGGGAGTACAAAAATGGAGAAGAAAGAGATATCTATCTAGATCCCCTAAATCTTTCTAAATGAAAATTATCGAAATTGATAGGACAGCCTCGTGATTCATCCATCAATAACAACCACAAATAATTTACTCCTTGTTCCTTTGTAGCCTTGGGAGGATTCCTGATTCTCCTATTTTGTACCTGCAATTAAAACTAATCCATTCCGAGGTTGGGTTCATCACCGTCGTTTCGGGGTTGGGTTCGTCGTCACCGTTCCGAGGTCGGGTTCGTTGCCGCCGTCTTCTTCCTTCGCAGCGCCGGAGACTCGTCGTCATTCTGGTGTCGGGCTCAACCGTCTCTCTGCTCTCACAGTGGCCTCCTGAGATTGGTTTCTTTCAAAAAGTTTTTACCCACGAACGACGAGGGAGGGCGGTGAACGGCGAGGGAAGGCGGCGAACGACGACTGTGAAAGAAAGAGGGTTATACGTTTGAAAGAAAGAATGAAAAAATGAAGGAAGAAGAAATGGTGTGTGTGTGTGAAAGAAGAAGGGGTCGTTGTGGGATTGTGAGGTTTAATCACAATTGTCTTCAATATTTCATTAAATTGATTCTGCTTCTTTGATGAATATGAAAACACCATCCTCTCTCTAGGATAATGCATATTCATTTTCCCATTAGATGAAGTTTCTTTAACCTCGAAACATAATATAGTGTAATAAGTGGTGCATTGAGTTAATGGGGACAATATTTTTTTAAAAAATAAAATCAATAATAAGACGGTGTGTTCAAATATTTTAAAATAGAGGGGGAAAAAATATAAACCCTCATGATATTTACTTGAAATTCTATCAAAGTGAGAGGGTACACTTACACACCCTAACTAACATGTAGATCCACCCATGAGTGTAATCTCATTTCTCTTAGTTATCGAACACATGTACTGTACATAAGGAGCATATGTCCTAATTTTGGGTGTGCTTTAGATCATCCCCAAAGTGTTGGTTTTTTGTTACACCATTGCGGACTTGCGGTAGTGTTTAGATAAACATTGCGAGCTCTCTAGGAGGAGACTCCAACACGTGCTCCCCAAGCTCTTTAGAACATCATTACCATCATTACCTTCGTGAGACAAAGGAGCTGGAGTAGCGAGAATCTTCTTCAGAACATAATCAGGAAACAAGGTAACAAAGCTACATATAGTAGCAAATTTTTCAGCATAAGAAGCATTCCCAGGGCAAAAGGACTCCAAGCAGGTGTTATCCCTCAACCATCGATCGATCCTTCCAAAATAAGGTAGTCTTGCTATCTCCCACTACCATATTTACATTAATCATAAGACACTCCCAAAGAGAACAAATATTCTTCCAAAGGAAAGAATCATAATCTTTATAAACAACTCCACCAGATTGAGCTAACCGAATATTATATTTGCCCTTCAAAACTTTAACCCAAAGATCCTCAGGGTTATTTAAAATGCCCCATGCAAGCTTGAGTAAAAAAGCATCATTCATCCCCGAAACCTTTCTAAAACCAAGTCCCCCATAATACTTAGGTGATCAAAGGGTGCCCCAATTAATTAAGTGATCTTTCCTCCTATCTGCAGAATCTCCCCACACAAAACTTCTTTGCATCTTCTCTATCTCAGAACAAATAGTAGCGGGAATCTTGGTATGTTGCATAGCAAAAGAAGCCATAGACACCAAAACTGATCGAGCAAGTGTAACTCTACCTGCCATAGAGAGACAATGTGATTTCCAGCCAGCTAGCTTATTCGGCATCTTCTCAATAATTCCCTTAAAGTTTTCATGCTTATCTTTGCCATTATTATATAAAGACCCCAAGTATTTTCAAATTCCATGTCTAACACCCCGATTTTCGTATAAGGGTATACATTGCTATATGGATGCTTAGTTGTTATTGTTATTATTATTTAATAAGATTATTATTATTATTATTGTTGACGTTATTATTACTACTATTATTACTACTACTAATGCCATTAGTATTATTATTAATATAATTGATTGATAATTATTTCTATTGTTACTGTATTTTTATACATATACATATATATGTATGTATATATTATTACACATGATAATATGTTTACCCATGTTATTGTGATATATGTATGTGTTAAGATATAATTATATTTATATTAATTAAAATGTAACCATGAATGTTATTTTGTAATTACCTACTAATTTATAATTATATATATGTATATTAATAAATGATTATTTGTATTAATATGTAATTTTATTAATAAGTGATTAAGAATGTTAGTATGAGATTTCGTGTGATTTAATATTTAAATCGATATAATGTAACTCTTAGATTCTACCTTAATCAATCAGATTTGAGTCCTTATAAATATAGGAGGATACTCTTTTTGGTTATCTCTTAAGATCTTGTCGTAATCTCCTAAGGATCCTATCTAGAAATAACTGTCAAATCTGTCTCTAAATTGTCATCGCACTTTTGGCCACTTTTGAGTCCGATTTATGATTTGATTGTGATATATTAAATTGTATATATTTCTCTAAGATTTCTAACGACACCAAGAACGCCTCAATCGGACACTCGTAGCTCAAGATATGTTCAAAATACCGATTTGTACACGGTTTGGGTTGAAATAGGAGCCCGTTATGCCCTAACTTGTTTTTATACCATAAGACTCGACATAAACCCTATTTCTCATGACTCAAGTCTCAGAAAAGCTGCCTCTCTTCATCTGTTAGGTTTTCCCTTGGTTTCTCTCAATAATTCTTGAAGGAAATTGCTCTCGTTCATCGTCCTTCACCATCTTCTGCCATGAGAACTTTATTATTTCTATGGAGTCATCTTGCTAGTGTTTCTATTCATTCCTTTCAGTCTCCATAGGTCTCAAATAAAGGTAATAATCATGCCCTATGTTATTCTTATTTCTCCTTTGAGTTTTCTTGGAATAAAGATTGATTCCAGGTGTCTCTTGTTGTTTTCAGGTCGTGGTGAAGAAGCATCCAAACGAAATTGTGGAACAACCCTTCTCTTTTCCATGTGTTGCGAAATCTAATTTCAGGTATGGGGGGAGAGAGTGTTCATTCTATATGGGATTTGAGATAGAATTGAGATGGTTAGGGGTTTTCACATAATTCCTCTTTGTGCTTCAATGCATACTTTGATTGATTGATGAATCCTTGTATGAATAAAAATGTATTTATGATGTTTGTGATTCTAATATGTCATATTCATTGTAGGAGTAATGAACCTTAATAATGAACAAATGGATTCAATTGTGTGAATACGTGTGAATATACTCTACTTGTGGTTGATATGAGTGTATGTGATAGTGTTTTTTTTTGTATGATTCTTGTTGATGATATGATTTGTTAATGACTATGTTGATTAAGACATGAAAATTGATGTTACATTAGACTTAAGTTATAAGAATATAATTTTAGGTTAATGGAAATTCATAATATATGAAGATATATATGAGGAGTGAGGTAAATGATCCAAAGGATTGATTCGAGAACACATAGGCTTTGATCTTGAGTGTTACTCAATTATACGAATGATAGTTTAGGCCTAAATTCTATGGCAACTTGATATGATATACATATTTTAGGATATTCTTAGATAATTAAGAGTATTTATTTTTGATATTATATATTTTAAAATAAAGTTAGTTAATAGATCTTATCTTGTAGATTTTAAACAAGAGTTAGTGAAAGAATATGATTTCCTTGATAGCTAATAAATCTAAGTTATTAATCTTAAAAAAGACATTGAGGTCTATATTTTCAGATTAAGTTAATGATCTAAATGAGGACGTTAACAACAATAGTTAAGATAGATTGTCACTAGTGATGTTGATAATAATAACTTGTAATGAGACTTACGATTGTATGTGTTTTACCTCGTTGTTGCTATGATGATGATGGTTGATTACCTTGTTTATTAATATTGATTTGTTGTTGATGTCTTGATAATGATATACCATGTCGATGTTGTTGTTATCCTCGTTGAGGAATGTTGTTGTTGAACAATGTTAATGATTGCTAATATTGGTTAAGACGATAACGATGAGTTATCACCCGTTGATGTTGTTAAACTTTGATGCTTCTTGGTCAAAGTTGCCTTGATGCTTATTGGTCAAGGTGTTGTTGTTGATAAACCTTGATGCTTATTGGTCAAGGTGTTGATGGTGTTAAACTTTGATGCTTATTGGTCAAAGTGGAGGTGGTGGTTATGATTGTTTGTTTGTTCGTTGACATACATGCATTCACACATTGGAGATGTTAATGGGGGAAGCTGCAACATAGTGGAGGTCGTACGAGAGTAAGGCGATCTGACCATCTGCGACGATTCATCTAGGTGGATGTGCACCCCCGTCGTGGTGCATCCGAGAGTAAGGTGCATCGGCTATCCAAGGGGTTCACCCATGGTTTGGTGAACTGCAGACGTTGGTGCTTGTTGGCCAATGTGGATATGTAACTTCGTAGTTGTCTTCCTGAGATAGTTATGGATCCACATGCATAACGGAGTAGTGGAGTAGCACTGCATCACATTGCATGAGTTGTTTATATGATATGATGTAATTTGATATGTTGTGCATTTATGTGTGTATGTTGGATAGTATGCTAAGGTTATGCAATTGTGTATGCGTGCTGTCTTGGTTACTGTCTCTTCTCTTCATATGGTTTGAACATGATCTCTCACCCATGCAACATTTTTAGTCTTGTGACAGAGAATGAGGAATCTACAGGAATATACGTGTAGTGGAGGGATGCCTTCTATGGAGAGTCATGATGTAGCGGTTGGAGACAGCTGGGTTGCATGTTGTCTTAGTGCTTTATGTTTTTAGTTTCAAAACTTGGCTATTTATATTGTATGGGAATTGTAAAGCTCTGATATACGTGACATCGGGTCAGGGGTTTAATTTACTATCATTATCTTTCCATACAAATTTCATGTTTATTTATAATGTTTTTATTTACTTCTTTTGTTAAATTCGAGTTTTATGATATGATGCTCTCAACTATGTTTTATAAAAAAGGTTTTCAAGAATCCACGTTTTTATTCCGCAAAAACATAATCTTTTTTTATTTACTATTTATATAATACATGTTTCGGGTTTAAAGGTGTCACACCATGTGCAGCAGTAAACTCACTCCTTGTCAAAGTACTATTAATAACCTCTGTCTCAACATTCTTCGAATAAAACACACTAGTTTTACTACCATACATACTATGACCAGATGCCATACAAAAATTGTCAAGCACCTTTAAAACACACTCCATTTGGGAATTGGAAGCTTCGGCAAAGAGAAAAAGATCATCCGCAAAAAGAAGATGAGATATTGGGGGACCATTTCTACCAGCCCTAATAGATTTCCACTCACCGCTATCAATAACATCGGCTATAAGATGAGATAACCGTTCCATACAAATCACAAAAATATAAGGATATAAGGGATCTGCTTGTCTGATTCCCTGAAGACCCAAAGGACTCCGTCTTCTCACCATTCCAAAGAATTTTAAAGGAGGAAGAAGAAATAAAAGCCATGATCAAATTCACCAACTCCAAAGGAAAAGCAAGCTGCTCAAGACACTCACGGATAAAATGCCAAGAAATCCTATCATAGGCCTTTTCAAGATCTATCTTTATAGACATGAAGCCTTTTCTCCCCTTCATTCTCTTCATAGCATGAGTTAACTCATGTGCAATAATGATGTTATCTTGGATATTCCTACCCAGAACAAAAACTATTTGAATAGGAGAAATACATTCATTGAGCATTGGCTTAATTCTATTGGCAATCATCTTTGTTAAACACTTATAGGAAATATTGCAAAGAGCTATAGGACAAAATTGAGTAACAAATTCAGGTCTGTCTACCTTTGGAATAAGAACTAACAACATATTATTAATACCTTCAATTAACTCCACCTCCTTCCACAATTTTTTAATGAAAGAGCCAAAAGAATTTTCAACAATTTTCCAATTACGCTTGAAGAAGAAAGGAGGGTATCCATCTTCTCCAGGAGCTTTCAAAGACCCCATAGCAAACAATGCTTTTTTTAATCTCCGTCAAAGAAACATCTTTCTTCAAATCACCGAAAAAGGACTCGCTAACATGAGGATAAACATTACTCATGGTAAGAAAGGGACGAGCAATGTTATCCTCATGAAAAAGAGTTTTATAGAAACTAACAACCAACTCCTTAACACTATTGACATCCTCCACCCAATTTCCCGCCTGTCATGCAGGTGACCCAGGTTCGATCCCCGGCAACGGCGCCAAAAACTTATTGAGCATAATTGGCAAGTTCACCAAATCGCTAACTGTAGTATAAAATTATCGTCCTCAGGGATTGAACCGTTAACTACTAACGTACCAGCTCAACTTCGTTTGAGCGACCGAAAAGTTGGAATTGGTTTTCACTGTGACACCCTAAAACCCGACATCACATGGTTACCCGTTACGGAAAAGAAACCTATTTAGAACGCTGGTCGCTTTCGGAAAAATAACCTTTTATATAGGGTTACTAAAAAAGGGTACTCAATTTTTTTTTTGGTTAAAAGAAGATAAGAAAAGGTGATGAACACTCGGAACATGAAAATACACATCATTCATATAAATATAACTGTCCCACTTGGGATCTTAGGTTTGATTACAAAACAGGCCTTGTCGAACTGGCCAACATACACTAAAACAACTACTGAAGAAACAGGTAAAAAAAAAAAAGAAACATCAAACCGGGAATAGGGAACTGGGTACAAGACTCAAAAGATGGCTCTAAAAGTCTAGGGACTATTGGGACAACTCCAAAAGCCGACGAACGATCTATCAGTGCCTCCTGCATGCAGAGTGACCACATATGCTACCCCCAGACGAGATATCAGATGCCGGATCGATAACGTCACTGCCATCGTCGATAGGGACGTCGTCATCTCCGGGATCCTGCAGTTGGTACTCTGGCTCCTCCTCCTCTCATCCTCGACCTCTATCAGCTCAAGAGGCTCTTCCTCGGGATCCTCTTTGGGATCCTCCTCCACTGGATCCTCCGCAAGCGATTTAACTAGATCAAAATGCTCACGAAGGAGACCGGTGACTTGTAGCATATGAAGGTAGTACCATGGAGGTGGAAGCGCCACAATCCTCGTCTCGATGGTATGAATCCTTCGTACGGGCACTCCGTTAGTATTTGTCTCAGTAGTCGTGACTGGTCCTCGATACGTCGCGGTCGTCGCACCCTCATGTATAGTCCAGTTCCCTGCCGTCCCAGCATGATCAAACACTTCGCTCCTCGAGCTCGACTGTGCAAAGGGAACGTTCAGATCCATCTAAAAGCATACAAGAAGAAAAGAACAGAACATACAGATGTGTAAGAGTGAGATACCGTCATAAGATATATCCCACAACAACCATATTCATGATACATACATCACATAATCATCTAAGTAGTTAAATCATGCATATACATAACATAACAGTGTTATATCAAAGGGTCTCAAACCCGCACAGTCAATCTTTGAAAATATGCATGGCACTTCAATATTAGGCTCTAACTTAATCTCATATCAACACTGTTTTCCACTGGAGAAGAATTAGAGTTAGTCAATCTCTAGCCCACCGGGCAGTTACCTCCATACCCTCATGCATTTAAGGTCTCAGGACGAGCAACGTCACATGTGCCTCTGAACCGGTCACATGGACTGACTCCCAGATACCACCTTGTATCTGAAATGTAAGAAGGCACGTCAGCCTGGGGAAATGCACATGAGAAAATATTTTATTCAAAAGGTTTTCTTTGTGTTCATTCTTTTTCGCTATCGCAGCTCAAAGCTAATGACTTAATCATCATTTCCCCATCACTTGAAAACCTAGAAACATAGGACACACAGTTCGAATGCTCAATCATAACGCCCGAGACCGATGTCGCAGTCAAGGGTTGTGGTCATATAAATCACTTATGCTTTTAATTCATGTTATGGACTTAACATGATAAGGACAATAGCCCACAACAATGAAATCAGAACGCACTGTCCTCGATTTTGAGAAATGGACTCTCAGTCCAAAACATCATGAATTGGACTCATGGCCCCGAATTAACACTGATCCAATATCACGTACGTATAACTGAATACTAGAGGCAACATTTCGTGTACTAGATTCTTTTTCTTAAGTACTTATTTTTCATTCAGTGAAAATCAAATTCAAAACCGAATCCTCGATAACCTATCCAGGCTATTAGAAAGTTTCTAAAACATTTAGGTGAAAACCTTTTCTTTGAAAATCTTTTATAGAGCATCTTTGAAATACTTTTATCTTTGAAAATCCCCAATAGGATATTGCCAAATAATCTTGAAAGTTGTCACTTGAAGACACATAGTTCGAAAATGATTTTTCTCTTGTATAACAATAGTTCACCAAAACCTTTTCAACATTTAAAACAAGTACTTTATGTTAATGAGCTTTTGGAAAAGAACACCAATCCTTTCATCTTCAAAGCTTATTAAGGTTTTTAATCCTTATAACAGTTGAGCACAGACACAAGTCTGGCTTAGCAAACTTTTAATCAACAGTAGTATATATTCTCAGTTCAATGCTAATATCACAGTTGAAAGCGGTTCATCACAGATATGCATTATAACATTTAGAACAAGCACAGTTCAACATCAGATATTAGCATAACAGTTCAAGTACATTAGATAACTAAGTAAGCTCAATCAACATATAGATATCCAGTTAAACACATACACATATGCATACAGTTATTGAATATCTTTAGGAAATCCCCTCTTACCTCACGTCGGAGTTAAGAGTTTTGAATTTGAAAAGAAGGTTCACGAACATCCTCGCTTCTCCGACGATGGAAGTCTAAGGTTACCAACATAAAATCATGAGTTAAAAAATTACCCGAGAACACTAACCACAAGGTATAGGTTTGGTTCATACAATAAACTAGAAGTTGATAAACAATAATCTTTTGACAAAGTTGAATTAAAAATCCCACTAAGTACTTGACTTAGGGTTTCAGCCAAGCATAGGTAAATAGGCCAGGAATTTCTAAACTTTCCAATCTCTTTAGGTTAGCATCCATACATAGTAAGGAGCTTGAAACCATGATCATTTCGGAAAATGGAAAAATCAAATGTCTTAGACCATAAACTCTTAGGTTCGGCTTTAACAAGTTTGTGAGGTTAGAGATCGTTAAATCATCCAAGGTGGGTTGCTTGTAGAGAGGATAAGGAGTTAAGGTGATATGATGTGATTGGAGAGAGAAAGATGAGAACGTGAGATTTTTGAAAAAAAATCGTGATTCACCTTTTGAGGTGTGTCATAACCTTCACATCAAGTCACTTCATGTCTCTTCATCCTCTTGATGCTATGCTCCATTGCGTATCAGATGACTTCCCCGATCGTATTTCCCGACGATTTCGCCCGGGATATCCCTAAGATTTGGCCTCGAACAAGATTTTTCGAAAATCTCCAAACCCACACAAAACATCATAAAAACACTAACCGTCTCTTTCAAGAATTAAAATTTGGTCTCTAGCTCAGTAAACTTGTACTGTTAGTTAGAACCCAGACCGGTTTTCGTCTGAAATTTCGATCGAAAATTTTACTGTGACTTCATACGGTAAAACAACACAAGAAAATGATTTTATTTTAAATAAAATCATCCTCTGGATTTTATAAAAAATAAACACATTAAAGCATGTATTTACTGATAAAGAAGCATATGAAAAACAGGGTGTTACAACTCTACCCCTCTAAAAAGAATTTCGTCCTCAAAATTACGTACCTTGAAATAACTCAGGGTACTGCAACTTCATCTTGTCCTCAGCTTCCCACGTTGCTTCTCCGGTTGTCTCATTCCAGATGACTTTGACCAAAGGAATTTGCTTACCTCTGAGCTGCTTTGTCATCCTATCCGCGATTCGTGCTGGTGAAGTCACATAGGACAGGTTCCCTTTTAACTGTACTTTATCAGGCTTTATGATATGTGATGGATCAGGAATGGATTTTCTCAACTGAGAGACATGAAAGACATCATGGATATTGGAAAGAAAGGGTGGTAAAGATATTTTATAAGCTACTGGACCTACACGACGAAGAATTTGGTAGGGTCCAATGAACTTGGTAGTAAGCTTTCTGGACTTTAGTACTCTGCCAATCCCAGTCGTTGGCGTGACTCTCAAGAATACATGTTCGCCTTCCTCAAACTCTAGAGGTCATCGTCTCTTGTTCGCGTAGCTTTTCTGTCGGCTATGAGTAGTCCCCATCTTCTCCTGGATCATCTTCACCTTTTCTGTCGTTTGTTGCATGAAGTCTGGACCCAACAACAAACTCTCACCATCCTGGTACCAACACAAAGGTGTCCGACATCGTCGACCATACAGGGCTTAATAAGGTGCCATTCCAATGCTTGAATGGAAACTATTATTATAGGTGAATTCTATCAACGGTAGGGACTCGTCCCAACCCCCGACATCCTCCAAAACACAAGCTCTCAGCAAGTCCTCTAGTGACTGGATTGTCCTTTCCGTTTGTCCATTAGTCTGCAGATGATATGCGGAACTCAATCTGAGTTTCGTTCCAAGCGATTTTTGAAAACTCTGCCAAAACCTCGATATAAATCGCGAGTCTCGGTCTGAAACAATGCTCGAAGGTACACCATGCAGTCTAACAATCTCTCCGATGTACAGTTGGGTTAACCTTTCCATAGAGTATCTCATATTGATTGGTAAAAAGTGAGCCGACTTAGTCAGTCGGTCCACTATTACCCATATAGCCTCATCACCCTTCTTAGTCCTTGGTAAACTGGTCACGAAATCCATCGAGATTCCATCTCATTTACATTCTGGAATATCTAAAGACTGTAACATTCCTACTGGTCTCTGGTGTTCCACTTTGACTTTCTGACATACTAAACAAGAAGCGACGTATTCCATTACATCTCTCTTCATCCCATACCACCAGTACAACTTCTTAAGATCTTGATACATCTTCGTGGCTCCTGGATGCATACTCAACCTGCTCTTATGAGCCTCTTCTAAAATCAGCTTCCTCAGCTCAGCATCATCAGGTACACAGATTCTCTCGTCAAACCTCAAGATTCCATATGTTCCTTCTCTAAATTCTGACAGAGCTCCTTGACGTACTAAGTCTCTTTCTGTCTGCAGATACTGATCAGTCTCTTGCTTCTCCTTTATCTACTCCATTAATCCATTTGACACGGTGGTCCTGTTCATACAGTTTTCCTGGCGTACTCTCAACTGACAAACTTAGATCTCGGAATTGTTCCAGCAATTCCTGCTCCTTAACCATCATCACTGATGCATGAATTGACTTCCTGCTCAAGGCATCAGCCACTACATTCACCTTTCCAGGGTGATACTGTAGTTGAAAGTC
The DNA here is from genome assembly GCA_030762895.1 of Sophora flavescens. Lineage (NCBI taxonomy): Eukaryota > Viridiplantae > Streptophyta > Magnoliopsida > Fabales > Fabaceae > Sophora > Sophora flavescens. The sequence goes on from CM061063.1 coordinate 181,769,631, forward strand.
ATGACCCTTCAGGAATTCTAACCAACGTCTCCGACGCATATTCAACTCCTTCTGATTAAACAAGTACTTCAAGCTCTTATGGTCACCGAAAACATTAAAAGTAGCCCCGTATAAGTAATGTCTCCAGATTTTTAAAGCCAAGACCACAGCAGCCAGTTCTAAATTGTGGGTCGGATAGTTCCTCTCATGAATCTTCAACTACCTTGAAGCATAAGTTACAACTTTCCGAGTTTGCATCAACACACAGCCCAAACCTTGATGTGAAGCATCACAGTAAACCTCAAAAGATTCCTTGGGACCAGGTAGGATCAATACCGGTGAGGTTGTCAACCTCCTTTTCAGCTTTTGGAAGCTTATCTCACAGGCTTCTTCCCACACGAACGCTTGGTCCTTACGAGTCAACTGGGTGAGAGGTCCTACAATCTTTGAAAATCCCTCAATGAACCTCCTGTAGTAGCCAGCCAAACCCACAAAACAGGATTTTTGTTGCCGTTGTCGGTCTTTCCCATTCCAAAACAGCCTCGACCTTCATCGGATCCACAACGATTCCTTCGCGGGATATTACGTGACCCAAGAATTGAACTTGTTCCAACCAAAACTCACACTTCTCTGGTTTCGCATAGAGCTGCTTCTCTCTCAGGATCTGAAGAACAATGCTACGGTGTTCAACATGAGTCTCCTTGTCCGGAGAATAGATCAGAATGTCATCAATGAAGACGACTACGAACTGATCCAAAAAGGGACGAAAGATCCTATTCATATAGTCCATGAATATAGCAGGTGCATTTGTCACTCCAAACGGCATCACCAAATAGTCATAATGCCCATAGCGTGTTCGAAACGCTGTCTTAGGAACATCTTCTGCTTTTACTGGTATCTGGTGGTATCCTGACCGCAAATCTATCTTTGAAAACACTGTCGCGCCACGCAACTGATCCATAAGATCATCTATCCTTGGAAGAGGATATCTGTTTTTAATCGTGACTTTGTTTAACTGACGAAAGTCCACACACAGCCTAGCAGTTCCATCTTTCTTCTTTACTAGCAGGACTAGAGCTCCCCACGGTGACACACTAGGTCGTATAAACTCTTTCCTCATCATCTCCTCAAGTTGGTCCTTCAAGGTTTCTAACTCTGATGGTGACATGCGATATGGTGCTATGGATATTGGTCCAGTGCCTGGAATCAGATCAATCGCAAACTCGATCTCCCGAACAGGTGGCAATCCAGGTACATCCTTAGGGAAAACCTTCGGAAAATCTCGAACGACAAGTATGGATCCCAAGTCTAACTCAATCTCGACGTCCAAGGAAAATAGTAGCATGTAACCTTGAGCTCCTTCTTTCAAAGAAGCTCTTACCTGATTAGCAGATAAAAATCCAGAAATCTCCTCCCTAAAGATTAAGGTTTTCTGAGCATAATCTATTAGGATATGGTTGCAAGATAACCAATCCATGCCTAAGATTACATCTAACTGTACTAAAGGGAAACATATCAAGTCTACAAGGAAATGTCTATTCTGAACGATGATAGGACAATTTAAGCAACCAAAATTAACAGTCACAGGTTCAGCAGTTGGGGTAGAAACAATCAGATTATATGGCAAGAAAGAAATAGACAAGTCTAGAATTTTCACACGATCCATCGAAATAAAAGAATGAGTTGCACCTGAATCAAAAAGTACAGGCAAGAGATTACCAGCAATGTCGCACTTACCTTGCACAAGATTAGCGGAGTTCGATGCCTTAGCACCACTCATGGTATACATTCTTCCCTTAACGGGTGACTTGTTTACTCTGGCATGGTTGACAGAATGCTCCCTCTTCGGTGCACGGCACTCCTTTGCCAAGTGTCCCACGCGGTCACAGTTGTTACACTTGTAATTCTTCTTCAGCCAAGCATTGGGCAGGTGGCTCAGATCTCCACACCTGAAACATCTCCTTTCTTGGCATTGATCGTTGTTTCTCTGGCCTCCACTTCCGGTCACCGAAACACTGGGATGAGCTTGTTGTTGTTTCTGGTTGTAGCTAGATGCTTGGTGATACGGTTTCCTCTGGTTTTGCTTCCATTTTAAATTCTGGCCTTGATTCTGACTCTTATGACAAACAGGTCCTCCTGCACTTCCCTTGTTATCCCTTCCTCTGCGCATCATCTCAATTTTCCGGCACTTTTCCACTAGTGCTTGGAAGTTCTTGATTTCCAACGGCAATACTGATTCTTTAATCTCGAAGCGCAGACCGGCTTCAAACTGTTCACACTTCCATTCCTCACTGGGATTGTCTTGAAAGAAATGGAAATACTTGGCAAGGGATTCAAACCTTGCCGTATACTCCCTTACTGTCAGGTCCCGCTGACTCAGCCTCATGAACTCCTGCTCCTTCTCTTTCGGGGCACTCTGGGGAAAGTCTTTGTCTAGAAACTTGCCACGAAATACTCCCCAGGTGATCGCCTGGTGCTCAGCCTCCAACAACTTCCTGGTGCCCTTCCACCAGTACTCAGCATCGCCCACTAGGTGGAACACGGAATAGGGTACCTTAGATTCCTCTGGAGTGTGTACCAGATCGAAGATCTTCTCTAGCTCCTGAATCCAAAGATCAACCTTTATTGGATCCACGTCTCCATCAAACTGCGATGGATTCTGACGTCAGAAAGCGTCCAGATGCCTTCCCTCCACAGCTTGTTTCTGCCTTCTGTTGCTCCTGTTGGTTCTGGGTAGCAGCATTAGCCCTCTGAAGAGCTATGGCAGCAGCCACGTCAGCCAGCGCTTGGGAAGCGAAATTCATTCCTCCGTAGCCTCGTCCACGTCTACGAGCACCTCTCTGGTTCATACTGACCTATACCACACAAGTAGTCAGATAACAGCTAGAATAGGGATGTGAACCACGGGTTATCACACATTACCTCAAAGAAGTAATTCAAACAACATCCAGATAGAGAAAAACACAACTTCAACACAACAGACCTAAACCCAAACATTCTCGAAAGACTCGACTAGCTCTGATACCAACTAATGTGACACCCTAAAACCCAGCATCACATGGTTACCCGTTGAGGAAAAGAAACCTATTTAGAACGCTGGTTGCTTTCGGAAAAATAACCTTTTATATAGGGTTACTGAAAAAGGGTACTCAATTTTTTTTTGTTAAAAGAAGTTAAGAAAAGGTGATGAGCACTCGGAACATGAAAATAAACATCATTCATATAAATATAACTGTCCCACTTGGGATCTTAGGTTTGAATACAAAACAGGCCTTGTCGAACTGGCCAACATACACTAAAACAACTATTGAAGAAATAGGTAAAAAAAAGAAACATCAAACGGGGAATAGGGAACTGGGTACAAGACTCAAAAGATGGCTCTAAAAGCCTGGGGACTATCGGGACAACTCCAAAAGCCGACGAACGATCTACTAATGCCTCCTGCATGCAGAGTGATCACAGACGCTACCCCCAGACGAGATATCAGATGTTGGATCGATAACGTCACCTCCATCATCGATAGGGACGTCGTCATCTTCGGGATCCTGCGGATGGCACTCTGGCTCCTCCTCCTCCTCGACCTCTATTAGCTCAAGAGGCTCTTCTTCGGGAACCTTCTCCACTGGATCCTCCACAAGCGGTTCAACTGGATCAAAATGCTCATGAAGGAGACCGGTGACTTGTAGCGTATGAAGGTAGTACCATGGAGGTGGAAGCGCCACAGTCCTCATCTAGATGGTAAGAATCCTTCGTACGGGCACTACGTTAGTATTTTTCTTGGTAGTCGTGACTGGTCCTCGATACGTCGCGGTCGTCGCACCCTCATGTCTAGTCCAGTTCCCTGCCGCCCTAGCATGATCAAACACTTCGCTCCTCGAGCTCGACTGTGCCAAGGGAACGTTTTGATCCATCTAAAAGCATACAAGAAGAAAAGAACAGAACATACAGATGTGCAAGAGTGAGATACCGTCATAAGATATATCCCACAACAACCATATACATGATACATACAGCACATAATCATCTAAGCAGTTAAATCATGCATATACATAACATAACAATGTTATATCAAAGTGTCTCAAACCCACACAGTCAATCTTTGAAAATATGCATGGCACTTCAATATTAGGCTCTAACTTAATCTCATGAGATATCAACACCGTTTTCCACTGGAGAAGAATTAGAGTTACTCAATCTCTAGCCCACCGGGTAGTTGCGTCCATACCCTCATGCATTTAAGGTCTCAGGACGAGCAACGTCACATGTGCCTTTGAACCGGTCACATGGACTGACTCCCAGATACCACCTTATATCTGATATGTAAGAAAGAACGTCTGCCTGGGGAAATGAACATGAGAAAATATTTTATTCAAAAGGTTTTCTTTGTATTCATTTTTTTCCGCTGTCGCAGCTCAAATCTAACGATTTAATCATCATTTCCCCATCACTTGAAAACTTAGAAACATAGGACACACAGTCCGACTGCACAATCACAACGCCTGAGACCAACGCCGCAGTCAAGGGTTGTGGTCATATAAATCACTTATGGTTTTAATTCATGTTCTGGACTTAACATGATAAGGACAATAGCCCACAACAACGAAATTAGAACGTACTGTCCTCAATTTCGAGAATTGGACTCTCAGTCCAGAACATCATGAATAGGACTCATGGCCCCGAATTAACACTGATCTAAGATCATGCACGTATAACTGAATACTAGAGGCGACGTCTCGCGTACTAGGTTCTTTTTCTTAAGTACTTATTTTTCGTTCAGTGAAAATCAAATTCAAAACCAAATCCTCGATAACCTATCCAGGCTATCGGAAAGTTTCTAAAACATTTAGGTGAAAACCTTTTCTTTGAAAATCTTTTATAGAGCATCTTTGAAATACTTTTATCTTTGAAAATCCCCAATAGGATGTTGCCAAATAATCTTGAAAGTTTTCACTTGAAGACACATAGTTCGAAAAGGATTTTTCTCTTGTATAACAATAGTTCACCAAAACCTTTTCAACATTTAAAACAAGTACTTTAAGTTAATGAGCTTTTGGAAAAGAACACCAATCCTTTCATCTTCAAAGCTTATTAAGGTTTTTAATCCTTATAACAGTCGAGCACAGACACAAGTCCGGCTTAGCAAACTTTCAATCAACAGTAGTATATATAATCAATTCAATGCTAATATCACAGTTGAAAGCAGTTCATCACAGATATGCATTATAACATTTAGAACAAGCACAGTTCAACATCAGATAATAGCATAACAGTTCAAGTACATTAGATAAACAAGTAAGCTCAATCAACACATAGATATCCAGTTAAACACATACACACATGCATACAGTTATTGAATATCTTTAGGAAATCCCCTCTTACCTCACGTCGGAGTTAAGAGTTTTGGATTTGAAAAGAAGGTTCACGAACGTCCTCGCTTCTCCGGCGATGGAAGTCTAAGGTTAACAACATAAAATCATGAGTTAAAAAAATCACCTGAGAACACTAACCACAAGGTATAGGTTCGGTTCATACAATAAACTAGGATCAGGGGTTTCCGAAATTTATACGACTCTTGGCTTTATGATCCTTAAGTGCTAGAAGTTCATAAACAACAATCTTTTAACAAAGTTGAATTAAAAATCCCACTAAGTACTTGACTTAGGGTTTCGGCCAAGCATAGGTAAATAGGCTAGGAATTTCTAAACTTTCCAATCTCTTTATGTTAGCATCCATACATAGTAAGGAGCTTGAAACCATGATCATTTCGGAAAATGGAAAAATCAAATGTCTTAGACCATGAACTCTTAGGTTCGGCCTTAACAAATTTGTGAGGTTACAGATCTTTAAATCATCTAATCTTTTGGACATAACATCCTTTAACATGAAGGAGCTTTAATCCATAATCATCTTGGAAAACAAAGTAAAATAGCACATCCTAGGTCAAATGTTACATTCGACCATCATAGGAAAATAAAGCAAGAAAATATTTTAAACTTTTCAATCACTTAGACATAACATCCTTTAACATAAGGAGCTTTTTAGTCCATGATCACTTTGGAAAACAAAACTCAACATCTTTGCCATAACCGTTTAAGGTTTTGACCTTTTCAAGAAATAGGGGTTATAAATCTTCAAACCTTCCAATCTCTTGGACTTAGCATCCTTCTACATCAAGGAGTCTTAATCCATGATCATTTTTGAAAACACAACTTAAACACCATTACCTTAAAACTCATTGGTTTTGGTCTTTACATAAAAATAGGGTAAAAATCTTTAAACTTTCCAATCACTTAGACATAGCATCCTTTAACATAAGGGAGCCTTAGTCCATGATCATCTTGGAAATGACATTCAAATACAAACTCATACATGTAAAAGTTGAAACAAGATCCACCTAAACCATATACATGGTTTCGGCCTCCTTAGGAAGAAGAGGTTAGGAAACTTTGTTTTACACAACCTTTTAGTATGTGATAGTATGAATAAATACATGAATATAAAAAGTGGTTTCAACTCAAAATGAGTTTTCTACCATTTTTGAGAGCTTTTAGAAGTTAAAAGCACATAAAGGACATATGAAAAAAAAAACTTTGAATCAAAAGATGAAACTTTGAAAAAGAACTACATAGAAGTATTACCCTTAACAAGATGAACAACTTTGATGAAGAACTCTAAGAGAAAAGCTTGATAAAAATGTAAACTTTGTAAGAGAGAAGAAGAAGAAGAAATGTAGTAAAGCGTAAATGTGAGAAATGGAGGAAAGTGATGAAGTGTGGAAATGAAGAGTATTTATAGAGGGTGAGAGGAGAGGGTCACGGTTTTGGGAGAGGAAGAAAGAAGAGAAGAAAGAAGGTGGGTTGCTTGTAGAGAGGATAAGGAGTTAAGGTGATGTGATGTGATTGGAGAGAGAAAGATAAAAAAGTGAGATTTTTGAGAAAAATCATGATTCACCTTTTGAGGTGTGTCATAACCTTCACATCAAGTCATTTCATGTCTCTTCATCCTCTTGATGCTCTGCTCCATTGCGTATCAGATGACTTCCCCGATCGTATTTCCCGACGATTTCTCCTGGGAAATCCCTAAGATTCGACCTCGAACAAGATTTTTCGAAAACTCCAAACCCACACAAAACATCATAAAAACACTAACTGTCTTGTGCAGGAATTAAAATTTGGTCTCTAGCTCAGTAAACTTGCACTGAGAGTGAGAACCCAGACCGGTTTTCGTCTGAACTTTCGACCGAAAATTTTACTGTGACTTCATACAGTAAAACAACACAAGAAAATGATTTTATTTTAAATAAAATCATCCTCTGGATTTTATAAAAAATAAACACATTAAAGCATGTATTTACTGATAAAGAAGCATATGAAAAACATGGTGTTACATTCACCAATAAGCAAGAACAGAAATTTAACAAAGAACATAAAATATTTTTATGTTTTTCAATTAAGAAAATTAAGCATCAGAAAATTGGTTTTTAATAATCAAGAAGAAATTGTCAGAGGATCGATTTCCTTGCCTTTCTTACTTGCTCTATCCTGGAATTTAACTTGAACAATTTATCCAATTTCAAGAAACCGAGTTTTTATAATTCATCCCCTAATTCCTTTGGTTGATAAACCTTTATGCCTAAATTACTAATTTGATTCCTTGAGTATTAGCAAATTAGCAAAAGCATTAAGAATGATTACAACTCAAAAATGTTAATCTGGTTGTGTTCTTATTCCTAAGTAATACACACAAATCGTTCATTCACAAACAGCAATTATGAATTTGAATTTACCAATTGTAAATCCACACAATAGATAAACATGAAATCACTCTTGAAATTAAAAAACCAGAACAAGTCATTATCCAGAATAAAAACAAGTTATCTAGGCTGTTCCATTTACCTCTAACAAAAGAAAATTAGCTAGACATAATTAAAAAGAAAGAACCAAATGAAGAAGATGAAGACAAGAAGGCCATCTTGAGTCTCTGCTTTCCAGCTTTCAACCCTCTCTGACATTCCTCTTCCTCTCTTCTTGCGGTTGTGCACGTTTTTCTGTTCAGTGCCACTTCCTCTTGTTGTTACATTTTTTCTCCCTTCAGCTCTCTGCGCTGCTGCCCTCCTATTTTCCTTTTGTCCGTTTCTCTTCTATTCTTTCATAACAATTTCACTGCCCCTTGGCTCCCTCTCACTCAACCGTTACACTCTTTTATTCAATACTCTTCATTCTTCAATCCAAATTGAATTCGCATGGGCCAGCACTTTCTCTTTTTTATTCCTTGCAATAACCAACTTTAATTGCTATTTCATTGTTCCGTTGGACTTTCTTTCTCTGGACCTTGTTCATTCCAATTGACAGCAAGCTTCCAACTTGTCAAATTAGGATTCTTCCTTTTAAAAACATCACGTGGGCTTCCATGGATAAAAAAATAAAAAAATAAAGATTTACATATAAAGCTCAAATGGACTAAGCAAAGGAAAAAAATTTAAGATTGGGTATTTGGTCAAAGTGACTATATGAAAAACGGCCGAAATCATTTTTATATCATGCATGTGAATCATGAACTTCAAAAAAGAACCAAGCAAACTCAAGAGCATGAATTTCAATGGTGCACTCACAAGAAAGAATTTGACAATTATAGGCCCAAATGACTCACAAGGGTAAAGTTAAGCAATCCAAGTATTTCACACCAAAATTTTATAGCCCTAAACTTTAATCAACAAGGTTTAACACAATGCACCAAAGTTATGAAATCCAGTCAAGAACAAACTCAAATGACAAACTAAACCACAAGTGTCATCTTCACATCAAAGGAAAACAAACATGGTGGGTGCACAATACAATGAAATTGCCAAGAATGGGGTTCCACACAAGCATGCTTATTATTTTTTTTCTTTTTCAAAGAGGGGCAATGACCTTAACTTGCAAACACTAAAAAAAACACTCAAGAATAAAATAGCACACAAACAAAAAAAATAAAAACAAAATAAAGCAAAAGAAAAGAAAACTCATATATCTTGTGCTTCCAAAATTTGGTCCAAACTTGAGGTCACCATCAGTAGTGCCTCCTATCCTTTCTTTTCGTCTTGAGATACCCTGAAGCACAACTAAATATATATCTCAAAATATAGAAAAAATTAGCACAAGATAGACAAGTCATAAAAGAAAAAGTAACTAAATATATATCTAAATCAAATTTTGTTTTTCTAAATTTTCAAATTTCTTCTTCTTCTTTTTTTTTTCTTTTTTTTCTTTTACAAAAACTAACAAGTTAACAAAACTAAAAACAAACAAAAAAAAATTTTGTATTTTTATTTTTTATAAAAAAACTAAAATAAAAAATTAACAAAGAAAAGAAAAACTAAACTAAACTACCACTTGGGATGTCTCCCAAGAAAAAATCATGTTATAGGGCTTAGTGAGATTGCTCACCCTCCTTAGAAGGCGAGAAATCACCTCCAAGGTAAAATTTCAACCTTTGGCCATTAACTTTAAAACTTCTTCCAGCATTTGGTTCTGCAATCTCAATTGCACCATAGGAACTCACTTCCTTAACAACAAAAGGACCTGACCATCTAGACTTTAACTTTCCAGGGAAAAGTCTTAGTCTAGAATTATACAATAACACTTGTTGTCCTAGTTCAAATTCTTTCACAATTGTTTTTTTATCATGCCATCTTTTGGTTCTTTCTTTGTAAATTTTAGAACTCTCATAGGCTTGCAACCTAAATTCTTCTAGCTCATCTAACTGCAGTAACCTTTTCTCACCTGCAGCTTTCAAATCAAAATTGAGTAGCTTCACTACCCAATAAGCTTTATGTTCAAACTCAACTGGAAGATGGCATGATTTGCCATACACTAACTGATATGGGGACATTCCAATTGGATTTTTAAAAGCTGTCCTGTATGCCCAAAGCACATCATCCAATTTTCTAGCTCAATCTTTTCTTGAGGAACCTACCACTTTTTCTAGGATCCTCTTCACCTCTTTGTTTAAAATTTCAACCTGTCCACTAGTTTGGGGATGATAGGGGGTAGCTATCCTATGTTTCATACCATATTTACTCAGCAATGATTCAAATTGTTTATTACAAAAGTGTGAACCCCTATCACATATCACAGCTCTAGGCACCCCAAACCTTGTAAAAATGTCTTTCTTAAGGAATGAAACCACAACCTTGGCATCATTGGTTGGTAATGCCACAACCTCTACCCACTTGGAGACATAGTCTACAGCAACCAAAATATATTTATTTGAGAAAGACGATGGGAAAGGTCCCATAAAGTCAATCCCCAAACATAAAAAATTTCAACCTCCAAGATGGATTTTAGAGGCATTTCATTCCTCTTAGAAATGTTCCCTACTCTTTGACATCTATCACATTTTTCAACAAAATTGTGGGCATCTTTAAACAAAGTAGGCCAGTAAAAGCCGCATTGCAATACCTTAGCGGCAGTTCTTTTGCCACTATAATGCCCGCCATATTCAGACCCATGATAGTGCCACAAATTTTTTTCAAATTCATCATCAGGGATACATCTCCTAATGATCCCATCAGCACATCTTTTAAACAACAAAGGTTCATCCCACTCATAAAATTTAGCATCATGAAAAAACATTTTCTTTTGCTCCCAACTAAAATCAAGAGGGACAATACCTGCAGCCTTATAATTTGCAAAATCAGCAAACCAAGGGGAAGAATTTACCATCACCAATTTTTCATCAGGAAACTCCTCCGAAATGGAAGGAATGTCCTTATCCCCCTCAATTTGGACAAGCCTAGAGAGATGATCTGCCACAGCATTTTACTTTCCTTGCTTGTCTCTTATCTCCAAATCAAATTCTTGGAGAAGCAATATCCACCTAATCAATCATGACTTAGCATCCTGCTTAGCAAACAAATACCTCAAGGCAGAGTGATCAGTGTAAATAGTGACTTTAGAACCAACAAGATAGGATCTAAATTTTTCAAAAGTAAACACAATAGCAAGCAACTCTTTTTTGTTGTTTTGGCTTCAATGACTCAAGAAGGGGGTGAATTGAGTTTTCAAAAAATATTTCCCTCTTAAAACTTTTTCACAAAGCTTTATAAATCAGAGTTACGGATTAGTGTTCTCAGGATCTTTTACAAAATCAATGAAGTGTTTTTACAAAATCTTGAATAGAAGGTGATGAGGGTAAGAAAGATGAATTCAGAAAGATTCAGAATAGGTTCGGGTTTAATAACTCAGTAATAACAAAATACAGTTTATACAGATCAAGAACAGAAATTATATTGAACTTTAAACATCAAAGTTGCAGGTTCTTGAACATAAAAAGAAAGTAAAGGAGTTTGAGTTTAGGGATACCACACAACCAGATTTATCTTGGTTCAATCACCTCTACTGTGACCTACATCCAGTCGCCACTCCACCTGTGGGATTTCACACACTAACACACAAGCTTTACCAGGTAGCTTGAAAAACCTTCACACCACAGAGCACTCCTTCACCTCGAGATACCACACTCTTGTGAAGAGCCTCAATGTTCAACCTTAGGGATACCTCACCCTAATCACTCAGAGAGACTCCCTCTCTCTTTACAATCAAAAGTAAAAAACAAAAGTTGATTCCTAACTCTCAATAGTCAGATAAACAAATTGAAGCACTTTGAGTATTGAAACACTCTTTTCTCAGTAAGCTTAATAAAGATGATGAATGATTTTCACAATTGAATTCTCAAAATGATTTCGTAAAACTGTGATATGTTATGATATTCGTATATGTTATTTAAGTGTTCCTTTGATCACTCTTTATATAGAAAACAAGTTATAGTCGTTGGGATCAATCAAAATAGATTTGGATCTGATTAACAGAATCTGTTTTCTTGATTTTCGTTCTTGAAATAAGATTCTAATTGTTCTTGTAGAATTCACGTCCATAAAATAACCGAGTCCATTTGGAAAAATAGCCGAGTCCATTTGAAGAAAATAGCCCATCCATTTGGAAAAAAATAGCCACGTTCATTTGGAAAAAATAGCCGCGTCCATTTGCCACGTCAGCAGACGGGAGTACTAACACAAAGTAATTGGACGTGCTCTGACTAGTAGACGAGCTCCATATGCCATGTCAATGATGGAGCTTCTCATTAAGATCTTAGAAAGTCCAAAGACTTGTATGGACGAGCACTTTCATCACTTCAGTGGATGTGCACTTGTATCACTTTAGTGGACGAGCGCTTGTATCACTTTAGTGGACGAGCACTTCTGTCACTTTAGTAGACGTGAGCTTCTGTCACTTTAGTAGACATGCGCTTCTATCACTTTCTTGGATGCCGGTTTTTACTATTCCCAGTGTTGGACGAGCGCTTATATTATTCCAGTGATGGACGAGCGCTTTGAAATCTTATTTCAAAAATCTTCATTTACGAAAACTTATTCCTTTTAATGCAGGTTATGAAAAATGATTTTCTTTCATACATCTTTTCAAATTGAGCTTATTTGTGAATAAGAGATTTCATCTCTTACAAATCATCTAAGACTTAAAACTAATTTCTCCTTTAAGCTCTTGTCTTGATGATTCCTTGATCTTCATCTTTGCTCTTGATTCCTCCAAGTTCTTCCTTGAATATTCTCCTTTGATTTCTCACTAAACTTGTTGAGTATTTCTTGATACCTGTCTTTGTAATTTGACACTAAAAACACTTGCATACACATTAAGTTGTATTTGTCATATATCAAAATCTCTAAGTCATTGAGTTTAACATTTTTCAGTCATGGCATAATTTTTCTGAGCATCATTCAACACACGACTTGCATAATAAATCACATGCACAATTGTATTTTTTCTTTGTCCTAACACTGCACCTACATCATAGTCACTTGCATCACACATAATCTCAAAAGGTAAACTCCAATCAGGAGCAACCATCTCAGGTGCAGAAATTAGTTTTTCTTTGATTTTATTAAAAGCGTCCAGGCATGCATCATCAAACACAAAAGTAGCATCTTTTTCCAAAAGGTTTGTCAAGGGCTTAGAAATTTTAGAAAAATCTTCTATAAACCGCCTATAAAAACCAGCATGCCCAAGAAAACTTCTTATACTTATCACATTAACTGGTGGCGGTAACTTTTCAATTACCTCCACCTTTGCTCTATCAACCTCAATTCCTCTTGTAGAAATTTGATGACCAAGAACTATATCTTCTTTTACCATAAAATGACATTTTTACCAGTTAAGAACAAGGTTCACTACTAGAAAACTTGGATTTTCAGACGGAATTTTCGGACGGAAATGTTTCCGTATGAAATTTTATGAACATTTCGGACGGATTTGAGACGAATGTAATTTTCAATGAGATTCCATCCCAAATCCGTCTCTACTTTGTCCCAAACTTTCGTGCCAATAACGCGCCAAAATATTTTCCATGGATTTCGTACGGATCGGTTTCATATTTTTTTTTTATCTTGGGTCTTTTTAACCATCCGTCTGAAATCTGTCCGAAAATTTGAGACAGATTTCACACGGATTTATCATTATTTATATATTTCTTGAAAAAGATTAAATAATTATCTTACAAATATGATTAAAATATTTGATTTTAATAAATTTAAAAGTAAACAAGATTTATGAAAAAAATAAAAAAAAACATATTTAGACTAATTTAAAACATATTTACACTGGGGGCGGAGGAATTTTCAGTCAAATTTCTCACTTCCCTCCTTGTAAAAAATCTTCTATTAAAGTAATACTTTAGTCCCTATACGTGATATGAATTCTAGATTTGGTCCCTGTATATAAAAAATTACTAAAATGGTCCCTATACATACAAAAAATTATTAAAATGGTCCCTACACGTACAAAACATTTTACACATGATTAATTATTTTATTTGGATGTGTATGTTTATTTTGTTATGTGGTTTAGTTTGAGTAATTAAGTTACTCTCTTCAAATTATTTTATTGGGTGCGTTAGCAATGACTTATTTCAGTGAATACACGCTTACTAGACAATAATTTACGTTATTGTCACTATTATTACCGGTACAGAAAAATGTTTTAAATAGTATTATAAAGAGAAAAACATTTTCATATTTTCATTCTATTTAATTTTAGATTTGAAAATAAATTGGTTTGACATTAATCGAAGATTAAATGTTGGACTGTTGATTTTCTTAGTTGGTCAATTCAACTATCAATCTTTACTCTATTTTAATTTTTAAAGTATATGTTTATCACTCATTATTTTTAGATCTAATGAGTAATACTATTTCCTTTATTCTAAACTCAATCTCAACCACTTATTTAGTACCTAATCACTAAGTACTTGAAAAACAAATAAATAAAACCCCAAGTCCCTCCATTCCCCGTACGCGACAGAACCCTCCTTCTTTTTTTATTTTCTCTTTCCTTTCTTCTTCTTCTTTTTATTTCTAATTTCTCCTTCTTCCTCACATCTCACTTCCTTCTCCCTCCCTAAACTTCATCTTCTTCCTCCTTCCGTACCTGGAACAGCGCGCCACTACCCTCCAAGGCCGCTACCACCGTGCCTGTACCACCGGAGCTGCGCGACCACCGCGTCTTGGTTCCTGCTCTGATCGCCGCTTGCTCTCATCTGGTTGAGCTCCACTGCGCGAACGCCGTTGTGCGAACGTGGTTCCGCTGTGGTAAGCCACAGCCCCCATGGTGGTTTCCACCATGTGAGCTCCTCCTCCTCCTTCTTCTTCCCTTGGATTTATATATATTAATCACTATTTCTCTCTCACTTTTTGTTCATGGTTGAATAGAACCACCGTCATGACCACCATCCGCCGCCACGTCATTCACCACAGCATCACCGCAAGTCCTCTTCTGCCCTTGGGTGAGTGATTTCTCACCATCCTTTGTACATTTGCAAAAACCCCAATTTCTCCTCAAACCCTAACCAAGGTTTTGATTTCAGATTTTAATTTATTTGATATTAATTGGCATTTTCTTAGATTGGGAGCATGATTAAGCATTCCCTAAATCAATTTTATCAATCTATGGTTAATTTGAATTTTCCCCAATTTTGATGATGATCGTCTTATTTTTCCCAAATCTGATTTTTTTATTTATTGAAATTGATTCTATTTTGTGAAATTAAGAATTTAAATCAACTTAGAGTGAGCGTTTGATGATGAGTAGCAAATTGTTTGAATTGTCTAGTTGTTGAAAATGCTTGGACTCCCTCTCTGGGATGTTAAAGTGGTTGTGTTTGCTTGGGGAAGCAGGTTTTACATTTTTCGGGAGCTGACAGGAGTTGTATGCACGAAATTATTGGGGAAACAGGTCTGCACGAAATTATGAAAATAATAAGCAGAAAGTTTGTGTTGTTGGGTCAGTTGATTTGTAACTACTATTTTATGTTTATTCTTTACTTTGGCTTTGCAGTTTGGAATCACTCCCTTGTGTTGTACTTATTAGACACATTAATGTTTTCACTTGTTTAATTTTGTTTTTCAGTCGTCTAGATCTGGATACTTGGTAATGAGAACTATAATTAAAATTTTAAATATTTATTGTAATGTCATGTCCAAGCTAGCAAAATTGTATTTCTATTTAGCCTTTAAAGGTAAAAATTAATCTGCTCTATTGATGTTGTTGAGTGATGGATACATCGTTGGGCCTTGCAATATAGTATATTTTGTAATTCAGTCCCTTTAAGATATTTTTATACACTTGTATTTCATTATTTGTTGACACATGTATCCATACATTGTGCAGAATAAAGATGGATCCAAAGAGGAGTATAGGATTTGGAACCCTTTTTGCTCCAAGTTGGCTGCTGCTATCCTTGGCGGGGTTGACAACATATGGATTGTAAGAAGTTTCATTGTTATATAACATATTTTGTGCTCCAAATACTGTAGTATTGACATCCATATGTTTTTTTACATTACTTGTGTCTTTTGAAAGGGATGTTTATGTTATGCTATTCTTTGTTCGTAGACAGGAGTTGTCTATGCAGTCGAATTCTCTTATAGAAGTGGGCATGACTTGGTCAAAATGGCAAAAAAGCGTACTAACGTTATACCCATTATTGAAGATGCTAGACATCCAGCTAAGTACAGGATGTTGGTTGGCATGGTAGATGTGATATTTTCAGATGTTGCTCAGCCTGATCAGGTGTGGTTTTAATTTTCTTGACAAATTTAAGAGAGAGTTATACATTTCACATTTTGTTTCTAGTTATTTAATATGATTTTCATTCTTTCCTTATATTTATGTGTCAAAAATTTGGGTCAAGTATGCCCTCAAAGAAGGACTTGTGGATTTAACTCTTCTTTTTTTGGTTGTGCAACAACTTTTGCATTGATCTAATATTTTCTTTTTCAACTCCAATAGTGCGATTCTGCTATTTCTTTGTCAAGTTATTTAATATATTACTGTAGTCTATTGTCATTATTGTGGTGTTATTTACTATATATAATTTCAATGACTATTTCCTCTTGTTGTCACTCTTAGCATTTGCATGCTTATTGATGTATATTAATTGTGCTTATTAATTATTTTTATATATAGGGTTCCTTTTTATATAAAACTATTCTTAAAAGCTTTTAGTTTTATTTAGAGTTCCTTTGTAATGTTTTGCTTTTAAATGCTCAAAACTTTTGAATTTTACACTCCAATTATTTAGATCTTTGATGAGTGTGATTTCACCTCATTTTTCATGTACATTTCTGCATGCATTTGCATATAGTTAGGCCAAATTAGTGTTGATTTTGTATAGTTTTTCCTTTGGAACGGATGAGGTGGTTTCTGTGTGTTGTTTTGTAGGATTCAGTGAAAAAATGCCCAGAAATCAGCCTTGGTGGAGCTTGGATGAAAAAGAGCTAGAAGAGTGAAGAATATAGCCAAACAGAGCCTATCACGGCCTGGCCGTGATGACCATCACGGCCGTGATCAAGCAGAGAAGAAGGCAAAAGTCAGAGACTGTCACGGCCTAGCCGTGACAGACATCACGGCCGTGACCAACCAGAAAATGAGGGCTCGCGTCGCGAACACTTCTCTCGCCTCGCGAGAATTAAAAACTTGAAGACACGCCTTGGACAGAAAGCGTCACGGCCTGGCCGTGATGGCCATCACGGCCGTGACGGGCGACGGACCTATAAATAAACCTGCACTGAACAGAATTAGGGATCTGCACTTGGAGGCGGTGAGGTGGCGGGCGGAGAGGGTTTCTACCCAAATAGGGGGCGTTTTCTCTGCTCTTGGATGGGGAGAAGATGGAGGAAGCTTGTCTATGAGTGTTCTCCATCCCTTTTCTCATTCTGTTTTGTATTTCCTTTTATCATGAGTAGTTAAATCCCCACTGTTGGGGTTAGATGTAACTTTTCTGAACTTGTTGTATTTGATTTGGGTTTTAATACAAGTTTCTATTTCGTATGAGTATGTGATTCTGTGTTTAATGCTTTCCTTGGATTAGCTACCCATAGGAATGATATGTTGCTTTAATAGATGACTGAAAGGTTGGTGTTAAGGCATGCTCATGAATCATATGCCAAGTAGGTCAAGAATCTAGACATAGGTGTTGGCTGCTTGCAATCTTATAAGTCTTAACTTAATGCAAAATCTCAGGTTATTCCACCTAAGACATTAGGGTTTGATTTGGGGTTTTAGGCTCAATGCACCTAAGACATTAGGCTTGAGTACTTTAGAAAAGGCTTGATTGGCATAATTGAATTAGGACTTGTGTTAGAAACCATTTCATTGCAATTAAGGGAGGATTAGTGTAGTCTAACCCTGACAATTCTAGCCACATCCCTGTTTGCATACCAAGTGTTTGACAAAATTCCAAAAAGACAAAAATATTTTATTTCTTTATTTTCTGTTTAATCTCTCATACTTTAGTTTAGTCTAGATAGTTGTTGAATTTGCGAATTGGTAATTGTCATCCAATCCCTGTGGATACGATAACCGGTCTCACCACCGTATTACTTGATTGCGACGATGTGCACTTGCCTTTATTCTAAAAATCACGCAACAATCTTTTTGCATGATCTATTATTTGTTTTGTTCACTTGAATGTATACTCTGTTAATCTATGCATAAGATGAGTTACTCGGATTCCCCTTCAAGACATCATGGGTGATGCAGACCCGAGATTCTGATGCATATCAATTTTTGTTTCTCTATTATTTTATTTTTAAAATTGACACAATGATGCACTAGTTAGTTATCTGAAAAGTTGGTTTTTGTGTTTATCTTGTGTCAGTAAATGGTCTCTGTTGTATTTTCCTATGTTTATATACCGAATGTAATTTGGTGTATGCCCTGAATATCCATATTTTCTATCTTGTTATTTAAATTAGTTATAATGTCTATTATCTTGTTACAGTGTGATGAATGCTTTCTCAGAAGGACTCACTCTCTTTTATTTGATTATAGTAACATCCTTCTCATTTATGATGGTGGCCACAAATTAATCAATGACGACGATGATATGACGATGATGAGGAGATGATGGATGATGTGCTAGATGAAGATGAAGAGTTTAGTGATCAAAGTAACAATGAGGAATAAATTTATGTCTTTGATGTTTGTAATGATATTTTAATGCTTTGAATCTTAATATATCATTCTTGTATTTCAAGATACTTTGTGTTTTTGTTTATTTGAAGCTTGATACTTGTCTAGAGTGGTACCTTAATAATAAATATTTTTTATTATATTATATTAGATTCCAAGTCCAGGTACTTAATTTGGTATGCATAATTATTTAAGTTTGGCCCTTTTTTTATTAACAAACATGATTTGTTTATCAAAAAATATTATTTAAATACGATTATCTAATCCATGGGAAATCTGTCCAAAATAATATCATAACATTAGTTTGAAATCCATCCAGAATTTGCATGAATAGCAATATTGAACCCGTCTGAAATTCGTCTGAAATTAAGCCAATATAACCAAAATTCAAATTTTTTGTGTTTGTCTGAAAGCTGTTCGAAATATGTCTGGAACTAATTTCGACAGAATTTCGAACAGAATTTTCAATTTGCAATGGGGCTTTTTCGGAAGGGGGATGTTCTGTCTGAAATCCGTCTGAAATTAATTGTCCGTCCAAAATCCGTGGGAAAATTGTCCAAATTCCGTCTAAATTCTGTCCGTGAATTCGTCCGAAAATAACAATTTTCTAGTAGTGGTTAGTTTCTTGGCATCTTTTTAAAACCAAAACAAGGTTGGATAGGCAAATATCAAATGAAGATCCATACACAGAAAAATCATCCATAAAAATTTCTATGCATTTTTCAATTAAATCAGAAAGGATTGAGAACATGCACCTTTGAAATGTGGCGGGTGCATTACACAACCCGAAATGCATACGCCTATAAGCAAAGACCCCAAATGGACAAGTAAAGGCCATTTTTATTGATCTTCCGGGGCTACTGCAATTTGATTGTATCTCGAGTACCCATCCAGAAAACAGTAATATTCATGCCCCTCCAACCTATCTATCATACGGTCAATGAATGGAAGCGGAAGATGATCTTTCCTTATAGCTTGATTAAGCTTTCGGTAGTCAATACACATCCTCCAACCAGTGACTTGCCTTGTAGGAATCAACTCATTATTTTCATTCATCACCTCAGTCATACCGCCTTTCTTGGGAACCACCTGAACCGGACTCACCCACCTACTATCAGAAATGGGATAAACCATACCTGCATCCAGTAGCTTTATCACTTCTTTCCTCACCACTTCCTTCATAGTTGGATTGAGCCTCCTTTGATGTTGAACCACTGGTTTAAAGTCCTCCTCCATAAATATTTTATGCATGCAGAATGTAGGACTTATCCCCTTCAAATCGATGATAT
Organism: Sophora flavescens; assembly: GCA_030762895.1. NCBI lineage: Eukaryota > Viridiplantae > Streptophyta > Magnoliopsida > Fabales > Fabaceae > Sophora > Sophora flavescens. The sequence goes on from CM061063.1 coordinate 181,789,420, forward strand.
TCCAACCAATGGCTGACTTGTGATCCCTCAATACTCAGAGCAATTTTTCTTCCTCACTTTCTGACAACTCCACATTCACAATAACTGGATTCTTCTTTTTCTCATCCAGAAATGCATATTTCAGATTTGAAGGTAATGGTTTCAGCTCCATGGGTGGCTCCTCCTTCATTACCTCTTCCTCTTTTTCCAATTCTTGTAATTTTTTATTTGAAGAAGAGGTAGATTCCAAAGCTTCCAATTGATAGATACATTCCACCATCTCAAAATTGATTTTCTCATGCATCTCCTTAATTTCTTTGCCTTTCATCAAAGTTGCTTCCAAGGGACTTTCTGCAGCACTTTTTTCAAATTCCTCTAAGACCAAGGAATCCAAAACTTCAACCCGGAAACAACAACCAGAATCTTGAGCATGCTTCACTGCATCTTTGATTGAGAAGACCACTTTTTCATCTTCTACTCTCAAAACCAGTTCACCTTTCTGCACATCGATCAAAGCCCGACCTGTAGCCAAAAATGGCCTACCAAGAATAAGAGGAACTTTAGCTTCCTCTTCCATGTCCAGCACTACAAAATCTACAGGGAAGATGAATTTATCAATCTTAACAAGAAAATCTTCCACAATACCATAAGGATATTTTACCGAACGATTTGCCAACCGAAGAGACATCATAATAGGCTTCACTGTACCAATTCCTAGCCTTTTCAAAATTGACAAAGGTATCAAATTGATACTTGCTCCAAAATCACATAGAGCCCTGCCAACCTCCATATTACAAATCTCACAAGGAATGGTGAAGCTTCCTGGATCCTTCAACTTAAGAGGCATTTTTAGTTGAATAATAGCACTACACTCCTCTGTAAGCATAACAGTTTCCTCTTCATTGGCCTTCCTCTTCTTGGACAACAAATCCTTCATGAACTTAGCATAGCTTCGCATTTGTTCTAATGCCTCAGCAAATGGAATATTAATCTGCAACTTTTTGAACACCTCCAAGAACCTAGAAAAATGCTTGTCTTCATTCTTCTTCTTCAACTTTTGAGGATAAAGAATTTTAGGAACAAAGGGCAGTGGCTGATTTGGCTTGTCAACTTGTGAATTTTTAGATTTTTCAGCTTCCTCTTTCTTCTCTTCAACCACTACTTCCTCCTCCTCTTGCTTTTCATCACGAACAACTCTTTCAGCATCCTTTTCTTTAGAAGACTCCTCTTGAACAACATTATTCAGAACCTTGCCACTCCTCAAATGAATTGCTTTGCAGTGCCCTTTTGGATAAGAAACTATATCACCCGTGTAACAGCCCGATTTTCGGATACGCTGTATTAATGGTAAATATATATATATATATATATATTTATCCGAGACTTAGGAAATGATTTTGGAGAAAATAAAATCATATCTAGAACCTACTCTATGGTAGGAAGCTCTGGTTAAAATTTGGGTTTAAAGCTCAGACGGAAACCGGTCTGCGTTTTTACTGACAGTATAATTTTATACCAGCAGAAAACCCTAATTGACCCGAAATTGAAATTTGAAGATTTTTTATATTTTTTCAGTGAGGAATTCTACTTAAAAAAATAAGAATTAAAATATTCTGTTTATTCGGACAAATTTTGGTAAAAGTTCGGACGGAAAACGGTCAGTGTTTTCACTGGCAGTAAGATTTTAATGATCAGAAAACCTAATTTTGACTCGTGAATGAAATGGTTTATATTTAAATCATATTTTCAACGAAGTTGGTTAGTTTGAAAACTTTCAACCAAAAACGAAATATTACGCTTTTATTCGGGCGTAAAACCCTAATCGGGAAACCGGTAGAATCAGCAATGGAACTATAGAGATAGAACGGGACACCAGAGGAGTTGATCTACGGGATGACTCATCAAGAATTTATGATGCAAATAATTTTATAAAGTAAAGCAGTTGGTTTTTTCTCCTGTAAGAGAGGAGTGAGGCAAGGCGATCCTTTATCTCCTCTTCTTTTCTGCATTGCTGAGGAGGTTCTTAGCAGAGGTATCACTAAGCTTGTACAAGATAACAAACTGCTTCCTATAGCTGGTCCAAGGGGTTCCAATGTCCCTAGTCATGTTCTCTATGCAGATGACATCCTCATTCTCTGCAGAGGTACAAAGAAGAATTTAGATAACTTGATGACTTTGTTTTCACATTATGCTCAAGCCTCTGGTCAGGTTATCAACAGGGAAAAATCTACCTATTATACTGGCTCTTCATGGTCATCTAGGCTGGCTGTCTTGTTTAGCAATTGGGGGTTTAAAGCTGGCCATCTTCCTTTTATTTATTTAGGTGTTCCCATTTTCAAAGGGAAACCTAAGAAAGCCTACTTCATGCCTTTGGTGGACAGGATTAAAACAAAGCTCTCATCTTGGAAGGGTAGTATGCTCTCTATCATGGGTCGTGTTGAATTGGTAAAGTCTGTTGTCCAAAGCTCTTTGATTTACTCTTTCCAGGTGTATTATTGGCCCCTTGCCCTCCTCAAGCTTCTAGACCAGTATATTAGAAACTTTATTTGGGCTGGTAACATTGAGTCTAGGAAGATTTGCACGGTTGCTTGGAAAATGGTTTGCTGTCCCATTGCTGAAGGTGGCCTTGGACTGAGGTCCTTTAGATCTATTAATGAAGCCTTCATGCTTAAGCGTTGTTGGGAGGTGATTTCCTCAGACTTGGATTGGTCTATCCTTCTTCGGTCTAGAGTGCTCAAGAATGCATCCTTCATTAACTACAGCATTTCCTCCTCAATTTGGTCTGGTTTAAAAGGGTTCCTCTCCACGGTTCTTGATAATGTCTCTTGGCTTTTAGGAGATGGAAGAAGCATTAACTTTTGGTGTGACTCTTGGCTATCTAAACCAATTGTTGACATGATGAATATTCCTGCCTTCATGCATAATTCCCTTTCTGCCTCTGTTAGTGATTTCATCAGGGATGGGAAATGGTGTATCCCTCAAGAGCTTACTCTCAGGTTTCCTCATTTGTTATAGATGAAATTGGTAAAGTGATTATTCCTTGTTCTGAGTCACCTGATCTTTTGGTTTGGAAGCACTCTGACTCTGGTTGCCTTTCTGCAAGGGAAGCTTATAGTTATTTAAATCCGGATAGGTCCTCTTGCCCCTGGGGGAAGTTGATATGGTCAAAGGCAATTCCCCCTTCAAAATCCTTTCTCCTCTGGAGGTTGCTCCACAACAAAGTCCCAACGGATGATCATCTCTGGTCTAGAGGATGCATTGTTGTCTCCATGTGTTCCCTTTGTGGCTGTAGTTATGAGACTTCGGACCATCTCTTTCTTTCCTGCCCCTTTGCTGGTAGAGTTTGGATGTGGTTGAGTTGCTGCCTTGGTTGCCACCTTGACACTATTTCAATCCATTCTCTCCTCTGAATTTTAAACCAAGGATGGCGCCCTCAGGTTAAAGAGGTAATTTTATCTGCAATCTGTTACTCTCTTTGGGGCATTTGGTATTGTAGGAACAACATTAGATTTGATTCTAAGTCAATCTCAGTGGCTGCCATTTGCAATGCAATTGCTGCCAATGTCTCCTTTGCTGGGAGGTTTTGTAAGGGATCATTTTCCTCTAATGTTCACCAGTTGATGATCCTTAAGAAATTTAACATCCAGGTTAACCTTTCGAAGGCCCCATCCATTAAAGCAGTTATGTGGCTGCCCCCTAGATTCAATTGGATTAAAGTAAATACTGATGGGGCTGCTAAGGGAGCTCCAGGTGTGGCAGGTTGTGGTGGTATTTTCAGAGGGGTAAATGCTTCTTTTCTTGGCTGCTTTGCTCTCAATGTTGGTGTCTCGTTTGCTTTCCATGCTGAATTACTTGGAGCTATTATTGCCATTGAACTGGCTCACAAGAATGGTTGGAAGAAGCTTTGGTTAGAATGTGACTCCTCTTTAGTAGTCAATGCCTTCAACTCTAATGGTTTGGTCCCTTGGCAACTTAGGAATAGGTGGCTAAACTGTATTGCTCTTACTAGGGATATGTCCTTTTTTTGCTCTCATTTGTATAGGGAGGGTAATGCTTGTGCTGACAAGCTAGCCAATTTTGGTTTGCGTCTTGATGGTTTTTGTTGGTGGAGCTCATTGCCCTCCTTCTTATTAGAGGATTTTGGCAGAAATAGGATGAGTCTTCCTACTTTTAGATTTGCTTAGCTTTGTGGGTCAGGTTGATGCCCCCCCACGTTTCTGTTTTCCTTGTTTCCTTATCTATAAATTGGGTGTGCTGCAAATGATTGGCTTTGCTTGAGGTGCCAGCCTAGCTGGGATGTCTTGCTTGGCAATGATGCTTTTGCACACTTCTTTAATTAAAAAAAAAAAAAATTTCAAGCATGGTTAAGGAACCAAGGTTAATTCTTGTAGACCAAAATCAGCCACACTTTCACTAAATGTGAGCCACATGTTTATTAACCATAATTAGCAAAGTAATCTTAGTTAAGTTAATTATTAACCATAGTTAATCATATTTTAATTAAATAATCACAAAACCCATTAATTAAATTCCTAAGAACCAAACAAGACCTAAGATATAGCCTATATATACTCCAAAACCGCAGCCCCTTCACTCACTCCTTCATTCTCTTCATCTCTTCCACTTCTTCTTCATTTTCTTCACAAAAACTCCATTGTTGATCTAAGAGCCCCATTGGAGAAGTTGCCAAGATCATCATATTTTCTTCATCTTCTTCATACACTTGAGGTAATAGGATCATCCATGATCATCTCGTCTCATCTCAAGATCATTTCTTTCCTATTTAATGGTTTTCATATTCTTAGATATAGAACTTTAAATAATTCTAGAAAATTGTAGAAAAATCATAAAAATGTGAAACCAATTTTTATGATCATGTTATATCTCCTACTATTATTATCCAAGAGTATGTAATCAAAAATATTTTCCTTCCATATTTTCATTAAAAGGCCGAAACTGACTTAAGAAGTGGGTTTGTTGATGTTGTTTGATTTGTGAAATCTAATGATGGATTCAAGCTCACTAGCACATATATGATTTATATCCAATAGCTTAAGTTTAACTAAATTCTCTAATTTATTTTGCTACAAGAGGCCGAAACCCTAAGGGAAATAGATTAAATTATTTTTGTTCAATCTTAGGCTTATGATAATTTACATTGTCTCTATGTTGCCTTAGCATCCTTAATCCAAGAGATTAAGAAGTTTAAAAATCCCTAGCCTATTTTTCTATATATGGCCGAAATTGAACGAAAAAGGGCTTGGATTATTTTGTTTCATATTTTCAAGTTATGACAATTTATCTAAGCTATCTAAGACAATAGGAACTAGAATCCAAAAGGTTTGAATGTGAAAATAATCCTAACCCAATTTTGAATTAGGAGACCGAAACCTAGCTATGTAGGTTAAGTGTGATTTTGTTAATTAATTGTAGTTGTATTGTTTGGTTGAAGGAGAAACTCTTAAACTGTGGATCGTCGAAGTCAGAATTCTGGTGATAACTCAGGTGGGGGAAAGCATCAACCTATCGTTGGAATTGATAAGTAGTATATTCTATAATAATTGTGTAGAGTGACCTAAACCCTACTAGTAGTTAAGTAATCGATGGTGATGGTTGTCATGGCCAGGCCGTGACGGGTTCTGTTTGTAGAATATTTTGCTTTTAGATGTCTGTCACGGCCGTGATGGCTGTCACGGCTAGGCCGTGGCAGAGTCTAATTTGCTGATTTGGTTATCGTGATAAATTGTTTTATGTGATAGCGTGATATGCGAATATTTCTTGATGTTATGCATGATCTGCCTGGTTTTTAATACCATGCTTAGTTGATTTTAAACGAGGATATATATTGTTCAGAAGATTTGGTTTGGGTGAGAAAGTATCGGTGAATTAGAAGTGCCTAACTTAAATTGATTATTTTAAAGATGAAATGTGTTATAGAATGTGAGTCTAGGCTATGATGGAAGCTTGAGGCACTGGGTTGTTATTGATATAATTCAGTGAGGTTCATAGGTTTTATTGTGTTTATGATATGTTTGAAACATACGAGGTCCGAAGTCCTCAGGGAACCGTCCAATGTTAGATCCGTGCAGCTATAGTGTCAATGCTTTACTTGAGCACCCTCGAAAGAGAATAAAGGTGTGCACCGACTGTACCGTGCAGCTATAGTGTCATTGCTATGCATGAGAACCTTTGGTCCATGGTGTGCACCGGCTTTACCGTGCAGTTATAGGGTCATTGGTTTACATGAGCATTCTCACCATGAATAAGATTGTGCACTGGTTTTAGGGACGCGTTATTTGGACGACAGACTAACATCCCTAACGGATATGGGGAATTAGTGGCCACATCATCATAAAGGTTTAGAGTGTACGAGTTGAGGGTAGAGAATGATATTGTTAATTGAGGATTTAGGTGGAATTGGAATGATGATTGATTGTGACTTTTATTATGTTATATAATATGAATATTTTCCGCATTTATGATGATAGAAATGTTTCTTATCCCCTATATCTTTCTATGTGTTGTATTTTATCTTTATGGGATCGTACGAGAAGACCCTGTGACTGAGCTGAATGAGGAGGAGTTAGACGGAACTCCTTACGAACCAGATGCTGGAGGACGATCTGTGATAGATGGAGATTAAGGTCTAGTTAGTTATGGACAGTGCATCTTGTGAGACATTTTTTGTTTTCGGCTAGTATAACTTTTGTTTAAGTATATGCCTGTGAGGGATCCTACTGAGAGGATACCCACAACGGTGTTTTGAAATATGTGAAAAAGACTTATGTGTGTATTTGCAATATAACTATGGTGTGATGTTGAAGTTATATGTTTATTAACTTAAGTTTTTAATTTTTACGTATTTTCACGTTACGCGCGCGATTAAGGTTTTAATTAAGAAGACTTTAATCTAATAAAATACCGGGGCACAACGGGGTGTCTCATTTGGTATCAGAGCAGTTCGATTCTAATCGGACTGTGAGGTCTAGGATGTTGTTACTGGCCGTGTCTAGTTGAATCCACATCGGATATTGAATATGCTTAGAAGTTGGGTAGTGAGTCCCGATGCGATAATTAACAGTTATATGGCATATATATATATATATATATATATATATATATATATATATATATATATATATATAAACCAGTTTTATGTAGCATTATATGTCGTATACCAGTATTCAGAGAGGTGGAGCTGGAAAAGGAGTTCCAGCAGCAGGACAGCAGATGGCCAGACCTCAGGCCACTGAAAGAGAGTTTACCGTGAGGGGGGACCGAATTCTCAATTTGGGATCTTATACAAGGTTTGTATTTGATATCTGGTAGACTTTGTTTGTTTGTCTGAGTAGCATGATAGACAAGAAAGAGATGAGAGTTTTGATGAGGTATAGTTGTGACTTGTAGGATGTGAACCCTTAAGATCAATATCAGTGAGTAAGACAATTACTATAAGTCAAATGTTGATCGAGGCATAGTATCATTATGGAACCTAGGGCAATGATTAATGTTCGTAGTTAAGATGGATTGTATGAGTATGGGAAGACTAAACGAAAGTGTATATAGTAATTCCACCTAAGTTGAATATGAGCAGAAAAGATGATTTCTGATGTAAATTGAGGTTACTAGAGAAATTCAAATTTGTTAAGTTAGATAATCCTAACAGGTGATGTTCTTTTGATTGCAGTTTATCTTAAGGAGTGTTGAGATGTTTATTTGGAGACTTGAAATGTGTGATTTTGATATAATGTAGAATAGTGAAATACATTCTAAGAAACTAAGACTGTGATTGGATACATGAAGTAGGAAGTTAGGGTAGTATTGATTGCGGTGTTAATTGTAGAAGTTAGATGTTGGAATTGATTGTGGTGTTAATTGCAGGAGTTAGATGTTGAAATAAGGTTCTCTTGTGGATCAGTAGTAAGACGTGGAAAGGATTAAGTTGTAATTATGTCCTTCAAGGATGATAGATCAAGGTCAAATGTGAAGGACAATGAATATAATGTAGTGATGGAATGTTTCGAGGATAAATAGAATGATATAAGAATGAATTCTATTATGAAGTTACCGCTGTCATTAGGGGTAAGACAGCGTTGGGAAATGCAATGTAGGATCTTTAGAGTAAGACCGATTACAAGATAGTGTCTAGTTTGAGTCACGAAATTCCGAAGATGGAATTTTTTTTCTAAGCGGGGTAGTAATGTAACAGCCCGATTTTCGGATACGCTGTATTAACAGAAAAGATATATTTATTTATATTTTTATTTGAGACTTAGGAAATGATTTTGGAGAAAAAAAATCATATCTAGAACCTACTCTATGGTAGGAAGCTCTGGTTAAAATTTGGGTTTAAAACTTAGAAGGAACCCGGTCTGTGTTTTTATTGACAATATAATTTTATACTGGCAGAAAACCCTAATTTGACCCGAAACTGGACTTTGTAGATTTTTTATATTTTGTCCGTGAGGAATTCTACTTTCCAAAATCAGAATTAAAATAATCTATTTATTCGTACGAATTTTGGTAAAAGTTCGGACGGAAAACAGTCGGTGTTTTCACACACAGTAAGATTTTAATGATCAGAAAACCTAATTTTGAGTCGTCAACGAAATGATTTATATTTAAATCATATTTCCATCGAGTTTGGTTAGTTTGAAAACTTTCAACCAAAAAAGAAATATTACGCTTTTATTCGGGAGTAAAATCCTAATCTGGAAACCGACGGAATCAGCAATGGAACTGCAGAGATAGAACAAGACACTAGAGGAGCTGAGCTATGGGATGACTCATCAATAATTTATGATGCAATTAATTTTAGAAATTATGACTTTTTAAGTGAAATGACCAAAATGACCTTTTAGATTAACCTAACCGACTTTGAGTTAAATTTCAACCATGGTTAAGGAACCAAGGTTAATTCTTGTGGACCAAAATCAGCCACCCATTAATTAAATTCCTAAGAACCAAACAAGGCCTAAGATATAGCCTATATATACTCCAAAACCGCAACCCCTTCACTCACTCCTTCATTCTCTTCATTTCTTCCTTTTCTTCTTTATTTTCTTCACAAAAACTCCATTGTTGATCCAAGAGATCCATTGGAGAAGTTGCCAAGATCATCTTTTCTTCATATTCTTCATACACTTGAGGTAATAGGATCATCCATGATCATCTCGTCTCATCTCAAGATCATTTCTTTCCTATTTCATGGTTTTCATTTTCTTAGATCTAGAACTTTAAATAATTCTATAAAATTGTAGAAAAATCGTAAAAATGTGAAACCAATTTCTATGATCCTGTTTTGTCTCCTACTATTATTATCCAAGAGTATGTAATCAAAAACATTTTCCTTCCCTATTTTATTTAAAAGGTTGAAACTGACTTAAGAAGTGGGTTTGTTGATGTTGTTTGATTTGTAAAATCTAATGATGGATTCAAGCTCACTAGCACATACATGATTTATATCCAAGAGCTTAAGTTTAACTAAATTCTCTAATTTATTAAGCTACAAGAGGCCAAAACCCTAAGGGAAATATATTAAATTATTTTCGTTCAATCTTAGGCTTATGATAATTTATATAGTCTCTATGATGCCTTAGCATACTTAATCCAAGAGATTTAGAAGTTTAAAAATCCCTAACCTATTTTTCTATATATGACCAAAATTCAACTAAAAAGGGCTTGGATTATTTTGTTTCATATTTTCAAGTTATGACAATTTATCTAAGCTATCTAAGACTATAGGAACTAGAATCCAAAAGCTTTGAATGAGAAAAGAATCCTAACCCTATTTTGAATTAGGAGGCCGAAACCTAACTATTTAGGTTAAGAGTGATTTTGTTAATTAATTATAGTTGTGTTGTTTGGTTGAAGGAGAATCTGTTAAACTATGGATCATCGAAGTCAGAATTCCGGTGATAACTCAGGTGGGGGAAAGAATCAACCTATCGTCGGAATCGATAAGTAGTATATTCTATAATAATTGTGTAGGGCGACCTAAACCCTACTAGTAGTCAAGTAATCGAAAAGACCAAAATCATATTGGAAACCTTTTCTGTAAAACCAATAGCGATTCGGGGATTGTAGGTTTATCGGCATAGGTTAATTTTGTGATATTAAGATGGAGACTGTCTGTCACGACTGTGATGGTTGTCATGGCCAGGCCGTGACAGGTTCTGTTTGTAGAATATCTTGCTTTTGGATGTCTGTCACGACGGTGATGGTTATCACGGCCAGGCTGTGACAGAGGCTGATTTGTTGATTTGATTATTGTGATAAATTGTTTTATGTGATAGTGTGATATGTGAATATTTCTTGATGTTATGCATGATCTGCCTGGTTTTTAGTACTATGCTTAGTTGATTTTAAGTGAGGATATATGTTGTTCGGATGATTTGGTTTGGGTGAGAAAGTATCGGTGAATTAGAAGTGCCTAGCTTATATTGATTATTTTAAAGATGAAATGTGTTATAGAATATGAGTCTAGGCTATGATGGAAGCTTGAGGCACTAGGTTGTTATTGATATAATTTAGTGAGGTTAATAGGTTTTATTGTGTTTATGGCCGTATGTTTGAAACATACGAGGTCCGAAGTCCTCAGGGAACCGTCCAATGTTAGATTCGTGCAGCTATAATATCAATGCTTTGCTTGAGCACCCTCGAAAGAGAATCAAGGTGTGCACCGACTGTACCTTGCAGCTATAGTGTCATTGCTATGTATGAGCACCTTTGGTCCTGGGTGTGCACCGACTTTACCGTGCATCTATAGTGTCATTGCGTTGCATGAGCATTCTCACCATGAATAAGAGTGTGCACTGATTTTAGGGACGCGTCACTTGGACGACGGACTAATATCCCTAATAGATATGGGGAATTAGTGGCCATGTCATCATAAAGGTTTAGATTGTGCGAGTTGAGGGTAGAGAATGATATTGTTAATTGAGGATTTAGGTGGAATTGGAGTGATGATTGTTTGTGACTTTTATTATGTTATATACTATGAATCTTTTCCGCTTTTATGATGATAGAAATGTTTCTTATCCCCTATATCTTTCTGTGTGTTATATATTATCTTTATGGGATTGTACGAGAAGGACCTGTGGCTGAGCTGAATGAGGAGTGTCTCAACCTGGCAAAGTACCTGACACTTAATTAAGAAGACTTTAATCTAATAATACACCGGGGCACAACGGGGTGTCTCAACCTGGCAAAGTACCTGAAGCTCTTTCAGACAATTGTTTAGAAATCTGCCTAATTCTCCCTTCCAAATTCCGGATAGTCGCCTCTTGATTCTTGAAGTTGGCCCTTGTCTCAGTCATGAAATTTGAAGTTTGCTCCACAAAAGTAGAAGTATTAAGAGACAATCTCCAAAGCACTCTCCAAAGATGACATTCTGTTTTGAAGTTGTGATTGTCCTTGGAATGAAGAATTCCCTTGTTGTTGTTATTGTTGTTGTTGAGGCTTGAATTGATTCTGACCTTGTCCACCCCATTAGAAATTAGGATGATCCCTCCAACCTGGATTGTAAGTGTTTGAATAGGGGTTAATTTGTTATCCTAATGCATTCACTTGCTCTCCGAGTTGATTTGTACCACAATCACCATTACGATGCTCTCCACCATAAAAATCACACACCAAGGAAGGTGTATTCAATGCATTAACTTGGCCATTCCCCAACAAAGTAGAGAGTTGTTGAGAAATCACCATGTTAACTTGTTGCTCAATCAGATTACTATCCACAACATTCACCCCCAAGACTTTTCTGTTTTGTCTATCATGTTGCATATTAGCACTGCTGGCAGCCATGGTCTCTAGTATTTCCAAAGCCTCTTCAAATCAAAAGCTCCTCCACATGCAGCATCCATCATCTGTTTTGCATTCGGATATAGCCCATTATATAAAGTTTGATCTAACAACCAATTGGGCAAAGAATGATGAGGACATTTTCTGAGTAGCTCTTTAAACCTCTCCTAAGCATCATACAAAGTTTCTGACTCTAGTTGCACAAATGAGGTAATTTCACTCCTCAATTTTGCTGAACTCGATGCTGGAAAATATTTCTGCACGAACTTGGACTCCAAATCATCCCATGTTAAGATACTGCCCTGTTGTTGTGACTGAAGCCAACTTCTAGCTTTATCCTTCAATGAGAAAGGAAAAAGCCTCAATCTGATAGCATCATCAGTAGCTCCATTGGCCTTCATTGTATCACAAATCTGCAAGAAATTCTCCAAATGATGATTGGGATCCTCCTGAGCTCCTCCACCAAACTGGTTCTGATGCATCAAATGAAGGAGTGCAGGCTTGATTTCAAAGTTGTTAGCCTGCACAGGAGGTCTCATAATAGAACCCCGGACACCTTCAGTATTGGGCTTCGAATAATCCTTCAATGTCCGCCTAGCAGGTTGCTCAGCCATGATTATTTCAGCTTCAACCACCTGTTGTTGTAAAAGTGCTTGTTCCCTTTCTTGTTGCCCGCGTAGCTTGGCTGCCTTCCACTTACTCTTAGCTGTCTTTTCAATTTCAGGATCAAACAACAAAGAATTCTTGTCAACAGTACCTTGTTGTTTTGGCTTCAAAGACTCAAGATGGGGGGGGGGGGGGGGGGTGAATTGAGTTTTCAAAAAATTCTTCTTACTTTTCAAATCAGAGTTGCCTCAGGATCTTTTACACACAAAAAAAACAGTGAAGGGATTTTTATGAAATCTCGAATAAAAGGTGATGAGGTGAATCAATTCAGAAAGATAAATTAGTGCTTTTGTCACTTTAGTGGACGAGCGTTTCTGTCACTTGTGTGGACGAGCGCTTTTATCACTTGTGTTGGACGAGCGCTTCTATCACTTTAGTGATTGAATCAAACAGTAACTGAATCAAACAGAAAGAAGTGCAGTTATCAAGAACAGTCTTAATCAACTCAGTTTCGAACAATTAATAACTCAAGATTGATTGCAGTAATACTCTGGTTGTAATTCATATTAAACAGATCACAGACTAGGTTCAGGTTCAAAACTCAGTAATAAAAAAATACAGAAATTGATTAAGCCTTTAAAGATTAAGAACAAGTTTTGCAAGTTTCAGATACAAGCATTAACAATCAAGAACAAACTTGCAGGTTTCAGTTTCAGTGATCAAGAAACAGAAATTAAGCTATTCGAATTTGATCACATATGATGCAAGATATAATTCAAATATTGATCCTTAAGAAAAGAATTGAATACATAGTTATTATTACAGTTTACTCAAGGTTCAATACTGATTATGCAGATCAAGAACTGATATCAATTGAAAACTTAGAACATCAAGATCACAGTTATATGCGCAAGACAGAAATTAAAGAGTTTGAGTTTAGAGATACCATACAACTAGATTTATCCTGGTTCAGTCACCCCCACTGTGACCTACATCCAGTCCCCACTCCACCTGTGAGTTTTCACACACTAACACAACAAGCTTTAGCCAGGTAGCTTGAAAAACCTTTACACCACAGAGCACTCCTTCACCTCGAGATACCACACTCTTGTGAAGAGCCTTAATGTTCTTCCTTAGGGATACCTCACCCTAATTACACAGAGACTCTCTCTCTCTCTTTACAGTCGAAAAGTACAAAAAGATTGATTCCTAAACTCTCAATAGTCAGATAAACAAATTGAAGCACTTATGAGAATGAAACACTATTTTTTCACAATGAAGCTCAAGAAAAATGATGAATGATTTTCACAATTGCTCTCTCAAATTGATTTCGTGTAATTCTGATATGTTATTGATATGTTATCTGATAAAAGTGTTCCTTTGATCCCTCTATATATAGAAAACAAGTTATAGGGATCAATCAAAACACATTTGGGTCTGATAACAGAATATGTTTTCTTGATTCTGGTTCTTGAACAGGGGTTGAGTATAGGGCTGTATTAACCAATTTCATACTGATAGTCTTGAACTTGGTTAATCCATCAGTACATCTATGTATTAATGAACATCAGATTTTCTTGAAACTTGAATACACGCGTCCATAGCATATGTACAGGGTTGTATTCAGTTAACCATTTATAATTGATCTGATTTCATATTGTGCATAGGTGTTACCGAATCAAGAACCTTAAATTCATTTGTCAGTTATAGTGGCAGACATACATCCATTGATTACATGGCTGTACCTGACAAATAATTTTCTTATTTCCAAAAATCATTTTCATTAAAAAAAACTTATTCCTTTAAATGCAGGTTATGAAAATTGATTTTCTTTATGCATCTTTTTAGTTGAGCTATCTTGTGACTAAGAGATTTCTTTCTCTTACAAATCATCTAAGACTTAAATCTAAAATTCTCCTTTAAACTTGGTCTTGATGATCCTTTGATCTTTGACTTTGCTCTTTTGATTTCTACACGCAGCTCATTGATTCCTTCAAGTTCTTCCTTGAATATTTTTCTTGAATTTGCTTAATGAACTTGTTGATCACTGCTTGATACATGTCTTTGCAATTTGACACTAAAACACTTGCACACACATTAAATTGTATTTGTCATATATCAAAATCTGTAAGTCATTGAGTCTTACATTCCTCTCATACACAACTCAAAAGAAAATCAGTGCACACTGATAATATAAATAAAAATAAAATTGCAGCAATTATAATAACAAAATAAAATGCTCAAATCGAGATTTCCTCGGCACAGCTAATATTAACATAAATCAATCCCCGGCAACGACGCCAAAAACGTGTTGAGCAAAATTGGCAAGTACACCAAATCGCTAACTGTAGTATAAAATTATCGTCCTCAGGGATTGAACCGTTAACTACTAACGTACCAACTCAACTTCATTTGAGCGACCAAAAAGTTGGAATTGGTTTTCACCAATAAGCAAGAACATAAATTTAACAAAGAACATAAAATATTTTTATGTTTTTCAATTAAGAAAACTAAGCAACAAAAAATTGGGTTTTAATAATCAAGAAGAAATTGTTAGATGATCGATTTCCCTGTCTTTCCTACTTGTTCATTCCTGGAATTTAACTTGAACAGTTTATCCAATTTTAAGAAACCGAGTTTTTATAATTTATCCCCTAATTCCTTAGATTGATAAAGCTTTTTACCTAAATTACTAATTTAATTCCTTGAGTATTAGTAAATTAGCAAAAACATTAAGAATGATTACAACTCCAAAATGTAAATCTGATTGTGTTCTTATTCCTAAGTAACACGCGCAAATCGTTCATTCACAAACAACAACTATGAATTCGAATTTCCCAATTGCAAATCCACACAGTAGATAAACATGAAAACAGTAAATAAACTCTTGAAATTAAACAAAGAATCAAAACAAGTTATCTAGCAGTTCCATTTACCTCTAGCAAAAGAAAATTAGTTAGACGTAGTTAAAAAGAAAAAACCAAAAGAAAAAGATGAAGACAAGGAGGCCATCTCTAAAATTCCTCTTCCTCTCTTCTTGCGGTTGTGCACGTTTTTCTGTTCGGTGCCACTTCCTCTTGTTGTTACGTTTATTCTCCTTTTAGCTCTCTGTGCTGCTGCCCTCCTATTTTCCTTTTGTCCGTTTCTCTTCTATTCTTTCCTAACAATTTTGCTGCCCCTTGGCTCCCTCTCACTAAACCGTTACACTCCTTTATTAAATACTCTTCATTGTTCAATCCAAATTGAATTCGAATGGGCCCAGCACTTTCTCTTTTTTATTCCTTGCAATAACCAACTTTAATTGCTCTTTCATTGTTCCGTTGGACTTTCTTTCTCTGGACGTTGTTCATTCCAATTGACACAGAGCTTCCAACTTTTCAAATTAGCATTCTTCCTTCTAAAAACATCACTTGGGCTTCCATGGATAGATCCTGCACTCCTTCCTTTATTCTTTTAATTCGAAATGGTATAAACAAACAAAAATACTATTGACTTAAAAAAATATAAAATAAACAGAAATATGTAAAATACTATTAAAAACTCAATTAGCCAAAGGTAGAGACAAAACTCAATCAATTGGTGGGAGTAAAAATCCAACACAAAAAATCGCATAAATTAGATGATTATCAGCTAACATGGGGATAAACATTACTCGTGGTAAGAAAGGGACGAGCAATGTTACCTCGTGAAAAAGAGTTCTATAGAAACTACAAAAATGCTAATTTCACACACTTTCCCGACATCAATACAACGATATCATATGTGCCGTACTGTGTGGCATTATAACTGTACTATGCGGCACTGTAGCAGTTTTTTTTAAAATTTTTTTTTTAATTGTTTTTATAAATAATTTTTTTTGGTTAAGTATGTATAAATATCTGATGAATCAGGTGAATATGTTCTTTTGAGAAATAAATTTTTTGGTTAAGTATGTACAAATATATGGTGAATCAGGTACAAATATCTGGTGAATTCAGTTCATTATTTGGTGAATGTGTTTTTTTTATAAATAAATTTTTTGGTTAAGTATGTGTAAATATCTGGTGAATGAGTTTTTCTGAGAAATAAATTTTTTGGTTAAGTATGTGCAAATATCTGGTGAATCAGGTACAAATATCTGGTGAATTCAGTTCAATATATGGTGAATGGGTTTTTTTGAGAAATAAAATTTTTATTTTTTTAAAAAAGTCAAAATTAAAAATAAATGGTGCTACAGTTGCGCTACTATAGCATGATGTCGCGGATTGATGTCGAGCCGTGTGTTCAATTAGCATGACCGTAGAAACTAACAACCAACTCCTTAACACTATTGACATCCTCCACACAATCGAATTGTGCAACTGAAGGATGGAATTTTTTCTTTTACGAGTAATAGTTTTGGCATGATAAAGTGTATGTTTGGGAAAGATTGATTATTTGGGTTTCAACTGTTTTTTCTCCTAAAAAGTTGTTTTGTAAATAATCTGTATGTTTGGTAGTTAGATTATTTTTTTAAAAATGCTTTTTTTTCAAGAAAAATCTATTTTCTAAGCATCTTGTGGGTTGACCTGTTTTGAAAAATAATCTAGAAGTTTTTGAAGAAAAAGCTGTTTTTGTACAATTTTGTGAAGAAAAAGCTACTTTTTACACCATCCAAACGAAATAGATTATCTTATAATCTCTTTTTCAGCAAACATACCCAAATCAAAACAGATTTTGATTATAATCGATTTTCACAATAATCGATTATACAAAATTTGATTATCAGCATAATTTCTTTTTTTTTTTTCAGCTTTCCCAAACACACTCAAAATCTTGCATTTCTATCACCATCTTTAATCCATTCCCTTCTAGATTTTTTAAACCATAGAGACTCTTCCTGATTAAGATCTTCCTCCAATTGCTTTGAAAGAGACCTTTCCAAATCATCCAGGTAAGGGTTCACTACTTACCCCCTCGCTTCCTGTATGCCTTTAATCCAAGCTAATAACTCCCTCTTTCTATGAAAAATATTACCGAATACATCGATGTTCCAGTCCTTTAGTAACGGAGTGAGGACATCCAAATTATCAACAAGATCTTTATCATTCTTCCAGCTCGATGAAAGTAAGCACACAAAGTCCTCATGGTCAGTCCATGCAGCAAAAAATAGGAAAGGTCTTTGTTGTAAGGGCTGATTGGAGGGGTTCAAAAGGGCACAAATCGGATGACGGTCTGAATTAGCTCTTGGGAGAGTCTTTATAACAGTGAATTGAAAATTTAAAACTTTTCCAACACTTAGTGCAAACACGGAGTTTTCTTGCAAAAAGTGATTTTCACAAATTTCAGATTTAATCTTTACAAGATTCAGGTTATAACTTGTCTAATGATTAAAACAGTAATGGACAAACTCTTCTAACAATGTTTAAGACCAGATTTTAACATAAAGATTCAACTACCACAAGCATTCAAACAATATCTACCAAGAACACATGTATATGACTAATGTATGAAGTTTAAGGGTAAGAAGAATGCGCAAATTGATTTATCCTGGTTCAGCTACCTCCTCTGATAACCTACATCCAGTTCCACTCCTCTGTGATTTCCTTAACTATAATCAGAAATTACAATATTCGATTACAAACAACACAAGGCTTTACTACCTTCCACAAAATTTCACCAAAAAGCACACTAGCTTTTTCTATCCAAGAAACCCTTCTATCCTTGTCAAATCCTAAGATATACCTTCTCTTATCTCAACAATTTGAAAATTGAATGAAAGAATTAAGACTCTAGAAGTCAGATATTACAAATTGAAGAACTATTGAATATCACACTTTTCTCTCAAATATGAAGGTAAATGGAAATTTTATAATTCGTGATTGTGATTTCTGAATGAATAGATTGTTGAAAAGTGTTTCTATATTGTCCTTTTATAGTTGTATGAAGAAATAGATCCGTTGGAAAAGATATAGATTCAGTTACAAGTGAAATATAGTCAGTTTTATGAAAACTGATGCGACATAATCTGTGTAGTAAATCTGTGTATTAAACTGTTTTTGAACTTTTGTATTTGTATACACAGATTACGTTCTTTATACATCTGTGTATCTCTTGCTTTGTTCTTTAGTACACATATTATCATCCTTTTACATCGGTGTATATTAGAACATCAATCAAGAAACTCATACACATATTGTGTACATTGATTGAGTTTAAAAACTTAAGTTCTGAAGTTTCTGATTTGATCTATACACAGGTGTATGATTCTGTACATCGATGTATCCTTCAGATTTCTCAAGAATCGGCTTTAATATACATGTGTACAACTCACGTATATGGGTGTACTGCAAGATTCTCACTTGTATTTAGCAAATTAACTGAATATACACATGTGTATAACTTCACTTAATTGCCTTTTTCAATTAACATATTTTGAAAATCATTTTTCATGAAAAACTCATTTAATTATTCTTTTAAAAAATTATTTTTTTCCCTTTGTTTCCCAAGAGCTTCACTAAGAGATTAAGTATTCTATTCTTACAATAGCATCTAAGATATTAAAATCTTCAATCAACTTGATCTTGATGCTTTGTTCCATGTGATCCTTTGAAACTTTGAATCTCACGATCTCCTTTGAATTTTGTCCTTTCTTCCTTTGATCCTTTGACTTTCTCTCCTTCATGAGTTAATCTTACAGACACTTGAACATATTGTTAGTGTATAAACAGAATGTAAAACTCATATTAAAATTAATCTGTGTTTGTCATATATCAAAACCTTAAAGGGCTTAGTCTTACAAACTCCCCCTTTTTTATTATAACAAACCTTACCATATTTAACCTTTAATTTTATATATCAGAGTGCAGCATTTCATTAAGCATGGATCTTGATTCTATTTGATTCCCCCCCCTGGTTCATATAGATCTTTCAAAAGATCAAGTGTTATCATATCATTATCGTAGAAAGTCATTTTTATTTCCATAGAGATTCAAACTTAGTTTTTCTCAATGTATGAGAGCATGTATTTCAAATATCACATGTTTAATTCAAACTCAGTCAGTTAACAATGTATCAGAGCATATCAATATTCATATCACATTCCTCAATATAATTAATATATGGTATAACTTCCCCATTGTCATTATCAAAAAATAAATATTGAAGATATAAACCAAACCAAAATTGATATTACATTCATGAAATTCATCATTACATAGCAAGAGCAATACATCAAAACATAATTGAGTTCAAACATGAAAACAAAAATTTGAAAATGCAGTAAAATCAGCACAAGCAAAACAAATCATGCTAGGCTTAACACCCCAAACACCTAAGGACCTATAGTCTAAACTAAGACTATTTAGAAGCAGTAGCTTGTCCATGTCCTTCATTTGATTGAGAATGGGAAGAGGGTTCCTCATTATTTTCAGCATCTTGTGCTGCCTCTCTAGCCATGTTCACAACATCATCAGATGTAGGATTTTGTACTTGAGGTCCTTGAATGGATATTCCCAATCTTTATTGTAAATTGTCCATTTGATCTTCCACAGTGCGCAGCCTTATCTTCAAGTAATACACTGATTGTATCAGTGATAATGCTTTGTATGCTTTCCATCAAGGTTTTGAATCATCTGTATAAGCTTGTCCAATTTCTCATGCATGAGCTGATCAGTTCCAGCTCTTTACCTTCTGTTTGGTGCTTCATTTCCAGCAGGTACATCAACTCGAATCCAGGCACTATCCACATAAACCACATTTGATTGATTGTCCCTTCACCAAACTTCTTGGTGACATGCCTTTCTAATCGTCTCTCTTCTCCATCAATAAAGACTCCAAAATGCTTAAGGAGCTTCACTACCAAACTAGCATGAGGTAGTGCTCCTCCAGAAAGCTTGCTTTCATACATATTCTTAGCAATGATGTAACTCTAGCTAAGTTACTTTTTCTGGATCATTGCCCATAGCAGGAGTATATCATTGTTTTGAAGAATTGCATGATTTCCACTACTTGGAATCAGAATTCTACTCAATGCATATTGGAGAAGTCTGTCCTGTACATGCATTGCACTGATATGAGTCAGCCTTCCCTCAAATGAATGATCTTCCAACAAAGTTAGTCTTGCAGCCTCCTTTTCAAAAGACTTGATCCTTTCAGCTTCTTCACCTATTCCAGCTGTGAAGGGTCCCTTATAATCCAAACCAGTAAAATTAAAAAATTCTCTCAAGCTCATCTCAATCTTAATTCCCTTAATTTCAGAAGTTATCATCTCATTATCCATCTCCAAGTTGCAGTAAAATGCTCTAATAAGAATTGGGTAAACATCACTTTTTGTTTGAAGACTTTGGCTAAATTGTTATCTTCAAGAATTGTATGAAAAGTGAAATTGTTGTTCTCAAAGTATTCAAAATCTATAACCCTATATTTATGAATGGTTCTTGATTTGTAATTTTGGAGGAAGGATTCAATTTGTTCCTCATCAGTGAAATACCTCTTAACAATCTTAGCTTCTGAAATCTTTTCATGAACAACCTTTTGCTTCTTCTTCTGTGGAGTTTCCTTAACCGCTTCACTTGCCTTAACTTGCTTCTTCTTCTTGTTCTTCTTCTGAGGCTTAACAGCCTTTTTGACCACATTGGGGGATTTTTCAGCTCATTTGTGTTTGCGTCTTGAGGAAAAAGCTTGGGTTGTTGATTGAGGAGGCGGAGTAGAAGTTGGAGTTGTGGAAGAAGGGGAAGAAGGGATTTTTAATAAATGAGATGCCCATTCAGTGTTTTGATTTAAAAAGAATATATGGACTTTGTACATCGATTATGTACATCTGTGTATTTTAACATTTTTGATGATTGTACACCTATGTACAAAAGTGTCAATATGTGTACACGAGGGGACATAAAGTTGAGGTTTCTGTTTTATCTCAGAATCGATTGATATAATCAATGAATTAAAGTGAAATTTTTGAGTTTTAAGAAGTTGCAATTTATACATCTTTGTACAAATTTGTCAATCTGTGTATAGTGCATCAGATATGAAGTCTGATAAATGTTCTGATATACATCTGTGTACGCAATCAATGTATATTGAGGCACAGAAAGTTCAACTCTCAGTTTTGTCTAAGAATTGATGTACAACATCGATTATTGCCTCTAAATGTATTTTCCCTATTCTCAAAATATTGTACATCTGTGTACATATCCTGTGTACTGGAGTTCCAGTAACATTTTTAAGCAATACATCTGTGTACCAAGCTTGTGTACTGATACTAAAACACCTGAAAAACACAAAGTACACCTATGTATGCCTTATGTGCATAGACACTTCAATAACGAATATGTTCAATACACCTATGTACTTAATCTATGTGCTGATATAGCATAAAATCAGAATCAATCAATGATACATAACAATCAATGTATAGCACATAGTAATTAATTCAAGTCATGTTAAACATATATTAAAACACTTTTTAAGAACATACAAGCATTCAATAGCATCAAATATCAATCATTTTGAATATCAATTATGTCAAGTTCTCTTCTTATAAAGAAGAAACTTTCCTTATTAAGTGGTTTGGTGAATATATCAGCTAATTACTTGATTGTATCAATATGTTTAATCACAATATCACCACTTTGGATATGATCCCTTATAGATGCCTAATCTCAACATGTTTGGTTATTGAATGCATTATAGGATTCTTTGTTAGATTAATTGCACTTGTGTTATCACATTTCATTGGTCCATGATCTAAATGAACACCATAGTCAATTAATTGTTGCTTAATCCTTAGGATTTGAGCACAACAACTCTCAGCTATGGACAATGCCACACTAGTTTACTTTTTAACAATACCAAGACACTAGGGAATTTCCTAATAAATGGCATGCCCCACTCGTGCTTTTCCTATCTAACTTGCAGGTAACAAAGTCGGAGTCAGAATACCCTATCAATGTGCAAGTGGATCCTTTAGCATACCACAATCCCATTTCTTTTGTTCCTAAAAGGTATTTCATGATTATTTTTACAGCAGTTAGGTGTGATTCCTTAGGATTAGATTGATACCTAGCATACATACACACACTAAACATTACTTCTGGCCTACTAGCAGTGAGATAGAGTAAAGAGCCAATAATACCTCTGTACTTTGATACATCTACTGATTTACCATGTTCATCTTTGTTCAAGTAGCATGTTGGACTCATTGGTGTTGCCATCTCCTTTACATTCTCCATTCCAAACTTCTTTAGTAATTCCTTGCAATACTTTGTTTGGCTTATGAAGGTTCCATCATGTGATTGCTTGATTTGAAGTCCAAGAAAGAATGTAAGCTCTCCCATCATGGGCTTCTCAAATCCACTTTGCATTACTTTACCAAATTCCTTGCATAGAGACTCATTAGTAGCATAAAAAATAATGTCGTCAACATATATTTGAACAAGCAATATATTGTGTGCTTTTCTTTTAGTGAAAAGTGTAATATCAACTTTACCTCTTGTAGAACTCATTGTCAATGACGCCAGGGGGTTGGCTCACATACACTTCTTCTTGAATTAATCTATTTAAGAATGCATTTTTGACATCCATTTGGTTATACTTAAAGTTCATAATACAAGCATATGCTAATAGCATTCTTATGGCTTCTAACCTAGCTATAGGGGCATATGTTTCATCATAGTCAATTTCTTCTTCTTGATTATATCCCTTAGCTACAAGTCTAGCCTTGTTTCTTACTATTATGCCATTTTCATCGATCTTATTTCTAAACACCCATTTAGTTCCTATTATTTGGTTACTTTTGGGTTTTGGAACTAAATCCCATACTTGGATTCTTTTAAACTGATTTAGCTAATCAGCATTGCAATCATCCAATGTTCATCATTAATAGCATCATCTAAACATTTTGGGTTCTATTTGAGATACAAAGGTCATATGATTGCAAATATTTTTTAAAGAGTGTCTAGTGGTTACCCTTTTGGTGATCTCACCAATGACATTGTCTAGAGGATGATTCTTTGAGACTTGCCACTCTTTAGGAAGGTTGTCATGCTAGATTTCCGCTAGAGGTTCCATGTCTTTCTTTTCCAATTCTTTGTCCTCATTGCTGTCATTTTCTTCATCATGTTTCTCTTCATCTTCAAGAGGATCTGCAACATCATCAAAAACATCATTTCCCAACTTTTGGGGTTGGATGATAAGCCTCTGGCTCATCTAGTTTTATGGCTAGTATGACCAGGGTTTTGTGCTAATTATATCTCATTTTCACCCAAATTAGATTAGATTGTCCTCAAGCAAGGTTTTGAGTCTCTAAAGTAGTTTTAGGTTAATTTAGCCAATTTTGAGTCAAATAAAGCACTTATGGCTGTTTCTTTGTTTTCAGGATAACTTAGAAGTTAAGGGAATAAAGAAACAGGGAAATTTCAATCCTGGAGGTGTTCGCCCCGCGAGTGTCCATTCGCCACGTGAACCTGAAACCAGCCTGAGCAGCAGAATGTCATCCTCTCTGGTTCGCCCCGTGACTCCTCTTCTCGCCTCGCGACCCTGAACACTGACTGTTCCAGAAAAATGCAAGATTTCTGTGTCGCTTCGCGAATCCAAGTCTCGCCTCGCGAGACTGAAGACCAGAGGCCATGACTCTTCCATTCCTCGCCACGCGAGCCGTACTTCGCCCCGCGAGAAGACCAAACGTTGCAGACTCTTCATAATATTCGCCTCGCGAGCGATGGTTCGCCTCGCGAGTAGGCGCAGTTCCTGAATGCTATAAATGGCTGTTCTGGGCAGATTATAGAACAACTTTTGATTCTCCATTGTTTTTACATATTTTCTGGGTGTATTTCGTTTTTATGGAGAACTAACTTTCTTGGATTAGTCTACTGTAATTGATTTCCACTACACTTGAGGTTTTGTAATTCCTGTTTTAATTGCTTTTCCCTTTTCAATACTATGCTATATATTTCTGTTTGCTTAATTCAGGAGTGTAGAGTGTTGTGCTGATTTATTTCGGTGATGTTATGTTCCTATATTTAATCGCATTTGCTTAATTCGCGTGTGTTCAATTCGTGTTCGCTTAGTTCACGAAGGGCTTAACCCCGTTTGCTTAATTCGGGAATAGGAACATGTATCTCGTAGTAGTGATTTCGCTTGTTAATTGTTGCTACAACCGAAAGGGGATTAGAATCTGCTTAGGGCTTGGAATTTACATGAACCGATGATAGTTGGGAAATCGAGAACAGTAGATTAATCGTCTTTAGCTATTTGATAATCTTTTAAACTGCTCTATTTTTATTGCTCTGTTATTGCATTGTTTTCTGTTTTGTTTCTTTATTTTATTTCAAACCAACCCCCCCCCCCAAAAAAAAATGATTTTTGTGATAAATAACAAGTCAAGAGTCCTTGTGAGACGATATCCGAGTTGTCTCTTCCTAAACTACAGTTTTATAAACCCGCTCGCTTTTTGGCGCGTACGCGACAGCGCGACCAAAAATTGGCGCCGTTGCCGGGGACTCTTGTTTGTTATTTTCGCATTTTTTCTTTTTTCCTTTAATTTCGTTTTTTGTTTTGAATTGGTCTGGCTACTAGGTCTACTTGCCCTGAATTGTGTGATTTTGATTCTGAAATTGAAAGAACACTGCACACACGCCGTAGAGCAATTCGGGCTAGTACTATTGGTGATTCTTATTCTAAAACTGTTTTTGATAACATGGGTGACCAAAGGACATTAAGACAGCTTGCTGCCCCTGATGTTAATTATAATGGCTTGTGTATTGAATATTCTGGTGCTGATACTCCCTTTGAATTAAAATCTGGTCTAATCCATTTGTTGCCAAGGTTCAGTGGTCTTGCAGGTGAGGATCCACACAAGCATTTGAAGGAATTCCAGGTTGTCTGCTCCACACCCTTGAGATCAGAGGGAATAACTGAGGATAACATCAAGCTGAGAGCTTTCCCGTTCTCACTCCAGGGCGCTGCAAAGGATTGGCTGTTATATCTCGAGCCAAACTCTGTTACCACCTGGAACGATTTGAAGAAGCTCTTCTTAGAGAAATATTTTCCTGCCTCCAGAGCTGCATCAATCAGGAAGGAAATATGTGGCATCAGACAAGGAAATGAGTCATTGGCTGAATATTGGGAGAGATTCAAGCAGTCGGTATCCAGTTGCCCTCAGCATCAGATTTCCGAGCAGCTCCTTATTCAGTATTTTTATGAGGGGTTACTGCCGATGGATAGAAATATTTTGGATGCTGCTAGTGGGGGAGCACTTGTTGATAAGACTCCAGCTGCTGCCAAGCAATTAAATATGTCACTGAACTCGTAGCAGTTTAAAACCAGGAGAAATTCTGTTGAGACAAGGGGTGTGAATGAGGTCCATAGCTCTTTTTCCATCCAGGCCCTTGAGAATAGAATGGATGAGCTCACTTCTTTGGTAAAGCAAATGGCAATGGATAGGGTTCAGCCTGCAAGGTTGTGTGGCATGTGCAGTTCTCTTGAGCACCCGTATGATGCATGCCCCATTCCAAAGGAAGGGTCAGTTACTGATATGTCTCAAGCTTATGCAGTCCATCCTTACAATCAAGGCAACAGTCAGAACCGGTACAGCACTCCTGACCTCTCCACAAATAGGTACCATCCCAACTGGAGGAATCATCCTAACCTTCGGTATGGGAACTCTTCCCAACAACAACCGATGGCAGCACCACAGAATCCTCCTCAAGTGACCACTTCTGCACCTTCTGGACCTTCACTAGAGGACATGTTCAAGTAAATGACCGAACAAAATCTCCGATTCTGACAGCAAATTGGACAGTTCCGAGCACGTTCCAAGCCTCACAGCCGCGTTTCAGCGTGAACGAGATGCTAGCATTCACAATTTGCAGACACAGTTTGGTCAATCTCAGCAGCGAACGGATGCTAGCATTCAAAATTTAGAGACACAGGTTGGACAACTTGCCACATCCATAAATAACATACAACAAGCTCAAAGATCAAACCAACTACCTGCACAAACAGTGATAAATTCCAATGTCTCCAATCCTAATGTGAGTGCCATTTCTCTGAGATCTGGAAAAGTTGTTGAGGCAGCCTCTGGAAAAGATGAAGAAACTGTTGAGGTAACTCCTGAGCCTTTTGTTATTGTTGAAGCTGAGAAAGTGTACTTACCACCGATCCCCTTCCCACACAGAGTGCAGAAAAATAAGAAGATTGGTGGGGAAGACAAGGAGAGGGAAATTTTAGATGTGTTCAGAAAGGTGGCGGTGAATATTCCCCTTCTAGATGTGATCAAGCAGGTTCCTAAGTATGCTAAATTTCTGAAGGATCTATGCACCAACAAGAGGAGGTTGACGGGTAATGAGAGAGTTAATTTGGGAAGAAATGTTTCAGCTCTTATCCAGTCTAAGCCTGCACTTGAAAGAGTTACTGTTTCAGCCCCTACTCAGGCACTACCACAGAAGTGCAAGGATCCAGGCACTTTTACTATTCCATGCACTATTGGGGACAACAAATTTGAAAATTGCATGTTGGATTTGGGAGCCTCCATAAATGTCATGCCCACCTCTATTTTCAATAACCTTGATCTTGGTCCCTTGCAGTATACAGGTCTCACTATCCAGTTGGCCAACAGGACCAGTGCCCGCCCCATGGGATTGGTAGAAGATGTGCTGGTACAAGTTGATGAGTTGATTTTCCCTGCTGACTTCTACATCCTAGACATGGCAGGAGAGACAAATTCAAGTAGATCACTAATAATCCTGGGCAGACCGTTCATGAAGACATATAAGACTAAGATTGATGTTGATGATGGGACCATGTCTATGGAGTTTGGTGATATTGTGGCAAAGTTTAACATCTTTGATGCTATGAAACATCCATTGGAAGAGCACTCTGTTTTCCAATTAGAGTTGCTCTCTGACATTATTGATGACACCCATGAGGACCTTGTTTCTGATTTTCCATTTATTTCTGGCTTTGATGATATATATTCATGTACTGACTGTACTGACACTAATCCGTGTGCTGTTTATGCTGAGTTTCTTGATTCAACTTTGCAGGGTGATAGTGTGAGTGAAGCTGTCTGTTCAGCCGAAGTTCTTGACATCATGGCTACTCCAAATGTACCATCCATTGATCAGCCGCCCTCCTTAGAGCTCAAGCCACTTCCTGGGAACCTGAAGTATGCTTACTTGGAGACGAATGAAAAACTTCCAGTCATTATTTCCTCCAGCCTTGACTCTGACCAGGAAGCTAAGCTTTTAGAGGTTCTGAAGAAGCACAAGAAGGCGATTGGGTGGACCTTGGCTGACATCCCAGGAATTAGCCCCTCCAGATGTATGCATAGAATTCTGTTAGAGGATGGGGCTAAACCAGTTAGGCAAGCCCAAAGGCGGCTCAATCCATTGATTCTGGATGTGGTGAAGAAAGAGGTGATTAAACTTCTGCAGGCGGGTATCATATACCCAATCTCTGATAGTACTTAGGTAAGTCCAGTGCAAGTTGTACCCAAGAAGTCCGGCCTCACAGTGGTAAGAAATGATAATAATGAGCTTGTACCCACTAGAGACCAGAATAGCTGGCGAGTCTGTATAGATTATAGGAAGTTGAACCAGGCCACCAGAAAGGATCACTTTCCTTTGTCGTTCATTGATCAGATGCTGGAACGGCTGGCTGGTAAATCTCATTACTGTTTTCTTGATGGCTTTTCCGGGTACTTCCATATCCATATTGCTCCAGAGGATCAGGAAAAGACCACTTTCACGTGCCCCTTCGGCACGTTTGCCTATAGGAGGATGCCATTTGGCCTTTGTAATGCTCTTGGCACTTTCCAAAGATGCATGCTTAGCATTTTTACTGAATTTATTGAAAATTGCATGGAAGTGTTCATGGATGACTTCACTGTATATGGTTCGTCATTTGATGCATGTTTGCATAGTCTGAGTTTAGTTCTAGAAAGATGCATTGAGACTGATCTGGTTTTGAACTATGAAAAATGTCACTTTATGGTAGAACAGGGGATTGTTTTGGGTCATGCTATTTCTAAAGAGGGTATTTCAGTAGATCCTGCAAAAATTGATGTGATTTCTACATTGCCTTATCCATCTTGCGTTCGCGAGATCCGTTCTTTTCTTGGCCATGCAGGTTTCTACAGGCGCTTCATTAAGGACTTCAGCAAGATAGCTCTGCCTTTGTCAAACTTGCTGAAGAATGATGCCATGTTCCATTTTGATGACAACTGCAAGAAGGCATTTGACTACCTGAAAAGGGCATTGACCTCTACCCCCATCATCCAGCCCCCTGACTGGACCTTCCCTTTTGAGCTCATGTGTGATGCTTCTAATTATGCTGTGGGAGTGGACCTAGCACAAAGGGTGGGCAAGGCTGCCCATGTCATTCATTATGCTTCTAGGACATTAGATGCTGCACAATCTAATTACACCACCACTGAAAAGGAACTTCTAGCTGTTGTATTTGCACTTGATAAATTTAGGTCATATTTGCTAGGTTCCAAGGTTATTGTTTTTACTGACCATGCAGCTCTGAAGTACCTATTGAAGAAACCATAGGCGAAGCCGAGATTGATTCGGTGGATGCTTTTGCTCCAAGAGTTCAATGTGGAGATAAAAGACAAGAGTGGAGCTGAAAATTTAGTAGCTGATCACTTGAGCCGAATAGCAAGGGATGAGGATCCTTCTCCCATCCAGGATGATTTTCCGGATGAGCGGCTTCTACATCTGCATGGGGTAACGCCTTGGTTTGCTGACATAGTTAACTATCTGGTTGCTGGTGTTTTTCCTGCAGGTACAAGTAGATCCAAGATCCACAAACTCAAGAGTGATTTCAAGTACTATGTGTGGGATGATCCGTACCTTTGGAAGTTTTGCAGTGATCAGGTTATTCGGAGGTGTGTCCCCGATTATGAGACAGAGTCCATCTTGCACTTTTCTCATGCCTCTCAAGTAGGGGGACACTTTGGACCAAAGAGGACGGCAAGAAAAGTCCAAGATTCCGGGTTCTACTGGCCCACCATTTTTAGAGATGCCTATGAGGTTTACCGAACTTGTACGGAGTGTCAAACAGCAGGCCCTGCCATCACTCGTAGGAGTGAGATGCCTCAGCAGCCCATGCTTTTCTGTGAGTTTTTTGATGTGTGGGGAATCGACTTTATGGGTCCTTTCCCTGCATCTTTCGCTTTTCTATATATTCTTTTGGCTGTTGACTATGTTTCAAAGTGGGTGGGAGCTATCCCCACTAGGACTAACGATGCTAAAGTTGTTTCAAAATTTGTTAGGTCCAATATTTTTTGCAGGTTTGGCATACCTCGGGCTATCATCAATGACCAGGGCACTCACTTCTGCAACCGCACCATGGAAGCTCTACTCCGGAAATATGGAGTTGTGCATAGAGTCTCCACTGCTTACCATCCCCAGACCAATGGCCAGGTTGAGATATCAAACAGGGAGATCAAGCAGATCTTAGAGAAAATGGTGCAGCCGAATAGGAAGGACTGGAGCCATCGTCTGGAAGACGCACTGTGGGCTCAGAGGACCGCTTTCAAGACGCCAATTGGGATGCCCCCCTTTAGGCTTGTATTTGGTAAGGCATGTCATCTCCCTGTGGAAGTTGAGCACCGTGCATATTGGACAGTCAAGTGTTGTAACTTGGAAATGAAAAAGGCTGGTATTGAAAGGAAACTCCAGTTGCAGCAGCTTGAGGAGCTTAGGCTAGAAGCCTATGAAAGCTCCCGGATTTATAAAGAGAAAACAAAACATTTTCATGATAGGATGATTGCTAGAAATGAATTTTCTGTGGGTCAGCAGGTCTTACTGTTTAACTCCCACCTGAAAGTGATGGCTGGGAAACTTAGGTCCAAGTGGGATGACCCCTTTGTTGTTACTAACGTTTTTCCTTATGGTACAATAGAGATTAAAAGTGCAGGTAGCAACAAGACATTCAAGGTTAATGGGCAGAGGCTGAAGCCATTCCATGGTGTGGCTGCTGGTGTTCCTGACGATGTTAATGTTGAGAAGCTCTCCTTGGAAGCTCCCACCTACACTGCCACTTGATCAGGGAGCACCCTTTCCTTTCCCTCACTCTGATTTTATAGTTATGTTGTTCATTGGGGACAATGTATGTTTTAAGTGTGGGGGAGGGAACCAATTGTAGTTTTGTTTTGTGTCTCGTTTTGTTTCTCTTAGCTCTTGAATAAATTGTGGAGTTTTTGGTTGGTGAGCTTGATTGGTTTTGATTGATTTGGCACATATTGCTTGCATGATTTATGTGATGATTTCTCCTAGGTTGAAAAATAGGTTGAAAAAAAAAATTTTGTTTTTGAAAAGTGATCCCCATGAAAAAATAATAATAATAAGTTTGAAAACTGAACTTTGTGATCTTTTGTTGTGATGGCATGATTTATGATAAGTTTGGGGTGAAGGGATGCACACACTAGGGATAGAATCTCTGTCAAACAATTTGCAAAAATGTCCAGGTGAGGATTTGAGCCTCCAACATGTCTTTAACTGTGTGAATCACTTTTTAAGCAGCAGTTTCCCGAATTTACTTGAATCTCTTCTTGGTTTGCATGTTTATGTGTTTGCTTCAAATGATTTAGGCATTTTCTTTGTAAATAACCACTTAGCCTAAAATAACCATCCCTAATGCATGTTTCCTAGTTAGCCCATTTGAGCCTAATTAGCCTGTTAATTCTTGATGACCCTATGTTATGAGCCTAAAATCTGAAAAAAAACCATGTTAACCCAATCTTAGGACTAGGAGAGCATGGAAGCTTAGCAAATAGAATGGTTGCAAGAAACTAAGTTTGGGGTGGCTACACGGATATGATGTGTTGTTTGGGACTGAGAAAAAGAAAAAAATATAATAAAAAGGTTGGAGCCAAAGAAAAAAAAAGAAAGAAAAGAAAATCAGAAAAAAAAAGAAGAGAAAGAAAAAAGAAAAAAAAAATGAAAAGTGTAAAAATGTTTTTAAAAAAAAGTATTAGAAGAAAAGGCTGTAGTCACCCAAGGCTTAAAGAAAAATGGAAAAAGGAACTTGAGTGGAAATTCAATGTATAAAACTGTTTCATGCTCTCTTAGTTCCTAAGGACTTAAGCCCAGTACCTTTGTATATCCTACCCTTAGCCAGGCCCCATTACAACCTTAAAAGACCTTTTGATGTTGCATGCATGTTTTCTGTGGGAACCATTTTGAGATGAAAATCAAATTTATGGGAAGTGCTTCTGAAAGGTGAATTGAGTGAAATGTTGTTAGCCTAGACAGACTGAGCGATTGAGTGAAACACTAAATGCCCTTGTGAGGAAGGCGATTGTTTGAATTTGGTGATCTCCCTCTTGTGTGTAACTTGGATCCTTTGCTTAGATTAATGATTGTTTGAATGATGAAAGTCTCAAATGTTCAGAATAAAGGATTGTGGGGATTACTTTGTTTGAAAGGGGGGAACATTGAAGAAAACTGTTTGGATGAAATTGCTTGAATTTGTGCAAAGTTGATTGAATCCCTAAAGCTTGCCATGTCTTGAGTCTTTTTGATTTTTGAGTTTTAGTTTACTTAGGGACAAGCAAAGTTTAAGTTTGGGGTATTTTGATAAGCCTCTGGCTCATCTAGTTTTATGGCTAGTATGACCAGGGTTTTGTGCTAATTATATCTCATTTTCACCCAAATTAGATTATATTGTCCTCAAGCAAGGTTTTGAGTCTCTAAAGTAGTTTTAGGTTAATTTAGCCAGTTTTGAGTCAAATAAAGCACTTATGGCTATTTCTTTGTTTTCAGGATAACTTAGAAGTTAAGGGAATAAAGAAACAGGGAAATTTCAATCCTGGAGGTGTTCGCCCCACGAGTGTCCATTCGCCACGCGAACCTGAAACCAGCCTGAGCAGCCGAATGTCATCCTCTCTGGTTCGCCCCGCGACTGCTCTTCTCACCTCGCGACCCTGAACACTGACTGTTCCAGAAAAATGCAAGATTTCTGTATCGCCTTGCGAATCCAAGTCTCGCCTCGTGAGACTGAAGACCAGAAGCCAGACTCTTCCATTCCTCGCCACGCGAGCCGTACTTCGCCCCGCGAGAAGACCAAACGTTGCAGACTCTTCATAATATTCGCCTCGCGAGCGATGGTTCACCTCGCGAGTAGGCGTAGTTCCTGAATGCTATAAATGGCTGTTCTGGGCAGATTAGAGAACAACTTTTGATTCTCCATTGTTTTTACACATTTTCTGGGTGTATTTCGTTTTTATGGAGAACTAATTTTCTTGTATTAGTCTACTGTAATTGATTTCCACTACACTTGAGGTTTTGTAATTCCTGTTTTAATTGCCTTTCCCTTTTCAATACTATGCTATATATTTCTGTTTGCTTAATTCAGGAGTGTATAGTGTTGTGTTGATTTATTTCGGTGATGTTATGTTCCTATATTTAATCGCGTTTGCTTAATTCGCATGTGTTCAATTCGTGTTCACTTAGTTCACGAAGGGCTTAACCCCGTTTGCTTAATTCGGGAATAGGAACATATATCTCGTAGTAGTGATTTTGCTTGTTAATTGTTGCTACAACCGAAAGGGGATTAGAATCTGCTTAGGGCTTGGAATTTACATGAACCGATGATAGTTGGGAAATCGAGGACAGTAGATTAATCGTCTTTAGCTATTTGATAATCTTTTAAACTGCTCTATTTTTATTGCTCTGTTATTGCATTGTTTTCTGTTTTGTTTCTTTATTTTATTTCAAACCCCCCCCCCCCCCCCCCCCCCCCTCAAAAAAAAAAAAAACTGATTTTTGTGATAAATAACAAGTCAAGAGTCCTTGTGAGACGATATCCGAGTTGTCGCTTCCTAAACTACAGTTTTATAAACCCGCTCGCTTTTTGGCGCGTGCGCGACAACGCGACCATTGGACTCATCAAATGTAATGTGTACATATTCTTCAATAGTTGAAGTACGTTTGTTAAACACTCTATATGCTTTACTAGTAAGTGAATAACCTAGGAAAATTCCCTCATCAACTTTAGGATCAATTTTACCAAGATTATCCTTGCCATTATTTAGCATAAAACACTTACAACCAAAGACATGAAAGTGAGAAATGTTTGGTTTCCTTCCTTTGTACAACTCGTAGGGAGTTTTATTTAAAATTGGTCTTATTAAAAGGGTGATATCCCTGTAAAGATCTCCGACCTATGTGATAAACTTTCAAAACTATGGAAGCCTTTGGGTCAATGGAGGATGATTCCGCTAGGAAAGGGATTCTAAGAATTCAGTTTTGCTTCTCAAAAGAATTTGTGCAGTGTCTTGGCTGTTGGGGCTTGGAATCTTCAACCAGGGCTATTGCGTATTTTTCAGTGGTCTCCTGATTTTATTCCTACTAAGAAAAAACAATCTCATGCTCAATGCTGGGTTAGAATTCATGACTTGCAGCAGGAATATTGGCGCTCAAAATTGCTATTTGAAATTGCAGTCGGTTTAGGTACTCCAATAAGTTTGGATGAAGCTAGGTCAATATGCTCAAGTCTTATTGGATGTTGATTTAACATGGAAGTTGGTCAAGGAGATTATGGTAGAACGTGAAGGTTTTGTATTTCTGTCGGTATCGAATATGTCAAGCTTCCTTCGTTTTGTTCTCATTGTAATTCAATTGGGCTTTTGGTTACGACTTGTAAAAAAATTGACAAGGAGAACGTGGTGCAAAATGATCCGCCTTTGGTGCAGAAGACTAAGCTAGCTTATGTCCCTAAGGTTCCAGAGCAAAAACCAGATGATGGGCAGAATGATACATCACCGGGAAAAAAATTGAGTGATAGTGAATCGGTTGAGACAGTCTATGAGGAACCTTCATCCCCTGATCATGTCTCAAATTCCATTCCACAGAACTCATCTTCAGTTGCAACAAATTCTGTCAATGGCTCTACAGAGAAGTTTTCAACTTCTGCTGAAACTAATGTGGACTCTACAGTCAAGAATACTCCGGTGTCCGAGCATTCCATTTCGAAGGGTACTCCAACTCCAGTTTCTGTGCATTCCAAGGCTACATGTGATTTAACAGTTAGTGGTGTGAATCTTGAGACTCCTGAGATTTCCTCAAGTCCAGTTTATGTTCAAGATCTTAGTGCTTTTCCAACTGTTGTTCAGAATGATTTTAAGGTTTTATCTACTTGGTTGGAAAAGCAAAAAGATGCAAGTACTTCTAAGGAAGGAGAGCAGAAAAATGATAATGTTGCCGACGATGGTTTCTCGGTGGTTACGTCCAAATCTCAGAAGAAGTATAACCCGAGACTGAATAAAAAACCTAATTCTAGGTATGCATGATTCTCGTTTATTTTGCATGGGTTTTGGTTTATGTCCTCCCATGTTCTTGTTTTCTTTTTTATTTTATTAATAAATTTATGGTGACTTGTCACCTTGCTTAAAAAAAAACTATTTGCTTGGCCAATGCTCCAAGAATGCGTTTCTTGGGAGCATGAGTTTCTAAGTCATCTCTTTCATGGCTTCATCGTCCCCACCTACAATTTGTCCATGGAAGTTTCTTACTTCCGATTTTGGTGTTGCCTCTTTTAATCCGCAGAGGAAGTCATTTGTGCAGGCGCTGAATGGGTCTGTCAATATCAAGCTGAGCCAGCTCACACGCCCTTGTGTTAAGGGAGATGCCCTTACAATCAAAATCTCTGAAGACGAGTACTAGTTGGGACTTCAATCTTGTAGGAATAATCTTTATGGAAGATTATTTTTATCCAAAGGTGATGCTCCAATCAAAGCTGTTGAACTTCGTGACAAACTTTCGAATTTGTGGAAGCCGATTGGGAATTGGAAGATGATTCCTTTTGGAAGGGGTTTCTTTGATTTTTCTTTTGCATCTCAAGACAATTTGAGAAGTGTGTGGTCGGTGGGAGCATGGAACTTGAAACATGGTCTCCTGAGGCTATCTCAATGGAGTCTGGATTTCAATCCAAAACTTCAGAAGCAGACACATGCTCAATGCTGGGTAAGA
This sequence comes from Sophora flavescens, assembly GCA_030762895.1. Lineage (NCBI taxonomy): Eukaryota > Viridiplantae > Streptophyta > Magnoliopsida > Fabales > Fabaceae > Sophora > Sophora flavescens. Next base: position 181,824,744 of record CM061063.1, read on the forward strand.
ATTTTAGGTTTACCTCAAGAATACTCGAGGCCTAAGCTTCTGTTCGAAATAGCAAGTGCAATTGGTACCCCCAATAGGTTTGGATGAGTCAACAAGAACGAGGGTTTATAGTCATTATGCTAGGGTTCTTGTGGATCTGGATCTTAATGGGAGCTTTTATGATGAAATTATGGTGGAAAGGGAGGACTTTACCTTCTTCGTGAATATTGAGTATGAGAAAGTGCCATCTTTCTGTACTGAGTGTCAAGTAATTGGAAATATGCTTTATGAATGTAAAAGAAGGAACAAATACTTGGATGAGCCTAAGGTGAGACACCCCGTTGTGCCATTCAATTAAAACCTTATTAATTAATTACTTAATCGCTCGCTTAACGTTAAATGTATGTTATGAAAATACGTAAAGATTAAAACTTAAATGTAAACATACAACTTATGAACTTTAAAGCATCAAACCATTTATATATAAGATACATACACACCATTTGTTAAAGCATCAAAGTCCTAAAACACTGTCTAGGGCATTCCAGCAGTAGGATCCCGTGTAGGTGCATACTTATACAACCTATTATACTCAGCGGAAAATATAAAACGTCTCACAAGACGCACTAGCCTTAACTCTCTAAATTCTATCACTCGGGTCCACAGCTCGTCCTCCAGCTTCTGGCTCCTAAGGAGTTCCATCCAAATCCTCAACAACAGTCTCCTCTGTAACACCCTGATTTCTTGATTAGGGTTTAAGGAAGAGATTAAGTATGAATAAAGACTTAATCATGTTCCTTCAGTGTTAGTTTGCTTGTGTTTCAAGTTGGAGGAGAATCGGAGTTGAAACAGGTCCGAAACGCAAACAAATGCTAAACTGAGCGATTAATTAGTCAGTTAATTAATTAATTGAGAGTTAGAATATTAAAATTAGTTTGAGCTTGAGGATAATAATATTTTTTAGTAGCATAAAATAATTAAGAAAATATTCCAGCAGTAGGAAGATACAGAAGAAAACACCCGGTTGTGCCAACAGAGCAACACGTGATGACACTTGTCTTCCACTAAAACTAAGTAAAGCATCCAATGGCACTTGTCTTCCACTAACTATCTAAGTAAAGCATGCAATGACACTTGTCTTCCACTAAAACCAAGTAAAACATGCAATGACACTTGTCTTCCACTAACTATCTAAGTAAAACATGTAACGACAGTTGTCTCCCACTAAAACTAAGATAATAATTAAATAATCCTAAACTAGGTAATATAAAAGCAAATGCATGCATGATCATCATCTTCTTCCCTTATTTTAGGCACATAACCAGAGGAAAAGTGAAGAGAAACTCTCTCAAAGGCAGCCATTTTCGTTCCATATATATAAGCTTGCGTTAAGGTGGTTTCGGTTGTCGAATTTTCAAACCGATCGCGTATTCGTCTTCACAGCTTCGACATCTTCGACGTTGTGTCTTTGCATGTCATTTCCGTCAAGGTGAGTTAGTGTTGATGCCTTTGAAATTTGTCCTTTTTAAGTTATTTAAATTCATTCTACTCATATTCTGAGTCTCGATATCGTTTTCGACACGTTTTAGGCCTTTACGTGTTTTTCTGCCGAATCAGTCGATCGGTAATTGACCGTGGGAGTGGAGGCGAATCTGACCTTGAAGCGTACAGATGCTGTTCTTGTAAGTTTCTATCTCAATTTCGTGCCTTGATTCAAATTGGTTCATTGATTGGAGCCTTGTTGTTGATTCGGTGGTTGTTTTGGTCTTTTTGGCTGTTTTTGGACCTCGTACGTGTGCTCGGGATAATTTTTGGTCCAATACCATACCGGGGGTGTCAATATCAAATTTGAGGTTGTTGTTGGAAAGCGTAATGAGGTTCGTGCCGATAGCACAGAGGCAATCAGAGCGTTTACAGGAAAGTACGCACGTCAGCAAGGTGGGGAGAAAGTAACCGACATCGTTGGGGAGGCAAGCGTAGAATAATAATTATATATGCATGTGTGTAGGGTGCCCCAGACCCTACTAGAATGTCAAATAATCGACAATGGCTAAACCAAAATAAATTAATATTTTAATGTTGTCTCGGGTTTAGTGGTTGTAGATTTATTGACAGTAATCCTGATACTTTAAGTTAGCGACTTTATATATGTTGATTGAGGTTGTCTGAACTGCATGCTTATGTGCTGTTTGACTTGTACATGATGATACATGATATTTTCTATACTTGGTATGCTGAACATGATTTTATGATTATTCTATTGGTATATGAGAATTGATGATTGACTGATTGTTATGACAAATATATATTGTATGGATGAGTTGAGAGGTAACACCGTGGTAATGCCTTGAGACTGTGGCTTTGAGGCCGGGGATGTATGGGCATCCGCTGTGAGAGTGTGAATGTGTAAGAAGGTTCCGGTGTTAACTAAGGCGATGTTTGTTGCATTGCATTTTACCAAGGTGGCGACCCGTATGATTGGGAATCATACGAGGTTAGTTGTAATCGAGTACGAGTATGGATTACGGAGAGGATGGTCTACGAACAGACCTTGGGGATGTAAAACTGGACTCGGGAGACTCAGTGACCATTAGTTAGCTCCTAATGCATCGTGTACCCCGGTAGAGCCTAGTTATCTCTATTTTACCCAGAGTGTCCACGTCTAAGGTTGACTATCTAAGGCGACCCAGATACCTCTGATGGAGCTGAGCTCACAGAGTGATGCACTCTTATGGTTCACGGCGAGCAGAAAAGTTGCCTAGACAAACTAACTGATATTCCTGAAGCGAATAGGCTTGATAAGGAAACGTTTCCTAAGCGTAGAGGCTTGATAAGGGAAACGTTCCCTAAGCAAAAAGGCTTGATAAGGGAATATCTCGGGGCTGAGACCCAGATAAGAGATATCGGCCGACATGCATAGGAGTGAGACTCCTTAGAGGATTGATCTGAGAGTGAACTTTGAGGATGTACTGTGTTGGTGTGATTAGAAGATGGTTGCCTTTTACTTGCTGTATGTGTATATGTATATGTGATTATTATTCTATGTGTCCCCATCCCCATTTTCATGACCATGGTCTGTTGCTTATCTCTCTTATTCCTTTATTCTTTCTATGTATGTTATCGACACGGTAGATGACCAGTAACCACAAGGTGGAGACGACAGTGTGGAAGACCTACCATGACGGCGAGGGCAAGGGTAGTTCTAGGCGCCCATATCGTCTCTGATATGGTTTTGTCGGATGCACCAGATAGGTTGCGAGCCTCTGTGATCTTATTTTGTATTTTGGATGTATTTTGAGGGGCGAACTGGGTAACTATAGGACTTTTCTCCTGTTTTCTGTGTTCAGCTTATGTATTAGGTTCAGTTTAAGTTTGACAGTGTTTGTATATGTTAGTAAGCCTAGGATCCCGCTGTTGGGATTTATCGTACTTGGGTGACAGACGTACTTATTATGTATATATAGCTTATGTGTGTTTTGTTCTGCTGTGCATGTTTTAAACGAAGTTTCGGCAAAGTAATTTATTTTCGTATGTATAATCGCGCTAACGTTAATACAACGGATTAAGGCTTGGTTAATTAGGATTTCTTTAGTGGGACATCAGGGTGTCTTATTTGGTGGTATCAGAGCAGTACTGTTCTAAACCGGACTGTGGGAAACTGAATCCGATGAGTATTGAGGACTTTGCGGTAGGATGAGTATCGACACTATTAGTTGAATCCACATTTGGATGTCAGTTATTCTTAATGTATGGGAATAACTGTTTAAGTATTTATAAGATATTTGTATGTCTTATGAATGAGAGAGTTGATGTGTCTGAGGCAGGGAATCTATTAGTTGGAGAGTATGCTATCCAATTCGAGGTAATGTTGAACTTCTCCTAGTTTTATCAAGTTCACCCAGATGAAGAATGGGTCTGTAGGAGGTTTGAGGAAATGTTGAGGCCAAAGTTAAAGAGGATGATGATTCTTTTAAAAAGTGCACCAGGTTAGAGAGTCACGACCGTTCGAGACCAGTACAGCCACCGCAACAGAGTAGTGGACCGACTAGAGGAGGCAATAGCTAAGAGACGTCGTGGGTGAAGGTATCAGCAGCGGGAAAGACTTTACGGTCACCCAAAGCAGCAAGCAGTAGGTGCTAGCAGCGGAGGTTCCAGCCATAAATATTCTGGGATGCAAACTTTTTACAGATTCGGAGGGTACCATCTGACAAGAAACTGTCCCTAGATGCAAAATATGATATGCTATTAGTGTGGGCAAGCGGGACACATGTCCAGATCGTGTCCCAGCGCAATGTAATCAGAAATATGGTGCAACAACAAAGTAGAGGAGCTCAGAGCAGTGGTTCAAGAGCTCAGACAGTAAATTAGCAAGGAGGTAAGACCCCGAGCCAGTGGGAGGGTGTTCGCCATTCGAGGTTCCGAGACTACTAGAGATCCTGATCTTAAGCAGGGTAAGTCTCTCATTTTCGAAAAAACTCTTATCTGTATTTTTTGATTCAGGAGCTACACAATCGTTTATTTCTCCTGAGTGCATGGATCGTTTGAAACTGCCTATTACATCTTTACCCTATGATCTGAATGTTTCTACCCCTACGGGAGATACATTAACTACTTTGTTTGTTTGTCGAGCCTGTCTAGTTGTTTAAGAAAATCAGACTCTTGCTATTGACCTTATCTGTCTGCCTATGCAGCAGATTGATATTATATTTGGCATGGATTGGCATTCGGCTAACCATGTAGTTTTGGATTGTTCAAATAAAACTCTTCTTTCTATGGAGCCTTCTGGATTATTACTTGCCAATGACGGTAGTACGCGAGAAGGACAATCAAGGAGCTGTGTGGTGCTGTTTTCTTTGGATGCCATGGATTCTCCTAAGATGGAAGCGCTGCCTATCGTAAGTGAGTTTCTTGAAGTTTTTCGGGATGATGTTCCAGGGTTGCCACCTAAAAGAGAGACAGAGTTCGCAATTTATCTCGTACCAGGGACCGGACCGATATCGATTGCACCGTATCGAATGTCTCCAACAGAATTGGCTGAGTTGAAAAAGTAGCTAGATGACATGTTGAATAAGGAGTTCATCCGACAAAGTGTTTCACCATGGGGAGCACCGGTTCTGTGTGTGAAAAAGAAGGACGGTAGTTCAAGGTTATGTGTTGATTATCGGCAACTGAATATGGTAACAATCAAGAATAAGTATCTGTTGCCAAGGATTGGCGATCTAATGTGTAACACCCTAAACTGGGGCGTCAATTTGTTACCCGTTGTGGAAAATAAAATAATTAAATTGCTGGTTGCTTCCAGTAAATGATATTTTCTTAATAAGTGAGTATTCCAAAAAACAAGGGTAAGTGATGAACACCCAGAACATGAAATGTAAACATCATATATATAATCTATCCCAGTGGGATTCAGAGTTTAGTACAGAAACTAGGGCCAGATCAGGATAGCCATTCATAATAGAGTTACAAAACATAATGTTAACAGCTGCAAACTAAGTAAAGCAAAATAATGGGAGGGTCCAGAACCACGCATCAAAAGGTTGGATCTAAGAAATCAAATACAGTCGGGCCGAGATAGACTAACCACAAAATATACACCCCTAAGCTGGCCACTACTAACGACTAAAAGGAAGACTCGCCACGAACACTCCCACAAGAAGAGACCCCAGGAGATGGGACCATGACGTCTCCGCCCTCATCAGGAGAGTCGGAGTCATAAAATTCCGGATCATCATGAAGCACATACTCCGACGCCTCATCAAGATCATCGTCGTGATCCAAGACGTGGTACATGGGCTCATCCTCCAGGTACTCCTCGGGGTACTCCTCAATCAGTGAAGCCGGCGCGACTCCAGGTAATGGTACCCCTAGAGGCGGGTGCTCATGTAGCTGTCCATTCATCTGTAGTACGTGTAAGTAGTACCAAGGTGGTGGGAGAGCAATCCTCCTCGTCTCAACTGTCTGAACTCTGTGACATGGTTCGCCCTCGGCATTCTTCTCCAGTGTGTTATCGGTCCATGATAGGTAGCTGATGTAGATCCAGGGTGAATCTGCCACGCCTCCGCATTCCCCGCATCATCGAAGATCTCAGTCTTCAATTCCGACGGTACCAATGGGATATTCGGATCCATCTAAACTCATAGATATACAACAATGTCGAAAAGCAAAGAGAAATAACAAAAAGATATGCAAGCGTGAGATACCAATATATGGATAGATTACAATAACCATATGCATGATACATGCATCACATCAACATATTAACATTTACCAAATATTAAAAGATAAAACAACAAGTATCATATCAATGGGTGTCATACCCGCACAATCAGCTTTTATAAAGATTATGCATGACACTTCAATATTCCATCTCTATAAACTTAATCTCATGAGATCCCTTCATCTTTCTAAGAGTTGACCAAACTCAAATCCCCCACTTGGGCATCACCGTCGTGACTAAAGTCCCTGCTTGGACATCACCGTCGTGACTTATATGACAGCCCCTGCTTGGGCATCACCGAAGTGACCAAAAGTCCTTGCTTGGACATCACCGAAGTGACTAATAGCCCTGTTTGGGCATCACCGAAGTGACTAATAGCCCCTGCTTGGGCATCACCGAAGTGACCTGTGAGGCACGTCTGCCTAAATGCATGAAGAAAAACATTCGTTCAAGATGTTTTCTTTGTGTTCAATCTCATTTGTTGTCGAAGCTCAAAGCTAACGACCATTCATTATTTTCATCACTTGAAATTACTCAACATCAACAGAGGACACGCAGTCTGAGTGCTCAATTACAACACCTAAGACCGACGCCTCAGTCAAGGTTTGAGGTCATAGAAAAAGACTTACAATCTTACCCATGTTTTATTTCAACATGATTAGGACTCTCAGTCCACAACAACGTAATTAGGACACTTGGTCCATAATAACGAGATTAGGACTCTTAGCCCACAACATCATGATTAAGACTCTCGGTCCATAATACTTAACACGGATCAAAGATCAACGTGCTCATTATAGAATACTAGAAGCGACGTCTAGCGAACTAGATTCAATTTCACATGTTCTTACTTTTCATTCAGTGAAAATCAAATACCAAAATAAAACCTCGGTAACCCATCCAAGTTACCGGAATATTTTCGAAAGTATTTCTTTACCGGAAATCTTTTCATTGGAAAATCATTGGTAAACTATTATAAGAAATCCATTTTCTCTTGAAATCCTTTTCTTAAAATCATCTCTATTTAAGGACAAATATTTTCCAAAGGCTTTTCCTTCCGTAAAAAAAACACATATTTTCTAAATGATTTTATCTTGTACAAAAATTTAGTTCGTAAGAAAATAATTTCCTTTAACTTGAAATTATTTAACACAAGTTCCAAAGTTTTATCCTTCCGGAATAAATACAGGTAAGATCACTTACTTTCCAAAACACATACTTTACTAAATAACATTTTAAAATGAACACCATTACTTTCAAAGTTCTATTTGAAGCTTATTTAGGCTTTTAATCATATGATTAGTTGAGCACAGACTAACGTCAGACTTTTCAGACATCAATCAATATCATTATAATCTCAGTCAACAATATAATAGTTAATGACAGTTCATAACATATATGATTCACAACACTTTAAATCAAGTAAGGATCAATTTCAAACAGTTATCACAATAGTTCAAGTATACAAATCATTCAAACTTTGATTCAATATAATAACAATATTCAAATAAATCGAGTAAACCACATACACACATGTATGTAGCTATTGAATATCCCTCAGGCTGTCCCTTCTTACCTTTTGTGAAGGTAAAGGTACATGATGCTTGAGGAAGTGTACTACGAATGTCCTCGTCTACTCCGCGACAAAAGTCTAGGTTTATGAACACAAAACCACAAGTTAAAAGTTAACCAAGAACACTAAACCAAGAAGGTATAAGTTCGGCCATGGCATAAAATAGGGTTAGATGTTTTCAAAAAAGAATACAACTCATGGATTAATGATTCTTAAGTGTTAGGAGTTCATAACCAAGGTTCACTATAGAAAGATAGAGCAAAATCCCACTAAATCCATGCTTAGGGTTTTGGCCTCTTTAGTATAAGTAGGCTAGAAATTTTCCAAACCTTTTAAGCTCTTAGATTTAGCGTTAAAAGACACCAAGAAGTCTAAATTCATGATCATATTGGAAAATGAAAACAAAACATCATAGGTTCACAACCATCATAGGTTCGGCCATCATATGATAAATAGGCTAGAAATCTTTAAACTTTCCAAGACTTTAGATTTAAGATCAAGAGGTATCTAGAAGCTCAAATACACGATCAGCTTTCCAAAAAGTTGAAACAAAACTTCATAGGCCACTAATACATAGTTTCGGCCATCCTTGGAAAAATAGGTTAGAGATGTTTGTTTAATACAAGCTCTTAGAATATGAAAGTAGAGAATAATAGAAGTTCATTGAAATTGGTTTCAACTCAAGGATTTTTCTACCTTTTCTAGAGATTTTAGAAGTTAAAAGAGCTATAAGAACTTTTTAAGAAAACATAGAGTAAACTCATGAAATAAGTGAAAAACTTACAAGAGAAGAGTATGAGGGGGTTACACTTGAAACTAGAAAGAAAAAGTATGAAGAACTTGAAGCTTGACACTGAGTAAAAATGAAAACTTTAAGTGTTGGAAGTTTTGAAGTAAGAATGGAGAAGAAGAAGAAAAATGGAAGAGATGAAATGAAGTGGGTATTTATAGAAGGAGAGGTGAGAGTGGCATGAAAGAAAGAGGGAGAAGCAAGTCTTGATGGCCAAGTTTTGGCTTATGCCTTGCTTGGTTGAAGAAGACAGAAAAATGGGTTTTTAGCATATAGTATGTTATAATTCTAAAAGTGTCATCATGACCACTTTTTAGGATGTGACTTAGGCCATCCCCCTAGTAAGTCACCTCACTCTCACATGTCACCTAATCACTTTTGTGCTCCCTACTCAGTTCCATTTCGTATCCGGTTCAAGTTTCCGATCGTATTTCGCCCGGAATAAATATTATATTTTATTTCCGAACTCAAATTTTTGAAAATTTTCAATATCATACAAAACATCACAAAAACACTAACAGTTTCGTTCACGGTTCAAAATTAGGTTTTCTGCTCAGTAAACTTGTACCGGTAGTGAAAATTCAGACCGACTTTCGTCCGAATTTTCAACCGAAAATTTAACCATGACTTCCTATGGTAAAAGAACATAAGAAAATGATTTCAGTTGCGAGGAGCAAATGTGTTCTCCAAGATAGATTTGAGGTCTGGGTACCATCAGATCAGAGTGAAAGAAAATGATATACCAAAGACTGCTTTCAGGAGTCGGTATGGTCACTACGAGTATCTTGTTATGCCGTTTGGCATAACTAATACTCCTGTCGTATTCATGGACTACATGAATAGGATCTTTAGATTGTACCTAGACAAATTCGTCATTGTGTTTATCGACGACATTTTGATCTACTCCTCGAGTAGCGAAGAACATGCATAACATCTCCGGGTTGTACTTCAAGTGCTTAAGGACAGACAACTCTATGCCAAGTTGTCCAAGTGTGAATTCTGGTTGGACGAAGTACAATTTCTTGGGCATGTTATAAACAAAGATGGAATAGTTGTGGAAGCAGTTGTGAATTCAGAACGCCGTAAACCAGTCGATGAAGTCAGAAGTTTCCTTGGTCTGGCAGGTTATTATAGAAGGTTCATAGAAGGATTCTCAAAGATTACGTTGTCAATGACGCAGTTAACAAGAAAAAGTAAAGTGTTTGAGTGGACAAACGAGTGCAAGGATAGTTTTCAGGAATTGAAGAGGAGGCTTACAACATCTCCTGTATTAGTCTTGCCGGATCCGTTAGCACCATTTGATGTGTATTGTGACGCATCACATCAAGGCCTGGGTTGTGTGCTCATGCAAGAAAGGAAAGTAGTAGCTTATGCCTCAAGGCAATTAAGAGTACATGAGCGGAACTACCCAACCCATGATCTTGAGTTAGCTGCAATAGTGTTTGTATTGAAGATATGGAAACACTATTTGTATGGTGCTAAATTCACAGTTTACAGCGATCACAAGAGTTTAAGATACCTGTTCGATCAAAAGGAGGTAAACATAAGACAACGAAGATGGATGGAATTCATAAAAGATTATGAGTTTGATCTTAAATATCATCCAGGAAAAGAAAAAGCGAACACATTAAGTAGGAAATCTTTGCAAGTGTTTGCTATGATGGTTAAGGAGTTAGAGTTGATCAAATAATTTAGAGATCTCAATCTTGGGATAAGGAATTATCCCAGAAGAAGATGAGTTTAGGAATGGTCACTATCACAAGTGGATTCCTAGACTTAGTCTGGAAGAAGCAAGCTGAAGACCAGTATCTCCAAAAGGTTAAGAAGATGATAGAAGAAGGTAAGACGGTAGAGTTTAAGACAGCTATTGATGGAATCATAAAGTTTGGGGAGAGAATCTGTGTGCCTGAAGATAAAGAAATTAAGAATCTGATTCTTGAGGAAGCACACAAAAGTAAGTTGAGTTTGCACCCAGGTGCCACAAAGATGTATCAAGATTTGAGGAAAATGTTCTGGTGGCCTGGAATGAAAAAGGAAGTTGCGGAATATGTCAAATCCTGCTTGGTGTGTCAGAAAGCAAAGATTGAACACCAAAAGCAAGCATGATTATTGCAATTTTTGGACATCCCAGAATGGAAATGGGATAGTATTGCAATGGACTTTGTGTCCGGTTTACCAAAGACACAAAAGAAATATGATGCAATCTGGGTTATAATTGATAGGTTGGCGAAATGTGCTCATTTCCTTCCTATCAATCAAAGGTTCTCAATGGAAAGGTTAACTCAGTTGTATATCAAGGAAGTTGTCAGATTGCATGGAGTGCCAGCAAGTATAATTTCGGACAGAGATCCGAGATTTACGTCAAGGTTCTGGCAGAGTCTACATCGTTCTTTGGGAACTAAGTTGAGAATGAGTTCGGCTTATCACTCTCAGACGGATGGTCAGTCACAAAGAACGATTCAGTCGCTGGAAGACTTGTTAAGAGCGTGTGTGTTGGAACACACAGGAAGTTGGGATGAATTTCTTCCACTGATTTAATTTACATATAAAAGTAGTTTCCACACAAGTATTGGAATGGCGCCATATGAAGCACTGTATGGAAGAAAGTGTAGAACACCTCTTTGTTGGTACGAGATGGGAGAAAACCAGTTAATTGGACCCGAGGTGGTACAGAAAACGACGGAACAAGTACGGAAGATCCGGGAGAAGATGAAAGTAGCGATAGATAGGCAGAAGAGCTATATCAATAAGAGGAGGAGACCTTCGGAATTCCAAGAAGGCGACCATGTGTTCATGAGAGTCACTCCAAGGACTGGAATCGGCAGAGCAATAAAAGCCAGGAAGCTTACCCCTCGTTTTATCGGACAATTTCAAATTCTTCGCCGAATTGGTCCTGTAGCCTATCAGATAGCCTTACCACCCAACCTATCCAATATCCATGATGTCTTTCACATATCTCAACTTCGTAAATATCATCCTGATCCATCGTACGTCATAGAGCCTGAGTCAATCCAGATAAGAGAGAACCTTGAGTATGAAGCTTTGCCTGTACAGATTGAGGATGGACAGGTCAAGGAACTTCGTGGAAAGCAAATTCCCCTGGTGAAGGTCATATGGGATGCTGTTACTGGAGAAGCCACATGGGAAAGAGAAGCAGACATGCAACAACAGTATCCTCATCTGTTCTTCTAAGGTAACTTATTTAAATTTGGTGTATGAAATTTATTTTAAGGGGGATAGTAATGTAACACCCCGATTTCTTGATTAGGGTTTAAGGAAGAGATTAAGTATGAATAAAGACTTAATCGTGTTCATTTGGTGTTAGTTAGCTTGTGTTTCAAGTTGGAGGAGAATCAGAGTTGAAACAGGTCCGAAACGCAAACAAACGCTAAACCGAGCGATTAATTAGTCAGTTAATTAGTTAATTGAGAATTAGAATAATAAAAATAGGTTGGGCTTAAGGATGATACTTTTTTTAGTAGCCTAAAATAATTAAGAAAATATTCCAGCAGTAGAAAGATATAGAAGAAAACACCCGGTTGTGCCAACGGAGCAACAGGTGATGACACTTGTCTTCCACTAACTATCTAAGTAAAGCATGCAATGACACTTGTCTTCCACTAAATATCTAAGTAAAGAATGCAATGATACTTGTCTTCCACTAACTATCTAAGTAAAGCATGCAATGTCACTTGTCTTCCACTGACTATCTAAGTAAACTAACTATCTAAATATAGCATGCAATGACACTTGTCTTCCACTAACTATCTAAGTAAAGCATGTAATGACACTTGTCTTCCACCAAAACTAAGACAATAATTAAATAATCATAAACTAGGTAATATAAAAGCAACTGCATGCATGATCATCATCTTCTTCCCTTCTTTTGGGCACATAACCAGAGGAAAAGTGAAGATAAACTCTCCCAAAGGCAGCCATTTTCGTTCCATATATATAAGCTTGAGTTAAGGTGGTTTCAGTTGTCGGGTTTTCAAACCGATCGCGTATTCATGTTCACGGCTTCGACATCTTCGACGTTGTGTCTTTGCATGTCATTTTCTTCAAGGTGAGCCAGTGTTGATACCTTTGACATTTGTCATTTTTAAGTTATTTAAATTCATTCTACTCCTATTCTTAGTCCCGGTATCATTTTCGACATGTTTTAGTCTTTTACTTGTTTTTCTGCCGAATCAGTCGACCGGGAATTGACCGTGGGAGTGGAGGCGAATCTGACCTTGTAGCGTACAGATGCTATTCTAGTAAGTTTCTATCTCAATTTCGTGCCTTGATTCAAATTGGTTCATTGATTGGATCCCTGTTGTTGATTTGGTGGTTGTTTTGGTCTTTGTGGCTGTTTATGGACCTCATACGTGTGCTCGGGGTAATTTTTGGTCCAATGCACATACCGGGGGTGTCAATATAAGATTTGAGGTTGTTGTTGGAAAGCGTGACGATGTTCGTGCCGATAGCGTAGAGCCAATCGGAGCGTTTACGGGAAAGTACACACGTCAGCAAGGTGGGGAGAAAGTAATCGACATCGTCGGGGAGGCAAGCGTAGAATAATAATTATACATGCATGTGTGTAGGGTGCCCCAGACCCTACTAGAATGTCAAATAATCGACAATGGCTAAATCAAAATAAATTAATATTTTAATGTTGTGTCGGGTTTAATGGTTGTAGATTTATTGATAGTAATCCCGATACTTTAAGTTAGCGACTTTATGTTGATTGAGGTTGTCTGAACTGCATGCTTATGTGTTGTTTGACTTGTACATGATGATACATGATATTTGTTATACTTGGTATGCTGAACATGATTTTATGATTATTCTATTGGTATATGAGAATTGATGATTGACTGATTGTTATGACGAATATATATTGTATGGATGAGTTGAGAGTTAACACTGTGGTAATACCTTGAGACTGTGGCTTTGAGGCAGGGGATGTATGGGCATCCACTGTGAGAGTGTGAATGTGTAAGAAGGTTCCAATGTTAACTAAGGCGAAGTTTATTGCATTGCATTTTGCCAAGGTGGCGAGCCGTATGATTGGGAATCATACGAGGTTAGATGTACTCGAGTGCGAGTATGGTTTACGGAGGGGTCGGTCTGTGAACAGACCATGGGGATGCAAAACTTGACTAGGGAGACTCAGTGACCATTAGTTAGATCCTAATACGTCGTGTACCCCGGTAGAGCCTAGTTATCTCGATTTTACCATGAGTGTCCACGTCTAAGGTTGACTATCTGAGGTGACCTAGATACCTCTGATGGAGCTGAGCTCACAGAGTGATGCACTCTTATGGGTCATGACGAGAGTAAAAGTTGCCTAGACAAACTAATTGATATTCCTTAAGTGAAGAGGCTTGATAAGGAAACATTTCCTAAGCGGAGAAGCTTGATAAGGGAAACGTTCCCTAAGAAAAGAGGCTTGATAAGGGAATATCTCGAGGCTGAGACCCGGATGAGAGATATCGGTGGACATGCATAGGAGTGAGACTCCTTAGAGATTGATCTGAGAGTGAACTTTGAGGATGTACTGTGTTGGTGTGATTCGGAAGATGGTTGCCTATTACTTGCTGTATGTGTATATGTATATGTGATTATTATTCTATGTGTCCCCATCCCAATTTTCACGACCATGGTCTGTTGCTTATCTCCCTTCTTCCTTTATTCTTTCTATGTATGTTATCGACACGGTAGATGACCAGCAACCGCAAGGTGGAGACGACAGTGTGGAAGACCTACCGTGATAGCGAGGGCAAGGGTAGTTCTAGGCGCCCATATCGTCTGTGATATGGTTTTGTCTGATGCGCCAAATAGGTTGTGAGCCTCTGTGAGCTTATTTTGTATTTTGGATGCATTTTGAGAGGCGGGTTGGGTAGCTATAGGACTTTTCTCCTGTTTTCTGTGATCAGCTTATGTATTAGGTTCAGTTTAAGTTTGACAATGTCTGTATATGTTAGTAAGCCTAGGATCCCGCTGTTGGGATTTATCGTACCTGGGTGACAGACGTACTTATTATGTATATATAGCTTATGTGTGTTTTATTCCGTTGTGCATGTTTTAAACGAATTTAATTTTATCGTTTCCCCAAAGTAATTTATTTTCGTATGTATAATCGCGCTAACGTTAATACAACGGATTAAGGTTTAGTTAATTAGGATATCTTTAGTGGGACATCGGGGTGTCTCATCCTCCATAGGGTCTTCTCGTACGATCACATAAGAAATAAATACAACATACAGAATAATTTAGGGGATAAGAAACATTTCTATCATCAAAAGTAGAAAGGAATACATAACACATAATATAATAACAGTCAAAGACAAGCATCACACATAACTAACAATCATCCTCAATCATGATATCTTCCTCTACCCTTAACCTCATACGATTAAACCTTTATGCTAAAGTGGTCACTACCAATCCTGTCACACATCCTTCTTTAGAGATATGAGTTGAAATAGACAACTATAAACACGAGAAGGGGGGGGGGGGGGGGGTTGAATTGTGTTTATTAGAATTTAAAATAAAGTTGAAACCTTTTTTCACACAGAAGCTAGGTTCAGACAAGTGAGAGAACACTGCACAGACAGGTGACTTGTCTGATGAAATTTTAACAGAAAGACACATAAGCAGACAACTTGAAAACAAGTTTGATATTCCCACTTTTTAACCCCTTTATATAGAGAGTAGATAATATAATCAAAACAACTAAATAGTGTAAGGGAAGAGAGATTAACACAACTATTTATCCAGGTTCACTCTTCAACACAAAGAGCTACGTCCTGTATTGTTCGCACACCTAGCCTCTTCAGGCTCCAGGATAAGTATTCTTTGCACACCAAGCCTCTTCAGGCTCACTCAGGTTTGTTTGAGATGTTTGTTTGTAATAAATACAATCAGATAGACAGTTCTTTCACTAACACTCAGAGAGTGGATTAAATGTAAGATTAGGAAAGACTGCGTAATAACTTCAAATGATTGAAGAATACAGATTGACAGAATGAAGAAATAAATGCAGGGTAATGACTCTTTTTAATGTTGTGTGTTCTATCTGTTCATCTTCAATGACTTCTGTATTTATAGCCTTCAAGCATTTAAGATCCGTTAGCGACATTCCTTCAAATGCTGGCTTCAAGCAGAGCTTCATTAAATGCAATAGAGTCGTTTTGGGCAGCCATTAATGCAATAGGAACGTTGGTTGTACTCTAACATGAAGGATCGTGGATTTATGCATCGAGCAGTAGCCAAATCAGACACATTTCCCTTTTCGTTTAATAACCAAGAGTACTAGGGAATAAAGTATGTTGGAAACATTCTTTAACAAGACTCCATCTCCGATTTCCTAGGTTGCTTGTGAGAATGACTTCTGACTTTTCTTGATAAGCATGAGATTAATAAAAAGAGAGCTTCAGAGTCTTCTGCATGAGGGGACAGCTTCCAAAAGTTATTTGTACTTGGGTTCTTCATCGAAGAACCTCGGACAAGTATAGGAACTTATCAGAAGACACGTTGAAACTTCAATGCAAAATGTCAATAATCCTAGTCAGCAGACATGTTGACTTTTGCTTTTCCAAACAGGTGGTCATCTATGTGGGCAGACAGGTGAGAAGGTGACTTCTTACAATTTTGATCTGTACACTGGGTAGACAGGTTAGCAACCAATACAAAGGTTAATTAAATCATTAACCAATGTTTAGTTTTCATCAAAACTTAGGGAAATGCAGACCAGACATTTTAGAGACTTAACAATCTCCCCCTTTTTGATGATGACGAACATTCAGATGATTTAATGAACCTTAGATAAAAACAACAGAAAAGAAAATAGGATTTAGACAAGTTGAAATTTTCTTAGCCAGAGGGGTTGTGCAGACAAGTGCACTTAGGGTCACTTAGCACAATATCAGAGTTATATAAATGATCAGAGATGTACAAGTTCCTACTTAAAGACAAGTTCCATTTTAACTTGTTTTTACTTTTTACTTAGACATCTTATCCTTACTTACTTTACATCATTTAATCATCTTAACCTTACTTACTTTCTCCCTCCTTTTGTCAACAACCAAAAAGAATAATTAAGATACTGAAAAGTAAGGAACAGAAAAGATAAAGGATAAACAATATTTATTTTATTCATCATAAGCATCACAGTACAAGGCAACATTTACACACAACTACCTAGGCTGACTAAAAGGCAAAAATAAAGCTTATACTCTCTTTTATAAAAGCATCCTAGCATGCCTTTCTTCATCCAGCTGTTTTATGGTTTCATCTACCTGATCGTGAAGCAAGTTGAAGCTATGTAAATCCACCATTTAAGGGGTGGAGGCTTCTACTGTCAGACTTGTTGGAGCAGCAGACTGATCTGAGTACCAGGGCAAGGCTAAGATAGGAGGTGCCTTGGGCATAGGGAAGGGTGAGGAAATACGGGGAAAGACAAGTTGATGAAGGGTTCTATATTAAAAGAAGGGAAGAAAAGCTAACTTGAATAGAGGTCTGATTCTAATAAGGTCTGTATTAGGAGATGAGAAGACACAAGAAAGTCTCTCAGACAGAGATAGGCGGGTGACTCTTATCTGGATTGGAGGGGGAAGAGGTTGTTGGGCTAAGACAGAAGGGGGTAGGGGTAACAAGGAATCAATATGACAAAATAAAGAGTTTGATCCTGTTACCAACAAAAAGAAGTACCTAGACCTATTAGGTAACATCACAACAGAGGCAGGATAGTGAGTCCTTGCAATTGTTCTAATGAACAAGACAATAGGGGGATAAAAGAAAATCTCCCTACATGGATTCAGGATATGAGGTGGAGGAGAAGGAATGACAAACAGATGAGAGACACTTGCAGTCATAAGAGATTGCAGGTCATACACAAAAAGACTAGGTGATATGCCAGCTTGTTCTTTGGGAGTTGAGTCCCTGTGAACAACTGTGTACTGACATATATTAGACACAACATCATAGGTTGATGTTTGGGTTTGGTGAGAAGAGACAAGTGAAGAGAAGGGAGACACTATAGATAGGGGTTGGACAGATAAAGCAGGTGGAGAAGAAATAGAAGGGTTTAAGATACCTTGGTGAGAGGGAGAAGATGGTTTAGAAGGGATGGATGACATGACCAGCTAATCTTCTGACAGCTTCAGCTTCTTCCTTGACATAGAAGGGGACATAGTGTCAAGCTCAGGGTGGACAACTGTCTGTGTTCAAACAGACAGGTTTTCAATAGTTGCAGCAGCAACCTCAACCTCTGCAGCTTGATCTTCTGCAGGAACTTCTACCCTCTCAGTAGATGCCACAAAAGGCACTGGGTAGCCAAACCTTCTCTTTCCTGGAATAAGTCCCAAATCGAGAGTCTCCTTCTCCTTGGGTTTCTCCAAGGGTCTTGTTGTCTGCTCCCCCTGAGCAGATACTTCCTCTTTGCTAGGTGCAGACTCCACTTGTCCGACCTTGGCAAAGGTCTTCACCAGCCTTCTTCTTTTGCTGGGTTGAGCAGACTTAGCTTTTGATGCCACAACATCCCTTGGTAGAGATTGATGGCTTCTGTAAAGCAAGCCTCTGGTCCTGTTTGGCCACCTTTCCAGCAGGCTTCCAAATTCTTTCAGAGATGGAAATATCTGACTCATCAGTCGAGACCACTGGTTCCTCCTTCAGCTTCTGCCCAGTAGCAGGCTTCTTCTTCTTTTTCTTATTTTCCTTCTTGTCTGCTTCCTCATCTTCTAGAGGGATACCCTTTATGTTCATCATAGACAAGTTCTTCCTGTCAATAGGAAAGGACATGTCTATGAAGTGAGCATCACTGGGGACAAACAACTTGTTCCTAAAGAGTCTTGTCAACAACATTCCATAGAGGTAGGTCTACATGTTGGTCCTCTTGATAAGTGATTCAAGGTAGATGTAGACGAGGTCATTGATGTCCACCTTGATTCTGTGAATCAAGTGGTACAGGTCAAACCTGTCCATCTTATTCACACTGTCTCGTGATCCTTTCCTATGCATCACGCATTCCAGCAGCAACTTATGCATGAATCTGCACTTCACCACCATGCGCACATGCTTCAAGTTCTCAG
The DNA here is from genome assembly GCA_030762895.1 of Sophora flavescens. NCBI lineage: Eukaryota > Viridiplantae > Streptophyta > Magnoliopsida > Fabales > Fabaceae > Sophora > Sophora flavescens. Next base: position 181,843,382 of record CM061063.1, read on the forward strand.
GGTTGGGAACACCATACAGAGCAATGTTAACATTCTCTGTTCCTACCTCATCCTCTCACTCAAGTCTGAAACCAACGCCAATTCTAGGGCATTTTGGTGACGATCTCCAGATATCTGATGTGGAAGAGAAGAGTGGTATCTATCACTCGAGCACGAAAGCTCTTGGTTCCATCAAGCTTGCTTGTGATAACCACAACACATGTCCATAATTCTCGGACAAGCTTGGGATGAACCAGCTCCTTTATATGAAAGAAGGAGGTCCACTTGGAGTATTCCAACTCCTCCGTGACATCCATTCCCCATTTCCTCATCTGTTGAAGGTCCACAGTCTTCCCAGCCAGGATTTTCTCCACATCAGAGAGCTTCATGTTGTACTTATCATCTATTTCTTATGAGGAAAGATGCTTTGATGGTGCCGTTTCTGAGAGAAAGAGTTCTAGGGTTTTGGAAGAGAGAAGGGTTTGACAGAGGAGAAGATGAAGACGAAGAGATTTTTAGAGTTTGAAAACATAAAGGTTGAATCTTTCTGACTCTTTGCCTTTTATAGTCATTAAGGCAGGAGAGAGAAATAAAACATTTTTAATTTTAAAATGGCACGATTTACGTGGGGAATTACAGCGCCTACTTTTGACATTATGAAAACATGTTTTCAAGATAAAAAATGCCATGCACATGATTAGCTTCAGATTAATAAATGGTATTAAATAATTAACAACCATTTTAAAAAAAACGGTTGAGTTCTATCATTATGACTCAGCATGGTCAGACAGGTAACATAGACAGGTGATATAAAAACAGAAGACATGTAGCATAGACAGGTTGTTTATCAGACATGCCATTCAACAATGTAATACATGCTTAGATTATCTCTAATAAATAAAAACCTTTCTTCTGCTAATGGTTTTGTGAAAATATTATCCCATTGATTTTCAATTTTAACAAACTTAATATCAAAGATACCTTTCTGAACATAATCCCTTATAAGCTGATGTTTGATTTCAATATGCTTAGCCTTAGAATGCTGAATTGAATTTTTAGTTAAGCACATGGCACTAGAATTATCATACCACACTGATATGTTATGCTCATAAATAGAGTAATCCTCAAGTTTATGTTTTACCCATAAGAGTTGAGAGCAGCAACTAGCAGCTGAAATGTATTCTGCCTCAGCAGTAGACAAGGCAATAGTTGTCTGCCTCTTGCTTGACCAGGAGACTAGGCTTGCTCCAATGAAGTGACATCCTCCACTAGTGCTTTTTCTTTCTATTCTGTCTCCAACAAAATCAGCATCACAGAATCTTACTAATTTGTATTCTTTTGATCTTAGATACAACAAACCAAGATTAGTAGTCCCAAGCAAATATCTAAATATTCTTTTAATAGCTTTAAGATGAGATTCTCTTGGGTCATATTGGAATCTAGCACACATAAAGACACTAAACTGAATGTCAGGTCTGCTTGAAGTTAAATACAGTAGAAAGCCAATCATACCTCTGTAGACAGTTTGGTCTACCTTTTTTTACCTTCATCATCTTTGCTTAGTTTTGCAATGGGTTGTGATGGGTCACGAATCCGCAAGTGTACGACTTCGTCGTCAAGTAATAAAAAGATCGATCCCATAGAGACTGTGATCTCAAATAACAATTAATTACTAAATCAATTAAACTGGACTATAAAAGATAAAGATTAGATTTGGTTTTTAAAGGATTAACTAACAATTCAAATATTTAAAATGCAATCAAACAAAATAGGAAAGTAAATCAAATAGGGGTTTTTCAAATTCAAAAGAGATTTCCAGGAATTGGGTTACCAACAAGACTGCTCATGTTACTAAATTGATTACCTCTCTTGTTAATTATTGAAATTTGCTTTGAAGATGAATTTATCCAAAATAAGTCAATGTTCAGTCTCGGGATACAAGAACCGTGCCCAATTAAACCAACCCCTACTCTCGTGGTAATTGAATTTAAATTGAACCCTTTAAGATTTGTGACAATTCGTGAACCCTCGAAGGACCGCTTCTAACTCTTGTGATTTAAGTCCTAAGTTCAATCCCTATAGATCCAATACCTAAGTTCACCGCTAGGTTCCTCCTTAGAGTATCTATGACATGCAAATAAGTGCACACCAGATTCACAAGTAATTCATGCAATAGGAATCAAATCGAAAGTAAACTGAAATTAACAAGAAGTAAAACGTCAATTCATAACATAAAACAAAACTTGGGCATAGCCCCAATCCCTAGAAATAAAAACGACTACTAGAGCATTGCCATGTTCATAGAAATCTTGATTAACAAAAGCATTAAAAAAACCTAAGAGAGAAGAAGAAATTGAGAAAAAGAGAAATCCTAGTTTTTGCCTAAGGTAGCAGCCCCCTGCGATCCCTATTTTCGAGCCTTAGAGTCCTATTTATAAAGTAGGTTAACTTGAATCCCAAGAAATTGCAAAATCAGATCAAATCAGGTTTTAAAATTCCAGATATTGCGCGTCACTACCGTGATGCCTGTCACGGCCAGACCGTGACAGATTCTGTCTTGGAAAACTTGGCACTGATGGCTTGTCACGGCCTCTCCGTGACAGGGTCTGACTTTTTCGTTCTTTTCTTTTCAGCCTTGCTCGATCATGGCCGTGATGGCTGTCACGGCTAGGCCGGGATGGGCTCTATTTGGCTCAGTTTTCTTGCTTTTCAAGCTCCATCTTCATGCAAGCTCCATCATGGTTGATCTTGAACATTTTAATCTTCAATTCCTGTACAAAAACAACACAAAACCGCCTTACTCGTTCCAAGGTAAAAACTAACAAAAATCAAATTAAAAATGCCTAAACTACATGAAAATTAATGTAATATGATAAAGAAATACGAGGTGTAATCACACTCATCAAACTACCCCAAGCTTAAGATTTTGCTTGTCCTCAAGCAATAACCAAGGCCAGACAAGATAAACAATCAGAGCATGGACAATGAACCAAGAACCCGAGTAATAAATCCAAGTAATAGGAACATCCAAATAAGTACCCAGGAGACAATCAATTTCAAGTCCAATTAGAAGCTTAGGTTCCCTAAATTCATATCTCTCACTAATTCGGGCACTCTTCTCACCTCACTCAAGTGTTTAAGGGTATATGACAATTCGCTCAATTTCCTCAAGGAAGGCATTCTACCATAAGCTTGACTATTAACCAAATCTCTACTTTATTATTGAAAACAAATAAGAATCAAGAGGTCTTTTGTTTTAGTTGTAATGGGGCCATGGGATTAATATTTAGGTGGGGAAACCATGAAAAAGAACATTCAAGAAGGCTAACAAAATATAAAACAATGCCAAGACAACCTTCTAAAATACCTTTTTGGGCTTTAATTCACTTTTCCACATTTCCTTTTTTTTTTTCCATTCTTTTTTTTATTTTTTATTTCTCATTCCCTTCTCCATTTTTTTTTGTTTATTTTATTTTAGTTTTTCAATTTGGAGAAGGGGAGATTTCCAACTTAAGAGAAATATTTTTCTAACTTTTTCATCCCACAATTTTATTTTTCAAACTACCTTTTTTCCCTTTTTGCAACACTTTAAAAGGTGTCATACCAAGCATCATTCATCAAAATAAATCAAGGTACCAAGAAAAGCATTTTATTCTTTTAGGCTCAAAACTAGGCAACTAAGGGATATCATTTAATCAGTCAAAGCTCAGAAGGCCGGAAAAATACCTAGTGCCTCAATCATTTTCAAATATGTTTTAAAAAAATTATAAGTTTCAAAACGGTTTCAAGTCAAGTTCTAGAGAATACAATACAAGAGGAATAAAACACTCAATCATAAAGAATGGGGTAGATTTAGTGAGTACCCCTTTCAGGCTCAAAAATCTCACATTTAGTAGTTTAAAATCAATGAGAAACACAAATCTAAGGAACCAAATGCTAATTATCAACTATCAGAAGATCATCTCAAGCATTTTTATTTTTAGCCTATCATAAGAATACGAAAATTGGGTTAAAAAATTTACTGTCTCAATTCATTTGGCGCAAAGTTCTCACAATTGGATGCATACTCTAAGCAAGGGGAAATCTAATCATGTGATTATGCAAAACTACACCTATATGAATGCAACATGAAAAATGAAAAAATATGAAAAAATGCAAAAATACCCATACCCCAAGCTTAAAAACTTACATTGTCCCCAATGTAAATAATCAAGTCAGAGAGAGGAGAAAAATGGAACAACTCACCGAGGTGGTGGAGGGTGCTGGCTCACATGCCAGTCAAAGAGGTGTTGGAAGACGTGTCACGGCCGTGACGTTCATCACGGCTAGGCCGTGATCAATTTTATTCTGTTGGGCTCCTTCGCTACACGCCCGTGATGGCTATCACGGCTGGGCCGTGATAAATATTGACTTCCTCCTTTATCACATCACGCCCGTGATGGCTATCACGGCCTAGGCGTGATGCCTTCTGGTTTCCAGCTTCTAGCCCTTCACGACCGTGATCCTAGTCACGGCTAGGCCGTGATCTCCACTGACTTTATTTTTTCATGCCTTTTTTCTCTTCCTGCCTTCATAACCTGAAAATACTTGGCAAAACCATCAATTAGTGATCTTTATTCTCTTAATATTCTCAAATTATTCAAAAACAAAATTCAAATACAAATTAAAAAGGGAAAGAAAACTTGGGTTGCCTCCCAAGAAGCACTTATTTACGGTCTTAAGATTGACCATACTCCCTTGGATCAACCGGGATAAGATGGACTTGGAAGTGAAAGAACAACTTTCTTCCAAGGAAGTCCTTCAAAGAGCCTATTTTGTTCATATGGCCACATGCGCTTTCACTTTGCTATTTTCACTTTGAGTTTCATGGCCTTACTTCATTCCGGCGGAAGTTTTAACTCCACATGTTGAGCAGCTCCGATTTCATCATTATTTGGTACATCATTTGTCATGAAAAGTTTGGGAGTTGCTTCCATGTTAAGCTCTTCCTTCACCTTTGGAGGCATTATCTCAATCCTGCACACATGACTCTCAAAAGGAAGGTTGTTATATGAGTTAGTCAAATCAAAATCCACCCTACCTTCCTCTACATTAGAGGAGAGCTTACCATTTTTTACATCTATTATTGCTCCAGCTGTGGCCAAGAATGCCTTTCCAAGAATGATAGGGAATTTAGAAATCGCGTTCATATCCAACACCATGAAATCGGTAGGAATGAAAAATTTCCCTACCTTAATGGGAACATTCTCTAATATGCCTATAGGAGTTTTAGTTGAGCCATCCGCAAATTGTAAAGAGAACTTGGGTGGACTCAATTCCTTGGTTCCTAACCTCTCAAAGATGGTATGTGGCATCAAACTCGCACTAGCCCCTAAGTCACATAAGGCTTGGTCTATTTTTAATTCTCCAATTGAGCAAGCAATAGAGAAACTTCCTGGATCTTTTAGTTTAGGAGGCATATTAGTTTTTATCACGACATCATGCTCCTCAATTAAGCTCTTATTTTCTTTTTCTACTTGCATTTTCTTGACCAACCTTTGTGGGAAAGGTATTGGGGGTTGGTAAGGTGGTGGAGGGACATACTTTGGCTCTATCTCTTCATGTTCACTCATGTCCTCCTCACATTCCACATTCTTTTCAACTACCCCAAGTTTATCATCCCTCAAGTATGCAGCATTACAGTGCTCATTGGGATTAACTTCAGGTTGTCCTGGGAACGTACCCTTAGTTCTAGAATATGTACTAGCTTGTTGGGCAATCTGAGTTTCTAACATCTTGTTATGGATGGCTAAGTTGTCTACCTTAAATGTTAACTCTTTTATTGCCTCATTGACTGCCCTACCATGTTGCCTAAACTCTTCATTTTGCTTTGTTTGAGTTTCAACAAAATTTTCCAAAAGATACTCAAGTTTAGACTTTTGTACCTGAGGATACCCCGATGCAGGTTTCCTATTACCTCGGCCTTCCTGGAATTCGTGGTTCAACGTGTTGTTGTAGTTCCCGTAAGAGAGATAAGGATTATTCTTCCTCACTTGGTTGTAAGGATTTGGAGGAGCATAGTTTGGCAACTTCGGGTTCGTGTCATAGAAGTTGTGACAAGAGTTCACTTGTTCCCCCGAAGGACCGGATCCAGGAGCAATACCATATGGGCACTCCATTATGTCATGTCCCTGCATTCCACAAATCTCACAAACAACATTAGTAGCACCTATTGAACTCACATTAGCCTTTTCAAGCTTATCAAAGCGTTTATTCAATGAGTCAAATTTAGACATAATTAGATCAGTGCTATTCATTTCAAACTTACCCCCCGAAAGCTTTCTCGAGTTATTACCTCTTTCCGAACCCCATTGGTGATAGTTGGTGGCTATGTTTTCAATAATATTGAACGCTTTAGTCAGTGGTCTATTCATAAAGGCTCCACCAGCTGCGGAGTCAAGTGACACCTTCGAAGAGTAATCCAATCCGATGTAGAAGGTATGCACTAACAACCACCTCTCGAGTCCATGATGTGGGCAAGACTCTAGCAATCCTTTGTAACGATCCCAAGCTTCGGATAAGCATTCTCTGTCCTTTTGGAAGAAGCCGGTGATCTGAGTTCGTAGGTAAGCAGTCTTGGATGGAGGGAAGAATTTCTCCATGAATGTCTGCTCTAGTTGGTCCCAAGTTGACAAAGAATTAGAGGGTACTTGCTTCAACCAAGCTTTTGCCTTTCCAGTTAGAGAGGAGGGGAATAACCTCAAGCGAATAGCATCAATCGGGGCACCTTGAATTCTTATTGCATCAGTGAACTCCAAGAATGTCTCCACATGATCAGTCGAGTCCTCCGAGGGTAATCCTCCAAATTGATGTTGCCTAATCATGCCAATTAACAGAGGTGGTACAGTGTAGTTCTCCACCTCAATTTCTGGCCTAGCAATCCCAGTTCGCAAACCCCTAGCATTTGGGGCTGCATAGTCCTTCAGTGGTTTGGTATCTGGTATATTCGCCATGAGTGGAATGGGAATCAACCTTTCTCTCGTACTTTGTCTTTGTAGTCCCCCACGTCTATGAAAGGTCCTTTCGATTTCGGGGTCAACTTCAATAAGATTTCCGAGACTTTGGGATCTTCGCATAAGAGAGAAAAATTCCTGCAAAGAGAGAGGTAGATACACTAGAAAAAGAAAAGAGATAAACGAAAAAAAGAAAATTTAATATATATATATATATAAAAGTCCAAAAAAATCAATTTAAAAATTTATTTGAAATTCAAGAAAGCACAGTCCCCAACAATGGCGGCAGAAACTTGATGGGTCACGAATCCGCAGGTGTACGACTTCGTCGTCAAGTAATAAAAAGATCGATCCCACAGAGACCGTGATCTCAAATAACAATTAATTACTAAATCAATTAAACTGGACTATAAAAGATAAAGATTATATTTGGTTTTTAAAGGATTAACTAACAATTCAAATATTTAAAACGCAATCAAACAAAATAGGAAAGTAAATCAAATAGGGGTTTTTCAAATTCAAAAGAGATTTCCAGGAATTGGGTTACCAACAAGACTGCTCATGTTACTAAATTGATTACCCCTCTTGTTAATTATCGAAATTTGCATTGAAGGCGAATTTATCCTAAGTAAGTTAATGTTCCTTCTCGGGATACAAGAACCGTACCCAATTAACCCAACCCCTACTCTCGTGGTAATTGAATTTAAATTGAACCCTTTAAGCTTTGTGACAATTCGTGAACCCTCGAAGGACCGCTTCTAACTCTCGTGATTTAAGTCCTAAGTTCAATCCCTATAGATCCAATACCTAAGTTCACCGCTAGGTTCCTCCTTAGAGTATCAATGACATGCAAATAAGTACGCACCAGATTCACAAGTAATTCATGCAATAGGAATCAAATCGAAAGCAAACTAAAATTAACAATAAGTAAAACGTCAATTCATAACATAAAATAAATATTGGGCATAGCCCCAATCCCTAGAAATAAAATGACTACTCGAGCATTGCAATGTTCATAGCAAGCTTGATTAACAAAAGCATAAAAAAAACCTAAGAGAGAAGAAGAGAAATCCTAGTTTTTTCCTAAGGTAGTAGCCCCTTGGGATCCCTATTTTCGAGACTTAGAGTCCTATTTATAGAGTAGGTTAACTTGAATCCCAAGCAATTGCAAAATCAGATCAAATCAGGTTTTAAAATTCCAGATATTGCACGTCACGGCCGTGATGCCTGTCACGACCAGGCCGTGAAAGATTCTGTTTTGGAAAACTTGGCACTGATGGCCTGTCACGGCCGTGATGGCCATCACGACTTGGCCGTGACAGGTTCTAACTTTTCGTTCTTTTCTTTTCAGCCTTGCTCGATCATGGCAGTGATGGCTGTCACGGCTAGGCCGTGATGGGCTCTGTTTGGCTCTGTTTTCTTGCTTTTCAAGCTCCACCTTCATGCAAGCTCCATCATGGTTGATCTTGAACATTTTAATCTTCAATTCCTGCACAAAAACACCACAAAACTGCCTTACCCGTTCCAAGGTAAAAACTAACTAAAATCAAATTAAAAATGCCTAAACTACATGAAAATGCATGCAATATGATAAAGAAATATGAGGTGTAATCACATTCATCAGGTTGCATGGGAGTTTTCTTTAGTTTGGCACTTTCCATTTTGTATTTTTTGAGCATCTCCTTGGTATACTTTTGTTGATGGATGTAGATTCCATCACTTGTCTGTTTGATTTGTAATCCAATGAAGAACTTTAATTCTCCCATCATGCTCATCTTAAATTCTGCTTGCATTAGCTTGGAAAATTCCTTGCACAGCTTTTCATTAGTTGCTCCAAAAATAATATCATCAACATATATTTGGACTATAATAAAATTATCTTTAGAACTTTTCTTAAAGAGGGTAGTGTCTACTTGTCCTCTAGTAAATCCATTATGCATGAGAAAAGAACTAAGTCTATCATACCATGCTCTAGGTGCTTGCTTCAAACAATATAATGCCTTTTTAAGTTTGAAAACATGATTTGGTTTATCAGTATCTTCAAAACCAGGAGGTTGTTTAACATACAATTCTTCTTCAATTATACCTTTTAGAAAAGAAATTTTTACATCCATTTGAAAAAGAGTGATTTGGTGTTGTACAACATATGACATTAGTATGCGGATAGCTTCTATTCTAGCTACAGGTGCAAAGGTTTCAGTATAATCAATACCTTGTTGGTTATAGCCTTGAGCTACTAACCTTGCCTTATTTCTGACAACCTTGCCATCCTTATCCAATTTGTTTCTGAAGACTCATCTTGTTCCAATAACATATTTGTTTTTGGGTCTTGAGACAAGTGTCCAGACATCATTTCTGGTAAACTGGTTGAGTTCTTCTTGCATAGCAAGAATCCAGCTTTCATTCTCAAGAGCTTCTTCAATGTGTTTTGGCTCTAATTCTGACATAAAGGCCACATTGGTTGCTTCTCTTAAAATGGATCTGGTTCTGACTCCTTCTGAGGGATTTCCAATAATAAGATTCTTAGGATGATGAGTTTTGAACTTACAGTCCCTTTTGAGATCATCATGAAGATCTTGACTTATCTACTGACTTGTCTGTTGACTCGTTTGCTGACTCGTCTACTCCACTTGTTTGTCTGGCTCAATCACAGGTTCTGTCTTGGTCATATCAGGTTGTTGGCTTTCTGATTTTTTATATCAAGACCTTTAAGATCATCTTCTAGATCTGATAGTTCCTTATCAGTCTTTAATGAACTTAACATTAACATATTCTTCAATATCAAAAGTTCTGGAATTGTAAATTCTAAATGCTTTAGACATTTCAAAATATCCTACAAAAACACCTTTATCTACTTTGGAATCAAACTTTCCAAGTTGATCCTTAGTATTTAGAATGAAGCATTCACAACCAAATGCATGAAAATAAGATATGTTGGGACTTTTACCTTTCCACAATTCATAAGGTGTCTTCTTTAGAAAAGGCCTAATAAGTATTTTGTTTTGTACATAACATGCAGTGTTTACTGCTTCTGCCTAGAAGTACTTAGGGAGGTTATTCTCATTGAGCATAGATCTAGACATCTCTTGCAAAGATATGTTCTTTCTCCCAACCACTCCACTTTGTTGTGAAGTTCTAGGAGCAGAGAAATTGTGAGATATCCTATTCTCCTCACAGAACTGTCTAAACTGCTCATTTTCAAATTCTCCCCCATGGTCACTTCTAAGTGTAGAGATACAGAAACCCTGTTCATTTTGTACTCTTTTGTAGAATACCGAGAAAGCCTTAAAAGACTTATCCTTGTGGGTTAAGAAGTGTACCCATGTAAATCTAGAGTAGTCATCAACTATGACAAATCCATATTTTCTTGCAGCCAGGCTAGCAACACTAACTGGTCCAAACAGATCCATATGTAACAACTGAAGAGGTCTAGAGGTTGATACTTGGTTTTTAGATTTGAAAATTTATTTTATCTGTTTACCTCTCTGACATGCATCACACAAGACATCTTTCTTAAAACTAATATCAGGAAATCCTCTCACAAGGTTATCCTTTTTCATTTTAGAAATTAGTTTCATACTAGAATGTCCTAGTTTCTTATGCCATAACCATCTTTCATCCTCTTTAGACATCAGACAGTTTACACTTTGATCTGAGAGATCAGTCAGTTCAATCTTATACAGATTTTGTTGCCTTTTAGCCGAAAATAGAGTTTTGCCACTATAGTCTTTAAGTATGTATAAATCCTTGGTAAAGGAGACATCAAATCCATTCTCACATAATTGACTTATGCTAAGCAAATTATGTCTTAATCCTTCAACCATAAGAACATTAGATATAGAGGGAAGAGGGGGTTTACCAACCACCAATAGTACCAATGCCTATAACCTTCCCTTTCTGATTGCCTCCAAAGGCAACATATCCTCCTTTCTTAAGTTGTAGGTCTAGGAACATAGACCCGTCTCTTGTCATGTGTCGTGAGCAACCACTGTCCAGGTACTAGCAGTGGTATTTTCTTTGTCCTATTAAGGACATCTGCAACAAAAATTATTTGGTCTTTAGGTACCCATAATTTTCTGGGTCCTTTTTTGTTAGTTCTAGGAGTCTATGAAGACTTCCTTCTCTTCTCATGGATACACTTAGACATAACATGTTCAGTTTTTCCACATAAGTTACTGACAGGTATGGATTTAATTATTGTTGACTTAACAGACACTTTAGAAGTTTTAGTTGATACTTTATGATGTGTCTGATGGACATATCCAATACATTCTTTGTTAAGGAAGTGTCTCTGACAGCCAAGCAGCTTAGTCAGATTGTCTCTTGCCATTAACAAATTTGGCAAGATCAGAAGTGAGCTCTTCCACTTTCTGTTGAAGTTTTTCAACTTCTTCAGATTGTGATGTTTCACTTGAGATCTTAGCTTCATCAGACTTTTCAGTCTTCAGTTCACTGTTCTCTTTGGCCAGTTTCTCACTCTCTTGAGATTTCTGCTTATGCTCACTGATGAGATTTACATACTCTCTCTTTAGGGATTTAAAGGCCTTAGATAAGCAGTTGGATTCCTCCAGTAACTCCTCATAGGCATCAAGTAATTCCTCATAGTCAGAATGTACCTCATCATCTGAATCTGAGTCAGTGTTGGCCATCAGACAGAGATTAGCTTCTTCCTCTGTCTCTTCATCAGAAGATGTTAACTCCAGATCCTCCCAAGTAGCCATCATCCCTTTCTTCTTATTTTTTAAGAACTTCATAAAATGGGCTTTCTTAAGTTGAGGACATTCAGCTTTGATGTGACTAGGCTTCTTGCACTCATAGCAGACAATTGAACTCTTGTATGTTGAAGTGGATTCTTTGAAGTTCTTGTCCTTGTTGAACTTTCTGAATGGCTTATCTTTTCTGTAAGAGAAGCTTTATCTTCCTGGTTAGGAGAGACAACTCTTCATCACTTTCAGAATCCTCGGGTTCAGACAGGTCAGCATCACTAGATGACTCGTCTGTCTTCAGAGGCTTGGAAGCTTTTACTGACTTTTGATCAGCCTTTAGAGCAATTGACTTGCCCTTCTTTGTAGCAATTTCATCTCCAAGTTCTTGCTCATGAACAGTGAGTGTACCAAGAAGTTCATCCATAGTCAAGGTAGTAAGATCCTTGGCTTGGGAAATAGCAGTGACCAAAGTTCTCCACTGTTTAGGTAGACTCCTTAGTATCTTTCCAACCTTCTCATCATTCGTGTAAATTTTGCCAAGAGATTTTAGGTCATTGATGATAGTTTGGAATCTTCCTATCATCAGAGCAACATATTCTCCTTCCTCCATGAGGAACGGTTCATACGTTCTGACAAGTATGGTAATTTTTTATTCTTTGATTTTGGCTGTTCCTTCATGTGTGACAGTGAAAGTATCCCATATTTCTTTAGCAGAATCACAAGCACAAACCTTTTCAAATTCTTCAGGAATGAGAGCACAAATGATGTTGTATCTGGCTTTGTGGTTCAACTCCTATTTTGTCTTTTCTGCAGGGGTCCACTGAGCTTTTGGCTTGTCAGTGTCGTCATCATTTTTAGGAATGCATGGACCATCAGTGATGACTTCCCAGAGATCAGAGTTTGTAGATAGAATGAACCATTGAAATCTATCTTTCCAATAGTTGTAGATTTCGCCATTGAAGAATGAAGGTCTGGTAAGGGAAGCTCCTTCAGTCTGGTGACTTCCACTTGAACTAGCTCTAGCAGTCATGTCTATTCTTCAGGACCTTTACCTCTACACTGTTAGATGCTCAACCCAGAGGCTGAGCTCTGATACCAACTAAAATAGAAGGGGGGTTGAATTGTGTTTATCAGAATTTAAAATAAAGTTGAAAACTTTTTGCACACAAAAGCTAGGTTCAGGAAAGTGAGAGAACACTGCACAGAAAGGTGACATGTATGATAAAACTTTAACAAAAAAACACACAAGTAGACAACTTGAAAACAAGTTTGATATTCACACTTTTTAACCCTTTTAGTTAGAAAGCAGATAATATAATCAAAACAACTAAAGAGTGTAAGGGAAGAGAGATTAACACAGCTATTTATCCAGGTTTACTATTCAACACAAAGAGCTACGTCCAGTACTTGGAAGTACGAAGTTTTATCCACTATAACTGATCAGGTTACATACTCCAAGTATTTTCTGCACACCTAGCCTCTTCAGGCTCCAAGACAAGTATTCGTTGCACACCTAGCCTCTTCAGGCTCACTCAGGTTTGTTTGAGAAGTTTATTTGTAATAAATACAATCAGATAGACAGTTATTTCACTAACACTCAGTGGATTAAATGTAAGCTTAGGAAAGACTGCGTAATAACATCAAATGATTGAAGAATACAGATTGAAAGAATGAAGAAATAAATGCGCAGAGTAATGACTCTTTTTAATGTTGTGTGTTCTATCTCTTCATCTTCAATTACTTCTGTATTTATATCCTTCAAGCATTTAAGATCCGTTAGAGACAATCCTTCAAATGTTGGCTTCAAGCAGAGCTTCATTAAATGCAATAAAGTTGTTCTGGGTAACCATTAATGCAATAGGAATGTTGGTTGTAGGGTCCAACTTGTTAGAGCTATTATTTTTGGAATGATTGCATATAGTTTTCATGTTTACTCTCTACCTAAGTCTTTGTTAAACCAAGTTGACACTTGCATAAGGAATTTTATTTGGTCTGGTCAAGTTGGTTGTAGAAAAATTGTAACCGTTTCTTAGTTCAAAACTTGCACTGCATATGTGGATGGTGGACTGGAATTGAGATCTGTTAAGTCTCTAAATGAAGCCTCTATGTTGAAAATTGCTTGGGAGGTACTCTTTTCCTCCAAACAATGGGCTAGTTTCTTGAGAAGCAGGTTTTTGAGAAACTCTAAGCCTATTCCCTATCATATTCAATCCTCTGTATGGGCTGGAATTAAGCCTTAAATTCCAATTGTCATGAGTAATACATGCTGGTTATTGGGAATGGTAGAAATATTAATTTCTGGTATGATCTTTGGCTAGATGATAACAACTCTGTTTTATCTCTTCTTAACATTCCCAGTTCCTTGGGTTTGAATGCTAAAGTTGCTGATTTTATTAAAAATGGATCTTGGTTTTTTCCTGATTACATGATAAGTAAATTTCCTAATGTAGTGTCTACTACTAAAAACATGGTTATCCCCTTCAACCCGAATGTGGATAAACCTTGTTGGAAAACCTGAGTCTGGGGAACTGACTTTTAAGGAGGCTTACCTATGGTTCAAGCCCATTTCTAACTCATGCTCATGGGGGAAATTGATTTAGAAAAACCGTATCCCACCATCTAGATCTTTCATATTATGGAGAGCTATACATGGAAAAATGCCAGTTCATGAAGAACTTAAAAAGAGAGGATGTAAATTGGCTTCTATGTGTTGCTCATGTGTTATTGCTGAAGAGAGTTCCAATAACTTGTTTCTTAATTGTTCTTATGCTCTAGAAATTTGGAAATGGCTTTCATATATGCTGCATTTCAATATTGTCTTATCATCTTTCATCAGTTTGTTATCAATCTGTGATAATCAATGTAGTGCTCAACTGCAAGATGTGTTTGTTTCTGCCATTGTTCATGCTATTTGGGCAATTTGGTTTGTTAGAAATAAATGCAGGTTAGAGGGCTCCAAGATGCATCCTCGGTTAGCATGTAACATGATTTCAGCTGCAGTTTCTATAACAGGGAAGCTATCTTCAAAAACCTGTTTCAGTTCTAATAAAGATTTAACAATTCTAAATGATTTTTCTGTCGATATAGATTTCAGCAAAGCTCCTAAAATCAAGGAAGTTATATGGCTGAATCCTATTTACAACTAGTTCAAAGCCAATTCTGATGGAGCAACTCTTGGGAATCCTGGAAAATCAGCTTGTGGAGGCATCTTTCGTGATTGGAAGGCTGCTGCTTGTGGATGCTTTTCAGCAAACTTAGGATCTTCAACCTCGGTGTTTGCAGAGCTCATGGGTGCAATATATTCAGTTGAGATTGCTTCAAGGAGAGGATGGACTAATCTTTGACTAGAAACTGACTCACAACTGGTGGTTCAGGCATTTAGAAATAAATTAGTCATTCCTTGGAAATTGCATAATAGATGGAAGAATTGTATCGAGTTAACTAAGTCCATGAATTTTCATGTATCTCAGGTATATAGGGAAGGCAATGTGTTCGCTGATAAGCTTGCTTCTTATGGATTGCAAATACAAGATTTTTGGCTGGTGGGATTCATATCCACCTTTTATTGGTGAAGAGTTTGGTCGAAATAGGCTAGGCTTTCCCAATTATAGGTTTTGTTAGATTGTTTCTCTTTTGCATGGGTTAAGGCCCTACGTCCCCCTATGCCCTTTGTTTTTCTTTTTCTGTATTCTTTTTATTATTAATAGAAATTTAGGAAGGGTACTCTTTTTCCTTATTGATGTTTTTATCCCTAAGGAGGGTTTTGCATCATAAGGTTTTAATGAGTCCCTTTCCTTTATTAAAAAAAAAAAGACTCTATGAAGCAAATAGCAAGACGTACTCACAACATCTGCCCAAAAATATTTTGGCACATTAGAGTCATGTAACACGGTTCTAACAATCTCCTCGAGACCTATTTTTCCTTTCAACTACTCCATTTTGTTGTGGAGTTCTAGGGGCTGAAAAATTATGTTGTATACCATGTTCATCACAAAAATTATCAAACTCCTCATTTTGGAATTCACCTCCATGATCACTCCTTATTGATACAATTTTCATGTCTTTCTCATTTTGAACAAGTTTAGCCATTTTCTTAAAAGCTTTAAAGGCTTCATTCTTATGTGCTAAAAATATGTCCAAGTAAATCTAGAGTAATCATCAATAATTACAAGTGCATACAGATTTTCACCAAAACTTTTTGTTCTAGAAGGTGCAAAATGATCCATATGCAACAATTGTAAAGTTCTACTAGTTGAAACAATGTTTTTAGCCTTAAAAGAAGTTTTCACTTGTTTACCCTTTTGACAAACATCACATAAACCATCTTTTATAAACTTCTTAGGTAAACCATTTACAAGTTCTTCGGAAATCAATTTGTTCAAGTGATCTATATGAATATGAGCTATTCTCTTATGCCAAAGCCAATTTTCTTCTTCTTTAGTTATCAAGCAACATGCATCATTAGAAGAAAAATTGTCTAAGTCTAGCATATAGATGTTATTAATTCTATTTCCAATCAATTTCATGTTACTATCATGTCTAGCTTCAATCATACAACTATTTGAGTTAAGGTCTACCTTGTACCTTTTATCATATAGTTGGCTTATGCTTAGTAGGTTATGTTTGATTCCTTCCACATAGATAACACCTTCAATCTTAGTTGCTAGACTTTTTCCAGTTGTGCCAACACCAAGAATTCTTCCTTTGTTGTTATCACCATAGGTGACATTTCCACCTTCTTTGGGAGTGAAGGAAGTAAACTTTGTGATGTCTCCAGTCATGTGTTTGGAGCAGCCACTATCTAAATACCAACTTGAGCTCTTGGCCTTCAAACACACCTACAAAACATATTTTTCATGCTTTTTCTTTAGGTACCCAAATCTTGTTGGGTCCTTTAGTGTTAGTATCAACATATGTTCCTTTTGGAACCCAAATTTGCTTAATGCCAACATGTGAGTTCTTTCTAAAATTACAAGTAGCAGCTGCATGACCTTTCTTTGCACAATAATAACATTTCACAAAAGGACTAGTTGAATAGCTAGATGCAATAAAGAGTTTCTTAAAAGATTTTTCATTTTTCTTTGGCTTATAACCAATTCCAGCTTTATGATAAACTCCATTTTGCTGTCCTAATATAGCATTCAAGTCATCTCTACCCATAGTGAATTTAGATAGAGTAATATTCAGTTTTTCAACTTCCTTTTCTAGTGTAGTCCATTTAGTGGATGTTGAACTAGATGAAAGCAATTGTATATTCTTAGCATCTAGTTCTTTTAGTTTTATTTGCAAAGAGGCGTAGTCACTACATTGTTTAGCAATTATCTTCCTAGAAGATATAAGTTGTTTGCCTATTTTAACATACTCTTCATGCAATTCAACAAAGGCATCTTGTAACTCATCATAGATTGGGGGAATGTCATTTACCTCGGTTTCATTATCACTTTGGTGACATGCCATGAGACATAGATTGGCTTCTTCATTTTTAGATTCACTAGTGGAATCCATGTCATTTTCCTCCCAAGCTATGTATGCTCTTCTAGGCATTTTTCCTCTTTTTTTTTTTGTTGTCATTCTTCTCAAACTTTTCTTTCTTTTGCAGCTTTGGAAATTCATTCTAGTAGTGTCCAGTCTTTCCACATCCAAAGCATTTGATTGTAGAAGAAGA
Organism: Sophora flavescens; assembly: GCA_030762895.1. Classification (NCBI taxonomy): domain Eukaryota; kingdom Viridiplantae; phylum Streptophyta; class Magnoliopsida; order Fabales; family Fabaceae; genus Sophora; species Sophora flavescens. The sequence continues at coordinate 181,860,724 of CM061063.1, forward strand.
GCTTTCACCTTTGGATGTATTCTTCTTATTAGGAAAACTGAATTGCTTCTTGTTTCTATTCTTTTTGATGAATCTTCTAAATTTCCTCACAAGAAATCCCATATCTTCTTCTTCGAATTCATCATCTTCATCAAGGTCTTCATCTTCATCACTTTCAATTGGTCCTTTAGAAACATGAGCCTTCAGTGAAAGTCCTCTCTTCTTTTTCTCCTTTTCTTCATGGCTTTTCAATCTATTAAGCTCCAATTTGTTTTCTTTCAACTTGCCAAATAGAGTAGCAATCTTCATAGTATCAAGATCTTTAGATTCTGCAATGGCAGTGATTTTTGGTTGCCATTCTCGGCTTAAACTCCTCATTATCTTGTTGATTTGCTTCTCTTCCAAGATAGAATGTCCAAGGTCATCTAGTTGATTCACAATGTGTGTAATCTCTTTTGCAGCTCATCAATCTCCTCACCATTCTTCATGTGAAAGAGTTCATAATCATTAATTAGTGTATTCATCCTTGCTCTTTTGACATCATTTGTGCCTTCATGAGTAAGTTGGAGAGTATCCCACATTTGCTTTACTGTCTTGCAATTAGAGACCTAGAAAAACTCATCGTATCTCAAAGCAACTGTTATAATCACTAGTGCAGGAAGTACTTTTTATGTCAGTCAAAATTGATTTTTGACATTTGAATAATCCTAACGTTATTGGAGCAATCGTTAAAAGTGTAACTTTTTTTTTCATTTCAAAGCTGACGTTAAAAGTACACTTTTAACGTCAGTTGATTACATAACGGACGTTAAAAGCCAATTTTTTTTTAAAAAAATAACTTTTAACTTCAGTTGTTTCATTCAACTGACGTTAAAAGCTTAACGTTTAACATCAGTTTTTTATTACAACTGACGTTAAAAGCCAAATTTTTTAATTTAACGTCGGTTGTACTAAACAACTGACGTTAAAGAGTTTTTTTTTTAAATTCTGTTACAATATATCCCTTCCTCCAGCTATTCCTGCATTCAAAATAAACGTCCAGATCCGAAAATGATCTAGTAACAATCAATATTTCACTTAAATTTCATTAATAAAATAAAAGTACATATATACAAAGGAACAAATTGGGGGATAAAAAACATACTAATTATTACACACCTACATATAAGTTTCTATACTAATTACTAACTACACATCTTCTATATACTCCTATTATATACTTGCAGGAAATCCCTTCTCTTTAGCATACTTGAAGAAAAATTCTGCAAACCGTGTCCGCAAGTCTTTGAACTCTTTTTTGTTTAGAGGAGATTGGTCGCTGTTAAAAGCCTGTACACGTTCAAATAATTGACGGTAACATTAATTAACGCAATGAAAATGAAAACTATAATATATAATTAAATAACTTGTTTAATTAAGTATTATTACCCTCTTCCATTCTTTCGTAATAGATGCGGAGACTATGTTCAGCATATGTTGCATCACATAATATCCACACGACCAACCGTCTAGCTGATATCGAGACTACGAAAGAAATAAAATTTAATGTCAGTTAAATAAATATATATATTTGGAATTAGTAATTAGTAATTCTAATATTATATACTATTTAACAAACTGCCAACCTTGAGGATAATCCAATCAGGATTTCCTTTAGACTTAGGAGTCCTACTCCTCCCATTGGCACAACTCAAACTACTAGTCTTAAGCGCACTATCATAAACAGAATATTCATGTCAATTAACAAATTCATCATTTGTCGCATAAAATTAAAGTAAATGTTAAAACTTAAATTAAATAGAAGATTAATTACTAACCTATTGATTGGTTCCACCACCTCCCGTTGCTGGTTATTGTGGAGAGAGCATAGGAAGATGACAGTATGCCTGGCAGGATGAATTATGAGCAACTGCCAATGCCTGTTCATTATGTATGGTGCCAGATATGGATCCTTGCAATCATCACCTCCCAGTAATCTCGTTAAGTATGCTGTGACTTCGTTGTGATTGTCAAAGAATTCAGGCTGAAGGGAGTAGGGCTCTAAGAAGCAAAATAGGTTATCACCCCTCTCGAGTTGAAGTCGATGGAGATGCCTATGATATGAATACAGTAAATCATAAACTTCAAATAAAATATATAAATTTAATTAATTATAAAATTATAAAGCATACTTACGCCGACCAAAGACTCACAACCGTGGTGGATAGTTGTTGGCCATCATTGCAAAAATACCCAATATCGTCACCACTGAATATAAAACCAAGCTCATGCTCATGAAATGGGCGTGCCAATCAACCATCATGCTCTAACTCCCATTGAAAAAGCACGGGCGCATAATCCTCGCCAATCGAGAACAACAGAGTCATGAGAGAAATCTTACCCGTCTTTGCCTTCAATATTAAATAAAGCAGGTATATAAGTTGTTGATAATAAAAAAAAACATTAGTAATTAATTGACAACTTCGGACATTAATAATGAATATATACCTTCCGTGCCAACTCGAGCTCCCGCTGCGCCAGCTCAAACTCCCGCCGTTCTGCTTCACACTCAAGCTCACGGCGTCAGACCTCCAACTCCCGTCCCTCTCAACCAACTCATCCACATCCACATGTGTCCTATTATAGCTCTCTTTTGTGCTCACATGTGAAGGGTTGGCAGCTCCCGCGGTGTCTTGGGAACCCACGGAGGCAATCTCCCTAAAAAGTGCCTACTTGAAATCTGGGTTGGATAAGAAGCGGTTCATCAGCTGGTCTGTAATGGCAGGGTCGGAAATGAGCTTTTGTGTAATGGTTTCTGTAAGTGCAGCCTCATCGACGACCCGCCTTCGTGAAGTAGACTTGCCATAATATTCTTTGATGCCCACTATCTCTGGAACACCGATCACCCGACCAGGATGGTCTTCCTTCCCTAGAGCAGTGAGCAATATGTCCCGGCATCCAGAAGGGACGAATGAGCCCTGGGAGCATTTTTCCTCAAGCTCCATCTACAATGAAGAATTGAAAAAACGTGTAATAGAAAGGTGTTCCTTAAAAATATCAACCATATACAAATATCAACTATAAATGCATATAGGTAGTTACTTACAATCTTATCTGCCACATCACGAGTGGCTTCAGCTTTAAAAGAGCCTTTCTTTGTCATTCGATTGGCCAACCAAACATCCTCGTGCTGGATAGGAGACGGAGGATCAACAGGTGTGCCCTCAGGCTCCTCTCTAGTTGCTATCCTTGCAGCCAGCTCCTCCAGCTTCACCCTAAGCTTCTTTGCCATCATCTCGTCAATCCTAGTGGCGTACCCACCCTGCGACAAGGTGTGGGTGTGGACGTTCTTAGCTTGATTCTTCCTACCCATCTCCGCCTTAGCCTGTTTAAACAAAAAACATAACTAAAAGAGTTAAATACATTTAATTTCTTTACTTAAATGATCTCTAAGAAGCATAAATAAATTAACTTCATCAAGTAACCTGAAATGTGTCCCCATGTCGAATGCTAACAAATTTATCCGACATCTCCCTATCAATCCAGGGGTAATCCAAGGACATCTTATCAAGCTTCTTTTTCCTGGATACGTAGTGCCTAGTAAGATCATGCTTGAACCCACTCCAGCGCCTTGCCCGCAATGAGAGCCATTTCGCCCGATGATGCCCCCATTCGGAACGGTCCAAGCTATCTACACATTAAATACATAACAAACATGATGAATTAGAACTCGAATAATCATTTAATAATGTACATCAAAAGAATGTAAAAGTAAAATACTGTGATAGCCTCCCAAATCTGATCCTTAACGTTCTGTGGAACGTCATTCCAATGGTTGTATAGGATTCTTACGTGCTTCTTGGTTTTTAGAATCACCCACGATTTAAATTCTCTAGCACAAGGGCCCTGGGGCTTTAGTTTAGCATCAAAGGACACCTTAAGAGGCTGACGACTTTGCCAAGCCTTCTCTAACTTCTTCAATGACATGGCTCCTCTACCCCGTTTCCTCTAAGACTGTGATGTCTGTTTGGACCAAAAAATGTTAAATTAGAGGGTTATGTATAACAAGGATAAATAAAGAATATATAAAGAACTTAAACTTACATTATAAATAAAGAATAAAGATAGTATATAACATGTAAACTTACAGTATCATCAGGCGTAATCCCCATAGTGTCCTTCGTTGTCCCCATAGTGTCCTGCGTAGGCCCCATAGTGTCCTGCGTAGGCCCCACAGTGTCCTCCCATGCATGCGGTCAGAGTGATCCATGTGTATGCCTGTTCAGAAATGGTAAATATTAAAATAAGTTTTTTTAACATGGATAACTAAAGATAAAGATAAATAGATAAATACATTTCCTCGTATTAAAACACTTGACACAAGGACCATAGAACATTCCGTTACTATTAGGCATTCCATAAAAAATGAGGTTCATATCCCTCTCTTTAGTGAACTTTTTGCATATATTCTCGGACTATCAACCGAGTTTTGAAATTTTTTAACAATAGATTAGTCTCTTTAGCAGTCATATGTAAAGTATGGAAAATAACTTATCAGAGTCCAGGCACCATTTCAAACACATGGTGGCCTACTCGTTTTATGAACCTTAACAAATCAAAATTCCCTATCACCATTATCAAACTCCATCAAATACCAGTTATCAACAAAATACCCTCCATACAAATAACAGAGATAAACACAATAACACAACTTATACCACATCACTATTTCAACATTGCTATTTACAAAGCATTTATCAGAAAAAAGAAACAGAGACGAAGACTCTGACATATTTTCACACAGTTCACAAAGTTAGGGAATTACCAGAGAATACGGTCGCTTCTGTTAGGGCTCAGTGGTGAAGGAGAGTGGATTCTGTTAGGGCTCAGTGGTGAAGGAGAGTGAAGGAGAACCTTAAATGAGAAAGAAAAGTACCCTTAAATGAGATAGAAGATAAGAGAGAAGAGGGAAGATAGAAGCGAAGAGTAGGGAGAAGATGACTCACCAGAGAATACTGTCGTGATGGTGGCGAAGAAGAACTCGCAGCACTGGTGTTGGAGAAGACCTCGGTCGCGGTCACGGTGATTGACAAAGGTTAGGGCAGAAGAGAGGCAGAGAGTAGTGAAAGTGCATGGTGTAGAAGGAAGGTGCGCGGGTTTATGTGTAACGTATACTTTCTAATTTGATTCCACTTTTTACGTTAGTTGTTTATACAACTGACATTAAAAGGTCATCTATTACATCAGTTGTATAAACAACTGACGTAAAAGATGAACTTTTAACGTCAGTTGTTTAAACAACTGAGGTAAAAGGTGAACCGTGTCACTTTTTATGTCAGTTGTTTATACAACTGACGTAAAAAGTCATTTAAATGAACCTGATAATTACAGAACTGCCACCGCCTCCTTTTTAACGTCTAGGTTTTACTTAACAGACGTTAACCTTACCCGTTTATTACCTATTTTGCGCTAGTGAATATTCTTTGCTTTAACATTATAACCAACTCTCTTTGTATCATCATCATTCCAATCATTTTTTGGTTTTTCCTTTTTATATCCTTTATTATCAAGAGTAAAGGGGAATAAGGTCCATTTTCTACAGCATCTAATATATCAAAACCAGTAGCCTCTAGAAAGATTAACATTCTTTCTTTCCAATACATATATGCATCACCATTAAAAGTAGGGGGTCTAGTTAGAGAAGCTCCATCACCCAGGATATAATTTGTAGCCATCTCTTGAAACGATTAAGCTTTGTAACAAGAGTTTTAGCCCTGATGCCACTCGTTGCTTGTTGCTACACACTCAAGAGGGGGTGAATTGAGTATTTAAAACTTTTCTAGTAGTTAGTGCAAAAACAGAGTTTTCATATGAAAAATGGTTTTCACAAATTTCAGATTTAATCTTTACAAGATTCAGGTTATAACTTGTCTAATGATTAAAACAGTAATGCACAAACTCTTCTAACAATGTCTAAGACCAGATTTTAACATAAAGATTCAACTACCACAAGAATTCAAACAATTTCTACCAAGAACACATGTATATGACTAATGAATGAAGTTTAAGGGTAAGAAGAATGTGCAAACCGATTAATCATGGTTCAGCTACCTCCTTTGGTAACCTACATCCAGTCCCACTCCAATGTGGTTTCCTCAACTATAATCAGAAATTACAATATCCGATTACAAACAACACAAGACTTCACTACCTTGCACAAAACTTCATCAAAAAGCACACTAGCTTTTTCTACCCAAGGATCCCTTCTATCCTTGTAAAAAACTTAAGAGATACCCTCTCTATCTAAGCAATTCGAAAATTGAATGAAAGAAGTAAGACTCTAGAAGTCAGATATTACAAATTGAAGAACTATTGAATATCACACTTTTCTCCTAAAGATGAAGCTCAATGGAAACTTTATAATTCGTGATTGTGATTTCTGAATGAACAGAGTGTTGAAAAGTGTTTATATATTGTCCTTTTATAGTTATATGAAGAAATAGATCTGATGGACAAGATATAGATTCAGGTACAAGTGAAACATAATCATTTTTATGAAAACTGATGTGACATAATCTGTGTAGTACATCTGTGTATTAAACTGTTTTTGAACTTTTGTATTTGTATACACAGATTACGTTCTTTATACATCTGTGTATCTCTTACTTTGTTCTTAAGTACACAGATTATCCTCTTTGTACATTGGTGTATATTAGAACATCAACCCGGAAACTCATACACAGATTGTGCACATTGATTGAGTTTTAAAACTTAAGTTCTGAAGTTTCTGATTTGATCTATACACAGGTGTATGATTCTCTACATCGATGTATCCTTCAGATTTCTCAAGAATCAGCTTTAATAACATGTGTACAACTCGCGTACACAGGTGTACTCCATGATTCTCACTTGAACTCATAAAATTATATGAATATACACATGTGTAACACACAGGTGTATAACTTCACTTAATTTCCCTTTTCAATTAACATATTTTGAAAATCCTTTTTCCTGAAAACTCATTCAATTATTCTTTTGAAAACTTATTTTTTCCTTTGTTTCCCAAGAACTTCACTAAGAGATTAAGGTGGCGTTTGCAAAAGCTTATTTAAGCTCCTTTTGACTTATCTGATGACATAAGTTCTTATGCAGTGTGTTTGGCAGAGCTTATAAAAATAACTTATGTCATCCCATAAGGAGTTTTTGACTTATTTTCATAAGTCACTGGGAGAAGCTTATGGAATTATCATAAGAGCTTATGCACTAAACACCCTCTAAGTATGTTATTCTTACAATAGCATCTAAGATATTAAAATCTTCAATCAACTTGATCTTGATGCTTTGTTCCATATCATCCTTTGAAACTTTGAATCTCATGATCTCCTTTGAATTTTGTCCTTTCTTCCTTTGATCCTTTGACTATATATCTCTCATTCATGAGTTAATCTTACAAACACTTGAACATATTGTTAGTGTATAAACAGAATGTAAAACTCATATTAAAATTAATCTTTGTTTGTCATATATCAAAACCTTAATTAAAGGGCTTAGTCTTGCATTTATCTCTACCATTCTATTTAGGCCCCTTCCAAGTAAAATTAGAGCCAACAAATCCCAAAACAAGCAACCCACAGCGATGAATCCAGTTTGTAAAATCCAAACAACGGCTTCTATCAACCTCAGCACCACCCTTATGCTCATTAACAATATTGATCATGGTTTACATAGTTCCTTCTCAGCACAAATTATTGTATTTAATGCTAAAATATTGACCCATAGGGAATTGACATGATTGCGGTAATTAGAAGTTAGACAATAAATAAATATCCATGTAGTAGATGGACAAATAGATAATTAGTCTAAAAAAACAGTTGAATCCTATCATATAAAGAAGCCCAAAAAAACCATACTTCTAGTCTAGACACCATCTTTTGCATCCACAATTTGCTATGAGTTAGATATTCATTTGAAAACTTGAGGATCCCCCACTTTCAAACACACTAAACCACAATCATAAAACACAAAATAAAACACAATGAATACATCTTATTTCAAAACAGAAACTTTATAATTCTGAACGTTGATTTTAGTGTGTGTACCCATTCGCTGCTGGTGCTATAGTTTGTTTACACTAGTGCACAAAAGGGATTCCACGTCGGTTATTTTTGGCTTTCTACATCGGTTTTGAAACTGATGTGGAAACGACCGATGTGGTTTATTGCCACTTTACACATCGGTTTTAAAACCGATGTGTAAAGTATATTTTAAACATCGGTTTTATTCTAACCGATGTGTAAAATTAATTTAGCAATTGATAAGCAGTTGGAAATTTAACTTTCTACATCGGTTTTTGTTAAAACCGATGTGTAAAATTGACTTTCTACATCGGTTTTCCAAAGAACCGATGTGTAAAGTTAAATTTACACATCGGTTTTATGCAAAACCGATGTAGAAAGTCAAGTTTACACATCGGTTATTTAGAACCGATGTGTAAAATCTCATTTTTTTTTAATCTATTATTTACATTTCAATCATTCCTGTTTTCACTAATGCAGATCAATAAACAAACCAGCAGTACCCTGATCAAACAAGAAACAACAACAGAACACCAAACCAGTTTTTACACAATCATTCAAAAGCAAAACATACTTCATTCAATTTTCTTAGCACAGCCAATTAGCTCTTACACATATGGTTAAAAATACTGACATTTCATCAAATGACTAGTGAGCACAGAATCTGAAAACAGAGGGCATCAGGCCTAATTAATTTCGAATGAATGAAAACAACACTTTATCAAAGCTACATCAAAACACGAGAGAAGAAGAATTGAACCAGACCTGAGCACTAATACATATCATCAGTCAAAGGTACGTACACTATAGCTAGTATATGATAAGTTTTTAAACTAACTACATATATACAAACTATGGGTGGTACATTTCAAGAAAGAAAGTTGCCCAACGCCTCTTTATGATGTTGATGTCAGAACCAGACAATGAAGATGGATTGTTGAATATCTGCAAGTTTAATTGGACAAAAGATTATATCTTTTAAGTAATAAACTAACATAAAACATATAACGAATCTATATTATTACTTCTAATTGTGTCAATTAACATTTACCTCACTCCATCTTTCAGTGATCCCGGAGGAGATAATTTCCAACATCCACTGCATCACATAGTAGCCACATTCCCATGACCCACGTTGTATACGTGACTACGTACAAATGAAACCCAATTAGAATATGAGGAATTAAATAAAATAGAAATCAATTATTGTACCCACTGCATTTGATGCATTTGAACTAATAAATATCTTACGCTGGGAATAATCCATCTGATAGCCCGAGTACGCCTTTCACCACGCTGCATGTGGGATGCATTAATAGACCTATCATGACAAAAACATTAATTAAAGTATATATAATAGATTTTAGATAATTAAAACAACTGCATTACTGATTATAAAGTATTTTAACGCTTACGTTTCGATGATCGTCTTCGATTCATTCGCGCTTATGTCCCAATGAGCAGAAGAAGACCACGACGTTCATTCTTGGGTACAAGAGCAACAATTGCCAATGCTTGCTGTATTTGCGGAACAATTAGTGACTGTAAGTCATATATAGTTATACTTAAATTAATAACCGGTACTTACTTATTGAGATAAGGCGCAAGATAGAATTGATGATCGTCTCGGGCAAGTATATCACGTATGGTAGTGACCGGGTCTTCCGATGCTACGAGAACATCACCCTGAATGAACATGGGGTCAATGAACCCATAAAGGGCGAGGTTACCCTGATCGACTAACATACGATGCAGATACCTAATATATTGGAAAAACATGTTAATTATCATTGTATTTAAAAATTAATTACGTACTTAACTTATAAATAAAATGTACTTACGTGCACCAAAACGATTTGTGTGCTTAACTGGCCATTTCTTTATTGAGTTCCTTTTCAATAAGTTCTTTCTTTGGTATATACAGTTCACCTTGTATGGAATTATTTTCCAAATTTACCAATGCTGCTTCATCCTCCATGGTGACAACCTCGTATAGCAAGATCTTTGAAAACATCACCATGGCCAGGTGCCCCTTTGTCGATCCCCTAAACAACATAGATATATATTAGTAATCACGGATAATTAAGTTATTTAATTCGTTATTGACTAAATGGTCAAATGAATACCTTGACAGGAGCAGACATCTCTCGGTCTTCCTAGATCCGACCTTTTAGGCACAATATCATTTCCAACATCCTATAACAAATACAAATAAAGCATTATCTTTAAACAATAATAAATATATTTCAACTATGAATATAGAAAAACACAACTAACCGAATACCTCGGATGCAACAAGAAAGTCGACCCGGTCTTCTTGGCCGAGGATGAAGTTACCGGGGGCCCGACCCACTGTTTGAACCTCCTCGGTGGGCACAGGGGACTTGAGCATCGACATCTCGAATAATCTCAACAGACACCCTCGGATGATCATCCGGTAATAACCGATGGTGTATGGTATTACCTAACTTATTATATGCCCTACCCAATGCCACTAAGCGGCGATGATGATGATGATCATCAACATACAGCTCACACCTATCGTGGTCGCCATCATCATCATCATCATCATCATCATCATCATCATCGGCATGACATCATCATCATTTTCGGGATGATGAGGAGGATCACATGAGCCCTTAGTGCTCACATGGACAGAGGGTTGGACACCTACTGTCATCTCTTGGGGACAAAGAAGTAAATATTGCCATCTCTTTGGGCAAACCGCTCGTTCATCTCCTCGTCGAAGCTCACCTGCAATCTCCTGTTTTAGTTGTGCTCTATCTCGCAACCGAATCCCTGTGGCATTGGTGTGAAGATGAACCATGGTATTGGCGAATGCCGACTCCCCATCCAACACCAATGACACGGCCCGGGTGGTCTCAGTTTCACCGATGGCGAGATAAGATATCATTGCGTCCTCTAGGAACAAAGATTCCTTGGGTTAGCTGATCATCCAAGGCATCCTATCACATAAAAATATCAGGTCACATTACAATTCGGTAACAATCTTAAAATGACAATTACAACAAACTATACTTACAATCCTCTCAGCTACTTGGCGGGCCTCCTCGGATGTATATTGTCCCGTTTTTCTTTGTCGGCCCCTCTTCCATGAACGATGGCGTGGGGGTGGAGGTGGATCAACAACCTCTGGAAGATTTTCAGCATTAGGATCCGCCTGAGATGCTTTGCTCCGACGTGCTTTCTTTTCCTCTTCAACCATTTTCTTAACAAGCTTTTTATATCCCCCACGAGACATGACATGGGGGTAGACATTCTTGCTTTGGTTTTCCTGCCCCTTTTTCCTCTTCTCCTGTTATAAATAAAAGACAATTAAATTACATAAGTAAATGAAATTAATGCAATTACATAAATTTAGAGACAAATCAAATAAGTTAACCTGAAAGCTGGGATCACGTCGGCTCTGAACAAAGCGATCCCACGTCGCCTTGTCAAGAAACGGATACACCTCAAGTGGGTTCTTTTTACTTTTTGGACCGAATATATAGTATCTGCCCAGGTCGGCCTTAAAACCCCTCCAACGCTATCCAGCATACTTCAGCAAACGCTTCTTCATAGCGTATGTATCCGGTATGTCAAATGTCAACTACATTAAGACCAAAAGAATCAACGAATTACTGTATGATATTATTAAGATAAAAATAAAGTAGATACAGACAAACACAGGACGTAGAAGTATAGATACCAAAATACTCTCCCATATCTGCTCCTTCACGTCCGCCGGTACATCTCTCCACCTATCAATGAGTATACTAGGCCTATTCCTAGCAAGGGTCGCCACAAAACTGGTAAACTGATCTTCCATTGGCCCAATAGGTTTGAGGTTATCATCAAAATCTACTCTTATCCTCTGATTTGACCCACGGTTGGCAGTCAAATGCCTCATCCATGTGGCACGTCTACCCTTTCTACCGGTAGACGGGGTCTCTGACCCGCTGCATGAAGGAGGTGTATCCTCATGATCAGCCATGTATACTTGTTTAAACACAAAACAAAAAAAAAAAACCTTGTTAGTATGTCAGGATAAATATCAAACATAACTTATAAATATCGATCAACGTACATAAACATAACTTATAAATATCAACGTAAACACATAATATGCCAAACTTGATGGTAATATCAAACTAAACTTACTTTGTGGTCAATTAGTAAAGTTCTCCCATAACCCTTCTTGGTGATCATTACGAGTAGCATGTACATCATCCACTTCATTTTCCTCATTGAAATTAGGCACTCGTGTTGAGAAAGAAGGAGTATCAGAAATATCAAGAGTTGAATCGTGATTTCCCTCACTACCGTTATACATGTTTTTTCCCTGGAGAACCACTGACCACCTTTTGTTAGAAGGATCACGGATATAAAACACTTGTTTTTCTTGGGATGCCATGATGAAAGGTTCCTCTTTATTACCTACCTTACTAAGGTCCACCAATTTGAATCCTAACTCATCGGTTTGCACACCATTGTTACTGTCGACCCACTGACATTTAAAAACAGGTACTCTAAACTTCGTGTAATCAACCTCCCATATCTCTTCAATGATTCCAAAGTATGAAACTGATGCCATAACAGGGTTTTTATCTTTCGAACTAGAGAAATGCATGGACTCAAATGACGACCATAACCCCACTGTTTTGCATAGTACTTTTGTCATCCTGGGACTTTGTATAGAAGGAAAACTTATTGATATCGTACCCACTCCAAAGCATATGACATCAAAGTTAGGCCCCTGTGCTAGCCATTTTAATGTAGCAGAAGCAGTACCATCCTTTGCAATTTTTTCTTTAAACCAGTTCAAGAAAGTCTTGTTATGCTTGTTCAAACACCATTTTTCATTCATTCTAGGGTAAGTTTCATTGATAATGCTTTTATGCTCACATAAGTATGGTTCAACCTCATCAGTGTTATTCAATATATACAAATGTGCTTGAAGCACTTCCTCCCGATCCATGCTCTTAACAAGTGATACCTCGTGTACCCTTACCATCATATCTTCCTTCGTGACGAGACTTGGAAGCCCTACGAGTTCCGCTTCTGACATGTAGTCTGTACAAAACTCAATAGCTTCTTCTGCAACATACCTTTCACCAATAGATGCTTCGGGACGGTGTGGATTTTTCATATATCCTTTCAGGATCTTCATGTATCGCTCAACCGGGTACATCCACCTTAAATAAACGGGACCGCACAATCTAATCTCACTCACTAGATGAACAATCAAATGAACCATGATGTCAAAAAATGAAGGTGGAAAATACATCTCCAATTGGCACAATACAATGGCTGCCTCATTTTCCAACTCATCCAAATTTTTAGTGTCAATGACCTTGCTACATATAGCATTGAAGAATAAGCATAACCTAGTAATGGCATGTCTGACTTTTTTAGGCAATATGTCACGAATGGCCACCAGTAGTAGTTGTTGCATCAAGACATGACAATCATGAGACTTTAAGCCAACTAATTTGAGATCTTTCATTGAGACAAGTCTTCTGATATTTGAAGAGTAACCCTGTGGCACTTTGACTCCCCGTAGACATTCACAGAAACTTCTTTTCTCTTTTTTTGATAAAGTATGACATGCTGGGGGAAAATAAGTCTTCTTATCCCCCACTTTAAGTGGAGCTAACTGCTCTCGTATACCCATCGCAACTAGATCCAGACGAGCATTCACACCATCCTTTGTCTTGCCTTGAATGTTGAGAAGCGTTCCGATTAAACTGTCACACACATTTTTCTCTACATGCATCACATCAATACAATGTCTTACATCAAGCTTGCACCAGTATGGAAGATCAAAGAAGATCGACCTCTTCTTCCATATTTTCTTCTCTGTAGCCTTCTTCTGGGTCTTCCCATAGATAACATTAGTGTTGTTCACCCTTTCATAAACTTGCTCTCCAGTCAAGGCCACCGGAGCAATTTCATTCTCCTGAAGTCCATTGAAAGCTTTCCTCAATCTACGATAAGGATGATTACGTCGGAGAAATCTCCGATGCCCAAGGTAGACCGTCTTCCTTCCATGTTGCAGTTGATGGTAACATGTGCCTTCTTCACATATTGGACATGCTTTATGCCCCTTAACACTATACCCACACAGGTTCCCGTATGCTGGAAAGTCATTGATGGTGCAAAATAACATGGCACGCAATCTGAATGTCTCACAGCAATACCCGTCGATCACATCAACGCCTTCATCCCACATCATTCTCAAGTCTTCAATCAAGGGACTCAGATAAACATCAATATCATTTCCTGGCTATTTAGGACCCAAAATCATCATACTTAACATAATGTATTTGCGCTTCATGCACAACCAAGGAGACAGGTTGTAAATTACAAGGAGAACAGGCCATGAACTATGAATACTACTTAAGTTTCCATATGGATTCATTCCATCGGTAGCAAGTCCAAGCCTGAGGTTTCTGGGCTCATTGCCGAAATCCGGAAACAAACTATCAATTCTCTTCCATTGCAAAGAATCGGCCGGATGGCGAAGCTGTCCATCACACTTCCTCTCATCTGCATGCCATCTAATGTTCTTTGCGTCATTTACATTAGCAAACAATCGCTTGAACCACGGAATCACGGGAAGATACCATAACACCTTCGCAGGAGGACCTTTGGTGACCACATCACAACTAGAATCACCATCCTTCACTTTGTAGCGTGATACCCCACACCTGGGGCACTCGTGCATCTCTTCAAACTCTTTCCTGTACAATATGCAATCATTGGGGCAAGCGTGTATTTTCTTATACTCCATACCCATCGGACACAATATCTTCTTCGCCTCATAGTTTCGAGATGGCAATGTGTTGCCTTCTGGAAGCATTTCTTTCAACAACTCAAGCAATTCGGTAAAGCTTTTATCGCTCCACCCATTTCTCGCCTTCACATTGAACAATCTTAACACCGCTGACAACCGTGTGAAATTAGTGCACCCCGGATACAAAGCCACTTGCGCATCACTGCACAAAGTATCATACACATGTGCGCGCCGAAAAGACTCTTTCCCAACATCACGGATCATGTCCTCTAGTCCATCGTCCATTTCCACGTCATCAACTTCCTCTCTATCCGACACCCTCGGCCTGTCTAACGATTCACCATGGCATATCCATGTTGTATAACTCTTGCAAATCCCCTCACAAATAAGATGATCACGTATCTCCTCAGCTTCTAGTCGTCTCTCATTCAAACAGTTAACACAAGGACAATAAAACCTTCCATTACCACTATCAGGAGCATTTGTTTTTGCAAACTGTAGAAAATCTTCCACTCCATTCTCATACTCATCACTTGTCCGTCTAGCATTCATCCAACCGCGATCCATGACTAAACCAATACCTTCGTACTTAGTCCAACATATTCATCGACCACTTCTTATGACAGGGTATGGCCCTATCCCATTCGAGAAGAAACTTTTTCAACATTCGGTTAACAGTTAGTCCTTAACTCTCATGCTCATACTCGACAAAATTTCGGTAGCATTTCCCCGCGGTCTCCGACGCGTACACTACTTGAACGCGATGACATCCACCACGATAAAGTATGCACCGGAGAACGAAAGGAAATGTATCAATCCGAACTTTCATCAAGTATATAACATTAGAACCAATGAATAACTATTTTAACTGAATTAAGAAAAAGTTTTTTCCCAAACTGTCCAACTTTGGACAATTCAAGATCCAACACAATGAGCGGTACATTAAGCACGTACACGTACGCTCATTAGTATTGCATCTCAAACGGGAAACTAAGGCTTTACTATTATGTAGCTTGCATGAAGATGGGGCTTGAAAAGTGAAGAAAATTAGCCAAACAGAGCCCTTCACGGCCTAGCCTTGAAAGCCATCACGGCCGTGATCGAGTATAGCTTAAAAGAAAGAATGGAAAAGTCAGAACTGGTCACGGCCATCCCGTGATGCCCATCACGGCCGTGACATGTCAGCTGTACCAGACCCTCACAGGCAGAACTGATCACGGCCTAGCCGTGATGGTGGTCACGGCCGTGACAGACCAACCAGTGAAGCAACCTCCAAAGCAGAACCTATCACGGCCTGGCCGTGATGGCCATCACGGCCGTGACATGCCAACTGAACCAGACCCTCACATCAGAACTGATCACGGCCTAGCCGTGATGGTGGTCACGGCCGTGACAGACAACCAGTAATGTAACCTCCAAGGCAGAACCTGTCACGGCCTGGCCGTGATGGCCATCACGGCCGTGACATGCCAACTGAACTAGACCCTCACAGGCAGAACTGATCACGGCCTAGCCGTGATGGTGGTCACGGCCATGACAGAACAACCAGTAAAGGGAAAAAGGGAAAAAGGACCTGGGAACTCCAAATGGTGTCTTTCTAAGACCTTCCCTATCTATATCTTCCCCAAGACCCAGCAGCAAAACCTTCACAGCATCTTCAAAAGAAGCTCTATCCCTTTCTTCCAGAAACCCCACATCACCACAACCATATCATACATTAGGAGACAGAGATAGAACTATAAACAAAAAAGTAAAAGAAAAATACCTTTCACGCCTTGAGAGACAGAGATGGGAGGGAGAAGCAGAAGCAGAAGCGGAGGCAGAAGCGGAGGCCGCGCGTTAGCAGAGGAGATGAGTACCGTGCAATGCTGGTAGAAAAAAAAACGAAACAACATAACAGTGAATGAACAACAACAACAAACTGAACAAAGTGAATCCATTACCCATACACATCAGTGAATGAACCACAACAACAAACTGAACAAAGTGAATACTGGAGAATGAAGCAAGGTGAAGGGAAAGTGAAGCAAAGTAAAATGGAGGAAGCACTCACCAGAGAATGAAGCAATGGCGGCAAGCGGACAGAGCGAGGTGAGGGCGAGCATCCAAACGCAAAGGTAAAGCACAAGGTGAGGAATGAACTGAGCAAAGGGTGTTTTCTGTTTTAGGGTTCAAAGAAACTCAAACCGAAGAATGGAGGGATAGCGCGAAATGTAATAAAAATTGGCAGTATTACACATCGGTTATGCCATAAACCGATGTGGTTAACCATATTATACACATCGGTTATCCTGAAACCGATGTGTAAACCTTAAACTTTTAATTCCCAATTTTTTTTAAAAAAATTTATACATCGGTTATTTAAAACCGATGTGTAAAAGTAAAATTTTAATTTCTATTTTTTTTTATTTATAATTTTATACATCGGTTAAATAAAAACCGATGTGGTTACTCACCATTTTACACATCGGTTCAAAAAGAACCGATGTTGAATGTTAAAAATTCCGAGTTTTATTTTTTTTTTATTTTAATTTTACACATCGGTTATAAATAACCGATGTGGAAAAGTTTTACACATCGGTTATTCTCTAAACCGATGTGTAATACTTTCGTTTTAATTTCAAAAATGCCACCGCCTCGTTTTACACATCGGTTTCTACTAAACCGATGTGTAAACTCCGATGTAGAATCCCTTTTCTGCACTAATGTTTAATTTGTATATTAAAAGTATAAATTGATAAATATAATTAATCACCTGATAAAATTATTCATATACAAATACTCAATCTCCGAAACTTAAAAATGCATCATCGATAATAGATGGTGCTCATTAACTTTAAAAAAAAATCTTCTTTGAAACTCTTCTTGCATAAATCATAAATCATTGTTGCTGCCTCCGGTCAACTTGTTAGCTTGGAAGAACTTTATCAACCCGCATGTAGGCGTCAAATGTTCTTGTTTCCATCTAAATTTACAATAAAATCTACTTGCAAAATCATCTTGAATGATGCAGTTTGTTGGCTTACATGCAGGACCGCTCCCATGAGAAAATTTGCATAAAATAAACTATCTTGATTAAAGCGACACAATAAACAATTACTTGATATTAAGAATAAATTAATTG
This sequence comes from Sophora flavescens, assembly GCA_030762895.1. Taxonomy (NCBI): domain Eukaryota; kingdom Viridiplantae; phylum Streptophyta; class Magnoliopsida; order Fabales; family Fabaceae; genus Sophora; species Sophora flavescens. The sequence continues at coordinate 181,878,677 of CM061063.1, forward strand.
AATACAAAAATTATGGGGAGTAAGTCTTCCCTTTATTGCAATGTTGTCCTAAATCTACAATTACTTAGAGTTACTTTGCCATGTGGCAAGACTCTTTACAATAATGATATTCATATTTGTGAACAACTCCCCATATATAAGATGCATTAGCTAGCTAGGAAACAACTACATTAAATGGACACCCAATTGTTCAGGTAAAAGGATGTAAGAAAATAAAGATATAAAGATGTCATTTTAAGTTAAGGTTCCCCTCTTGCAAATAATCCAACATGCCTTCAGTGTAAGGAATCAAGCAAAATCAAGCAGATTTTTCATGGAGATATATATCTGCCATTAAAGGGTACACATGAAACTCCGATATCAGCATACGTGTCAATATGTTTTTGCAGATGAGTCGTCTTGGAATGACTTGCTATTTATCCTTTAGTGGGTCTCAACAATCCCGTATTCAGCTCCGTCGTTCACCCGATTTATTATATCACCCAAATAATATATATTATTTCACTTTTAAGTGAAAAATTTCAAAATAACCAAAGTTGTTAAAAAATTGATATAAAACCTAACCATTTCGTTCACGAGTCAAAATTAGGTTTTCTGAGCAGTCAAATTTTATTGTGAGTGAAAACACAGACCGGGTTTCGTCTGAATTTTCGACCAAAAATTTAACCGTAGCTCTCTACAACAAAGTAAAGTATGGATATGATCTTGATTTATCCAAAAATCATTTTCTAAGTCTCGGATAAAAATATAAACATTTATGTATTTATATACTGCTATTAACAAGCAGTGAAAATCGGGGTGTTACACTTTTCATTACAAAGGAATATAAAAACTCATATTCTAGTATATTCTAACCGTTGTTCAAGCAATGTAACAACAATGAGGGATTCATCTATATCATTCACTATTTCTAAAAATGAAAAGCTCTTGTAGAAGCTTGCTAAGGAAGGATTTTTTCTGGTAGTGTAAACTATCCAATATTTCCTTGCAATGAGGGATAAGTACTGCCCTCACTAGCAACCTGCACATTAAATTTAAATATAGTCAAATAAAAACAAAAAACCAATTCACTATAAAATTAGGAATTTGAATAATATCATAAATGGAACATATCCATTTATCACAACAGAATTAAGAAAAGGGAGATTGGATAATATGCATCAGATAGTGAAGCATTTGAATGTTAACCACCTCACCTCTTGATGAGTTTTAACTACTAATGCTAAAGTATTTGACAAAACTGCATTATCCACATCACCTTTTTTTTCATTAGTAATATTCACCTGGAACTTGCCTTAAAATTTAAAAATTACACTAAGACAATCTGCTAAAAGCTTTTTACTGATCACAAATTTGAAATCATTATCTTAATTATTTTAATGGGAAAGTTGATTGTAACATCCTGTTTTTCAAGTATGTGATTAAGATGTGAATTAAATATGTTTAAGTGTTAGATAATGTTTCTTATGGTATGAGGGAGTTGTGGTTCAATTTGAAGAGATTTGGCTTTGAACGAACTCAGAACGCGAAGAAACGCGCGAAAACGTAAGAAAACGGATCCTGGTCAGCAGACCACGCTCAAGCGTGGAAAACCCAACGTTCAAGCGTTGGCATGCTCAAGCATGGATTTCCTCACGCTCAAGCGTGGAAGAGGTGGAAGCAGTGTGAAGCGGTGAGGTGCGGTGAGATGGAGACGGCACGCTCAAGCGTGGAAACGGCCACACTGAAGCATTCTCACACTTAAGCGTGGGAATCTGTACACTCAAGCATGCTGAGGGTCTATAAAAACCCTTGATTTCTCTTCATTTCATCTAGTTTGGCCGAGTTTGGGAGCTCTTCTCCCATAGTTTTGAGCAGAGAGGAGGTAGAGGGTTATTATTGAGGTTCCGGAACTCCGTGCGAATAGTCCGAGTATCGAAATCGAAAACCAATCATATCGGTGTTGTGACACCCGGTGATGATGAGGGCGGGGAGTGGTCGCCAGTTCAAGAAGACACGAACAAGGAGCAGCTCCTGGTAAGCTTCTAGGCGGAGGGGTACATGAATGAACCGATTGCACACCGGAATGAGAGGGATCCTGAGACTGTGTAGGTATGGGACTACATAGTTGAGGATGACTTATATGAATTGATTGGTACTACCTATATCAACAAGATGCATCTTCTTTTCGGAATCCCATCACTTAAGAACTCCACAGTTATGCGTGCTTGACTTGGAGCAATTCTAGGATGGGTGACCTCATTGGAAGTTTTCCCAGGAAGTGTGTGAGTGAGGACAAAGCACGCTGAAAAGACCCATGTTGGTTTGTAGGGACAATCGTCAATCCATGGAGTAGTTAGGGATGTTACAGGTGTGTTCAGAGTTTCGAATCCTACAAGTTTCGATAGTTGGTTTCTCAAACCAATGAATGTATGTCATGGTTTCATCGAAGTGCTTAGTTCTGTTTTATTGGATTTGTAATCTTGGTATTTTACTAAGCATACCTATGATATTCGGTTGTAGTTATGGTCGTCGAATAAGCGAGGATTTTACCATTGTCGTAGAAGCTAAGTCTTGACTTCAAGGGAGCCTAGAGGCGGTGAGAGTGATCTTGAGGCAGCAGAGGTATCCCTATGTGAATTATGGTTTTAGACTAGTAGTCGCAGTCGTTGCGGTCTCTGATATCATTTTGATATTTTTGTGTTTCCGATGACGCGTGATAACCAGATATGTGCTTGGAATGGAAAATGGAACGACATGCGTGTACAGATAAACCATGACAGATATGGGGACGTATCTGAAGGTGTACTCATGGTTGACGGTGATCGAGGGTCAAGGCTGTTCATTAGTTCAGTAGCTGTGTACAGTCGCTATCAGATGAGGGGGAAGAAACATCAGTTGTCGGGAAAATGGACATAGAATATGACCATTAACATGTGTGGGGATTCTCAAACCCCATTGATAGTTGATATATGCTTGGTATATGTGTCTGAATAATATGCTTATATGATAATATGTTTGTGATAATATGCTTGTATGAATATGCCATGATTAGATGATGTTTAGTTGTTTGTTAATATGTCTATTATACTTTTCTTTTGATAATATGATAATATGTTAACTATGTGCTGTTGGTATGTTAATGTTATGATGGATCTGGTCATGGTTGAATTGGAGATGTTTGTTATAAGACTAGGTTGATAACTTAAGTAGGAAAATATGATCTTGTGGTAATATCGAGGTGTTAGATGAAAAAGTTGTATGAAATCATGTGGTAATGAATGCATGCACATATCATGCACATCGTTGGTCAACCTTGTGGGTAGCTGCAATAGTTGTTTGAGCGGTTACTAATATGAGGTTGATTATTGTGAACGACTTCAACAAAAGTTGGATAGTTGTCACAAGAGGCCGTATGGTTAGCTGCGATAAGCCATTTGAGTAGCTATCATACGAGGTTGGATAATACTTGTGCATAGCTGCAACAACAGTTTCAGTGGTTATTGCACAATGTGTGACACACTTCTCCCCCGCACGTTAATATAAAACATTTACTAAAAGAGGGATTATAAAAACTTGCATTTATTTAAATGAAATAAATACTTGGATAAAAAAGGTTTCACATCTCAACATATACAATGCGGAAAGAAAGCATAAACATAATATAAGTTCAAAAGGCATAACGTAACGTAAACATAAATAAAGACATAAACCCCAACCCCGATGTCACATACAGAGCTGGTATAACCAAAAATCCGAAATAAAAAATCCTCAGATACAACCGAAACAACTAACTAATAACTAAGCAAAACTGGAAATCCTAAACGAAGGTAGCGACTCCTCGGAGTCACTCCTCAACGGGCTGATCGTCATCCTCTGCATATATAATAAGGTACATGCAACACAAACATAACAACAGGGAGTAAGAAACATATATATGAATATAACGGCAAGGAAGTAGTTAGCAAGACAAGCATACAACAAACAAACATGTTATATCAACAACGGTATCATAAGATCATCATCATAATATGTATGCTATGCAATGCAATCCTACTCCACGCCTCTACTATACATTTGGATGCAATCAATCTCAAAATGAGCAACTTCGGAGTTAAATATCTACATTGGCCACTAGGAACCAACACTGGAGCAATCCAACTTACCTTGGTTGGACCCCTTGGATAGCCAACGCACCTTACTCTCGGATGCACCACCACGGGAGTACCAGGTCCCGTAAACGGCCAGAACGAACTCCCCTATGTCGTACAACCTCCCATCAACATCTCCAATGAGTGAATGCATGACAAACATCACACCAACATGACCTCCACCTCCGCTTGTGCCCATAGGCTACCCAAGTCTTATCACAATCATCACCTCGACCGCTAGGCTATTGAGGATTATCGTTTAACATTCATCGTTAAGTCTTTTAATCACCCTGGCCATTTTGCACTAGAGGTTACCGCCTCAACCATTCGGCTATCGAGGTCCCCTTGGCCACTAGGCTGCCAAGGTACATCATCATTATCACTCGAGCCCTTTAGGCACTAGAGATTACCACCTTGACCATCCTGCATCAAGACCCCTTGGCCACTAGGCTACCAAGGTACAACATATTTTCACTTGTCTTTTGGTCTTCATGTTTTGTTGGTATCTTATTTAGTCTTTTAAGCATTTAGGGTAAGAACCTCTATCTTAAATCGTTTCTATTTTCTGTTCTGGCCAAGGGAGCACAGGTGTGCTCCTTACCAAGCATGGTCGTGCTCAAGAGCAGACCGTATTGTTCAGGGCAACAAGGGTTGTAAACCCACGCCAAGTCCTTTGGAGTAAAACTTGATTCAACCTATTGGCATTACTAAGTCCTTTCATCACAGTCTTATCACTTGGTTTAATCTTTATGTCTTATAGACTTATTGGGGGAATTAATCCTTTAATTGGCTTCTCTCAATTTCTCACAAAATCATTCCCCAGGGTTTTTATAATCCTTTGAACTAAACCTCACAATTATTATTAATATCCATGTCTTATTAACCGAAAGGGGAAAAACCGCCCTTTTATCATGGATCACAACGAATAACCCAATCGACCAATAACCAAACATTGTAACATATGACAGTCATTGCATCATCATTCAACTCATAACAACAATCATATCAACATTAATCATATCATAAACATGTTAAGAAATCATACCATAAACACATATAAATAACTCATATTATCACATCAATATAAACATATAGACATGTTATAAAACAAGACACGTCATCAAACACAGGGTCATGGGTTAACCCTTCGTCTTACGCTACCCCCTATGCCTACATATTCATATTGTCACTTCTCCCCATACCTGGCATGAGGTTCGCATTTCAAAAGATGAAAGAGGATCCTCTAGGGTCTCGTCTCACAAGCAGTTATCTACGACCTCAAGAACAACAAGGAAACATCTTAATTAGACTCTTAGGCCAAGAAATCAAAAGGGAAAGAACGAGAGGGACGAGGTGTACGAATCTTACCTTGTTTGAATGGTGAATAACGGTGCAAGAATGGGTTCCCTAGGGAGAGTTTTCTAGAGACGGTTGATGGAATTTGAGAGAAAAAAAAATAAGGGAGGCAGCTGAGTGTTGGGACGTGATTGACAAGGGTTTAGATCGTGTTTTAGGGGTTAAAAACGGGTTGGAATGCGTTTTGGGCTTAAAAAGAACCTAAAACGCGTTTTTTGGTTCTGCACATATTCGCTGGGTGAATCCCATTCGCGGGACGAGCCAGAGAACCAATTTCTGTCAGTTGGATTCGCGAGGCGAACCCGAAATCGCAAAGCTGAATTTTGGGTTTTCGCAAGGTGAACAAAGGCTCCTGAGGCGAGGACGAAACAATAGAATTTGTCCAAAACACATGAAATAAGATTTGTAGACAATTATCTTAGCTTTCCAACTCCACAAAGATCACCTCGATCGGACATCTAGAACTCATAATATGGTCAAAACGACGAAACAGGTTACTAGGACTTCTAAGACAATTGAACCTTCCTAAGGCTAAACCTTCCCAACATGAACATATACATCAAAAGAAAACCTAACAAGCATATGCAAACATCTATACAACATATATAAATGAATTAAGCTTATTTATGAAAAGAGGGGTGTTACAATTCCACCCCCCTTATAAAAATTTCGTCCTCGAAATTTCTATCAGCTCAACTGGTTAAACTTTCACCAATTAAGCGCATACCTTGGGTTGAGTCTATGGACATGGAAGTCCAGCTCCACTATGCTTCCGCTGCACACTATGATTCCTGCACTTGGTCACCAAGGTAGAAAGATTCAGATCTCCTGATAACAGAGGACTTGCTTGCTTTCATCACTCTTCCAACCGCAGTCGTCGGGGTAACTCAATGATACATGATCGCCTTCTTGGAATTCGAGCGCCTTTTCACTTTTAACATGGTAGCTCCTTTGCCTACTATGTGCAACTCCCATCTTTTTCATGAACCAACCTGATCTTTCCATCTAGTTGTTCCTTAAATAGGCATCCCCTCCTAGGGAACATATACACTAGTCACGAGTTAGAAGTCTAAATTTTGAAGATCTATGGTTGCAAACTTAACACTCTTGCCCAGGGCCACTACGAGTCTCCTTTCTAATCGACTAGTCTCTACTCGGTTCGTGTCTAAACGATTAAGGCCACTAACCTCACTGACATAAAGCTCATAACAATTATCATTGCTTCACCTACCGGCGACGAGTAATTGGGGTGATCAGTCCCTCCTACCAGTCCATCACAGTAACTTAAGCAATACTAATTTCATGAGTCAATCTTTCTCCACTAGGGTCTCTGACAGGGGCTCGAGTGCAACTATGTCCATGCAAAATAATTTCCCTCTCGTCTCTATTAAAGATATTTCTTACAGAAACCACCAAACCACTCATATGTGTCCTTGACGCCCTTCCTATTAGCAACTAATCATCTAATCCTTACTCAATGGCTGCAACTTACCTGAAGGCTTTTGGTGTTCCATATTGGCCTTCTAACAAACTAGGCACGCATACACAAACTCAACCACATCCTTTTCATCCTAGGCCACCAAAATGTCCTCTTAAGATCCTGATACATCTTCGTGGCACCTGGGTGCACACTCAGTCCACTCCTATGTCCTTCTTCAAGGATCAACTTTCTAAGTACCGGGATGTCTGGTACACAGACTCTATCTTTAAACCTCAAGATCCCATCACTTCCATCCTTAAAGCTAACGCGGAAGAATTAGAACAATATTGTTGTTGATTTTGGTTATTTCCTGGTGGACAGAAATAAGGCTTCTGCTGATTTCGTTCCTCTTTCTGATCCTGATTCTGGTTCTTGGAACGAGAGGGTCCTCCAACAATCCCCTTATTGTCTTTTCCTTTCCTCATCTATTCAATCTTCCGACTCATATCAAGCAACGCTTGAAAAGTTCGAAGTTGCAGAGGTAAGACAGACTCCTTAATCTCAAATCTCAGTCCCGCCTCGAACCTCTCACACTTCCAGCTCTCATTGGGTTGTGCTTGAAAGAAATGGAAGTATTTGGCAAGCGATTCAAACTTAGCCGCATACTCTCCCATAGACATGTATTGTTGTTCTATTCCCAGAAATTCCATATCTTTCTCGATCCGAACGCTTCCAGAAAATACTTGTGTAACGCCCCGATTTTCACTGTTTCAAAATAATCGAAATGCGAACGATTATTTGTATATATTTATATGAGTATTAGAAAATTATTTTAAATAAACGGAGTTCATCACTCAATCCTACTTGAATGTAGGAAGCTACGATTAAAATTTAGGTTGAAACGATGGGCGAATCCCGGCCCGCTATTTTCACTGACAGTATATTTATACTACTCAAAAGACCTAATTTTAATTCGTGAACGAAAGACTTAAGGTTTTTATTTTATTTCCTACAACTCTGTATTTTTATAATTATTTCAGAAAAAAATAAAAGAATTCACGTTTTTCGGGCATAATACGTAATCGGGTGAGCGGTAGAATGGATTTCGGAGTTTCCAAGAGCAGATGAAGAGTTTATCTTAGGATTTTGAGATGATTCATGGGGATGAATCATACTTTTAAGTCTAGAAGGTTCTATAGGGTTAAAGTGGCAATTTAAGAATTTTACGCTTAAGTCCCTGAACTTTCTATTGATTACACTTTGGTCCCTAAGTTAGTTTCTAGGTTTTCTAAGTGAGTTGGGCTAGAATCTTTGTTCCAAATCCCTTATTGTACCGTGGCCATGAAGCCCAAAATCCTAGTCCATGGATTAAGTCCATGAAGCCCATTTGAAACCATATAGGTTTCCTATGTCATGCTTAAGCTTAAGTCTTTTGGTGGGCCCCACAAAAATGAATCCAAGCCCAAATTTATTAGGCCCATGCGCAAGCCCATGAGGGAGAAGGGGCTGCCCTCATCATTTTTGGATGAGCCAAGATTGTTCTAGAATGCTCTACATTTTTCTACATTATTCTACAAGATTCTACTACATTCTATTATCTTCTCAAATCTTCTCAAACATTCTAGTTTTTTCTTAAAATATCTCATGAAGAAAAATAAGCCAAGAATAGTCAAGATAAGACCACATTTAATGTGGCAAATGGTCATCATTACAATTTATTGGCAATTTGCAAAATAGTCCTTATACTTTTGGAATCTTTGCAAAATGGTCCCTAGGAATTATTTTCACTTAAATCCTTTGAACATGACAAATCATCCCTACTAGATCCTTCCAAGATGGCGCAATCAACCTCTATAAATACCCTCCCTCACATTTCATTTAGTTTCTATTACCTTTTTGTTCAAAAACTCTTTAGTTCATAAGTCTTTTTGTGTCAAATTTGTGAAGCAAGTTCTTGGATTTCCTTTGTCTTTGATCTTCAAGAGGTGAATCCTAATCTTCTTCCTTAATCATATATATGTTCTTCAATAAATTTATTGATTCAAAGTTTGTTTCATATTTGTTCATCACTTTTAAGTTTCAAAACCTAGAACTTTGAAAAGTCATAATAAATTCTAGAAAAATCTCATGATGTTGAAACCACTTTCTATATTCTTGATATCATGCATATTATCTAAATCCAAGAGCATGATGTAATCAAAAATTTCTTTCCTAAAAACCTAGCCTTGGCCGAATCTATTAGAATAGGTTTGGTAGAGTTTTGTTCATGTGTTGTCATGTATGATCATGTATTCCATATGACATGTATGTATACACACTCTAATCCATGATTAGTTTATTAAAATGAAAATCTTTACTAAAAAAATCTCTATGTTGGCCGAACCCTAGATGGGTGAGATTTGATTAGTGTTGTTCAAAGTTTTCATAAATGATCTTGGTAATCAAGCTATTAGTATGTATTCTTAATAAATCCAAGTTGGTTTATCAAACTAAAAACCCTAGCCCCATGAACATGTTAAGGCCGAATCTAAGTATATGAGAGTTAGGAAGTTTTGAGTTTAAAATTTAGTTGTTTGGCCACTAATCCATGATCTTGGTTGATTAAGGACCATTAATCAATGACTTAATCATGATTAGGAATTTTAGTCACCCAAAATCCTAGAAGCCGTGACCATGTAGTGGGGTTTTGGATGTTTTTAGTTTCCTGATTTGTTTTATTGTAGATTTGGTTGAAGGTGGTTGTGTTAACTGGTGGCGGGATAACGAGGATCGTCGTGTACGTGTTTCCGGTGATAACTCAGGTGGGAGAAAGAACCATTCCATCGTCGGAATCGATAAGTAGTATATAATTTATAATAATGGTGTAGGGCGACCTAAACCCTACTAGTGGTCGAGTAATCGACAATACCAAAATCATATTGGAAACTTTTCCGTAATACCAATGACGATTTGGGAATTGTAGGTTTATCGCCTTAGGTCAATTATTCATATTTGAGGATGTCTGAATTATTTACTGTTGACTGTTTGTGATCCGCTGGTTGAGGTATTCCATCTGCATGTGACGTTTTATTGCGGTGTTTGAATATTTAGAATATTAAGGATGTTCAGTGTCTATCACGACCGTGATGGCTATCACGGCCAGTCCGTGACAGAATCTGACTTGCCTTAGTTGTCTGTCACGGCCGTGATGGCTATCACGGCTAGGCCGTGACAGAGTCTGACTTTGTTATTTATTTGGTTGAACTATTATGAGTTGGTTGTGATAAATTGCCTTATATGATATTGAGATATTCGAATATTGTGTTGATTAATGTGGTATGCAAGATCTGTCTGGGTTTAATACTATGCTTAGATGATTTTAAGGAAAGATATATATTGCTCGGAGGTGTTTTATTTGGGTGAGAGTTTTGAATATGAATTAGAGGTGCCTCGCTATTATTTTATAGAAGTGATGTGATATAGAATATAAGTGGAGGTTATGAGGAAAAGCTTGAGGTACTAGGTTGTTATTGATAAAAGTCAGTGAGAATCATATGTTGCATTGTTGTTCATAACCGTGTATTTGAGATACACGAGGTCCTAAGTTCTCGTGGACCGTTCCAAATTAGAATTTAAGTTGTGCAACTATAGTGTCATTGCTATGCATGAGCACCCTTGATAGAGAGGAGAGAGAGAACCAGGGTGTGCACCGACGGTACTGTGCAGCTATAGTGTCATTGCTTTGCATGAGCATTCTCACCATGGATGAGAATGTGCACCGACGTTGGGAACGTGTCACTTGGACGATTGACTGACATTCCTAACAAGGGATGTGTGACAGGATTAGTAGTGGCCACGTCAGCATAAAGGTTTAGTTGCATGAGTTGGAGGGTAGCGAATGATGTTATAAAGTATGGATGATTGTAGATTGTGAGTGATGCATGTTTGTGACTATTATTGTATTATATGCTATGAATCTTTTCCACTTATGATGATAGAACTGTTTCTTATCTCACTATTTCTGTATTTTTGTGTATGTCTACTTTGTTACGTTAGAAGACCATATGGACGACTATGTTACTGAGGAGATGGATGGAACCCCATACGAGACGGAGATTGTTGAAGAGTTGAACGACGTTCCGTATGAAGTTGACGCTGAAGAACAACCTACTGATCCTAATAATGTAGCGTAGTAAGTTTAGGGCCAGTGAGTCACATAAGATGTTTTGTTTTCCGTAGTTATAAGCAAGTTGTATAAATAAGTACCTGTGTGGGATCCTACTGAGAGGATACCCTAAACAGTGTTCTGTAAAATAAATGATACTTATGTGTGTATTTATGTAATATAGTTTGGTGTGTTTTATATTTGTAGAAGTTATATGATTATTAATTAAGTTTTAATTTTTACGTATTTTCAACGATAAGCGTGCGATTAAGTAAATGAATAATAAGGTTTTAATGTAATAATACAATGGGGCACAACGGGGTGTCACAACTTGTCCATGAATGCAGTTCGAAAAATGATCCAGCTAATTTCCTGATGATCAGCTTCAAGCAGTTGTTGAACACCCTTCCACCAATACTCCGCATCTCCTATCAGCAGGAAAGCAGCATAAGTAACCTTAACATCTGCTGGAGTAGCCACCAGTTCAAAGATTTTCTCTAGCTCTTGAATCCATAAATTAGCTTTCTCATTATCAGCATCCCTACCAAACTGTGAAGGATTTTGGTCTCGAAAAGCAGTCAGAGTCTGGCCTTCCGCAGCTTGCAGATTCTGGGCATTCAAAGATGCAGTTTAATTGGCAATTGCAGCTGCCACATGTTCCATAGCCTGAGCGGCATAGTCCACTCCTTCCTTATAGTTTTCATTCATGTTACCATGGCCACTAATAGGACCACCTCTGCGACCACGTCCACGACTGTGTCCACGTCCTCGTCCACGTCCACCTTCTGGTGCGAGTTCCATAACTGACCTGAAGAACAAAATCAGTTAGACCGCAACCAGAAAATGAAACGTGCATTGGTGTATTAACACACATTACTTCTAAGAAGTAATTCAAACAAAACTTAACTCAGAGTAAACACGTCAACACAACAGACCTATTTCCCAAAGATCCCGAAAGACTCGACCAGCTCTGATACCACTAATGTGACACCCCAACTCGGGTCATCACATGGTTACCCGTTTGCGGAAATAAAACTTAATTTGCTGTTTGCTTTCGGAAAATAATGTTTTCTCAACGTTTATCTTTTCAAAATATGGTGATAAATTTTTTTCTTCTTTTTAACCCCATAACAACAACAACGTAATCAAATCACACTTAAATACATAATGTATATAAGTCATACAACTATATTGCCTCATATGTTTTCACACCTAGATCATTATCAGTTTAGTTTATTCTCAAAACATAATATAACACAATAGGACCTAAGCTGGTCGTAACTAACAGACGCTACAACCGATAGAAGCAACAACAGCATACCCCGAACTAGACAGCTTTCTTCTTCTTGTAGAGATCATACCCCTTGTGTGGCTCTAATATGTTTGTAAGGGTGAGACGCCAATATATGGATTTAACACAATAACTAAATGCGCGACACAAAAGAAGGCACATACACATATACATGTTTATAACAACATAAGCATTCATATTATAGCATATAGTTTATCAATGGGTTCCACACCCCAAACATCAACGTTGGAAAACTATGCATGAACACTTCAATACATAATATAAACATTCACACTTAATCTTTGGAGATCCCCAACGTCATTTAAAATGAGCTGATCAAGCTTGATTGCCAAAAGAGGCACGTCGATTTTTACCATAGCCTACTGTCCGACACAGTGAGAACGTCGATTTATGGTTTTTCATTGTATGTTGATTGCCCAAAGGCACAATGAATACGTCGATTACATGAATATCATAAAGATACCATGATTAACAAATACGTCGAGACATGAATATCATCAAGATACCATGATTAACAATGCGTCGAGACATGAATATCATTAAGATACCATGATTAAAAATGCATGTAAAACACTTTGTTCTCGTCATTTTTCTTTGTGTTCAATCTTTCCTTTACCGAAGCTCAAAGCTTGCGACCAACAAAGTTTTAACATTTTACAACTTTCATTAATAACACAGGACCTCAAAGTCCGAGTGCTCAATCACGAAACCCCTAGACCGATGCACCGGTCTTAGGTTCGTGGTAATAGAAACATCTTTTATCTTTTACCGTCGTTTATTACGTCGTGAAGTAGACACACCGTCTACTGAACACCATGTCTATAACGTCATAAGAACGCTAGTACATCGATGTCTCAGTTACTAAGTTCAACACTACTTTCAACACGGTTGAATTAATTTTGCTTTCGGAAAATCTTTTTAAATGAGAAATTCTTCAATAAAATCTTTAAATAATAAAACTTAGTATTCATAAAGGTGAGTCACTTGAGGCTTAAACTTACTTAAAATGTGTACTGCTGTTTCAAAACACTTGCCGTCGATACTTTCCCAAATTGCCGTCAATTATCATTTTTAAAGCCTTTTAAGCCAAAACCTAGCTTTTTCCACTTAAAATCATTTTCTAAAATTATAATTAACTTATTTTCAACATTTAATTTCATAAAATAACTTTTTATAATTTTACGGAATTTCTTACATAAAAAATAGCAGTACAAAAATAATTTCACGGTTGCGCACTCTCTATGACCCACAGTTCACTTTTCATTAATAAATCATTAAAATAATAATATTTCTCAAAACTCATTATTTTTCCAAAACAATATTTTCCACCACTATTATATTCCAACATTTCCCATAAAACATTGAATATAATCTACATATCTTATTAAAGCTTTTATCTGATTAATCGGTTGTGCACTGACCACTGTCAGGCTTCTCAAACAACATTCAACAACATCATCAGAATTATATCACCAGGCAGATCATGCATCATAACAATATAATATACAACTGCAGATAATTAAATAAATTAAAAGCAGACCAATCACCGATACACGGATAAACAACACAACGTAAACAACATAAACAAATAACCACAACCACATATAAATTATACAGACTACACTAAAAGCAAATGGTTATTGAGAAAAATCCCTCATGTAAGCTCCCCTTACCTCTCGAAGCTCCTAAGTGAAATTAAAAGAACTCCGTCGATTGTCGGAAACCCTCGTACGCCGTGAAACAATTAACTTTCAACAACACATCCAAACAACCAATCAAAAAAAGTAAAACAAACATCTAATCCTCTCTAATAGGTCGCGGCCTCCTTAGGGTTTTGTGGCTCAAAATCTCCAAACTTGCTTAAGTCAAGGATTAATGATCCTATTATACTTAAGGAAATGGATTAAGGCTAAACAACAAAGTTAAGAATCAAAACCATCCTAACCCTCTAAATGGTAGATTCGGCCAAGACATGTCCATGAGGCTAGGGTTTTTAGTTTAATGAACCAACTAGGATTCAACAAGTATACAAGTATGTATGATGAAAGACATGATCATACATCAAAAGCAAGAACAAAAACTCCATCCATCCTTTCCTCTAGGATTCGGCCAAGATGGGTTTCAAGGGAAGAAATTTTTTGATCATCACATGCTCTTAGATACAGACAATATACATGATTATAAGAACATAGGAAGTGGTTTCAACATCATGAGGTTTTTCTAGAATCTGTGATGATTTTCAAAGTTCTAGAACGAGAGGGTCCTCCAACAATCCTCTTATTGTCTTTTCCTTTCCTCATCTGTTCAATCTTCCGACTCATCTCAACCAACGCTTGAAAAGTTTGAAGTTGTAGAGGTAAGACAGACTCCTTAATCTCAAATCTCAGTTTCGCCTCGAACCTCTCACACTTCCAGCTCTCATTGGGTTGTGCTTGAAAGAAACGGAAGTACTTGGCAAGCGGGGTGTTACAGTAAACAGTAACCTTCATTATAGAAAAAGAAAACAGTGGAAAATCGGGGTGTTACAGTAACCTCCAAGGTACCAAGCCTAATACTCTTAGGGGTAAACTCACAAGCTAGACTAAGGTCTCTAAACACCTCAATCAGATCCATCTCCCTGACCATCAAAGCGGAGATATCTAAGGTTTTCCTACTTAGGGCATCGACCACCACATTGGCCTTTCTTGGATGATAGGTCAATTCGAAGTCATAATCCTTTAAGAACTTTATCCACCTACGCTGCCTCATATTGAGCTCTTTTTGGTCAAATAGATATTTCAAACTCTTATGATCACTAAAGATCTCAAACTTCGCTCCACACAGATAATGCCTCCAAATCTTTAAGGCAAACACCACAGCTCCTAACTCTAGATCATGGGTAGGGTAGTTCCTCTCATGGGTTTTCAACTGCCTAGAATCATAAGCTACTACCTTACCATCTTGCATCAACACTCCACCTAAACCTTGCTTCGATGCATCACAATACACTACGAAAGGTTTACTAGGGTCGGGCAACACTAAAAATGGTGCTGAGGTCAACCTACTCTTAAGGGTTTGGAAACTTTCCTCACACTGAGTCCCACACAAACAACTGTCCCTTTTTGGTGAGATGGGTCAAGGGTAAAGCTAACTTAGAAAAGCCTTCTATAAACTTCCTATAATACCCGGCTAAACCCAAGAAACTCCTAATCTTGGTCACAGACCTTGGCGCTTCCCACTGGAGCACCGTCTCAACTTTGGTTGGGTCTGCGGCTATGCCCCCCTTAGAGATGACATGCCCTAAGAAGCTCACTTACTCTAACCATAACTCACACTTAGACAACTTAGCATACAACTGTTTTCCTTAAGGGTCTGCAAGACAACCCTTAAGTGCTCCTCATGTTCCTCCTTAGTCTTAGAGTACACTAAGATGTCATCTATAAAGACCACCACAAACTTATCCAAGTAAAGGTGAAAGGTCTTGTTCATGTAGTCCATGAAGACCGCAGGATCATTGGTCACACCGAAGGGCATAACCAAAGTACTCATGGTGACCATATCGCATTCTGAATGATGTCTTCGGGATGTCTTCAGACTTAACATGCATCTGATGGTACCCTGACCTCAAATCTATCTTCGAGAAAACACAAGCTCCGATCAACTGATCCATAAGATCATTAATCCTAGGGAGGGGATACTAATTCTTAATGGTCACCTTGTTGAGCTGCCGATAGTCGACACACAACCTCATACTGTCATCCTTCTTCTTTACTAGCAACATTGGCGCTCCCCATGGGGACACGTCAGGCCTAATAAACTGCTTTTGAATAAGGTCCTCTAATTGTTCCTTCAACTTGGCTAGCTCTAGAGGAGACATTCTATAGGGCGCTATGGAAATAGGCCTAGTACCAGGTACTAAATCTATGGTGAACTCCACATCCCTTTCTGGGGGTAGTTCGTAAACGTCCCCCGGGAACACTTCAGGAAACTCTTGCACAATAGGCACACTTTCGACATCAGGAGGGCTCTCAACTTTTAGGAAAGACAACATCATGAACACTTGGGCTTCGTTTTTCATCGAAGCTTTCACTTGGTTGGCAGAGAGAAAGGTCGGATTCTTAGACTCCTCAGGAGTTCCAAAAATCAAGGTTTTATCAAAACAATTCAAAAGGACATGGTTGGAAGATAACTAGTCCATGCCAAGAATAACATCGAGCGGTTTTAAAAAAAGTAAGCACATAAGATCAGCTGCAGAGTTCATATTATCAAGAGATAATAGAACAACCTTCCTAAACACAAGAAGCACCCGAAGGTTCCTTGGATCGTTCAAGACAAACTACCAAATGCAGTAAGTCAAGCCAAAGCAAAGCTATAGGTACTTAGTACCACGTAACATTATCTATATAAATATAGATAATTCAAACAAGAGTCACACAACAAACTCACGACAGACTCATACCAAGTCCGGATAGGGCCGAACTGCTCTGATACCATTAAATGTGACACCCTTCTACCACGCACGTTAATATAAACCATTTACTAAAAAGAGGGATTATAAAAACTTGCATTTATTAAAATAAAATAAAATACTTGGATAAAAAGGTTTCACATCTTAACATATACAACACGGAAAGAAAGCATAAACATAATATAAGTTCAAAAGGCATAACGTAACGTAAACATAAACAAAGACACAAACCCCAACCCCGATATCACATACAGAGCTGGTACAACCAAAAATCCGAAATAAAAAATCCTCGGATACAACCGAAACAACTAACTAATAACTAAGCAAAACTGGAAATCCTAAACGAAGGTAGCGGCTCCTCGGAGTCACTCCTCAACGAGCTAATCATCATCCTTTGCATATATAATAAGGTACATGCAACACAAACATAACAACAGGGAGTAAGAAACATATATATGAATATAACGGCAAGGAAGTAGTTAGCAAGACGAGCATACAACAAGCAAACATGTTATATCAACAACGGTATCATAAGATCATCATCATAATATGTATGCTATGCAATGCAGTCCTACTCCATGCCTCTACTATGCATTTGGATCCAATCTATCTCAGGATGAGCAACTTCGGAGTTAAATATCCATATTGGCCACTAGGCACCAACGCCGAGGCAATCCAACTTACCTTGGTTGGACCTTTTGGATAGCCGACGCGCCTTACTCTCGGATGCGCCACCACGGGGGTACCAGGTCCCACGGACGGCCAAAACAAACTCCCCTATGTCTCACAACCTCCCATCAACATCTCCAATGAGTGAATGCATGACAAACATCACACCAACATGACCTCCACCTCCGCTTGGGTCCATAAGCTACCCAAGTCTTATCACCATCATCACCTCGACCACTAGGCTATTGAGGATTATCGTTTAACATTCATCGTAAAGTCTTTCAATCACTCTGGCCGTTTCGCACCAGAGGTTACCGCCTCGACCATTCGGCTATCGAGGTCCCCTTGGCCACTAGGCTACCAAGGTACATCATCATTATCACTCTAGCCCTTTAGGCACTAGAGATTACCACCTTGACCATCCTGCATCAAGACCCCTTGGCCACTAGGCTACCAAGGTACAACAAATTTTCACTTGTCTTTTGGTTTTCATGTTTCGTTGTTATCTTATTTAGTCTTTTAAGCATTTAGAGTAAGAA
The DNA here is from genome assembly GCA_030762895.1 of Sophora flavescens. Taxonomy (NCBI): domain Eukaryota; kingdom Viridiplantae; phylum Streptophyta; class Magnoliopsida; order Fabales; family Fabaceae; genus Sophora; species Sophora flavescens. Next base: position 181,896,694 of record CM061063.1, read on the forward strand.
CCCCTATCTCAAACCGTTTCTGGTTTCTGTTCTGGGCAAGGGAGCACAGGCGTGCTCCTTACCAAGCATGGTCGTGCTCAAGAGCAAACCGTATTGTTCTGGGCAGCAAGGGTTTTAAACCTACGCCAAGTCCTTTGGAGTAAAACTTGATTCAACCTATTGGCATTACTAAGTCCTTTCATCACAGTCTTATCATTTGGTTTAATCTTTATGTCTTATAGACTTATTTGGGGAATTAATCCTTTAATTGGCTTCTCTCAATTTCTCACAAAATCATTCCCCAGGGTCCTTCTAATCCTTTGAACAAAACCTCACAATTATTATTAATATTCATGTCTTATTAACCGAAAGGGGAAAAACCTCCCTTTTTATCATGGTTCACAATGAATAACCCAATCAACCAATAACCAAACATTGTAACATACGGCAGTCATGGCATCATCATTCAACTCATAACAACAATCATATCAACATTAATCATATCATAAACATGTTGAGAAATCATACCATAAACACATATAAATAACTCATATTATCACATCAATATAAACATATAGACATGTTATAAAATAAGACACATCATCAAACACAGGGTCATGGGTTAACCATTCGTCTTATGCTACCCCCTATGGCTATATATTCATATTGTCCCTTTTCCCCATACCTGGTATGAGGTTCGAGTTTCAAAAGAAGAAAGAGGGTCCTCCGGGGTCTCGTCTCACAAGAACTTATCTACGACCTCAAGAACAACAAGGAAACATCTTAATTAGACTCTTAGGCCAAGAAATCAAAACGGAAAGAACGAGAGGGACGAGCTGTACGAATCTTACCATGTTTAAAGGTTGAAACAGCAAATATGATGATCACGTCTTCGCAGCGATGTTCCCCTATCAACGAATGGTGAAGAATGGTGCAAGAACGGGTTCCCTAGGGAGAGTTTTCTTGAGACGGTTGATGGAATTTGAGAGAAAAAAAGAAAGGAGTCAGCTCTGAGTGTTGGGACGTGATAGACTAGGGTTTAGATCGTGTTTTAGGGGTTTAAAACGGGTTGGAATGCATTTTAGGCTTAAAAAGAACCTAAAACGTGTTTTCTGGTTCTGCACGTATTCGCGGGGTGAATCCCATTTGCGGGGCAAGTCAGAGAACCAATTTCTGTCAGTTGGATTCGCTAGGCGAACCCGAAAGCGCAAAGCTGAATTTTGGGTTTTCGCGAGGTGAACAAAGGCTCACGAGGCTAGGCCGAAACAGTCGAATTGGGCCAAAACACATGAAACAATATTTGTAGATAATTCTCTTAGCTTTCCAACGCCATAAAAATCACCTCGATCGGACATCTAGAACTCAAGATATGTCCAAAACGGTGAAACAGGTTACTAGGACTTCTAAGACAATTGAACCTTCCTAAGGCTAAACCTTCCCAACATGAACATATACATCAAAAGCAAACCTAACAAGTATATGCAAACATCTATACAACATCTATAAATTCATTAAGCTTATTTATGAAAAATGGGGTGTTACACAATGGGTGTATCTCTGTACAACTGCAATAGCCGTTTGAGTGGTTATCACAGACGGACCGTGCGAACAGTTGCAATAGTTGTTTGAGCAATTGCCACATGAGGTTGAGGTGAACTATCCGTAGTGACCAAGATGACAGAACTCATGTTGGTAACACGGGAGTCAGTAGCCATCTACCGATTGAACGTTATTGTAGAATTGGCCAATCATGCATGGAAGATCAGAGGTGCACATAGAATAGGTAATGACCTTAGTGGATGAGGTTTCGAGGTTGATTGCTATGATAACGATCTTGAGAGACGGTTGTGTTTGTTGATTTACATGTTAATATGTAGTATTTTATGTTGTGTCCTATTCTATGATGATTGTAGAGTTTCTTAACTCATGTATATCTATGTTTCTTTGTTTATGTTTGCATTGGTTCGGATCGTGACCTGAACACAGAATAAGCCTTTGCTGGTGTCGAGACGAAGAAGGTGACGAGGATTCGAATGTTTCTCATGCTAGAAGACTTTTAAAGTTGTTGTTTAGTAGTTATACCACGGGCAGTGGAGTGTCAGTTATTGTATAAGCCATAATTTCTGTAATACTCTGGTGTTGTATATATATGTTTATTGATCTAAACAAATGTTCTGAAGGTTTTAACTGTTTCATTATGATCATATGTATTAACATCATGTTCCACTCGAAAGTGTTACATTGATAGTAGCTTAGTTATTATTAAAACAAATAAAACTAATTAGTGTATTTGAAACCGAAAAAAATATTGATGAAAAATGAAGAGATAACGGTCACAAAGTTGCTATAAAATTTTGCTTGCATACAAATATGAACTGCACTGCAGCATCAGCATGTCGAGTTAACCAAATGATGGAACACATTGTAGGCATAACAAGCCAAAAAAGCGTATTATAAACCAAAGAACTAATTACAACTTAATTAATCAAGTGAGAGAAATGGAAAATTATTAAAAGGAAACGGTTTTGAGAACAATGATTACATGCATCACCAAAGCATTGTGTGTGTTGATCCAGAAAGCTTGCTTCGCCTCATGTTTCAACTTCCCAAAATCTACTTCTTCTAATCCTAACATTCACACTGCATATAAGTGACCTGAAACAACATAGAAGAAGACAACCATTATAGCACCAATTCGGCGCTTGGTGCATGATAGAAAGAGAGAAAAATTGAGGTATTACATTTCCTCAGGTAACGTAAGCCATAACGAAACATATAATGTTTTGAAGATAAAGCAAAGAAGTTCGTTGTGATAGTCTGACAGTAGAGTGAATCAAAATTGAATTTAGGTGACTCATATTTAATGGAGTGGCAGAGAGGTAACAAATACTAAACCAAAAAAAAAAAAAAAAACACTACACAAATCATTAGATTGCTAAAAGGGTTCATTAGAAGCAGAAAACTCTTACCAGAGCGCTCTACGTCCGTCGATGGATATTCCTTCCTAAAGAGAACCTCGAAAATATACCTGCCATTTTTGTTTCAACTCAAAAGAAGAATACCCACAAAGAATAATCATATCTGAAGAGTGACGAATAACGGGACACTGTATTAAGAAGAGTTGAAGAGTGGAATCATCAAATTAACTATCTGTAGAGAGTGGGTAGTGGTACCATTGAAAAAAAAAAGAAAAGAAAAAAAAGTTGAAGTCTGTACCGAAGAGATGAGCAAATGGAGAGAAAAGGACTTCCCACGTTTTGAGTTTTGAATGTTAAAAGGAAGGTGGATGAACAATAAAATAAAAAGGAAAGGCATCTGGGCTTAGGCAGAGAAAGAAAAAAAAAACGAGAATAAATTGCCAATGAACAGTGTAACACATCCTCACTGGTTTATGGATTGATGAATGTCCCACAAATCATAACTGTAGAGTTCTTAAGTGATGGACTGTCGAAAAGAAGATGTATCTTGTTGGTATAGGTAGTACCAATCAATTCATGTAAGTCATCCTCAACCGCATAGTCCTGTACCTACACAGTCTCAGGATCCCTCACATTCCGGTGTGTAATCGGTTCATTCATGTGCCCCCATCTAAAAGTCTATCAGGAGCCGCTCCTTATCCGTGTCCTTTTGCATCATCGTCCACTCCCCGTCCTCGTCGGCCATCGATGAGAAAATAACCCACCACAACTTTCCAAACAGCAAGATAACGAAGAGTTAACACATTTTCAAATTGAGCAATTAAATACTATTTTATTTTAAAGATATTGAACATTTTCTTATGGTTCTTATTTTACAACTTTTCCCTTCAGTTTTGGGGAAAAAATATAGCAGGTTCACTTCTACTTTTATATATAAAGATATCGTGTCAATTTACCATATTTACTTCTCACCAATGCAATATTAATTTCCATATCAGGTACAAATTTGTAATATAATGCATATTTCTACCTTTTAATTTCCACCTACAAAGGAACAAATATCCAAATGCCAGGTGCATACTTTCTCACCAATACGTTTTGATTTCACGTTGATATGCATATTAACGTACAACAAAACTTTGTAGAACAATTACAAATTTGATCCCATTACAAGAGAATAAAAAGTTCACTTGCATTGAGAAACGAGGATAATTAAATCAATTAGAATTTTAAGAGAGAAGAAAAAATATGATAGATAAATATATTTTCAAAAAATGGTTAACTTGCAAGGGAAAAGAGGAGAAATAAATCAAATATATTTTTAAGAGAGAAGGAAAAAAATATATGATAGATAAATATATTTTCCAAAAATGGTTAACTTGCATGGGAACAAAGGAGAAAAAAATTTAATAGATTTTCAAGAGAGAAGAAGAAAAATAATATGATACATAAGTATATTTTCTAAAAAATTTTAACTTGCACCGGAAAGTAGGAGAAATAAATCAAATAGATTTTGAAAAGAGAAGAAAAAAATATAATAGATAAATATATTTTTTAATAATGGTAAACTTGGATGGGAAAAGAATTAAAAAAACAATTAAATTTTTAAGAGAATTAAAAAAAACAAATGAGTTTTGTGGTATCATTCCAATTAAGGCAACATATAGCTTGAATAAGTTAACAGACTTATACATTAAGGAGATAGTGAAGCTTCATGGCATACTCACCTCTTTAGTGTCAGATAGAGACCCAAGGTTTACCTCTAGATTTTGGAGAGCTTTCCAACAGGCTTTTGGTTCTAAGTTGAGTTTTAGCACAGCCTTGGTCAGTCGGAGAGGTCCATTTAGACCCTTGAGGACATGCTTAGAGCATGTGTTTTAGATGAAGGTGGGGGTTGGGACAAATTTTTACCTCTTATAGAGTTTGCGTATAACAACAGTTATCACGCTAGCATAGGCATGACACCCTATGAAGCTCTTTATGGAAGGAAGTGTAGGTCCCCTTTATGTTTGTGTGAAGTGGGTGAGAAGATCCTGCTAGGACCAGAGCTAGTCCAACAGACCACAGAGAGGATTAAAGTCATTAGGGAAAGGATGCACACTGCACAGAGTAGGCAAAAGAGTTATGCCGACAAGAGAAGGAAGTCTCTAGAATTTCAGGAAGATGAACATGTATTCTTGAGAGTCACTCCTAAGACTGGGGTTGGGAGGTCAATGAAAGTCAAAAAGCTAAATCCTCGTTTCATGGGTCCCTTTCAAATCCAAAAAAGAGTCGGGCCTGTTGCTTACCATTTGGCTCTTCCACCACAATTGTCAAATCTCCACGACGTCTTCCATGTTTCTCAACTTCGGAAGTACGTACCAGATGTTTCACACGTGATAGCTCCCGAGTCAATACAATTGAAGGATAATTTGATCTTTATTCCCCAGGCCTATTCAAATCATTGACAAGAGCACTAAAACTCTAAGGAACAAGATGATTCCATTGGTAAAGGTATTTTGGGAAGGGTTGACTCCAGAGGAAGCTATTTGGAAACTTGAGGATGATGTCAGACAACAACATCCAAAGTCTTTTTAGCACATGTACATGACTTAGTGTTGCATTACTTTTAACATTGTGTTGTTTGGGTAGGATGTGATAATTTCGGTGACAAAATTCTTTAAGGATGGGAGAAAATGTAACATCCTAAAAATTCAACATAGTTATTTTAATAAAAGATTAAGCTAGTTTGAGGTTTAGTGTAGAGAATTGATAGTATAAGAAATTATTATAATTGTCCTCTTTAATATAAAAGTCACAACAGGTTTAACAATAATAGAAAATTGTTTAATTATTTTTTTAAAGTTGACCCACGTGCTACTCACGTAGGCCACCTTATTATTATTAATATAGAGAAGTTGACCTTAGCCAAACAACACGCTCAGGGACACCATGTAACCGCCTGATTTTTAATTACGTTGCTTAACCAGTTAAAATATAATTATTTATATTTTAATCTGAGAGCAATAAAATGATTTTAAATAATATAAAATCATATTCATAATCTATATTATGGTAGAGAGTTACGGTGATATTTTGGGTTGAAAATTCAGATGGAGCCCGGTCTGCGTTTACACTGACAGTTTGCTGAGCAGAGAACGAAACCATTAGGTTTTATATTTTAGTCCGGAGTATTTTCCATGTTTCAAAAAAATTTGTTAGGAATGAAATTAATATTATTTTATTCAGGCGTAATCGTTAAGAAAACGCGTAAAATCTAAATCGGAGGATAAGTCGGGTAAACAACGGAATCGTTATGGAGGTGAGATATTAGGACAGGATAATGTAGCAGAGAGGACAAGGAGTCCGGTCTTAAATTTTAGTAATCGGGAATTTTCAAGTTAAATGACCAAAATACCCCTAAGCTTAACCTAACCGACGTTGAGTTAAATTTTAACCATGGTTAAGGAACCAAGGTTAATTCTTGTGGACCAAAATCAGCCACACCCTTCATCAATTCTTGGCCACATGATTTTAACCATAGTTAGCATAGTAACCCTAGTTAAGTTAATTACTAACCATAGTTAACTATTATATTATTTAATATTCACAAAACCCATTAATTTAAATCCTAAGAACCAAAAAAAGCCTAAGATCTACCCTATTTATATCCCCCAAACTGCAGCCCCTCCCCTTTCACTCACTTCTTCTTCTTCATTTTAATTCTAAGACTTTTCTTCACAAAAACCACAAAAACTTCATTGTTGTTCTTGAAGGAAACCTCCCACTACAAGAAAGTCACGATTTAGCGTCGAACTATTAGCGTAGGCCACGACTCCGACGCTATAGCGTCGGCCAAGCTGACGCAAAATGGACGCAATACTGTTACCCGATTTTTTTTTTTAAACTTTGGATTCAATTTTGCATGGGCCAAGCCGACGCTATTTTAAGACATTTTGCGTCGGTTTTGGCCGACACTACGTTGATCAGTGTATTAGCGTCGGACCTGTCGACGCTATAGTGGGCTGGAGCTAATATTTTCCCTCTTTTGTTTCATTCTTCTACACTATTCCTTACCGCGCACTGATCGAGAGCTCGAAGACTTCGCGGGATCGGACAAACTTGCGCAGCCGTCGCCACCGCTGCAGCACCATCGGTCCTCGGTCTCCTTCGCCGCCGCCGGTATGTTTCTTTGTCACTATCTTTCCTTCTCCTTCTCACTGAATAATGGTGGTAGTAGTGGGTGGAGGGAAGTGGAGGGAGATGGGATATGAAGTGGTGGAGGAGGGTTTTGGTTTTGGGTTGAGGAATATGGCGGGGGTATCGTCGGAGATGGAGAGGGGTTCTCCGGCGCCGAAGGTATCTACTCTGATCTTCACAGGTGCCATTTATGGGGTCCCCATGCCTGTCCAGCCCATGAAATCCATCACAGCAGAAGCCTTGTCCGACATCGATTTCGGTGTGCCGGAGATCATGGCCGCCGGAATCTTGATCGGCGGCGCGTTATTGGTTCTGGGTGTGACGAGGTCAATGCAACTTGTGTACAAGATGATTCCTTTGTGTGTTGTAAGAGGGATTCAGCTTGCACAAGGCTTGTCATTTGCGTTGACTACAGTTAAATATGTGAGGAAAATTCAAGATCTGCCAAAGTCTAAATCTTTAGGACAAAGGCATTGGTTTGGGTTGGATGGATTGGTTTTGGCCATTGTTTGTTTGTGTTTTATTGTTATTGTGAATGGTGCTGGTGATAACAATCGTGGGTGTTGTGATGCTGCTGAAAGTGGTGATGATAATGATTTGGGTGCCAAAAGGAGGGTCGAGTGCAAACAAGATAAGAATTCTACTAGGGACATCTCAGATTGGGAATTTGCTTGTGGTAAATAATATGGCCAAACTAATTTAAACTGGCAAATACACTTTCCCATTGCTATTTGCTGAGTATTTGTTCTGCTGCCTAGGTGTTTTCTTTGTATGTTTCAGTTTTTGGTTAGCTTTGTGCTTGTGGTTGCATCAGTGCTAACAGGATATGCAACTAACCTAAGGCTAGAAACAAACAAGTAATTTGATTTTGTCTTTGAATGATTAATCAAAGCTTGATTTTATAAATTAGAAGTACTCTGATAAGCCTTTGGCTTATCTAGTTTTATAACTAGATGGACTGTGGTTTTTGTGCAAATTAATCGAGTTCAATCTCGTTTTCGCCCAAATTTGCCTTGTTTTGTTCCTAAGTAGACTTTGACTCGTTCTAGGAATTTTTTAGTAGTTTTTAGTTTATTTTGAATAGAATTACGCTTTTGTTTTCTTTTGTTGTTTCAGGTCAATAAGTGAAGCTCTGAGAGTCAAGGAAAGTCAAGAAGCAGTGGAAAAAGCTTCTGGAGATACTCGCCTCGCGAGTTGATGCTCGCCTCGCGAGCCTGAACATCAGATAAAGCAGCAACAGTCATCACTCTGGCTCGCCCCGCGAACATGATGCTCGCCTCGCGAATCATGGAGACCTGGAAGTCAGAGACCATCACGGCCTAGCCGTGATGAAGAATACAACCTAGAATTGAAGTCTCGCCCCGAGAGAGGAAGTTCACCCCGCGAGAGTTTGAAGACCCTGGAAGACAGAGACCATCACGGCCTAGCCGTGATGAAGGTCACGGCTGTGACAGATTGAAGTTGGAAGACTCGCCCCGCGAATACACTCTCGCCTCGCGAGAATCCAAAATTGAAAGCGTGCCAAAACTAATGTTCGCCTCGCGAAAGATTGTTCACCCCGCGAGAGGCCGAGAACCAGAATCCTTATTTATAGGCTGTTTCAGATCAGAATAGGGATCCAAGTTTTAGCCACTGTTTTAGATCAGATTTTATACGAATCCTTGTTATTCTGGAGCTGCGTCTCCCTTTTCTTTTCTTTTCTTATTTTATTATGGAGATTATTGCCGATTGTTCGTTTGTCGTCACGGGCATGAGGAACTAATCCCCTCGTCCGAGGGATCAATGAAGCCGCCCATGGCGGTATAGTGTTCATGTGATGTATGTTTTTCTCCCCTTCTCTCAATGAATGTTTTCCAATTCTGATTTGAATGCGTTGATCATATGTATTGCGTGATTAACTAGTTAAACGTGTTGAGGCTGATCGGCGATTCGCGTTTTAGAACTTGGATTGGAATCACTAATTGAATAATGAGCACGACAGTGGATTTAGGAGATTAGTGCAACCTTATAGGGAACAAGAATTAATAGAATTCGAGATTAGGATTATGAGACCTAGTAAGTAATTAATCCAATCGTCGAATACGTCCTATTGAGCACGACAGTGGATATAGGAGAAATTGGGGGTCCCGGTTGACATCGTAATTGAACTTAGGGAGGAATTCATCATCACTTGGGTACTATACATGATTGGGTAGGTGGATTTGAGACCTTGGATATTTTAATTTCTGATTTTAAAACCTTAGCTTTATTTGATTTGTTATTGAATTGCGATAATAATCTCTCTCTCTCAACCACTTTCTGTTACTTAACCAACTTATCGAACTTCTCACGAATTAGTTGAATTGGTAGCCCAATCCTTGTGTTCGACCTCGGTAATTTCTTACCGTGTTTATTTTATTACTTGCGACGACCCGGTACACTTGCCGGTGATTCAACAAGTTTTTGGCGCCGTTGCCGGGGATTGGCACAACCAATTTTCCTAATTTTTAGGAAATTTGATTGATTGGTTAAGTTGATTTTATTTTTATTTTTATGTTATTTCTTTATTATTTCTCTCTACTTCTTTGATTCCACTTGGTCTTGCCATGTTTTTGTATGCGAGGTACCCTTTCACAAGAGGACCTGCTATTTGATTCAGAGATCACCAGGACCGAGACGAGATTAAGGAAAGAAGCCAGGGAACGAAAGAGACTTGAAGGAATTAAAATAGAGGACATGGCTGAAGAAAACCCTCCTCCTCCTCCTCGTTACAAGCCTCTCTTCGAGTACGATCTACCCAGCTTGGGAGATTGTGATCCTTCTATTGTGAGGGGCAACCTGAATACAGACTCCTTTAGAGTGGAGGGATGTGTCACATTCCAGATCCGTGAGAATCAGTTTGATGGGAGTGGCAAACAGGACCCTCATAGGCACATCACTCGCTTCCTTGAAGCTTGTGACTTACAGAAGACAAGAGGAGTCTCACAAGATGAGTTTCGCTTGCGGCTTTTCCCCCTCTCTCTTAGGGATGTCGCTCGCGATTGGGTTGATAGCTTGGATAGGAACAGCATTAGAACTTGGGAGCAAATGGCACAAAAGTTCCTAACCAAATATTTTCCTCCTCAGAAAGCGGCACAAGCAAGAATTGCCGTCACATCCTTCAGGCAGACAGAAGATGAAACCTATAATGAGGCCTGGGAGAGGTACAATGGGCTCCTGAGAAGATGCCCTTCAGCGTTCTTTGACCCAGTCTCCAAAGTTCAGCATTTCTTTAACGGGTTGAGGGGACGCTATCAGATGAACTGTGATGCCGCAGCTGGCGGTTCTTTTTCATACTTATCGGCTGAGGACGGATGGGCATTATTGGAAAAGATGTCATATAATGATTACAACCGTGGAAGGGAAACCTCAAGTGGAATCAGTTCTGGGACAATGGAGGCCATTCTTGAGCAAAACAGATTGTTGAAGATGCAGATTGAGGCTTTGTCTGGGAACAAGAAAGTTAATGCGATACACGAGGGAATGGCTCCGGGTTGTGAAAATTGTAATGGAGATCATGACACTCGGAGCTGCCCGTTCAACTTCTCTCAGGAACATGTGGACTCATGCCACAACTTCTATGACACTGTGCCCCAGAATAACTATCAGAGAATGCATGACGAATGACTACGATCGAGAATCAGAATAAGGGGTATATGAGGAGAGACCATCCGGGTTTCGCTTGGAGTGATGCTAATGGTGGTCTAGCCGGTCAACAACATCCTCAACAGAATTGGCAACAACCTCCACAGGGTTTGAGGCCAAACATTGGAATCCAGCAGCGTAATACTCAGCAGGCTCTTCAGGGGCCTAGTCAGTTGCAAGTAACAGATGGTGGAAGGCATCCTTGGGAATTGGCTTTTGAGAAGATGAATGCGGCAATGGAAAAGATGGTAATCAACATAGAAAAGGTGAATACGAAAGTTGACAAGTTGACAACGCATACAGGGGCGACAATGCACAATCTAGAGATGCAAATAGCTCAGCTCGCAAAGCAACTGAATGAGCGTCCCCCAGGCACTTTCCCAGGTGATACCGAGAACAACCCCAAGAATCAATGCAATGCCATAACAACTAGAAGCGGAAGGGTGTTAGAATCTAACAGGGGTGCAACTAGTTCTCAGGAAGACAAGGCCCCGGAACAACCACACATTGAGGAAGAGCAACCTGGAAAAGAGAAGTTGGCAAGTGACAAGGCACCGGAGCAAGGGGGAAGGCTGAAACTTGTGGATGAAGAGTTCCGAAAGAAGAAGTGGGTTGAACCCCAAGACCTCCCGCCCTACATGAAGGTACCGTATCCTGAAAGATTGAAGAAGCCTCAACAGGATAAGCAGTTCAACAAATTCCTTGATGTCTTCCGCAAACTTCAGATTAACATTCCATTTGCGGAAGCCTTGGAACAGATGCCATCATATGCCCGGTTTATGAAGGAACTTCTCACCAAGAAGCGGAGAATAGTGGATGAGGAAACGATTGCTTTGATCGAGGAGTGTAGTGCCATTCTTCAAAGAAAACTACCTCCAAAGTTGAAGGATCCCGATTCTTTTTCGATACCATGCACCATTGGGGGGATGACTGTAGGGAAGGCATTATGTGATCTAGGGGAAAGCATCAACTTGATGCCCCTCTCTATGATGAAGAGGTTGGGGATCAAAGAATTCAAGGATACACGGATGTCGCTCCAACTAGCCGATCGCTCTATAAAATATCCTTATGGGGTGGTCGAAGACTTGTTAGTAAAAGTGGACAAGCTCATATTTCCGGCGGACTTTGTAGTGCTTGATATGGATGAAGACGCCGAGGTCCCTCTCATATTGGGTAGGCCCTTCTTGGCCACTGGGGGTGCCTTGATAGATGTGAGACAAGGGAAACTCACTCTAAGGGTGCAAGATGATGAGGTAGTCTTCAATCTCTTTGAAGCAATGAAGCACCCTGCAGAGAGGACAGAAGTGTATCGAGTGGATATGGTGGATCCAACTGTCAAGGCAAAGGCAACTCGAGAAGCCCATGGTTCTTCACTTGCAAAAGTGTCGGTAAAATCCCATGATGGGGACAGTGAGGAAAAAGACCCTTTGGGGGATGAGGTCTATCTCGAGTGGTTGAAAGACATGGAAGCCTTACCGAGTCTCCCAGGGGAAGAATGTGCAAAGAAGGAGCTCAGCAACAAAGGCATGAAAAAGAATGGTAAAGCACCGAAGTTGAAAGGTGGCACAACCATGGTGGTCAATGCAGACAATGAGTTGATCCCAAAAAGGACCATCACGGGGTGGAGAGTTCGTGCTGATTATAGAAGGATGCTGGACTTAAATGAGTTGTCCGGGAACAACAGGCGAGCATATGAAAGGGCAAGAGCCTACAGGAAACGGATTGAGGCATGGCATGGCGAGCAAGACCTTCCGGATTAACCCTTAGGGGTGACTTGAGTCAGGCTCGGGACGTTAAACAAGCGCTTCTTGGGAGGCAACCCAAGCTAGGTATCCTTTGGTTTTAGTTTCCGTCATTTTCATTCGTATTACTATTTAAAAAAAAAAACTTGATTCGCCACGCGAATCCACATTGGCTTCGCGAGACAGAAGCCCTGAATCTCAGAGGCTTACTCACTTTTCTGTCTCGCGTCGCGAGGTGTACTTTCGCCTCGTGATTCTGGGCACCATCATCTGTTGGAATTCCAGATTCGCCTCGCGAGTGGTCTCTCGCCTCGCGAATATGCTCTTAAGGTTTAATCTGCAGGAGTTCTTCCAGGATGCTATGCAACAGAAGGGAACCCGTGAGACCAATTGGATGAGGAGGCAACCATGGAAACTTGATCAGGGAGCACCCTCTCCTCTCCTCACTTTTGTTTTGTTTTTGTTTTTGTTTTTGTTTTTGTTTTGTTTGTCGCTCTTGAATAATTTGAGAAGATCAAGAGTTTTTGTATGAATGTTGTGTCGGCAAGCTTGTTGGATCTTAATTAAATTGAGCATAGATTGATTGCATGAATTATTTTGACCATCGATGATTTTTCCCCTAGGTTCTGATAGTAGAAAAGTTGATCCCCGTGTGAAAAATTGAAAACTGAACTTTGAGAATTTTATTGTGATTACTTGATTTATGATAAGTTTGGGGTGAGGGGGTGCACACACTAGGAATTGTATCTCGGTCAAACAATTTGCAAAATGTCCAGGTGAGGATTTGAGCCTCCAACTTTGTTTTTGATTGTGTGAATCACTATTAAGTTGCACTTTCCCGAATTTGCTTGAATCTCTATATGGTTTGCATGTTTATGTTTTGCATCAAATGATTTAGGCAATTTTCTTTGAAATAACTTCTTGGCCTAAAGAGAACCATCCCTAATGCATGTTCCCTAGTTAGCCCCGTTGAGCCTAATTGCCCTATTGTTTCTTGATGACCCTATATTATAAGCCAAAATCTGAAAAACCATGTTAACCCAATCTTAGGATTAGGAGAGCATGGACACTTAGCAAGAGAAGGGTTGTGAGAAACTAAGTTTGGGGTGGCTACAAGGTTGATATGTAACTCTGGGTTGAGAAAAAGAAAAAAAATAAAGGTTGAAACCCAAGGCAAAAAAAAAAATGCCAGAAGAAAAAGGGCAAAACAAAAAGATTAGCAAGGAAAAGGGTTGTAGTCACCCGAGGCAAAAGGAAAAATGGAAAAAGGAATTCGAGTGGAATATGTGTCAAATGCTCATGCTCTCTTAGTTCCTAGGGACTTAAGCCGAGAATCCTTGAATATCCTACCCTCAGCAGGCCCCATTACAACCTTTAAAAGACCTTCTGATGTTGCATGCATGTTTTCGTGGGAACCATTTTTGAGATGAAAATCAAATTCATGGGAAGTGCTCTTGATATGTGAAATTAAGGGAAAAGTTGATAGCCTAGACAAATTTGAGCGAATGAGTGAAATTTTACATACCCTTGTGAGGAAGGCTGTTGTTTGAAATTGGTGATCTTCCTTTTGTGTGTGACCCTGATCCTCAACTTAGATTAATGATTGCATGAATGATGAAGTTCTCAATTGTTTAAAGTAAATGAATGTGGGGATTACATTGATGCAAGGGGGGAATTCATTGAAGGAAAACTGTTTTGTTAAGAATGCATGAAATTTGTGCGAAATCGATTGACTCCATTAAGCTTGCCAAGTCTTGAGTCGTTTTTGAGTTTTAGCTTGCTTGGGGACAAGCAAGGTTTAAGTTTGGGGTGTTTTGATAAGCCTTTGGCTTATCTAATTTTATAACTAGATGGACTGTGGTTTTTGTGCAAATTAATCGAGTTCAATCTCGTTTTCGCCCAAATTTGTCTTGTTTTGTTCCTAAGTAGACTTTGACTCGTTCTAGGAATTTTTTAGTAGTTTTTAGTTTATTTTGAATAGAATTACGCTTTTGTTTTCTTTTGTTGTTTCAGGTCAATAAGTGAAGCTCTGAGAGTCAAGGAAAGTCAAGAAGCAGTGGAAAAAGCTTCTGGAGATACTCGCCTCGCGAGTTGATGCTCGCCTCGCGAGCCTGAACATCAGATAAAGCAGCAACAGTCATCACTCTGGCTCGCCCCGCGAACATGATGCTCGCCTCGCGAATCATGGAGACCTGGAAGTCAGAGACCATCACGGCCTAGCCGTGATGAAGAATACAACCTAGAATTGAAGTCTCGCCCCGAGAGAGGAAGTTCACCCCGCGAGAGTTTGAAGACCCTGGAAGACAGAGACCATCACGGCCTAGCCGTGATGAAGGTCACGGCTGTGACAGATTGAAGTTGGAAGACTCGCCCCGCGAATACACTCTCGCCTCGCGAGAATCCAAAATTGAAAGCGTGCCAAAACTAATGTTCGCCTCGCGAAAGATTGTTCACCCCGCGAGAGGCCGAGAACCAGAATCCTTATTTATAGGCTGTTTCAGATCAGAATAGGGATCCAAGTTTTAGCCACTGTTTTAGATCAGATTTTATACGAATCCTTGTTATTCGGAGCTGCGTCTCCCCTTTTTTTTTCTTTTCTTATTTTATTATGGAGATTATTGCCGATTGTTCGTTTGTCGTCACGGGCATGAGGAACTAATCCCCTCGTCCGAGGGATCAATGAAGCCGCCCATGGCGGTATAGTGTTCATGTGATGTATGTTTTTCTCCCCTTCTCTCAATGAATGTTTTCCAATTCTGATTTGAATGCGTTGATCATATGTATTGCGTGATTAACTAGTTAAACGTGTTGAGGCTGATCGGCGATTCGCGTTTTAGAACTTGGATTGGAATCACTAATTGAATAATGAGCACGACAGTGGATTTAGGAGATTAGTGCAACCTTATAGGGAACAAGAATTAATAGAATTCGAGATTAGGATTATGAGACCTAGTAAGTAATTAATCCAATCGTCGAATACGTCCTATTGAGCACGACAGTGGATATAGGAGAAATTGGGGGTCCCGGTTGACATCGTAATTGAACTTAGGGAGGAATTCATCATCACTTGGGTACTATACATGATTGGGTAGGTGGATTTGAGACCTTGGATATTTTAATTTCTGATTTTAAAACCTTAGCTTTATTTGATTTGTTATTGAATTGCGATAATAATCTCTCTCTCTCAACCACTTTCTGTTACTTAACCAACTTATCGAACTTCTCACGAATTAGTTGAATTGGTAGCCCAATCCTTGTGTTCGACCTCGGTAATTTCTTACCGTGTTTATTTTATTACTTGCGACGACCCGGTACACTTGCCGGTGACTCAACATACTCCCAACTCTTTAAAGTTTGTGACTGTGCCACAATTTTTTAGATTCTTAGTGTTTGTTTCTTAGTGATTGCTACTCTGCTACATATATACAGGTATTCTTAGTATTATTTACTTTTATCAATCACCATTCCTCTTTCTGTGGTTTCTTTGACTTGTTTAATCTTTAATAGGATCTTGTGTGATTCTTCTTTGCTTCTAGAGAAAGTAAAATAGTAACAATTTAATTTGAATTGTAGTTTGCAGAATACAGTGATCCGAGGTGTTTTCATGGATTGGAATTCAAAATCTGTTATGCACGTAGTTAGTGAGTAGCTTTAGCTGAGTTCCCTTTTTAACATACCTGCAGTATAGTCTCTATATAAGAGATGCACCTCTAGACTCTGTGATTGATCAATTCTAATGAGAATCTTCTCCATTCAGATCTTTTGTTACTGCATGCCATTGTTAGATTTTAACATGGTATCGATCTGATTTTCTTAGGAATAGCCATGCTTTCTCCATTGCAAAGACTGATCCATTTCGCCTTTTTCTCTCTTTTATCTTCAAGAAGCTCGTTCTTTGTTTGAAAGCTTCATTCTTCTTCTTTCTCTGCCAATTTCGCATGGCTAATCCTCCAATAGACCCTTCCAATCCTCTTTTCTTGCACCCAAATGAAAACCCTGGTGCATTCAATGTTTCTACTGTTATGGATGGTACCAATTACCATTCATGGTACCAATTAAACTTGTCTCAAACAAGTATGCTTTTAATATCAACCATGAAAGAAATTGAATGTGAAAGATCCCTTTTTGACATTTACTGAGTTCTTATTTTGTGCAGTAATATTTACTGAGTTCTTATCCTTGCGATGATAGAAAACATATTTAGGAAGTTTATGAAAACTATAATTGGCATCCCATATATGGATGTATCATCTAAAGACCTTGTAGTAAGAAAATTTGGTAGCTAATGAATTGGACTCAGTTTCACATGTTTGTAACAACCTTTCATTGGAATTCTCAAATATTTATGTTTGTGGATTTGGGTTGGACCTGGGCTCTAAATCTCAATCCATTTGAAACGACGATTAGCAGTTTAAACTTCTCAATTGCTACATTTTTTCAGTTTCATTTTTTATACACTAACACCCATAATGCATTATTGGATAGGAAACATGAATAAGGATGTAATTGGATTTATATTGTGGCTCTCTCTTCACTACTCATTCTCATAGTTTTTGTGTATTGATGGTTGGGTACAAGTACATCTTTACTGCAATGCAATCTTTGTGAAGTTAAAAAATGCAATCCATGCTTAATGGATCACTAACTTGGAGCTGAAAAAGAATGACTGTCACATGCTGTTGTTTCTTTATATGCGTGTAAATAAACCATTTTATGAGGAAGTTTTGCACATCAACCAGCTTTGTGTAGAGGAAACTGTTGACCCCATTTTGTTTTCTTCTGTTTGTGAAGCCAATCTATCATATTTTTTTGGTTTTGGTACTCACTACTCACTTTACTCTGCTCTTTATTTCTAGCTAGTGGATTTCCATTAACCTGTTGCTTACCGAAGAATACAAGCAAAGATCAAACCTGTTACTCCTTTAGATCCCACGAAATCCTGCTCTTGAAGGTCAGTGTTTTATTTGTTTCTAACTGGAACTTGATGTTTCCCTATGATGATTTTTTTTTACCATGCCATATAGTTTTGATTGGTTTTGTGAAACAGTTGCTAATTGCTATTGCATATCCCTTCCCCTAAATTAATCCATTATCATGCATCTGTATAGCATTTGACACACTTCTTACCTTACTGGTTTGAGGTTAAATTTGATTATCACGTATTTAGATCTTTATTGTGTATCTAAATACTAAACATACATAAACATGCACCTAGTGATTTATATGCATATAGTCAAGTAGCTTCATCCCATCATTATGAATCTGAGTAATTTTGTTTGATACCCCATGTATTTCATGTAATCTGCTTATGTTTAGTTTTCTCTGTGTGTGATGAACCCTTTGAGATGCCTTTTTTAAATTCATGAACAGTTATTGAAATACGATCATGTTGTGTGCTATAAATTCATTTCCTGTGATCTAATATCTCTTCTGTACTAATGTACAAGTCTTCCATCCCCTTCCTCTTAGATTAGGATTTTAGATGGACAATGAATTTGAGGATATATGTAGTGGTGAGCAGAGCTCAATAGGTGTGAACTTGTTTGAGATGCATGATGCTGGACTAGGTGCTATACATTGCTATTTTCACAAAAAATTTCCGAAGTTTTTCTGGTACCCCTAGTGGCTGATAATTGTATGTTTACCACGTAGAAAATGGATCGTAGTTGGATGTATGATAGGGTCAATCCTGATAGGCGAGGATTTTCCCATCATCATATGCAAGTTGGAAAGGATTTTTCCACCGGGATTTTTTGATTCAATGGAGCATCTTCCAATTCAATATCGGTGGATGTATCCATTTGAAAGGTAATTAAATTAATTTTTTAAGTATTTACATCTTGATTTCTTTCGAATTCAAAGATGTATGGTCATTTTACATGTAGATTCATGGACGACGCAAAGCGGGCGGTGAAAAATAAGGCTAGAGTGGAAGGTTCCATATGTGCTTTCTACTTACAACGTGAGACAACCTATTTCTGCTCTCACTATTTCAAGACCTTTAGCTTGTTGCCTGCCACAAGTTTTAGGAATGATCCTCGATCGGGACATGAAGGCGTCCACCCAACGCTATCACTCTTGAACAAATCTGGTCGTCCTAGCGGGAAGTGTCAAACCCATTGGCTTACAGATGATGAATGGAAATCTGCTCATGTGCATGTGCTGATCAATTGCCATGAGGTTAAATCATATCTTGAGTAAGTAAAATTTGTATCCCTTCAAGTGTGTGCTTGACGCATTGAGTATTGTAGAGTTACTTATCAAAATTGTGCTTGATGTCAGTGCATTCTTGCAAAATCACTCCATCAATGATCAAGATGCTTCTGGTCGTATACATGCAGAATTTCCCACGTGGTTGAAGGAATATGTAAGTGTAATGTACAGAAATGATGAAATTATTAGCAATCACACCCTCTAAGCATATATGTCTCTTCTATGTAGGTTTATGATGAGAGGAATAGGGTGATCAACACAAACATAAAGGCATTAGCTTGGGGTCCTATAACAAAAGCAACATCATGGCACATGTACTTTGTAAATGGGTACAAGTTTCACACTAAGGATTGGAGTGATGGTAAAAAAACCATAAATTGTGGGGTGCATGTAAAAGGTGTTACTGAAGGAGGAGAAGATGATTTTTACGGCATTATCCAACGTATCTTTGAATTGGAATATCATGGTTTGAGTAATAAGATTGCTATATTTTACTGTGAATGGTTTGATCCAACAAGGAATAGAGGCACAAGGGTCCATCCACATTATAATATTGTCGATATTAAGATGAATAGACGGTATGATCGATATGATCCGTTCATTCTTGCAGAAAAAGCAAGACAAGTATATTATGTCCCTTATCCAGAAACGTGTAAAGACCTACGTGGTTGGTCTGCGGTAATCACCACAAAACCAAGGGGTCATGTGGAAGTCGAGGACATAGAGGATGAAGAGCCTTATCAGGCTGATGAGATGTCACCCGTTGTACCAATTACAGAAGTTGAACCATTACAAGGCTTACTTGATGAAACCATAAATGGGTTCGAACAAATAGTTGACCGTAATAACGATTCAATGGATCACGATGGTCAATCAGAAGATGAAGGTGTTTCGATAGAATGTAGTGATAAAGATGAGGAGAAGGGGGAGGACGAGGATGAGGATGAAGACGATTATGAGGATAGTGACGAGGATTAGATTAGATTATATGTTAAGAATATGCATTATACTATTTTAATATGTATCCTAATGTGTCTTAACATGCACAAGTCAACTTTACATATATGTTTAGAATATGTATCTAACTATTTTAATGTATATCTTATTATTTACAAGTTCAACTTTATATGCATGATTAGATCATATGTATATCTATATGTTATATTTTGCACTACGGTAGATGTCAGGACGAGGTCGAGGGAAGATGCCTACCAATAGAGGTCGAGGGAGGCTTCTACGACCTGGCGATCTTGCTGCAGAGACACACCGCAAAATCCGTCAGAGACAAACTACAGAACCACCTTTTGAACCTATAGCACCGCCGGTCCTTCCTTCCCAGCCGGTCGTCACACCACCACCTTCCGAGCCTACCCCAGACGTAGTCACTATGATCCCTACTCCGGGATACATGCCCCCTAGGAAATTTGAGTGTGGTTCATCTTCATACCGCATGCCACAGGAGCCCGTGTTGCAGCAGCCTCCCCACGAGGAGGTAAACCAACATGAGGAGGTGCAGGAGGGGGATGAGGAGCATGAGGAGCAGGAAGGGGGGAGGAGGAAGAGGAGGGGCATGACGAGCACGCCCCTCGTCAGCGTCGACCGAGGCGATGCAGAAGGATCTTGTGGGAAGATCATTATATGTCCTATTGGGAAAGGGTAAGTTGGAACTTTCTTTGTTTCTTTATATATTTATTAAGAACTTGGTTTTATATATGCATTTGATTTGACATTTGACATTGAGTTTGGATTTTTGGTAGGTGGACTCCAGCAGAAGTTGCTGCTGATGCGATTAAGTTTGCCATCACCTCACAATTTCGGGGTGTTCACCATTGCTTTGGTCGTGACCCCGATGAAGTGAGGAACTTTTGGTGGGCCAGATTTAGGGTAAGTTCTATATTGCTTTTTATTATTAGTCAATGTAAGGGAGTATTTTAGTAGATTGCTTTTCATTCAAGTTGTTTATCTTTAAGCCTACGTTTGTTTAATTAACACAAGTTCACAGTTTTATTCAAGTTAACACATGTGAAGAGCTTATATATATACTTATTTATCTGATTAACTATTTTGATTAATTCTTCTTGCAGGATAGAGTTTCTTGGGATCCTCGTCATTACGACACCATCTTTAAGGTCTTTCAAAAAAATGTGCAAAGCGTCTTTCGACATCCTCGGCAAGAAGAGGAAGAAGGGGGCGCAACCTAAATGGATGGGGGACGAGGCATGGATTGGTCTTCTTGAATATTGGCAAAGTGATGCCTTCCTAAAGATATCAACACAAAATAAGACCAATCGGGCTTGAAAAAGGGTGGTGCAGTTCACACGACAGTCTGCAGATCTCACCTTGAGGTGGCACTAGACATGGTATGTATTTACTTAATATTCATCGTTTAGTCCATTATCATATACTGATTTTCTTTGTAAATGAACATGTGTTGGCTTTTTGGGTAGGTCCAAACAAGTCAGGGGCCTGTAGATCCTGCTGAGTTTTTTAGAGCCACCCACCAGAAGAGTTCTGGCGAATGGGTTGATAGCCGCTCAAAAAGAACATATGTAAGTTGGTCTTATACATCATTTTTATATAATTTTGTTATCAATGTATGTACCTTAATAAGATTTGTTTGTGTTCTTTACTAGGAAGAGTATCGCGAGCGTTTGATTCAGATACAGACACAGGTTAATGACGCCTCCACAGATGGGATGCAGGAAGTGGATGGGGCGAGGAAGCTTCAATTGTGGCAGGATGTTGTTGGGGGTAGGACCCGGGGACGATGTTACGGAACTGCAGACATGTCTTTGAACGTCTGATGAGCCTCTGGTTGACTGGTTTTATAACTAATAAAAACCTTGGCTTTGTGCTAATTTTATATCATTTTTTACCCAAATTAGACTTGATTGTCTTTAAGTAGTATTTTGAGTCTATAAAGTATTTTTAGGTTAATTTAGCTAGTTTTGAATCAAATAAAGCTTATGGCTATTTTGTTGTTTCAGGATAATAAGAAGACCAAGTGAGGAAGTGTATCTGAAGCAGAGGCTATCACGCCCAGGCCGTGACACTGGTCACGGCCGTGATGAGAAGATCATGAAAAGTCAGAAGCGATCACGGCCCAGCCGTGATACACATCACGGGTGTGATAAAGAAATACAAAAAGTCAGAAAGGATCACGGCCTGCCCGTGATGAAGGTCACGGCCGTGACAAGAGAGAAACCAAAAGCCTGTTTAAAGGCAGAACATGAAAGCTAAAAGGAAGCCCAACAACTTTCATGAAGAACTCAGATGCTGAATTGGATTTATAGTGGGTCACATTGGGCCTTGAAGTCAGAACATAATTGCTGTCACTGGAACCTGAACTGGTCATGAAGATTGGGCCATAACTTGGGCTGTAGATGTCGGTTGGAAGTGAAACCGGTGGCAAATGAAAGATCAAACAAAGAGCTTTAACTCTCATGAAGACCATTATTCCAAACAGAGCCGTTTTGAAGGGCTCCAATCCATGTGAAGACAGAGACGTTTCAGCTGCCCTATGAATTGAATGTGGACATAACTCCCTCATCTTAACTCATAATTAAGCAAATTGAGTGGCTTTGGAAAGCTAAGAGGCAGAGGTTGAAGTGAATTAAAGGAGTATTCAGATATTGAGAGGTCTTGAGAGAATTTGTATAAATAGGAGTCATAGTTAGTCATAGTTAGTCAGAGTTAGCCAGTTTTGGCTAATCTTTGGTAGACAGTAGTAATAGTTTTCAGAAGTTTATTTCTTTTCTTTTGTGTTTTACTTTTGTAATGGAGAACTAGTCTCCTAGATTAATCTACTGTAATTGGTTTCTGTTAACACTTGAGGTTTTGTATTCCATGATTAGTTGCTTTTCTCTTTTCAATGCCATGCTGTATGTTTCTGTTTGTTATTTCGGGGATGTACAAGTGTGGTATTGTTTCATTTCGGTGATGCTATGTTCCTATATATAATCGCGTTTGTTATTTCGCGTGTGTTCATTCATGTTCGTTTGTTCATGAGAGCTTAACCCCGTTTGTTATTTCGGGAATAGGAACATACATCTGTAGTAGCGGTTTTCGTTTGTTAATTGTTGCTACAACCGGGAGGGGATTAGTATCTGCTTAGGATTTGCATGAATCAATGATAGTGGGAAACCAAGAACAGTAGGTTAATCGCTTTTGTCTATTTGCTATTCTCTTTAACTGCTTTGTTTTTAGTGTTTTGTTTTCTTAATTTAGTTTTCAATCCAAAACCCCCATTTCTAACTTTTACTAATTTTCTGTTAATAATAACAACAACTAAAGAGTCCTTGAGAGACGATCCGAGTTGTCGCACTATACTGCATTATTTTAATAATCGCTCATTCTTTTTGGCGTGTGGCGACAGCGCGACCAAAAATTGGCGCCGTTGCCGGGGACTCTTGTTTGTTGTTATTAGCAGAAAAAAAATTTAAAATATATATATATATATATATAAAATATATAAAAAAAATTTCTCTTTTCTAGTTAGTTTTGTCTGCTTGTCTGGTTGTTTGATTGCCATGGATAATTACATGTATGGATATTTGCCTAATGTTTATTATGAGCAACCTTGCATGTATTATCCTAATTGTAGTGAGCCACCACCATACTATCCTAGCCAAGTGACCACCTCTGCACCTTCCACCTTGGATGAGATTGCTTCAATGCTACAACAAATGGAAGAGAACAATCAACGGATGGCACAACAAGATTTTGAATTTCAACGGATGATGGAAGCGAGCAATCTTGAATTTCAACAGAGGATGGAGGCTCAATACCAGAGGGACCAAGCTGAATCTCAGAAATTGTGGGCTCTGATTGATCAAGTTACCGCCAACTCAGCTGCAATGTTAACTCCACAGCCTCTTGAGGAACATACAGATTCTAAAGTGGTTATTTTTGAAAATAATTCTGATGATAATGTTTCTGTTGATGATGAAATTATGTGTTGAATCCCTGATCCTAATGCTTGTTATTGTGATGGAACTGCTTTGTGTGTAGAATGTTTTACAGGTTTATACTTTTCAGGAAAAATAGAAAATGCAGATCGTTTTGCATGTTTATTTTTTTTAGGAAACTTAGAAAAGGAGGATCAAGAGGGCATCTGCTCCCCCGTGCCTGAAGATAAAGAAGAACCTTTGGGAGTAGATGATTCAAGTAAAACAATTGCATGTATTGAGAGTAATGGGGTGGATGCACTGTGTGAAGAATTCCCAGACATTCTAACTTTTTCTGATTCATTTTCTTGTAATATATGTACTAACTCTAACCTTTGTTTGGTGTGTGCTGAAATTTCCGCGTGTATAGCAGGTGAAAAATTTGTTAATGCAGTGGATGAAGACATTGCAGAAGTTGAAGCAGCACCGGTAACCGTTTCTAACTGTTTGCCACCTCCCCCTGAGGAGCCACCAGTGATGGATTTTGCACCCTTGGATCTTGCACCATGGCCGGTCCAAGAGGTTGAACTCCGATTCTATTGGGAGGATTTCATTGAGAAAGAGGTCATCTGTGACCCGAGAGGTAGTGAGAAGTCCACCGCACTGGGTGGAGTTATTATAATTGTCAAGTGCTCACCTCCGCATCAAAGCTGCAAGTTAGGGAGGCATGGATCAAGTTTCAGTCCTTTGACTACCATGTGGGACTTATGTTACAAGCAATGGGATCCTGGTGGAACCGCCCTTAATGAGTTTTCTTAACCCTTTCTCCTTTTTAATTTTCTTTTCCTTACTTTAATTCTGTTTTGTTTTTAATAAGGCTCCTGAATAATTTGAGAAGCTCAGGAGTTGTGTTTGTGTCTTGGTATTGGCAAGTTTATTGGATTGTATTGATTTTGCATAGATTGATTGCATGATAGTATTGACTGTTTACCCCTAGGATTGGAGAAAATTTTTTGAAAAATGATCCCCATGTGATTGAAAATTGAACTTTGAGATTTTGTTATGATGGCATGATTTATGATAAGTTTGGGGTGATAGGAAGCACACACTAGGGATAGAATCTCTTTCAAATAATTTGCAAAAAAAAAATGTCCAGGTGAGGTTTTGAGCCTCCAACATGTTTTTGACTGTGTGAAAATCGTTTTTTAAGTTGCACTTTCCTGAATTTGCTTGAATCTCTTTATGGTTTGCATGATTATGTGTTTGCTTCAGATGATTTAGGCATTTTCTTTGTAAATAGCTACTTAGCCTAAAAATAACCAATTCCTAATGCATGTTCCCTAGTTAGCCCCTTTGAGCCTGATTAGACTGTTAATTCTTGATAACCTTATGTTACAAGCTAAAATCTGAAAAACCATGTTAACCCGATTTTAGGATTAGGAGAGCATGGAATCTTAGAATGGGTGCAAGAAACTAAGTTTGGGGTGGCTGCAAAGTGTAACATGTTGTTTGGGATTGAGAAAAAAATTTATGTAAAAAAAAAAAAAGAGAAAAGAAAAGAAAAGAAAAACAGAAAAAAAAAAGTAAAAGTGCAAAAATGCCAAAAAGAAATAAAAAGGTTGTAGTCACCCAAAAGCATAAAGAAAAAAAAAATTAAGAAAGGAACTTGAGTGAATTTCAAAGTGTAAATAATGTTCATGCTCTCTTAGTTCCTAGGGTCTTCAGCCTAGTTCCTTTGTATATCCTACCCTTAGCCAGGCCCAATTACAACCCATAAAAGACCTTTTGATGTTGCTTGCATATTTTCTGTGGGAACCATTTTGAGATGAAAATCAAATTTATGGGAAGTGCTCTTAAAAGTGAAATTGAGTGAAAGCCTAGACACAAACTG
Organism: Sophora flavescens; assembly: GCA_030762895.1. Classification (NCBI taxonomy): domain Eukaryota; kingdom Viridiplantae; phylum Streptophyta; class Magnoliopsida; order Fabales; family Fabaceae; genus Sophora; species Sophora flavescens. Next base: position 181,922,165 of record CM061063.1, read on the forward strand.
AGCGATTGAGTGAACATAAATTTCCCTTGTGAGGAAGGCAGTTGTTTGGATATGGTGATCTCTCTTTTGTGTTGTAACTTTGACCCCCTGCTTTGATTAATGATTGTTTGAATTATGAAACTCTCAATTGTTTAGAATAAATGCATGTGGGGATTACTTTGTTTAAAAGGGGGGAACATTGAAGGAAAAATTGTTTTGATAAACTGCTTGAAATCTGTGCAAAAGTTGATTGAATCTTTTGAGCTTGCCAGGTCTTGAGTCTTTTTAAGTTTTTAAGTTTTTAAGTTTTAGTTTGCTTGAGGACAAGCAAAGTTTAAGTTTGGGGTATTTTGATGAGCCTCTGGTTGACTGGTTTTATAACTAATAAAAACCTTGGCTTTGTGCTAATTTTATATCATTTTTTACCCAAATTAGACTTGATTGTCTTTAAGTAGTATTTTGAGTCTATAAAGTATTTTTAGGTTAATTTAGCTAGTTTTGAATCAAATAAAGCTTATGGCTATTTTGTTGTTTCAGGATAATAAGAAGACCAAGTGAGGAAGTGTATCTGAAGCAGAGGCTATCACGCCCAGGCCGTGACACTGGTCACGGCCGTGATGAGAAGATCATGAAAAGTCAGAAGCGATCACGGCCCAGCCGTGATACACATCACGGGCGTGATAAAGAAATGCAAAAAGTCAGAAAGGATCACGACCTGCCCGTGATGAAGGTCACGGCCATGACAAGAGAGAAACCAAAAGCCTGTTTGAAGGCAGAACATGAAAGCTAAAAGGAAGCCCAACAACTTTCATGAAGAACTCAGATGCTGAATTGGATTTATAGTGGGTCACATTGGGCCTTGAAGTCAGAACATAATTGTTGTCACTAGAACCTGAACTGGTCATGAAGATTGGGCCATAACTTGGGCTGTAGATGTCGGTTGGAAGTGAAACCGGTGGAAAATGAAAGATCAAACAAAGAGCTTTAACTCTCATGAAGACCATTATTCCAAACAGAGCCGTTTTGAAGGGCTCCAATCCATGTGAAGACAGAGACGTTTCAGCTGCCCTATGAATTGAATGTGGACATAACTCCCTCATCTTAACTCATAATTAAGCAAATTGAGTGGCTTTGGAAAGCTAAGAGGCAGAGGTTGAAGTGAATTAAAGGAGTATTCAGATATTGAGAGGTCTTGAGAGAATTTGTATAAATAGGAGTCATAGTTAGTCAGAGTTAGCCAGTTTTGGCTAATCTTTGGTAGACAGTAGTAATAGTTTTCAGAAGTTTATTTCTTTTCTTTTGTGTTTTACTTTTGTAATGGAGAACTAGTCTCCTAGATTAATCTACTGTAATTGGTTTCTGTTAACACTTGAGGTTCTGTATTCCATGATTAGTTGCTTTTCTCTTTTCAATGCCATGCTGTATGTTTCTGTTTGTTATTTCAGTAATGTACAGTGTGGTATTGTTTCATTTCGGTGATGCTATGTTCCTATATATAATCGCGTTTGTTATTTCGCGTGTGTTCATTCATGTTCGTTTGTTCATGAGAGCTTAACCCCGTTTGTTATTTCGGGAATAGGAACATACATCTGTAGTAGCAGTTTTCGTTTGTTAATTGTTGCTACAACCGGGAGGGGATTAGTATCTGCTTAGGATTTGCATGAATCAATGATAGTGGGAAACCAAGAACAGTAGGTTAATCGCTTTTGTCTATTTGCTATTCTCTTTAACTGCTTTGTTTTTAGTGTTTTGTTTTCTTAATTTAGTTTTCAATCCAAAACCCCCATTTCTAACTTTTACTAATTTTCTGTTAATAATAACAACAACTAAAGAGTCCTTGAGAGACGATCCGAGTTGTCGCACTATACTGCATTATTTTAATAATCGCTCGTTCTTTTTGGCGTGTGGCGACAGCGCGACCAACGTCCGTCGTGGTATGTCTTCATTAACTCAGGAGTCTCATGTGTCTTCTAGCCATGGTAATGGGTTTGAGACTGAGGAGGTCGTTGCACTTCGTGAGGAGGCTACCAGAGCTAGGGAGGAGGCAGCCAAAGCTAGGGAGGAGGCTGCATTAGCTAGGGAACAGACTGTCAATTTGGAGGCCCAGTTTCACGCTATGATGGAGCGAATGGCAGCTTTAGAGCGTAATAGTAGTCGGGGTCGTCCGCATCCTGATTATGATGACGATCTTGACGACAATTCGTTAGATTAGGCATCATGTCATGGTCCCTCGCAGATGTTGATTTCCTTTACTTTAGACATTTCGCATTTACTTTTCAAGTACTTTGAAGTTTGTGTTCATTTACTTTGTTATGTACTGTGTGGATTATCATGGGCAGTTTTGGTTCATCAACAATTATACAAGCTGTTCTTGAGACAGAAGTATTATAATGGTTTGAGTTGTAAGTGGAGAAAGAGTTGGTTCTATTATGTTTTTTTTTTTGTTGGGTGATATTTCAAGTTTTATGCTTTATTTGACTCTGTTAGACTTGTTAAAAGGTTGGAGTACCGCAAGTGCTAAAGCAGGGCTATTATTGTTTATTAAGGATATCGGTGCTAAAGCAGGGCTATTATTGTTTATTAAGGATATTTTTTATATTATATTTCCAGGTTTGTAATAATATAGCTACTTAATAAAAAAATATTAAAAAAAAATTATTTGCGTAGGCTTGGCCGACGCTAAAGCCTACGCTATAACAAAGTAAATTAGTGAAGGCTGGGCCGACGCTAATTTTAGCGAAGGCCAAGCCGACGCTAAAATGATCTGAAATAGCGTGGGCTTAGGCCGACGCTAATTTTAGCGAAGGCCAGGGCCGACGCTAAACTGCTCTAACAAAGTGTCGGCTAAAGCCGACGCTAAGTTTAGCGTCGGTCATTCCCTATTGTCTTTGATGCCACTTAAGCCGACGCTAATTTTAGCGTCGGCCATCATTTGCGAGGCTAAACATTGCGTCGAGGCTTTTAGCGTCGACCACGACACCGACGCAAAGCCGACGCTAAAGTGGCCGTTAGCGTCGGCTTTTGCCTTGTAGCGTCGGCTTTTGGCCTACGCTAAAAGCTGATTTTCTTGTAGTGTCCAAGCTTGATCATTTCTCTTCATTCCAAGGTGAGGAATCTCTTCCTAATCATTTTAGCTTCATTAATCATCCATCAATCTCCATGATCATCAACTAATTCATGGTTTTACATTCCTAGATCTAGAACTTCAAATAATTCTAGAAAATTGTTGAAAAATCATTTTAATGTGAAACCAATTGCAATGATCTCTAAATGACTCCTACTATCATCATCTAAGAGCTTGTGATCAAAATCATTTTCCTTCCTATTTTTATTAGTGAGGCCGAATCTAGGTGTTTTTGGGCAAATGAGCTTTTGTTCAATATTTAAAGTATGACACTTGATCTTAACTTCTTAAAACCTATAATTGTTATATCTAGAAGCTTGAAATCAAAATAATTTCTTAATACTATTTTCCTAGTTAGGGCCGAAACCCTCTTTGAATGTGGGTATGATGTTTTTGTTCAATTTGTAATTAATGATGCTGGTGCTTGCTTCTAATATGCCTTGTGATCTTAAATCCAAGAGTTTGAGCTCAAAAGAATTTCCTAGCCTATTTTCATTCATGAGACCGAAACCCTAACCAAAGTGGTTAGAGGATTTTATTTCATACTTTTGAATGGTAACAATTAATCTATGCTAGTTAATACTATAGGAACTAGACTCCAAAAGATTGGAATGAGAAAAGAACCCTAACCCTATTTTTAATTAAGTGGACAAACCTAGCTATTCTAGGATTAAGGGTGATTTCGTTGATTAATTTGTTATTGTGTTGTTTGGTTTAAGGTGAAACTGTTAAGCTGTGGTGTGATAACGAGGAACGTCGAATTCGGGATTCCGGTGATAACTCAGGTGGGGGAAAGTATCAGCCTATCGTCGGAATCGATAAGTATTATATTATATAATAATTGTGTGGGGCGACCTAAACCCTACTAGTAGTCGAGTAATCGACAAGACCAAAATCACATTGGAAACCTTTTCTGTAAAACCAATGATGATTCGGGGATTGTAGGTTTATCGACATTAGGTTGATTTTAAAGTATTTGATGATGTTTGATTTTATGTTGTTGAATTTACTGTGATACGCTAGTTGAGGTATTCCACTGCATGTGACATCTTATTTTTGGTGTTTGAATATTTTCTGATGTTGTGTTATGCATGATCTGCTTGGTTTTTAGTACTATGCTCAATTGATTTTAAGCGAGGATATATGTTGCTCGGGAGATTTGGTTTGGGTGAGAAAGTATCGGTGAATTAGAAGTGCCTAGCTTAAATTGATTATTTTAAAGATAAAATGTGTCATAGAATGTGAGTCGAGGCTATGATGGAAGCTTGAGGCACTAGGTTGTTATTGATGTAATTCAGTGAGGTTCATAAGTTGTATTGTATTTATAACCGTATATTTGATAAATACGAGGTCCGAAGTCCTTCACTACAAAAAAACAATTGTTTAGCGACCGTAATTTTCGGTCGCTAAACCATGTAAATCGGTCGCTATTTGTTTTAGCGACCGAATCAGAGACCGATTTATGATGGTAGCTGAATACCTGGTCGCTAAGGTTTTAGCTACCGAATTATTATTTCGGTCGCTAATTAGCGTCCGTAAATTCGGTCGCTATATAATAATAATCGATCGCTATTAGGTGGTCGCATTTTTTGGGTAACCATTTTTAGCGACCGATAATCGGTTGCTAATTCGGTCGCTAATTTTGGTTACTGTAAACCTATATTAGCGACGGATTTTCGGTCGCTATACATCATCTGTAAATCTTAAATAAAGTTTAGCGACCGAATTATTGGTTTCTAATTCGGTCGCTAAACTGGTTATTATTAATTTTTTTTTAATTTTAATTTTTATAATAATTTTTTTTTCTGATTTTATTTAAACGTTAAAAAAATTACTAATAAAACACACCAAATAACTTATGAAATATACAATCATAAAAAATAATAAATATATATAAAAAGAATAATCCAAAATGTCGTACAAGAATCGTTTAAAGTCAAAAATATGGAGAGAAAAAATCAGTCATGATGAGGGGGAGATGGAGGAATCCAATCATCCTCAGCGTCCGTACCACCGACGTCTGCTAGCTGATCGTCCTCTGCAGTAGCAGACATCGATGGCTGGCGGCGGAATCGAGGAGCGACAAGCAGCGGCACAACCGTCGAGCATCATCTCGAGCAATCGAGTCTGGATCCTCATCTGCTCCAACACCAGCCGCGATGTCTGGCCCCTGCTCGATGCTCGCCTTTGCATCAGTTCTTTGGTGTGCCCGAGTCAATCGTGTGCAATCTGGTTCGCCATCTCTGCTCTCTCTCGCTCTTCTCCCGGCTCCGCGTTCAGCTGCGTGATGGTGTCCTGCATTTGGTGGAACTGCTCCCGAGGGACGATATCGGCGTAGCAAGGAGCGGCGTCTTGACGACGATGAAGCGATGAACTCGGCTCCCAGTGTCCGAGGCCATACACGTGCCCCTTCTTGTTCCCCGCCCCAACGACCTCCAAATAAATGGCATTATCGTCGACGGAGACAGGAGAGCAGCCATCACCAGTCAAAGCCTCATCTTGTGACTGTGAGGCACGTGATATGGCATCGTCCTTCTTCTCGTTGAAGCCCGCCTACAAAGTATAGTTGAATAGATTTAGTTAAAATAATTATATCCAATATTAACAAATCATTTATAATAAATTACAAGTAAACACTAAATTATTTTTTTGCTTACAGCATAGTTACGGGCCTTGTCGTTGACCCATGTCCCCGACTTCAACTTCTTCGTCCTCTCCACCAACTCCATAGCAGTCGGGGCCCGCTGTTTCTGTGCTTTCTGCACAGAATAATATAATATTAAATTCATAAGAATAATTAAAAATGAAAACTAATTAATTAAATAGTATATTAAGTCAAAAGTTTAATGTATTACCAGCTCGTCGTAGTGGGCGGCGGCTGATTTAGACCCACCGGTCCAAGCACATGCGCCACCATCAGAAGCTCGATTACGCCGAGCTGTGGCCTGGATCTCCTGGAACTTCTCGGAGCCAAGATCTTGGTCCAGCTGCCTCTTGATCTCAGGATCCACCCACCTCCCCTTATTCTGCCCCTTCCTCAGCTTGTTCATCAGATTCTTCATAACCAGTGAGCCTTTATGCTCAAATATGTCCCTGACGAGAGCCTCTAAAGCTAAGTCCCACCTATACTCTTTCTGCAACTTACAGTTGTTAGGAAATTCGTCTGTACATATATATAATGTAAATTTAATTTAAAAAACTTGATAAACTGTTACCTTAAACTCTAGAAACAACTGATCCCTATAGCCCAGTGGGATGGCCTTCCATGTAGGCCATGGACCATCAAACTTGCGTCGCAGGATCTTCGATATCGAATCAGAAGGGCCCTTCGCGGGCAGAAAGCTGAAGCAAAATTAGAGCATTAATAAATGTTATAGTTAAATTTTAAAAACAAGTAAATAGAAATTAACGATACTTTATATATATATTAAAAAATTAAATTAGTATACTCGTTATCCCCCCTGGGGATAAGAAAAATCCTCCTGTCGGATGGACCACGACTCTACTGTCCCGATGATGATGATGGTCCTATCGTCGTAGGTGTGGATGATGAGGGTGCAGCCTGTGTCCCGACCACATGAGGATGGGTGGGGGGTGCAACTCCATCACCCTGAGGTGTCCCGTCAACAGAGGTGCTGGTAGGATGGTCTCGATCTGAAGGCTGTGGGTCGGCCGGCGAAGGGACTCTCGCAGCACGACCTCCACGACGACCCCTACCTCTGGAGGAATCTGCCATCTGTGAAAAAAAATGAAAATATGATTACACAACAGTGTAACTAATACAAAAATAAATTACCTAACAAGTAGAATGACATTCACACAATGAATTATGACATAAATAAATTACCTAAGTAGAATCTCCGTCACTAAATTCGCCCTCAGTCTCATCAGTATCACTTGATCGGAATGTACCTTCGCTAGATGCGTCCAACTCGGATTGATCCATTAACTCTCTTTCAACTTCTTCCCCATTTCCGGAAATGTCTGCTAGAGAATTAACAATAATGTCCGGCGTAATTTACAACGGTACGTGGGATCTTGAAAACTCATCATCTTGGTACGGAGCATCTTTTTCAGGCTGGTTGATTACATTATCAGTAATTATACTGCGAGCCTTTATCTTAATAACACCCAACCAGCCATGATGTCCTTCGGGATATGGCGAGTAATAAACCTGCTCTGCCTGTTGTGAAAAAATGAATGGGTCGTACGCCTTATTATACCTTCGAGACAGCCTAACTTGAACAATACCATAATTTTTATATATTTTTGTCCCTACGTCAAGAGTAGGATCAAACCAATCACACTTGAAGATAACTAATTTCATCACGGGGAAACCGGTATAATCGAGTTCAAGGATGTCAGTTAGAACCCCATAGAAATCATCCTCTACATTGCCATCTGTGTCTAGCACACAAACACCATAGTTACACGTCTGCATTCCTTCATTCCATGTTTTTGTGTTAAATTTATATCCATTTACAATATAAGTATTCCATGATGTAACCCATCAGTTAGGCCCCCATGCCAAATTTGTCAACAATGGATTTTGAACATTGTTTTCTGGATCTAGTACCTAAACAATCAAATATTATATTATTCTTATACATGCTATATATTTAAGGAGATAAAATGTATGCTTCAAAAAATGAAGATGCTTAACCTACATATTTACTGAACCACGTAGCAAAGTGAGAAGTAATTTCTCGATCAACCTGATCATTTGAAATGTCAGGTTGGAGATCCCTTAGAAAATTGTCGTACATCCTACATATGGGAGATTAACAGCAGGACGATTAATAATGATAAATGTCAATTGAACTTATTAAAGACGTTGTAGAAACTTACTCTAAATATGGCGCCACCTCTTCACAATTTTGAAGGATATACAGATGAGCAGCATTAATGTCATGCTGCTCCAAGAAATATCCTTTTGATTTGCCACTAAATCTGCCCGGATAGTTGAATATTGATATAGGAGGACTAGTTTAACATCCTTCGCCCGAATCAACGTTTCTAGGCATCCTTGTCCTTCTCGTGTTAACTTCGTCCGGATAGTAATAAGAGGCAAAAGTGGAAGTCTCCTCTACTAAGTATGCTTCACAAATGGAACCCTTCACTCGTGCCTTGTTCTTGACTTTGTGTTTAAGGGAGTGCAGGAACCTACTAAAGAGGGATACATACAAATAATTACTAGTTTTAGGGAAAGCTAAACTACGCTCTCGTGTTCGTGAATTTCATATGTATTAAGTAAAATAGTTGATGTTGTTTACCTCTCAAATGGATACATCCAGCGGTATTGGACTGGGCCACCAACTCTTGCTTCGTAAGGTAGATGAACTGGCAGGTGTTCCATGGAATCAAAGAAACTCGGCGGGAAGATTTGCTCCAGCTTACATAATAAAACGGGTATCTTGACTTCCATATCCTTTAATTGATTCACATTTAGTGTTGTCGATGTAAGCTCCCTGAAAAAGTGGCTAAGCTCAACAAGTGGGTTCCAAATTTGCTTGATGTATGCGTCGAACGCAATTGGAAGCAACCGTTGCATGAACACGTGGCAATCATGACTCTTCATTCCATGTAACTTTGCTTCCTTAATGTCAACACATCTACCCAGATTGGAAGCATACCCATCTGGTAACTTTAGTTCTTTAACCCACTTACAGACGGCCAATTTCTGTGCTTTTCTTAGTGTATAACTTGCCTTCGGTTTGATAAGTCTGCCACGACCACCGTCTTGCAACTCAAGCTCCTTCCGATTACAAATGTCAGCCAGGTCCAATCGGGCTTTATTTGTATCCTTTGTCCTCCCCTTGATGTCCATCACAGTGTCAAACACATTCAAAAACACATTCCTCTCAGTATGCATGACATCAATGTTGTGACGGAGTAGCTGCGTCCTCCAATACGGCAACCTCCAAAATATACTTTGTTTTGTCCAATTATGGTTGACGCCATAATCGAGGAATATGTTCTCCTTGGGTTTCATGGACGAGCGGTAAATCTTGTACTCTGCGCCATACATTAGGACCAGTCAAACGTGGTGGTGGCGGTGTTCTCTCCGCACAACGCTTCTTGAATGCATTCTTGTTCCGCCTATAAGGATGATCTTCTGGAAGGAATTGACGATGACAATCAAAATATGAGATCTTTCGACTGTTTTTAAGCGTGAATGCCTTCGATCGCTCCATACATATTGGGCATCCAAGCTTCCCCGCGGTCATCCAACCCGACATCATCCCATAAGCGGGGAAAGTCGTTGATCGTCCACATTAAAGCTGCTTTCATGATGAAATTCTGCCTCAAAGATACGTCATATGTCAACACACCATCATTCCACAGCATTGTCAACTCATCTATCAGTGGCTGCAAGTACACATCAATCTTACCTTTTGGATTAGACAGACCCGGAATTATGACTGTTAGGAACATAAACTCCCGCTTCATGCACACCCCCGGGGGAAGATTGTACGGAGTCAGGATAACCGGCCAACAAGAGTATGCTTTTCCAGACTGCCCAAAAGGATTAAATCCATCAGCAGATAACCCCAATCGGACATTGCGAGGGTCCTGCGAAAATGCCATATGAACTCTATCAAAATGCTTCCAAGCTTCTCCATCAGATGGATGACACAAGATATCTTGCTCCCTCTCATGCTCACTATGCCACCTCATGTGAGCTGCAGTGGCCATCGAAGAGTACAATCTTGTAAGTCTTGGCACGAGCGGAAAGTACCACATCTTTTTTAGCGACCTCTTCTTCTCAATGCCCATCCCAGTGGTTGTCTTATACCGATCCGCACCACAAAATCGACAACACGTTATGCTTTCCGCTGAATCATCCTTATAGTACAACATACATCCATTCGGGCAACAATCAATTTTCAAACACCCCAGACCCAAATTTTCCATGGACTTCTTAGCATGATAAAAACTTGTAGGCATCCGATTGCCTTCTGGCAACGCCTTGGACACTGACCTGCTGAGGCGATTAAAACAGCCTTCTTGCATATTGTAGTCAGATTTGATACTCAACCATTCCATGCACATCGACAACTCCGTGTACTCCTGACATCCTTCCCACAATGGAGATCGTGCAGCACTCAGCATATCAAAGAATCTTTGAGCTTCGGGATTCGGATTCTCCTCTATGTATTGGGAACCCATTCCACCATCTTCTCCCCCATCTTCTTCTAGTACAACACCAACCGATGGTCCAGCATGATCCATTATCATCTGCTCGTATGGATTCAATTCTTCCCTCCCGTCACCACTCCCATAGTACGAACCTTCAGCCACAATCGGGTTTAAGTCAGGCAACGTCTCACCATGGTTACTCCACAAATAGTAATCAGGCATGAAGCCCTTCTCATAAAGATCGGCTACAACTCCATCCACACTTTTGAAAGATTGACACTTGCATCTTTTGCAAGGACACCTCAATTGATCACCGCCCAGCCGTATAAATCTCTCCTAGCTAACAACAAACTCTATAAACTCACCCACTCCAACTCTATACTCTTCCCTAGGACGTTTATTCCGATCCAACCTACGATACATCCATTTTCGATTCTCCGGAATATCCATTGCTGGCAATTAAATAGCCTGACCAATCCTACAATAACACTTATATATTACAGTGCATTCCAATAACTCCATCAATCTCGTTCTTATGACAAGGTATGAACCTATCCCATTCGAGAAGAAACCTTTGTCACACTCGGCTACTAATAGTTATTCCCATATTCAAATACCTTATACTTGACAAAATTTCGGCAGCATTTCCCATCGGTCTCCAAGTTACACGACTCGAGCACGGTCAGAATCACCGTGATCAAGTATGCACCAGGAGAACAAAAGGAAATGCATCAGACCGAGATTTCAACAAGTATATAAGGCATTTGAACATTGAAATGACTATTGTGCGAGTGTGAAAAAGGTTTTTTCCCAAACTGTCCCACTTGGACAATTCAAGATTCAATACAATGAGCATGCATACCTTGATAAGTTACGCATGCTCATTAATATTGAATCTCAAATAGGAAACTAAGGCTTTCGTAAATTAATTATTAACTCTAACAGAAAATAAAACCATTAACCTATAAATATTGCAACATTGTTGAGTTTATATAAATTGCAGCGTAAATCAATACAAACTTAGATTAAATATTGTAGCAAACATCCTATTGAGCTCCGCTCTCCACTAACAAGTAGCAGTTAATTGTCAAACACATGCATAATTTCTAAATTATCAGCACACAACCAGCATCCCGCCTTTCGGACAGGATCACATCCTATTGAGCTCTGCTCTCCACTAACAAACAACACATATTGACAAACACATGCATAAACATTAAATTATCAGCATACAATCATACAAGATCACATCCTATTGAGCTCCGCTCTCCACTAACAAACAACACATATTGACAAACACATGCATAAACATTAAATTAATTATCAGCATACAATCAGACAAGATCACATCCTATTGAGCTCAGCTCTCCACTGCCAAACAAGACGATAATTCACATAATACATTACATTGAGTGTTCAGAGAACTGACCTGAGAGAGAAAACACAACTGAGCAAGGATAAGTGGAGGAGCCGGTAGAAGAATATGACAACAAGGACCTATCGTGCATAAATGAAATTATTCATTTCAACTCAAATCACTATTCTATTATGTTAAATTGTTGTACCTAAATAATTTATCTCATGAATATCTAGTGTTAAAGCATGTGCTCACGAAAAAATAATCAATGAAGCATAAAAAATAATAAGATTGGAGAGCTGAAGGTCAATTTATTTTGATTTCGACTTTTTTTAAAAAATTATCCTTAAATCGGGCCTAACTGAATACACAAATCGAATCAATATATTACATGTCCAGTACCATAAAAAAAATGTGGATAATGCTAGAATTTCTTTCTATCAAAGAGAAGATTTTCCATGTTGTTCAATGTTCATGTTAGTAAACATGACAGTGCCCATTAAAATAGAAAATAATAGAGAGAAAACTGAAAGGTGTAATTGATTGAATGAGAAAGTTTATTACATCAAGTCATATATAAAAGTGACTTATATTATATGTAAGATAAAGCAACTGATTTGCAACTAACCACTAATTAACTATATTAATTATATGATCTAATAGTCCATCCTAGATAGACAAGATGTTAGGGTCTTAGTTAGTAGGGAAAAATTGTCATAACTCACAAATTCCATTTCTATGATTTTCTAGAATTTAAATCATAAAAATCAAGGAATATGGAAAGTTGTAGCAACTTAGTGATTTGAATGAAAAACATGAAGAGAAAGGAAGGATGATCATTGATCACTAGACAAGCACAGATATCAAATTTGGAGATTTGTTTCCCTTTATGCAAAGAGTTACAAATTTTTGAAATCCAAGAGTAAAATAAAAGGGTATGGTTAGACCAAGTGGGGGAAAATAGGGGAGAAATTTTTGTTCATCAAATCATTTGGCAAGCATGAAGAGTATGATTATAGAAGCACCAATATTAAGTTTCAAGACTTAAATCAATGGGTACAAAGAGTTATGATTTTTCTACCATTTTCAAGCTTAATTCTTTTTGAACAAAATTAAGAACAAGCATGAAGCTAATCAACTCAACATCAATTGTAATGAATAAAGGTTGGAGGAAAATTACCTCTAAGTGATGATCCTTGAGTAAGAAATCAAGACACTTTGAGAAACTAAGAGAAAAGAGAGAAATGTGTTGGATGAAAAAATGATAATGATGAGTAACAAAAACACACATCCCTAAACTCACACACATACACTAAACACACACACATACACTAAACACACATCTCTGCACACGCACACACACACACACACACACACACACACACACACACACACACACACAAACATCCCAAACAGACACACACACATACACTAAACACACATCTCTGCACACACACACACACACACACACACACAAACATCCCAAACAGACACACACACATACACTAAACACACATCTCTGCACACACACACACACAAACATCCCAAACAGACACACACACAGAGCACCCCAAATGCACAATACACATCAAACACACACATCAAACACGGTGAGACACACCTACCCTATGATTACAATCCAATTGAACACACAAACTTTAGTACACATAACACACAACAAACACACACTCACAACACACACACACACACACAACACAACAAACACACACACAACACCAATGCACACACAACACACAACAGAAACAACAATGTAGAGAAAGACAACGAGAGAAGCAATTACCTCGGTCAGTGTGAGGGAGGGCGTTGTGGTGGTGGTGGTGTGAGCAATGTGACCAGAATGAGCCCTGAAATGAGGGGGAAATGATAGACAGTGACATAGTGAGACAATGAGACAGAGAGATGGAGTAGAGGAGAGCTTACCTGAGCAGAGGGGAGATGACGGTGGTGACGACCGGAGGTGTCTTGGGGTGTTGAGGTGGCCGGAGCGTGCGCCGTAGAAGAGAGAAACTGTGGGTGGGAGAGAGAAAACGACGGAAAAAATGAGGAAGAAGGAGGTTCTGTCGAATTTAGGGATTTCAGTTTTAGCGACCGAATTAATTTGGTCGCTAATTCGGTCACTAATATGGTTAGTTTTAATTTGAATTTGTAATTGTAGCGACCGAATTAAATTTCGGTCGCTAACACGCGCAATTTTATTTTTTCAACGCGCCATTTAGCGACCGAATTAATATCGGTCGCAAATATAAATAAAGTTTAAAGTGTGAATTCATAAATTTAGCGACGGATTTATAAATCGGTCGCTAATATAAACACAGTTTGACCGTTGCATTTAATTCGATCGCCATTTCGGTCGCTAACAATTCATAAATTTCTGACTTTTACTTTCCTTTGTTTAGCGACCGAAGTAGCGACCGATATCTCTGCTACGCTCTGTTTCGGTCGCAGAATCAACTCTAACCAGTGTTTCATGTAGATCCTACAATCGGTCTCTATTTCGGTCCCAAAAAGGAACCTAAAAATTCGGTCACTATTTTCGGTCGCTAAATGACCTTTTTTTTGTAGTGTTCTGGGACCGTCCAATGTTAGATTTAATTCGTGCAGCTATAGTGTCAATGCTTTGCCTGAGCACCCTCGAGAAAGAGAACCAGGGTGTGCACCGACTGTACCGTGCAGCTATAGTGTCATTGTATTATATGAGCATTCTTACCATGGTTGAGGTTGTGCACTGACTGTACCGTGCAGCTATAGTGTCATTGCTATGCATGAGCACCCTTGATCCAGGGTGTGCACCGACTGTGCCACGCAGCTATAGTGTCATTGCTTTGCATGAGCATTCTCACCATGAATAAGGGTGTGCACCGGTTTTGGGGATGCTTCGCTTGGACGACTGACTAACATCCCTAACTGTACTGGGGGATTAGTAGCCACATCATCATAAAGGTTTAGAATGCATGAGTTGAGGGTAGAGGTTGATATAGTGATTTATGGAGGATAGTTGGTTTTGAATGATGATATGTCTGTGACTTTTATTGTATCATATACTAGGACTCTTTTCTGCTTTTTGATGATAGAACTGTTTCTTATCCCCTATATCTTTCCCTGTGTTGTATTCTATCTTTTTTATGGGATAGTACGAGAAGTCCCTATAGCTGAGCTGAATGATGAGGAGTTGAATGGAACTCCTTACAAACCGGATGCCGGAGGACGAGCTGTGGTTCATTGATGTCTCGTGCGAGTGCACGTGCGATCCGGCAAGTGTACTGGATTGTCGCCAAGTAATAAAAAGATATCGATCCCACAGAGACTATGATCTCAAATCGCAACTAATTATCAAATCGACTAAACTGGACTATAGAAAACGATTTTTAAAAGGTTTTTGATATTTGAAATAAGAGGTAACTTGGATAAGAAATGCAATCAAGTCAAACAGAAAGTAAATCAGTTTATGGTTTTTCAGATCTAAATGGATTCCTAGGAATTGGGTTACCAACAAGATCGTTTATGTTACTAAATTGATTATCCCTTGTTAATTATCGAAATTGCCTTGAAGGCGAATTTATCCTCAAATAGTTAATGCTCCCTCTCGGGTTACAAAAACCGTGCCCAATTAAACCAACCCCTACTCTCATGGTAGTCGAATTTAGATTGGACCCTTTGCGTTTCGTGACAATTCGTTAATCCTCGAAGGACGGCTTCTAACTCTCGTGATTTCAGTCCTAAGTCTGATTCTATAGATCCGATACCTAAGTTCACCGCTAGGTTCCTCCTTAGAATATCTACGACACGTAAATAAGTGCGCACCAGATTTATGAGTAATTAAAACACTAGAAATCAGATCTAAAGCAAAATCCAATTAACAAAGATAAAACATCAATTCATACCATAAAAACAGATCTTGGGCATAGCCCCAATCCCTAGAAATTAAGCTACTACTCAAGCCTTGCCATGGTGATGACAAGCTTGGTTAACAACAACATGAAAATAAAAATCAGAGAAGAGAGGAGGAAGAAGAAGAGAGATCCTAAATTATAGCCTAAGAGTAGCAGCCAAAAAGTCCTCTATTGCCTCTGCCCAGATGCCTTATTTATAGATTAGGGAAGTTAGAATCCCAATCCAACACAAATTCAGATACAAATCAGTTGCTTCAGATCCAAGTAATATGCGTCACGACCGTGACGGATTCTGCCTTGGGCGTTTCTTGAATTTTTGGTCTATAACGGTCGTGATGCTCATCACGGCTAGGCCGTGATCAGTTCTGCCTGTGAGGGTCTGGTTCAGCTGACATGTCACGGCCGTGATGTGCGTCACGGCTAGGCCGTGACCAGTTCTGACTTCAGTCTTCTTTCTTTCTAGCTCTGCTTGATCATGGCCGTGATGGTCATCACGGCTAGGCCGTGATGGGCTCTGTTTGGCTCATTTTATTCACTTTTCAAGCCCCATCTTCATCCAAGCTCCATCATGGCTAATCCTGAGCATTTTATCCTTAATTCCTGCAAAACAACACCACAAAACCGTCTTACCCGTTCCAAAGTAAAAACTAACAAAAATCAAATTAAATATGCCTAAACTATATGAAAATGCATGCAAAATGATAAGCAAATATGAGGTGGAATCACACTCATCATTCATTGTGATTGGGGTGAAGGGGTGCACACACTAGGGATTGTATCTCGGTAAAACAATTTGCGAAAAATGTCCAGGTGAGGAATTTGAGCCTCCAACATTGTTTTTAAATTGTGTGAATCACTTTGAAGTTGCACTTTCCCGAATTTGCTTGAATCTATTCATGGTTTGCATGTGTATATGTTTGCATCAAATGATCTAGGTATTTTCTTTGAAATAGCTACTTGGCCTAAAAAGAACCATCCCTAATACATGTTCCCTAGTTAGCCGCATTAAACCTAAAAGCCTATTATTTCTTGATGACCTTATGTTATATGCCAAAAATCCAAAAAAACCATGTTAACCCAATCTTAGGATTTAGGAGAGCATGCATGCTTAGCAAGACAAGGGTTGAAGGAAACTAAATTTGAGGTGGCTACAAGGGTTTGATATGTTATTTTGGGATGAGAAAAAGAAAAATAAAGGTTGAAGCCAAAGGCAAAAAGAAAAAGAAGAAAAGTACAAAAATGTCAAAAAGGGTATTAAAAGGAAAAGGTTGTAGTCACCCACCCAAAGTATATATATATATATATATATATATATATATATATATATATATATATATATATATATATATATATATATATATATATATAAAGGAATGAGTGGAAATTCAATGTGTAAAAATGTTTATGCTCTCTTAGTTCCTATGGACTTATGCCTAGTACCTTTGAATATCCTACCTTTATCCAGGCCCCATTACAACCTTTAAAAGACCTTTTGATGTTGCATGCATGTTTTCATGGAAACTATTTTTGAGATGAAAACCAAATTCATGGAAACTGCTATTAAAATGTGAAATTGAGTTAAAGTTGATAACCTAGACACTTGAGTGAATGAGTGAATTACTAAATGCCCTTGTGAGGAAGGCAAATGTTTGAAATTGGTGATCTCCCTTTTGTGTGTAACTTGGATCCTTTGCTTAGATTGATGATTGCACTTATGATGAAATTATCTTTGTTTGAAGTAAATGAATTTGGGGATTACTATAATGGAATAGGGGTAAACATTGATTGGAATTGTATTGAAAAAAAAAAATTGCATGAAGCATATGTAAGGTTTGATTGAATCTATTGAGCTTGCCAAGTTTTGAGTCTTTTTTATTTTTAGTTTGCTTGAGGACAAGCAAAGCTTAAGTTTGGGGTATTTTGATAATCCGCTGGCTTATAATGTTTTAGCTAATATTTTAGAGTGGATTTCATCAATTAAATTTTGTTGAATGCTTGATTTAACCCAAATTAGACTTTGTTTTCCTATTTTAGTTATTTTAGAGTCAATGTGTGTATTTAATTTATTTTAATTAGAATTTAATTGATTTTCTCAAGATTTTCTTATTTTTATCTTTAGGAAAGGACAAAGAAGAAGGATTGCAATTAAATTGAAGATTGTCAAGTAAATTGCGAGGGCCCACATGATGGATTTGAATCCAAATCAATTTGGATTTGGATTATTATGATTAAAAGATAATTCAATTGGCATTGAGAAAAAAGATTGGATCCAAAATCAATTTGGATTTGGATAATAATTGCCTATCACAACAATAAAGGATATGATAAGATTTGACAATTAATTTGGAGATATTGATTTGGCAATTAGTTTGGAAGATTGAAGCCATTAAAGAATATCAATCATGGAATGGAATTGATATTGAAGATAAGAAAAAGAATTGACTTTGGCAAAATAATGTAACATGAATGCTATGGACTTGGTCAATGTTTGCTTGGAGACTTAAAGTTGAAATTGGAATTTGAATGTCCAAGAGGTACGACCAGCGTGAAGGTTTAGTGAAGGCAAGATCAATATTTGAAAAATCGATTGCCATTAGTTGGTTTGGGACCCATGATAAATTAATGATTATCAGGAGCATGAATTTAGATTTGGTTTTGGAAAATTGCTAATCCAAAAATCACGTGAAGCAACATATATATCTTTTAGAAGATTAATTACAATTGAACCTTGGTGATTTGCAAGGAAACCTAGGACCCACACGTCTTCAATTTGGATTGAATTAAAATATTGGAGATTCAATTGGCAATATAAAAAGACCAAGGCAGTAGCGTGAAAGAGGGAGAGTAGCGTCAGCGAGGCAGAAAGGGGGATACACAAGACACAGCGTAGCACACACCACAATTTCAATGGAGTTTTCTTTTCTTCTTGTTATTTCTTTTATGGCTGAGTAGTTGTTTTGTTTTTAGGATTGGGCAATTCCCTTTGACATTATTATGATGAATATTTGATTTTTCCCTTTTGTTAATGTTTGATTCATTGATTTGGTTCTTATTATGCTTTATCCATGTGAATTGATTCATCACCTTTTTGCATGTCTTAGATATTCTAGGGATGAACTGAGAAGTGAACCAATGTATTGGATCCATAGGAATTGAACTTAGGACTTAAATCACGAGAGTTAGAAGCGGTCCTTCGAGGGTACCATTGAATTATCATAAATCGTAATTGGTTCAATTTAAATACAATTACCACGAGAGTAGGAGTTGGTTTAATTTAGCACAGTTCTTGTATCTCGAGAGGGAACATTAACTAAGTTAGGATGATTCACCTTCAATTGAGTTAAATATTAATAAATGGGTAGTCAATTAGATTTCATAATTTGTCTTTGTGGTAACCTCAATCCTAGAAATCCCTTATCATATTTTAAAACAAAAAATATTTGATTTTGATTTCTTTTATTGTTTCTTTTATTTTCTTGAAATCTATTCACACTTATTTCTTAGTCTAAAATAGTTGTTTAATTTGTGAAGTGGTACTTGGTTTCCCAATCCCTGAGCTCGGTAATTTACTTGCCGATTTAATTATTACTTGCTTCGATCCGATACACTTCCCGGAGCCTATCTGACACTGGTTACCCTAATAATTAAATTAATGACCCAAATGTTAGATAGTGGGAAGGAATGAAAAATTGTTGACTTTCACATCAGGGCTTCTGAGAAAATGGTTAACTCTCATGGGAACAAAGGAGAAATAAATTTAATAGATTTTCAAGAGAGAAGAAGAAAAATAATATGATACATAAATATATTTTCAATTTTTTTTAACATGCACCGAAAAAGAGGAGAAATAAATCAAATAGATTTTGAAGAGAGAATAAAAAATATATAATAGATAAATATATTTTTTAATAATGGTAAACTTCGATAGGAAAAGAATTAAAAACAAATAAATTTTTAAGAGAATTAAAAAAACAAATGAGTTTTGTGGTATCATTCCAATTAAGGCAACCTATAGCTTGATTAAGTTAGCAGACTTATACATTAAGGAGATAGTGAAGCTTCATGGCATACCCACCTCTTTAGTGTCAGATAGAGACCCAAGGTTTACCTCTAGATTTTGGAGAACTTTCCAACAGGCTTTTGGTTCTAAGTTGAGTTTTAGCGCAGCCTTGGTCAGTCAGAGAGGACCATTCAGACCCTTGAGGACATGCTTAGAGCATGTGTTTTAGATGAAGGTGGGGGTTGGGACAAATTTTTACCTCTTATAGAGTTTGCATATAACAACAGTTATCACACTAGCATAAGCATGACACCCTATGAAGCTCTTTATGGAAGGAAATGTAGGTCCCCTTTATGTTTGTGTGAAGTGGGTGAGAAGACCCTGCTAGGACCAGAGTTAGTCCATCAGACCACATAGAGGATTAAATTCATTAGGGAAAGGATGCACACTACACAGATTTGGCAAAAGAGTTATGCCAACAAGAGAAGGAAGCCTCTAGAATTTCAGGAAGAGGAACATGTATTCTTGAGAGTCACTCCTAAGACTGGGGTTGGGAGGTCAATGAAAGTCAAAAAGCAACATCATGGTTTCATCGGTCCCTTTCAAATCCAAAAGAGAGTCGGGCATGTTGCTTACCATTTGGCTCTTCCACCACAATTGTCAAATCTCCATGACGTCTTCCAAGTTTATCAGCTTCGGAAGTACGTACCAGATGTTTCACACATGATAGCTCCCGAGTCAATACAATTGAAGGATAATTTGATCTTTATGCCCAGGCCTATCCAAATCGTTGACAAGAGCACTAAAACTCTGAGCAACAAGATGATTCCAATGGTAAAGGTAATTTGGGAAGGGTTGACTCCAGAGGAAGCTACTTGGGAACTTGAGGAAGATGTCAGACAACATCATCCAAGTCTCTTTAGCAAAGGTACATGACTTGGTGTTGTATTACTTTTAACCTTGTGTTGTTTGGGTAGGATGTGATAATTTCGGTGACGAAATTTTTTGGGGGGCGAAAATGTAACATCCTAAAAATTCTACATAAATATTTTAATAAAAGAGTAAGCTAGTTTGAGTTTAGTGTAGAGAATTGATTTTATAAGAAATTATTATAATTTTTCTCTTTATTATAAAAGTCACAACTGGTTCAGCAATAATAGAAAATTGTTTAATTTTTTTCTTTTAAAAAGTTGGCCCACGTGCCACTCACGCAGGCCACCTTATTATTATTAATATAGAGAAGTAGATCTTAGCCAAATAATACGCACAAGGACACCATGTCTTGGTTTTACAAATAATAATAATAATTAGGAGAATACTAACGAGTGCCCTTATTACACTGATTATCCTAATAATTAAATTAATGACCCAAATGTTAGCTAGTGGGAAGGAATGAAAATTTGTTGACTTTCACATCAGGGCTTCTGAGAAACAAAAGAGCATGGGCCACAATAGAATTAAAGTGGGGATGGGTTTCAACTATTATTATATATACTAGAGTTGCTTGCCCGTGCTTAACGCACGGGTACAGTTTCATAATGTCAAAACAAACTATTTTATAGCACTCAAACCAATTTAACTTGAGTAAAAGTAATTATCAAAGGCCCAAACGATTTTATCCATTGTCAGTTTATGTAATACTAATAGGCCCATTTCTTTTTGTTTTTGGTTAACCTAATAGGTCCATTTCATTACAAAGGGACGACTGAAACACTTGAAATTCCATTCCCACTGTTCACAAGCAACCCTAATTTAGGTATGAATGACTCATGCACTGCCACTGTCGCTGGGGAAAACGAACTTCAACTTGTAAGTGTTCTTCCATCCTGTTCCATGCATTTCATATACATTGCCCCAACGAATTGCTGGTACCACCATCCTCCTCTACAATCGCCATGAAGGTAATCATTCCATTTATACTCTGGTTTCTATTTGTGCTCCATTTTCTTTGATAGCTTTTATTTAATCCTACTACCGACAAATAATTTACTAATCACAAAGTCTATAATAGACACAAATAAGTGACTCAAAAACATGTTTATATAATGGTGAATTTCATGGTACCACCTTTCGCAATGGGATAAGTAAATTATAGTTAGTTTAGTAGATTTTTTATAGAGGAAGTTTATGCAAAAGTCCTGTATCAATTCTCAATAAAGTATAACTACAACAACATTTTTTATGATATAAATATATAATATCTGCTTGAAATAGAAGATAACCAACCTATTTTCCTGTCTTTTATATGAGACAAATATAGAGTGCAGTTTCTTCTATATGAGACAAACATCAATCAGTTGTTTAAGTTAAACAACCACTTAATGTTATGAAAACAAATATGGGATGATCTTAAGTGCTGATTTTATTCATCATGTATTGACTCTGTTGCAGAAGGAAAAGATAACTATTAGACAACACAACCAAGAGTATGCACTTGATTATAGATGGTATTAACAACAAAACAATTTAAAATGGGATTGAATCATATAATAAATTTTATTTTATTTTTTTACATTATAATGCAAGTACTAAGTACATAGAAGTAAGACAATTATATATGGTGTAATGTTTGTACTGTAATTGTATTGTATTTATAAATAAGTTGAAAAAATAATAATTTGTAATGTTAACTTTCAAAAACCATAGCAAACTTTTAAGTTTGAATGTTTGGTAGTGATCTTGCAGATTTCAAATAATGGCAAATTGTAACAGCTCTACCTCAAATGAGCCTATGAGTAGATTTAATGGAGCAATATATCCAGATTTGGTAATTTGCCTTGAATTATAATGTCATGTTTTTTTTCTTGAAACATTCAAATATAATCTATTTTTTGCAACTTGTTAGGATGAAATGATGATCCCTCTAGAATTTGTTCAGCACTGGCAAGGACAAATTAAGGCTGGTAGTTGTTTTGTAACAGATCCTGGAAACAACACAATTGGTCTTGCAATTGAGTTGCATGACAATAAGTATGGAATAATCATCCATGGCATGAGAAAGGATATCTGAATTTTATGGTGTCAACGACAAACATTATGCATATTTCAAATATGTAGGAAACAATGATTTTTTCCATTAGGATTAGCAATCTGCATGGTGAGGAGATTGATTACCCATTTGCAGGATCCGACATTAAAATAGATGACCCTTTCTTGTATGAAGTGCTCCCAAATCAAACAGGTATCCAGAGAATTGAGGAACCAATTGAAATATCATCAGATGAAGATGATATCCCATATGTTGAATCCACAGAAAACTCATGGACTTTGAAAGTGAAGGAACCTGCAGACTTTAAAAAGAATCCATTGGTAAATCCTCTAGTTTTATTTTATAATTAATACACCTTAATTGGTGATTCATTAATGCTTATATAAATGTTATATGTTTTATTTGTGACACCATAGGTAATTCCTGCAAGGATTGTATGTCAATTCTTTATGAATAAGCAGAGGACAATATTAATCGAAGATGAATCCAAAACATGCCACAGCTGCAAGCTATTGAGAAACTTGGACCGTAGGGGCACTAAATGTTGTGTTGCTGGACATAGATGGTATAAATTCTGCAAGGAAAGTGGGATAAAGTAAGGAGATAGGGTGCAATTTATAGTAGCGGGAGATTCAACAAAGATAAGTGTGAACGGCTGTAATATCCCGGTTTTTTTACGGTTTTTCAATATCGGTAAAATATATCTGTTTATACTATTTTTATTGGAATAATAATTATTTGGACAATTAATTTTGTTTATTTTATGATGCTTGATCTTGAGTAATTTTATTTACTCTTTTAAAATTATTTTATTAAGTATGTCAGCACCGCCTTATTTCAGTAGAAGTACTTTCACTAGACAATAAGGTTATGTTATTGTCACTACTAGTATTCATTTAGAAAAATATTTTAAATGATATGATTGAAAGACAATTGTTTTCATATTTTATTCTATTTATTTTTATATTTGAAAATAAACTGGTTTGACATTAATCGGAGATTAAATGTTGGACCATGGATTTTCTTAGTTGATCAATTCAACTATCAATCTCTACTTTATTTTAAATTTTGAAAACATATATTTGTCACCCTTTATTTTTTTTATTCAAAAACTAAAAACATGTTTATTTTTAGGCTTAATATTTATCACTCATAGTTTACCCACTAATACAAAAATCAATTTTCTCTCTCATCCCTCTCTTATTAGCGTCGGACCCCCCCTCCCTTCACTATTTTTCTTTCTTTCTTTTCCTGATATTTTCTTCTTCCTCCCTCCAACTCAAGTCCTCCACCTTCCTTTCCTTCAACCTTGCTCCACCCAGATCGCACCACCGCCCAGCTCAGCCCCTGCCATCGACCGCAGTTCGTTGCACGAGGAGGAGACAACGCGCCTCACGTCCCGGTGCCCGCTACCGGAGCCGCAGCTGTCCGGCGCCAAACCACCGCCCTCCATCATGGTAAGCCCCTTTGCGCCGCCTTGCATGGTGGTTTTCCACCATTTATGTTCATCTTTAGTTTCTTTTCTTCTACTCTTGAACTCTCTTTCTTTATTTATGGTTCATGGCTGCTACAAGATGCTCCACTGCTGTGCAGTGTCGCCGCCACCGTGCTAGACCACCTACAGCCGCCGTGCTGCCCCTCTCATTGAGTGGGTAAGTGAAACTTCATCTATTTTTACTCAGATTCAAGAGAATCCCCAAATTGATTTTGAAACCCTAACCCTAGCTCTTTGATTTCATCTTATAATCTGAAATTAAATGTTGTTCTTATGTAATTGGGACTATGAATTTGTGGTTCCCAAAGTCAATTTCATTGTTCTTTGGCTAGATTGGATTTTCCCCAAATTTTGTATAGAAACCCTAAACCCAAATCTGACTCTATTTGAAATTGGTTCTATTTTTATAAAATAAAGTATTTAAATCAATTTGGACTAAGTGTTGGATGATGAGAAATTAATTTCTAAATTTTCTGGTTGTTGAAAATGCTTGGACTCCCTCGCTGGGACGTTGATTGTGATTGTCTTGCATTAAGAAGCATGTTTTACGTTATTGGGAGCTAATAGGAGTTAACTGCACAAATTTCAAGGTGTTAAAGGAACTCGGGGCATCATTGAGAAGGAAACGAACTGTTGAATGTGCTAAGGAAATGATCTTTTTCTGGTCTACAAAGGTAAAGGGAGTTTACCTGAAGAGTTTTAGTAGTTACATACTTATTGTCGTGTTTGAATGTATGTTAATTTTTAAATCTTTGTAATGATGTCTTGCTCGAATTGTTTAGAGTTTGATTGGAGTTTTAATGTTATTGTTTGTTGATTATATTACTGTTTTGCTTGACTGTGATTGGCTAATGGCATGACACTGGTCATTGCTTGTTAATCAAGATTAAGACATTAAAGTACCTTAACTCAGAAATATTGAAAAAGTGGTGTTTTGTTTTCTTTGGGAAATGAGAAGAAAATCCTAAATGATGAAAGTGTGAAGATAGAACAAAGTTAGGAAATAAAGAAAATGGGAAATATCAAAATTCATGAAAAGGTTTTAAAGAATTTTTGAAAAGAAAAGTCTTTTGAAAACAAAGATTTTCTTTTAGGTTTTACCAAAAGTTGTTCAAAAATGGTAACATTTAGAGAAAATGCTCCCTTTGATAAATCTATTTACAAGAGTTTTGTATTTGGTTCTAAGTTGAGAAAAAGATTTCAGTGGTTTCCTAAGTTTTCAGAAAACGGATTTCTAAAAGAAAACAGTTTTAGTGAAATATTATTTCTAAGAACAAAAAGCATTTATGACACAAAATTTGGAAACTCTTGAACTTTTGTTTTTCGATTTAGTTTTCACTGAACGAAAACCTCTGAAAGAGAGTGAAAAATAAAGGACCTAGTGCTCCGGATTGACGGGCTAGAGTTCTTATTTTGAGTTTTCAAGGAAATAAAGGACCTAATACTCCGGATTGACGGGCTAGAGCTCTTGTTTTGAGAAAGTAGAAAGGACCTAGTGTTCCGGATGGATGGGCTAGAGTTCCAATTCTAGTTTCGAGGAAAGATAGAACCTAGAATTCCGAGATGTCGGACTAGTGTTCGGTTGTGAAAGGAATTGTGAATCATGGATTTTATTGATAAAATCCTATGTGAGTATTAAAGTTTAATTTAATACTGGATTTAAAAGTAGTCGAGAGCGTAAATCTTGACGAGAAAGAACGATGGGAAAAAGAAAAATGAAAATGAGAACACTTTGTTTTACATGCATAGTCAGGCTTTTATGCCGTTGTGGCAAACGTGCCTTTGTGTATTCGAGCTACAATTTCACGGAGGGTGAATTGGGTAAATTGGTTAGTTACAGACCAAAGATAAATTCTAGGGTCTTTGGGTCTTAGGGACATTCGGGCTTCGAAAATCCAGCGAATACTTGGGGCCTTGCAACCTCGGGTCGTGGAATTCAGTTACTCGGCACGAATGTACTCAATAGGGAACTATTCCAATATTATTTTAGGTGCTCCATCGTGATATTCCCTGAACAATTGGAGCCGGACCTAAATTTAGAGGCCGATCTCATGAGATAATTGTGTTAAGGGTATCACAGCCTAATCATTGCTCGACGAAGGGAAGTTAGGATCTCCAGAGATAGTGAACTAGATAGTGAATATTGAAGTGGCATGAAATGTTTTTACAAAATGCATTTGATTGTCGGGAATGGATCTCTGTGTTTATGGTTATGATATATTGTATGTCATTATGTGAGAGTCGTGTATGTGACTTCTATGATAAAACTCATATGTCGGTATCTCACCTTTGCATTATTTCTGTTTGGTTTCTTTTGTGGTATTTTGGGTTTGAGTGTACAGATGTTGCAGAGAAGTTCTCAGTTTCACTCGGGGATATTAGTCCCAATCCTTGAAGATGTCTGATGTTAGTTATAATGGTGACAACCATGGGGTCTTCCCCAGGAATATCTTTTAGTGCGACCAGCTTAGTTTATCGTGTAAATTTTATTTGGAGAAAGTCATAGTTATAGGTATTATGACTCTGAGAATCTTTTATTGGATTATTGTTATGCGTATGTATGTTTACGGCTCGGAGAGCTTCTATTGTGGATAGGATGTTTATGGCTCAGAGAGCCTTTATTTTGGGATGAAAATATAAATATTTTAGCAGGTGTTTTTATTTTGGAATGTTTGAATTACAAAGGAGACTCTATCGAATTTTTTTATAAAAAATAAAGAAAAAAAAGTATCGATCTATATTTAAGTACTTATATAAATTATTTTCCGAAAACAAATCAGCAATTATTATTTTATTCTAATATGTTATTACGAAATTAAGTTAGTCATGTAATGCCCAATGGGGGGTGTTATAACAGCATTCGGGCTTGATACTCTAGCAAAAAAATAGAAGGCTTAAGCAGTGTTTTTTTCTCCCCTCAACTTGATGTTAGTTTTATGCCATATTATCATAAGAACCAGTAAAATGATACTGTACTGAAGATTTTGTTGTTTTGTTTGTTTTACTACATCCTGCATGTTTTTAATTTTAAACGATGACAATGTTAGCACAAACTTTGAATTGCCAAATTTATATTAAGATTAGTTACTGCCTTATGCAGACTTGAGATAATTTTCAAGTGAATATTTTTTTTTAAAAATATTAACCATGTTTACTTAAATTATAAATAATGCAATAACACTTTTATTAAAGTATTACAGCTCAATAAAGGCATATTATTTTGATAGTGCATTTTGTAAATACCAACTAAGAATTGGAGCGAAAAAATAAGAGAAATATATAATAAAACAAATAATTTAAATAACTTAAGCAGAACATTTTGAATCAAACATGTTCAAAAACTTCTCTGTAGACAACATTCTTAACCAAATTGCATGCTTCACCATCATCATTACAACTTAGAATCTTCAAACCACTCTTTCATTTAACTATAGACATGGCAACATATAATTGGTCGTGTGAAAAAACAGGAGCAGGTAAATATAGTCCAACATGAGATAATGTTTGTCCTTGACTCTTATTTATAATCATTGCAAAGCTAAGTATCAATGGGAACTGACGTCTTTAAAACTTAAATGACATTGTGTGATCTGACGGTTCTAAGTTAAATCTAGGGATATAAACTTTATCACCAATATTATTTCCAGTAGCAACTCTAGCACCAATGTCATTCACACCCAACTCAGTAACAACTAACCTCGTTCCATTGCTGACCCGTGCTGGATACACGGGTACAGTTTTTTTTAAGTAACAACAATTTTTTTTTATAAATAATAGTAGGTTTCAATTTTTTTTGGTTAGAGATAAATATTAGTTTACATAGCACAAATCATTCAAACCCAACGAATTTTACTAATTTACAATAAGTCACTTAAAATGAGTTAGAGTTTAATTGATATACACTGTCAGTGTAAAGTTTTTATCACTGTCAACCAATCACAAATCATGTTATGAATGACTTTTAAGGTAGTTTGGATAAGAATCAAAGATTTTCAATGACGTGGGGATTTATTATTGGTTGACAGTGTAAAAAAAATCTTTACACTGACAATACATACCAATTAAACTCAATGAGTTACCACACCTCTTCAATATTCAATAGTTCAATAGTATATATGTGTTAATTAGGAAACACCCCAAATTAGAGAAATTTAATTTAGTAAATAAAATAGTACTCAACATAATGAAATGTTTATTTGATTTCCCTTTTCCCTTCTTTCTAACTTTAAGTCCCTTTTCCCATCTTTCTATCTTTAAGTCCCAACATAAAGTTGATTGATTATGTATTTTTCATGTTGGTATATCAGTTGTTAGTTATGTTTCTCTTCTACAAATTTAAAATCTAACCCTTCAAATCCTTGAAAATCTTTTTTTTTTTTTGGCAATTTATAATGCTTCAAAATATTAAACCTACAAAGTAAACCAAATGACTATTTCATGGTATTATATTTACCCAATTCATTCGCACGGGACAATTGTTTATTTAAATAAACAATTATAAAATATAATTAAATGATTAACTATAGTTATTACTTATATTTTGGATTATATTTTATTTTATGTATTTAATTTATATTCAAGGTCAAATTAAACAATTTATACACCGACATCCAATATTATTTTGTCAAATTTACATTATTGTAATTTTTTAAAATTACTAAAATAAGCATACACATATCAAAGTATTAATGAATAACCATTTAAAATCTTTTACACTAATAACCTATCATAAATTTTATGTCCTGAACTAAATAAGGGCATTTTGTTATGAATTAAAGAAAATTAATTTTGATATTCAACAATTTAGAAATTATTTTTAAAAGCATAAACTATTGTATTTTTATTTAAAAGAATCATCTGGGTCTCTACATGTAACAAATCTGGTTTTCATTTTTAACCCAACTTTAAGTGTGCTATACCATATTTTTACTTTTAGTTATAACATATATAATATAATTTAATATAATATATTTATTTATTAGTCAACAAAATCTTTGAAATTGAAATGTATCAAAGTTTTCAATGGATATATTTCATAAATGCTAGGTTTGAATGTAAAAAAAATTAGACATGATAATATAGTAGATATCTGTATGAGAAAAATATTAGAAATTTGATAAGGTTAAATTATAATGTCAATTTAGTGTTTGTCAATTCTATAAGTATATAACAACATCGATACTAATATTAGAGTGAATATAGTATCAAATACAAAAATTCAAATAGAGCACACATAATAAGCATTTCAAATAAGGTATACAATGCTTGGACTCGTGCAAAGAATTACCCGTCCAAAGGTTATTTAACTTGTTTATAATTTAATTGATAAGTAAACTGGTTTTTCCTTAGTGGACGAGGCCATAAATGAATACCTAAATAACTTGATAAGAACAGCAAGTCCAAAGACTCGAAAATAAGCGAGCCCATGCCACGTCAGCAGACGAGGATTATTCTTGTAACTCAAGTATACATCCATAATGCCTAACTAAAATTCAGTAGACGTCCACAGTGCCGTGTCACTGGACGGATTTTCTCTTAAGGGCTTAGCAAGTCCAAAGACTTGTGTGGACGTGCGCTTCTGTCACTTGGGTGGACGAGCGCTTCTGTCACTTGTGTGGACGAGCTCTTCTACCACATCTGTGGACGAGCTCTTCTACCACATCTGTGGACGAGCGCTTCTACCACATCAGTGGATGAGCGCTTCTACCACATCAGTGGACGAGCAGGTTATACAACTAATATACACAGTTTAACATTTTAATTCCATATTTATAACTTTCAGGTTCTCGAAGGAGTACAAATCATATTTCTCAAAAGAAAAAAGAAAAAAAAAAGTGGCAGGGGTGGAGTAAGTCTCTACATGTAACAAATCTGGTTTTCATTTTTAACCAAACTTTAAGTGTGCTATACCATATTCTTACTTTTAGTTATAACATATATAATATAATTTAATATAATAATATTTATTTATTAGTCAACAAAATCTTTGAAATTGAAATGCATCAAATTTTGCAATGGATATATTTCATAAATGCTAGGTTTGAATGTAAAAAAAATTAGACTTGATAATATAGTAGATATCTGTATGAGAAAAATATTGGAAATTTGATAAGGTTAAATTATAATGTCAATTTAGTGTTTACCAATTATATAAGTATATAACAACATCAATACCAATATTAGAGTGAATATAGTATCAAATACAAAAATTCAAATAGAGCATACATAATAAGCATTTCAAATAAGGTATACAATGCTTGGACTTGTACAAAGAATTACCCATCCAAAGGTTATTTAAACTGTTTATAATTCAATTGATAAGGAAACTGGTTTTTCTTAGTGGACGAGGCCATAAATGAATACCTAAATAACTTGATAAGAACAGCAAGTCCAAAGACTTGAAAATAAGCGCGTTCATCTTGCCACATCAGCAAACGGGGGTTATTCTTGTAACTCAAGTATACATCCATAATGCCTAACTAAAATTCAGTAGACGTCCATAGTGCCACGTCACTGGACGAATTTTCTCTTAAGGGCTTAGCAAGTCTAAAGACTTGTGTGGACAAGCCCTTCTGTCACTTGTGTGGATGAGCGCTTCGGTCACTTTAGTGGACGAGCGCTTCTACCACATTAGTGGACGAGCGCTTCTACCACATCAGTGGACGAGCAGGTTATACAACTAATATATACAGTTTAACATTTTAATTCCACATTCATAACTTTTAGGTTCTCAAAGGAGTACAAATCATATTTCGTAAAAGAAAAAGAAAAAAGAAAAAAAGAGAATGGCAGGGGTGTGATAAGTCTAAGCATCGTTCTTCAGGTGTAAAAATTGCTTCTCAAATGAGTCATATCTTATACCTTAGTGTGTAGTGTTTAACATATTGAAATTAACTTATGCAATGTTTAAGGGAAGCACAAAAAATATATGATGGAAGCACCAAATATTTGTTGGGAGAAACTTGGTCCTTCTGGTTTCCATGAATGAGAAAAGATGGGATAAAGAAGGAAAAAAAATCAATGAAGAGAAAGATGGTGACAAGTGTATAGAAAAAGTATGAGATGAAGAGATGTGACTAATGATAAGAAAGAAACGTGTGTTATGAGCAGCAAAAATAATTTATTGGGCTTAAAAGCTTGCATTTAATTTCATACACTCAGGTAAAACTCTAAGTTCAATGGTATGGCTAAAGTTCAAAATCAACTTATGAAGTCATTACCATATAGGTTGGAGCACCATCATACTCTATAGGAGGCAAGGGCAATTGGTGCTCAACTCTATTGAGATAGAATTTGGAAGTGAACCAAATTACAGAATGCCAAGGTCCAGTGGAAATACAACCAAAAAAAGTATTTTTTTGTCTTCATAAGCAGAGCTTCAATGCCAAAGTCTTATGCTTTTGTTTGGAGCATCAATCATAATGGGAGAATCGTACTACAATGTACAAAATGTCAAAAAAAATTGAACAAAAAATCATTACAACTTGAACTAAACTTCAGTTAAAGACTGAAATATAAACATGAAAGTATGAAATACAATAAGATGGTACAAAAAGAAGAACAAATATATCACTTAAACATTCATTCAAACTGCTAGAAGACATTAAGCCTTTACTCAATCATAGCAAATAAACCTATAAGAAATAGATCCATAGTATGTTTCTTATACGATTTATTATATTAGTCCAAGCAAAAGGGAATGAAGCATAAATATATGTATATCAGTCCAAGCATCAATAAGTAAACATTAATATATGAATAGGCAAAAGTTAAAAGAAACATTTGAAATGAGCTGAACTATGGCATTCCAAAAAGAAATTTCGAAGGATAAATTGCTTTAAGTTTAAAGGGTATAAACCAAAACAAATATGGGAACACTTCATCCCTTGGCGAAAGTTGAAGCGTGGGTAGAAGGAGGAGAAATGATGGGAACATGGTTGAAGGAAAGGAGGAGGAAAAAAAATCACATACCCATTTCAAAAAAAAAAGACATAACTTTAGTAATGAGGAAGAGAAAATAGACAAAATCACATACCCACCAACATCGACCAGATAACCGCCCTATTCGCCACAATCTTCTAGCTTCTTTGTGTGTGTCCCAATAACAGATCTGCTTCAGATCCCTTCCACCATCGACATCGTCGGCGATCTTCCCGACAACCACCCACACCATCAGTCACCGACATCAATGGCAAGCCGAAGAAGCAAAGTGCAGGGGGATGAAATGAGAGAAAGAGAGACCGAAGAAGACAGGGTTTCATTTTGATGTAAAAGAAAAAGAAATGGAAGATAATATTGTATCTATCTTAGCATTAGTT
This sequence comes from Sophora flavescens, assembly GCA_030762895.1. Taxonomy (NCBI): domain Eukaryota; kingdom Viridiplantae; phylum Streptophyta; class Magnoliopsida; order Fabales; family Fabaceae; genus Sophora; species Sophora flavescens. The sequence continues at coordinate 181,954,478 of CM061063.1, forward strand.
TCATCCTATCCTATGGCTTCAAGCTTTACGCCCCTATCTTTATCTATCTTAGCTTCAACCTTTACGTCCCTTTCTATTTTGTTAGCTTTGGTTATTTGACTGAAAATAAAGACTATCCTACAAAGAAAGAAATGATGGTTAATAGGCTAGTTAAGCTATCATCTTCAAAAAATGACCAATAAAAAACTAATTTAACTTCCAAATCACGGTTAAGCTGACAAATCAGTCGCACAGTAACTTGCCACATTGAGACTTATTAAAAAAAAACCTATCAGTACGAGCGCCGAACAGCGAAAAGCAAAAGTGAGCGTGGTAGTAACAAGAGATTAGGGAAACATTGGTATTCATCTCAGAGCTTTTGGAGGTTTATTTAAGGTGAGTAAAAATAAATTTTCTTACACTTTCAACATACAATTAATTTGGGTGTTCTGCATATAACTTTGTCTTTTTTAAAATAATAAAAAAAAATTGGGTTCTTGATTTTTGATTTGAGATTCTTAAAATATATCACCTTTTGATAATTGATTACTTATAAAAGAATATTTTTTTTATTTGTGGTAACGTGCTTCTGTATAAGCTATAATGTAGCTCCCTATACTTCGTTTTGACAAACCACTGAATTAGTTCTTTTGGCTTATCTAATCTACTTTTTATTTTTTATTTAAAAATTGTAAATGCCTTTGAATGCAAATTATTTTGATGTTCATGCTAGACTTTATTTTTTTTTTATTTTGGTAATGCTGCTGTAGTGGCGTAACATATAAAACACCATGTGTTTGCTTTGATTCTTGTTTTTAAAATTTTTATTCCGGTATTGATAGTAGATGATTTCTACGTTTATATATATATATATATATATATATATATATATATATATATATATATATATATATATATATATATATATATATATATATTTGTGGGGTTGATTGGTGGCAAGTTTTTCTGGATTATTTGGGAAGCAGAAGGGGCAAAGGATTCAAGGGTTAATTCTTTGGATTTGCTGGGAGAAGGAGGGACCCCTCCTCGACTCGATCCACTTCTGGATTTGGTGGTCATTGGTGAGTGGTACCTTGTAAAAATTCCCTGGTTAAAAAATCAGGGATAAAGTTATTATCACCCTTTAAATATTCAATCTCAAAATCAAAACAACTTAATGAACTTTGCACCTGGCGAAGATGTGTTTTGAAACTAAATTTTTAACATCCTTTTGCAAAACATCTTTTTCAGTCTTGCAATCAATTCGGAGCAAAAACCTTTTATTTATTAAATTATCTTGAAATTTTGTAATACATAGTACTATGGATAAAATTTCTTTTTTAATAGTACTATATTTCTCTTGCGATTGGATCCAAAGACCTGAATGAAATCGTACTACCTGTTCAACTTTTGAATGAGGAAGCATTTGTAGTAGGATACCACCATATCCTTTATCTGATGCATCAGTTTGAACAATAAGACTGACATCTGGATGAGGAATACCTAAACAAGGAAGAGACTTGACATCCTTTTTTATTTATGAGACTAAGTTGGACAACTCCTTGGACCAAGGTTTAGGGTTTGAGGTTTTCCTAAGCCTGGAATAAAGGGGTTTACACTTAATTCTTATGTTGGGGATGAATTCCGATACAAAATTCAAGTAACCTAAAAAACGTTGCAATTGTTTTTTATCAGTTAATTCATTTGGAAATTTATCTGCAAAAGAGAAACCTCTACTTATTGGTGTTATTGTTCCTTCATGAATCTCATGACCTAAAAATCTTATTTTTGTTTGGAACAATTTTATATTTTTGGCATATATTACCATTCCATTTCTTTTTATCATTTCTTTGAAAATATTGAGATGTTTAAAATGTTGGTCTAATGATTGTGAGAATATTAAAACATCATCAATATACACAATAGTAAATTCTGAACGAGGGTTTAGAATATCATTCATTATATGCTGGAATTCTGAGGGTGCGTTTTTCAATCCCATGGGAATTACATTCTATTCGTAATGACCAAAGGACACTGTGAAAGCTGTTTTATACTTGTATTTTTCTTCTAACTTTATCTGGTAGAACCCTGACTTCATATCAAATTTTGAGAAGATTATCCCATCATGTAATGTTTTTATTAGATCTCTTTTGTTGGGAATAGGGTATCTAATCCATTTCAAAACATTATTTAAAGGTTTATAATTGATTACCATTCGAGGCTCTCCTCGTTCTATTTCTGATTGATTTGATACATAGAAGGCTATGCCACTTCAAGGAGACTTGCTTGGCCTTTTAAGTTTTTTATCAAGAAATCCTTTTATTTCTTTTCTACAATATTATAAAGTTTCACTATTCATATGAATTGGGCGAGCTTTAGTGGGAATTTTATTTTCATGAAATCCTTCTTCATATGGTAAAGATACCATATGAGTTTTTCTTTCCCAGAAGGCATTAGGAACTTCTGAGCAAACTTCCTTTTCATATTCTTTTTGTATTTTACTAATTTTTTTTTTTGTATTGAAGGATCTTGAATTTGTTTTTCTATTTTTGCATACATAATTTCTTTTTGTAAAAATCCTATTTGATTTTCTTTTCTTTGAATTACTGTCAAGAAGTTCTTCTCTTCTATATTTAGATTATTTAATTCTTCTCTTTTTATTGGGTTTATAAATTCAAATAGTATTTCTTGATTATCTTTCATCGTTTTTATTCCCTCTTCAGTTATTTGTATTGGATAAAGTTGAGTAAGAAAAGGAGTACCTAAAATTATTTGTTATGAAGTATCTTTTACTAAAAGGAATGAGCTAGCAAAACATATTCCATTATTACATATACTAGCATCTTCCAACTTATAGCTTACTTGTAATTTTTTGTTATTAGCAGTATATAATTTTTGGAGTGTTTTTTGGTAATATTGGGTTGGAATTAGACCTTCTTGAATGCAGTTGAGGTGTTCTCCGGAGTCTATTAATGCAATAAATGGTTGATGAAAAGATTTCTTAATTCTTAGGTTTATCTTAACATGCCATTTTTGTTGCATGGCTTTTATTCCTAAAAAGAAGTTCGGCTCCTAATTGTAAAGAGCATCGAACTCTTTTTCGAGATTATCCTCGTCAAAACGTGTGGAAGAGGAGTTTGAAATAGCCTTTCCCTTCCCCAAGGACTTTTGAAAATTTTGTTGCAAAATTTATATTTTTGTTTTAATTCAGAAACTTCAGATTTCAAATTTTTGACTTCTCTATATAAAAAAGGAAGAGTTATTGGTTCTTCAATAAAAAATGTTTCAGGATTCAAGATATCCTTTAAATTATACCCTAAAAATTCTCTCTCTCTCTCTCTCTCTCTCTCTCTCTCTCTCTCTCTATATATATATATATATATATATATATATATATATATATATATATATATATATAAAAACATTAATAAGCATGCCACCCGCCTGTTAGTTAAGAATACTAGTATTATAATGAATATATTATATTAAATATTAATGTGTCATGGTAATTGTGTTTTATGGAAGAGTTAGCAAAGTTATTTTTACTCACCTCTAGTAGACCTCCAAATATTATTTAAGACAAATCCTAGCGTTTTACGAATAAATTTTCTTTTTTCCACTTATATTTTTGGATATGTGCTAAGTAGAGTTGTTGTTCTTCTCCTCCTATTTTCTGGTTAAGCGGCCAAGATAGGTTTTCCAATTCTCAATTAAGAGAATAACATCCTATATATTCAACCTTTAAGGTGGGCCTCAATATCCTTTTTAACAATAAGAAAGCAACTTATTTTATGTTTCTAATCAGGGCTATACATGAATGGTCTTGCACCATGTTTCTTATTGTTAAAAAGGATATTGAGGCTAACCTTAAAGATTGAATATATAGGTTATTATTCTTTTAATTGATAATTGGAACACCTATCTTGGTCGTCAAAGCAAAAAATAGAAGGGGGAGAAGAACAACAGCTCTACTTGGCACAGATCAAAAAATATCAGTGGAAAGAAGAAAAATTATTCGTAAAATGCTAGGATTTGTCTTAGATAATATTTGGAGCAAAGGTTTATAAATAAAATAGAATGTTTCATGACGTCTTCCATGTTTCTCAACTCCGGAAGTACGTACCGATTGTTTCACACGTGATAGCTCCTGAGTTAGTACAATTGAAGGATAGTTTGATCTTTAGGCCCAAACCTATTCAGATCATATATTATAGTATCAAGAACAGGATTGAACTGAATAATACTTTGATATATTGCACTGAGGAGATTATACAGGATCCTATATATAGAAAGCTTATGAAGACTAAGTCTAACTAAGTCTAACAGAATCAATCCTATCCTAATCCAATCCTACAACAGAATAACAGAATTAATTGAACTAACTAACTAATGTATCCTATACATGACTTATACATATATTAATACCCCCTCTCTCAAGTTGGAGAGTGTATGCTTAAAACTCCTAACTTGGATACAAAATTCTGAAAAGGTTTAAAATCTAAGGCCTTAGTTAAAACTTCTGCAAGCTGATTTGAGCTAGCAATAGGTAATAAATGGAAGAGTTTTGTTTGCAACTTCTCACGAACGAGGTGACAATCCAATTCAATATGCTTCGTGCGTTCATGCAATGAGGAATTCTTGGCAATGTGGCGCGCGGATTCACTATCACGGTACAAAAGAGCTGGGACAGTTTGAGAAATGTGCGGATCTTTCAAAAGGTAAGACAGCCACTGCAATTCGCATACAGTGGATGACAAAGCACGGTATTAGGATTCATATGATGATCTGGAAATGGTTGCCTGCTTCTTGGGTTTCCATGAAATTAACGAATCACCAATGATGATGCAAAAAATAGTGACAAATTTGCATGCGTCAGGGTAGCTAGCCCAATCTGAATCACTAAAACCTTTCAACTGTAATGAAGATTTACTTGAGTAGAACAAGCCTTGAGATGGTGCTTTTTTGATATACCTCAACCTGAAATCCTGCTTCTTGATGCAAGGAAGTTGGACTAGCCATGAATTGGCTTAATTGATGCACATGGAAAGAGATTTCAGGCCTGGTAGTTATCAAATAAAGCAACTTATCTATAAGCAGTCTACAAGAAGCAGGGTCTGCCAGAGGAGTTCCTTCTTACTGAGATAGGTGAGTTCCATTGGCCATATGAGTGGAAATTGGTTTGGAAGCCAATAGTCCACATTTGGAGAGGATGTCTAGAGCATACTTTCGTTGACATAAGTGTATGCCTTTGGTGGATCTTGTTACTTCAAGTCCAGGGAAAAACTTCAAGTCACCCAAGTCCTTAATTTTGAAATCCTTGTTCATTTTAGTTTTAATGTCAGTAATTTCAGTAAGATTGTTGCCAGCAAGTATGAGGTCATCCACATATATTAATAAAATAGTGATTGAAGAATTAGTTCTTTTGATGAATAAAGAGGAATCAGAAGATGACTGCATATAACCATTAGAAATAAGAAAAGTAGATAAGCTAGAAAACCATTGCCTACTTGATTGTTTTAGGCCATATATAGATTTTAGTAACACTACAAAAATAACCTATTTAGCGATCGGCATATTCGGTTGCTAAACCTGCTAATCCGGTCGCTATTTAGTTTAGCAACCGAATTAGTGACTGATTCATGGTGGTGGTTGATAACCTGGTCGCTAAGATTTTAGAGACCAAAATATAAATTCGGTCGCTAATTGGCGACCATATTTTTAGTCGCTAAATAATAAAAAACGGTCGCTACACGGTTGGTCGCATTGTTTGGATGACCATTTTTAGCGACCGACAATCGGTTGCTAGTTCGGTCGCTAATGTTGGTTACTGTTAACCTATATTAGCGATCGATATTCGGTCGCTAGACCACACTTTTTTTATGTAAACTAAATTTTAGCGACCGAATTATTGGTTGCTAATTCGGTCGCTAAACTGGATTTTATTAAATTTTTTAAAATTTAATTTTTAAAATAATAATTTTTGTTTGTTTTGCTTTAAAGTTTAGCAAAATTACTAATGAAACACACCAAATTACTAATGAAATATACAATCATAAGAAATAATGAATATATATATATATAAATAATCCAAAGTGTCGTACAAAAATCGTTTAAAATCTAGAAAATGAAAAAAAAAATCAGTCATGATGAGGGGGAGGTGGAGGAACCCAATCATCCTCAGCGTCCGTGCCACCGACGTCTGCTATCTGATCGTCCTCTGGAGTAGCATCATCAGTAGCTGGCGGCGGAACTGAAGGAGCGGCAGCAGGCGGCACAACCGTCGGAGCATCACCCTGAGCAACTGGAGTCTGGATCCTCATCTGCTCCAACACCAGCCGTAGTGTCTGGCCCTGCTCGATGCTCGTCTGCATCAGCTGCTGGTGTGCCTGAGTCAACTGTACAATCTGGTTTGTCATCTGCTTCTTTCTCTCGCTATTCTCCTAAAGCTCTGAGTTCAGCTACGTGATGGTGTCCTGCATTTGGTTGAACTACTCCTGAGGGACGGTATCGGCGTAGGAAGGAGCAGGCGTGTCGGATGATGAAGCGATAAACTCGCCTCCCAGGTGTCCGAGGCCATACACGTACCCCTTCATGTTCCTGCCCCCGACGACCTCCAAATAAATGGCATTATCGTCCACGGAGATAGGAGAGCTGGCCCCATCACCATTCAAGACCTCATCCTGTGACTGTGAGGCACGTGATATGGCATCGTCCTTCTTCTCGTTGAAGCCCACCTGTAAAGTATAGATGAAGAGATTTAGTTAAAATTATAATCAATATGAACAAATCAATTATAATAAATTACAAGTAAAGACTAAATTGTTTTTTTGCTTACAGCATAGTTACGGGCCTTGTCGTTGACCCATGTCCCCGACTTCAACTTCTTCGTCCTCTCCACCTACTCCATAGCAGTGGGGGATCGTTGTTTCTATGCTTTCTTCACAGAAAAATATAATCTTAAATTCATAAGAATATTTAAAAATGAAAACTCATTAGATAGTATACTAAGTCAGTAAAGTTTTAAGAATTACCAGCTCGTCTTAATGAGCGGCGACTGATTTAGACCTGCTGGTCCAAGCACATACGCCATCATCAGAAGCTCGGTTACGCCGAGCCGTGGCCTGGATCTCCTGGAACTTCTCAGTAGCCCAGTACTGGTCCAGCTGCCTCCTGATCTCAGGATTCACCCACTTCCCCTTATTCTTACCCTTCCTCAGCTTGTTCGTCAGATTCTTCATGACCAGTGAGCCTTTATGCTCAAATATGTCCCCGACACGACTCGAGCACGGTGAGGATCGCTACGATCAAGTATGCACCCGGAGAACAAAAGGAAATGCATCAAACCGAGATTTCAATAAGTATATAAGGCATTTGAACATGGAAATGACTATTGTACAAGTATGAAAACGGTTTTTTCCCAAACTGTCTCACTTGGACAATTCAAGATTCAATACAATGAGCATGCGTACCCTGAGAAGGTACGCATGCTCATTAATATTGAATCTCAAACAGGAAACTAAGGCTTTCGTAACTTAATAATTAACTCTAGCAGAAAATAAAACCATTGACTTATAAGGATTGCAGCATACTTCAGCAAATATATATTGAAGCATAATTCAATACAAACTTAGATAAAATATAGTAGCAAACATCCTATTGAGCTTCGCTCTCCACTAACAAGTAACACATAATTTTCCAACACATGCATAACTTCTAAATTAGCAGCACACAACAAGCATCCCGCCTTTTGTACAGGATCACTTCCTATTGAGCTCTGCTCTCCACTAACAAACAACACATAATTGCAAATACATGCATAAATATTAAATTATTAGCACACAATCAGCATCTTGCCTTTCAGACAAGATACCTTCCTATTGAGCTCAGCTCTCCACTAACAAACAATAAGATATATAATTCACATAACACATTACAAGCACCACACAATCAAAACCTTTTAGACAAAGCAGAACCTTAAAACAGAGTATTGAGAGAACTTACCTATGCAACAAAATGCAAAAACAAGTAAGGATAATGGGAGGAGCCGCAGACAAGTAGATCAGGAACTGATAAATATAATAAGACAATATGAAAGCAAATTAATATCCTTAGAGCCAACTTAATTGTATTCAAGTTAGTAATATAAAAGTTCAACAAATTTCCATTACGACCAATTGATTACCTGTGGAGATGGAGAGGGGACAAAGGGACTCGGTTTCAACTCACAAGAAATAGAGCAATGACCTATAATGCATAAATAAAATTAATCCTGTCAAATAATAACATTTAAGAAACTAACATTTAAGGCTCTCATATATTGTCACTTTGCAACTAATTCGATGTGCTCATGAATCTTGAACCACTCAACTCACTCTCTTAATTATCAGTTTTGTTTGTGATGTTTTTCAAAATCATGAATCAACTCTCTCAAAACTTAAACTATATAGGTGAAGGCACATAAGTAACTTCATGTAGCATTCATAATGTACAAGTCCATTTTTTAGATATTTGGCGTTGTTTCATTAATTGCTAGATGCTGAATTAAAACCTTAACCAATAAAATACATGTACAAAATGGAAAACATAATAAAGATCAAACATAAGGGATGGTTCAAAAGCATGAGCTTTACATTGCCTATGAGAATATAGAAAGTTGGCAAATCTATTTTTCAAGTCACCGCACACAAAGGATTAAGTTTGGTTTTCTGTTGGTTCTATCTAAGATTCCATGTGATTACTACCCCCCTCCAGCGCTCATATAAAATTATCAGTTTCAGCATGCTTTGTGCTAAAGAGAAGTGTGCAATAAAGAAACAACACAAACACAAGCATAACAAGTTTTAACAAGTTCTCTAATTTATTAGTATCAAGGCCTGTATAATAATACTTGAAAATTCAGCATTTTTAAACAAACAAGCATAACAAGTTTTCACAAGTTCTCTTATTTTTTAGTATCAAGACCAGTATAATAATACTTGAAAATTGAGCATTTTTTAGTCAATAGTGAATACAGTTGTGTTGCATAAAATCAAAAGAATGAAAATAAAAAAATGGACACTAGCTACATTCACAGTAGCATCATCATCTTTTTAGTTTCAGTCAAGTACATTTTCAAGCAGCTATATTCACAGTACCAAGTTTTAGTCAAAATGAAATAAAAAATACATTCAAAGACGGTTTACAATAGCAGTAAAATACCCCCAATTTAAGCGCATTTACCAATCACTAGTGCCCCGAATAGGTAAATCAATCAATATAGTCTAGAAAAGCTATGAAGTGTCATATAAGTTCTTGGAGGTCCATCTTGCTGTCTAAGTGTCTATCATGATAATCATGTTTCATACTATCAATGGACCAAGTATTTTCATTAATGGTCTTCTTGTTTAAGATTGGCAAAGAGTGTGATTGTTCATTACTTGAGACATAATCATTAATCATTCTCTAAACCCTAACCTGAGACAAAACTGATCAGAGGAGACTGTGGGGGTGGTGGCCGCGTGAACAGATCCCTTGAGATGGTGGTGGTGGTCGGATGATAAGCCTCTGGCTCATCTAGCTTTATAACTAGAAAACCCATGGTTTTGTGCTAATATTATCCCATTTTCGTCCAAATTGGATTTAATTGTCCTCAAGCAACACTTTGAGTCCCTTAAGTAGTTTTTAGGATATTTTAGCTAATTTTGAGTCAAATAAAGCATTTAATGCTATCTTATATTTTCAGGTTAAAAGGGAAGGAAGAGCAAAAAGGGAAGGACACATAAAGCAGAAGCCATCACGCCCTAGCCGTGACTGCGATCACGGCCGTGATCAGCATAATGGGAAGATCAGAAGTCAACACGGCCCAGCCATGATGTCCATCACGGGCGTGATGAGAAGGACCCTGAAGAACAGAGAGCATCACGGCCTAGCCGTGATGGAGGTCACGGCCGTGACAGATCAGCACCCATGGACAGAATTGGTCACGACCTGCCCGTGATGAGCATCACGACTGTGACAGACCAGAATTTGAATACGCGCCCTTGGCAGAACCCGTCACGGCCTGGCCGTGATGGCCATCACGGCCGTGACGCGCACTTTTTAGGTCCAGTCTTCTCTCATCTATAAATAGAGCATCAGACTTTTGATTTGGGGATTTTTTGGGCACTTGGAGGCTGACGGATGGAAGAGGGTTTCAACCCTAAAAAGGGATGTTTTCCTTGCTCTGGGAATGGAAGAAGAATGGAGGATTCTTCATAGAGTTTTCTTCATCCCTTCTCTCTTTCTCTTTTGTATTGTCATTTAACATGAGTAGTTAAACCCCTGGTTGTTGGGGTTAGATGTTTGCTTTTCTGAACTTGTTTATAATTTGATTTGGTTCTAATGCAAGTCCCTATTACTTTATGAGTATTTGATTCTTTGCTTAATGCTTTCCTTGGTTTGATCACCCTTGGGATGATTTGTTGATTTGATAGACAATTGAAAGATTGATGTTAAGGCATGCTCATGAATCAAATGTCAAGTAGTTCATGAATCTAGACATAGGTCTTGGGGGTGCTTGCAATCTTATAAGTCTTGACTCTTCATGCAAAATCTTAGATTAATCCACCTAAGACATTAGGGTTTAATTTGGGGTTTTAGGCTCATTCCACCTAAGACATTAGGGTTTGAGTATTTAAAAAGGCTTGATTGTCATAATTGAATTAGGACTTGTGTTGGTAACCATTTCATAGCAATTAATGGAGGATTAGTGTAGTTTAACCCTGACAATATTAACCACATTTCTGTTGCCTTCCAAGTGTTTGATTAAATATCCAAAAGACAAAAAATATTTTACTGCTTTTGTTGTTTATTGTTTTGATCTCTCGTCATGCCGTAGTTTAGTCTAGATAGTTGTTGGCATTGTGAATTGGTAATTGGCAACCGATCCATGAGGACGATATCCGGTCTTACCACCGTATTACTTGTGCGACTAGGTATACTTGCCTATAGAAAAAAAGTATCATCGGAGAAAGAGGTGGCAGCACCTGAGAGAGACATAGAGAGAGAAACTTAGACAAGAGAGAGAGAACTGAGTAAGAGAGAGAGTGCGAGACAGAGAGAGAGAGGAGAGAAGAAGAGAGCTTACCTATGGAAGATGAGGATGGTGGTGGTGGTGGTGGTCGGAGGAGGAGGATGAGAGAGAACCTGAGAAATGGAGAGAGAGAGACAGAGTGAGACAGAGAGAGAGGGGGATGGAGAGAGACAGAGAAGATAAGAGCTTACCGAAGGAGAGGGGATGACGGTGGTGGCTCGAGGTGTCCTGTGGTGGCCAGAGATCACGAGACGAAGAGAGAAACGGTGAGAGAGAAGGAGAGATTCGGGCAAAAGTGAGGAAGAAAGGGGGATCTGTTGAATTTAGGGATTTTATTTTTAGCGACCAAATTATTCGGTCGCTAAATCGGTCGCTAAATGGGTTAATTTGAAATTTGAATTCATAAATTTAGCGGCCGATTTAAAATCGGTCGCTAACACGATCTATTTAATTTTTTTATGTGCCATTTAGCAACCGAATTAATATCGGTCGCAAATATAAATAAAATTTAACCGTTCCATTTAACTCGGTCGCCATTTCGGTCGCTGAAAAGTCAGTAAGTTTTGACTTTTACTTTCCTTTATTTAGCGACCGAAATAGCGACCGATAACTCTGCTACGCTCTCTTTCGGTCGCTATTTCGGTTGCAGTATCAACTATAACCAGTGTTTCATGTAGATCCTACAATCGGTCGTCATTTCGGTCGCAAACAAAACCAAAAAATTCGGTCACTATTTTCGGTCGCTAAATAACCTTTTTTGTAGTGTATAACCTGCATACTTTATTAGGGGAATAAGGAGTAATACCAGGAGGCAATTGCATGTAAACCTCTTCATCCAAGGTTCCATGGAGAAATACATTATGTACATCAAGTTGGTGTAAAAACCAATTTTGAGAAGAAGCAATGGCAAGTAAAAGTCTAATGGTTGTTAGTTTGGCAACAGGAGAGTAAGTATCAAAAAAATCAAGGCCTTAAATTTGATTGAAGCCTTTAGCAACTAATCTGGCCTTATGTCTTTCAATACTACCATCTGCCCTATGTTTGGTTTTATAAACTCACTTACAGCCTATTGGTGTTTTCCCTTTAGGTAAATCAGCAATTATCCATGTATGATTATGGTTTAGAGCTTCTATTTCATTATACATAGCCTTGATCCAGTGATCATGTTTAATGGCTTGCTTAAAAGAAGTTGGATCTTCATTAAGAGAAATAGCTAAGGTGAAATGCAAGTGTGATGTTGAAAGTTTAGAATAGGATAAGACAGAGGACAAGGGATATAAAATCGAAGGAGAAGGGTCAGAAACTAAAGAGATGGTGTTGCAATGAAATTCCCGAAGATAACTTGGTTGCTTCCTTGGTCTAGTGGATTTCTTGACAGGAATTGCAGCTAGAACAGTAACATCACTGATGGAAACAGGGTCAGTATTAGAAATAGAAATTGTTGGTGGAACATCATCATCAATATTGGGAATGGAAATTGTATTACCTGAAAGTTGAGAATCAGGAAGAGTAGTAGGAACATTAGAGGTGGATGAAGGACTAGGAAAATCAAAAATAAAAAGAGGATCAATTTCATTAATAGGGGAAACATATGTATCAGCAGGGAGAAGGTTTGTAGAGGAATAAGGAAAGATGGATTCATAAAAGATGGCATGCCTAGAAATAAAAGTAGCCCTAGTATGCAAGTCAAACAATAGACAGCCCTTAGTTCCTTGTCTATAACCCAAAAAGATACATTTTCGAGCCCTAGAGTCTAGTTTATGTCTATTTTGTAGTAAAGTGGTAGCATATGATAAGCATCCAAAAACTTTTAAATCAAGAAAGATAGGTGGTTGATTATAAAGCAATTCATAAGGAGATTTAGAATTCAAAACATGTGTAGGCAATTTATTAATGATTTATGCAGAGTGACAAAGAGCATAAGACCAAAGGCCTTTGGTAATTGTGATTGAAAAACTAAGGCTCTTGTCACATTCAATAGATGCCTATGTTTCCTCTCAACAATGGAGTTTTGTTGAGGGGTTTCCACACAAGAAGCTTGGTGGAGAATCCCAAGAGAGGCATAAAAGGAGGGCATGTTAAATTCCATGCCATTATCTATCCTAATGATCTTAACCTTAGCAGAAAATTGAGTAGAAATGAAATTAAGGAAAGATTCAATGCAAGGCCTTGTTTCACTCTTATTCTTCATGAGGAAAACCCATGTGAACCTAGTAAAGTCATCTACAACAGTCAAAAAATAATGATGGCCTTGGAAAGAAGGGATTCCAATGGGACCCCAAATGTCCATATGCAAAAGAGCAAATGCATGAGTACTCATAGTGGTGCTGTCAGGAAAGGGAAGTTTGCATAGTTTAGCATAATGGCAACAATCACATATCAGTTTCTTATTGAAAGAAATATAGGGAAAAGTAGTACAAATGTCTGCCAATATCTTGGAAGATGATAGCCTAACATAAAGTGCCGAAGATCAAAATTTTTTGTTGTACCAGAAGTGGCTATACTAGTTGTGTCAGTGTGTGAAACAGATGTGTCAGAAGAAATGATAAAAGACCGAGGTATAAGGATGTAAAGATTGTTGTAAACTTTAGCATGTCCAATCATCTTCTTAGAAGGGAGTTCCTGTATATCACAAGAAGATGAATAAAAGATCAATTGACAATTAAGAGATAGAGTCAGTTTGTGAATGGAAATAAGATTGAATTGAAAGTTTGGAATATATAAAACATTACCTAAAGAAAGTGAATAGTTGAGAGTAATGGAACCAGAATATGCAACAATGACAGTGCTACCATTAGGAAGAGTAACATTAATAGGAGGAATAGGTTTATAATTGGTAAAATACTGAAAATGGGGGAAAACATGATCAGTTGCCCCAGAGTCTAAAATCCAAAAAGAAGAGGAAAGAAGAGGGATACCTGTCTTTGTGATACTGGAAACTACATGTTGTGTGGAGTCATTGGAAGAAGGCTTACTGACAGATGAAAGATGAGGTCCATGATCAATTTTGGAAGCATGAAGTAGGGAAATAATGTAACACCCCGATTTTTACTGTTTCTCAATATCGGTAAATATATAAACCAACATCATATTTAGATTCTACTCCATAGTAGAAAGTTACGGTTAAATTTAGGGTTGAAAATTCAGACGGAACCTGGTCTGCGTTTTCACTGACAGTGAGATTTTACTGATCAGAAAACCTAATTTTGACTCGTGAATGAAATGGTTTAGGTTTATATCGTGTTTGCAACGGGTTAACCATGTGACACCCAAGGGGGGTGTTGCATTAGTGGTATCAGAGATGGTCGAGTCTTTCAGGAACCTTGGGGAATAGGTCTGTTATGTTTGTGTTGTGTGATCTTTGATTTTAACTTGATTGAATTGTTTCTTAGAAACAATGTGTGTTAACACGTAAGTATATGTTTCAGTTTTTGTTTGCAGACTGACTGTTTTTGTCATGTAGGTCAGTTATGGAACTAGGAATTGGACGTGGACGTGGTCGTGGAAAGGGTCATAGAGGAGGTCGTGGTAAAGGCCATGGTAATAGAGGAGAGGATAATGATGATGCTGGTGGGATGAATTATGCAGCACAAGCTATGGTGGATGTTGCAGCTGCCATCGTATTACAGACAGTCACTATGGCTGCACAGAACCAACAAGATCATATAAGAGCTGATCAAGCTACTGAGAGCAAAGGTTTGACTACTTTTTGACGTCAGAATCCGCCACAATTTCATGGTGATGTTGATCCTACGAAGGCTGATCTGTGGATTCAAGAGCTAGAGAAGATTTTTGAGCTGATTCACAACCCTGAAGGAGTGAAAGTTCCTTATGCGACTTTTATGCTTTTGGGAGATGCTGAATATTGGTGGAATGACACCAGACAACTCCTGGAAGCGGACAATTAGGAGATTACCTGGAATGTGTTTCGAAACATGTTTCTGAACAAATATTTTCCTCAGAGTGCAAGAGTTGAAAAAGAGTAAGAATTTATGCATCTGCAGCAAAACGATTTGTCTGTTGGGGAATACGCGGTGAAATTTGAATCACTCGCCAAGTATTTCCGCTTCTTCCAAAATAACCCAGACGAAGATTGGAAATGTGAAATATTCGAGGGAGGTTTGCGTTTTGAAATCAAGGAGTCAGTGTTACCGCTGGAGGTCCGCAATTTCCAAGCTTTAGTGGAAAAGTGCCGGAAGGTGGAACTGGCGAGGAAAGGAAGAGATAATAAGGGTAATACCGAAGGACCATCTCGACTTAAGAATCAATATCAGAATCAAAGGGAGGAACAAGATCAGAAGAAGCCATATTTCCGACCTCCAGGAAATAATCAAAATCAACAATCATATCGTCCCATCTCTTCTACGTATGGTAGTTGAAGACAAAACAATCAGAATCAAGGCTCAGTTCGACAATGCTGCAAGTGTGGACAGCTGAATCATAGTACCGAGGATTGTAAGCTGAGAGGAATGTTATGCTTTAACTGTGGGAAGATTGGTCACCTGGTCAGAGAATGCTCTGCATCAAAGTCTGGAGTCGCTGCCAATGATTCAAGGAACAATAGACCGGTGGCAAAGGGAAAAGTTTACAACATGAATGGTGCTGAAGCCTCAAACTCCAATGATCATCTACAAGGTACTTTCTACATCGATGGCAATCTTTTAAATTGAACTTTTCGATTCAAGTGCAATGTATTCTTTTTCGATGGATTGTGTGAAACATTTAAGTTTGTCTGTTTCTTTCTTGTCGAATGATTTAATTGTTTCAAGACTCTAACTACTGAACCAGTTATTGTGAATTGTATTTGTTTGAACTATCCTATTGTTGTTCAGGATAGACACTTTATCAATAACAGAAGTTTCTCGATAAAAACTTACTTTAGTCACTTTTACTTTTGGTAAATGTGATCTAGTCTGAATTTTTCTCAGACTGTTTCATTTTAAATCGTCATTTTGTAAAATTCTTGGTACTAATTGAATTCCCTTGAGGTTAGGAATTGTTCATATTTTGATTTCCTAATCCGCTGGAAGTTCTTGTGAGAGAATGAACTTTATTAGAGTCATGTTTGTAAACATGTAATAGCTATGCATTTTTACACTCACGAACCTATTGAAGAATCTTTTTACATACGGGACACTCGTATCTTTCAAATTGATCGCATTATTCTTTGTGCATTCTTGTGAAAGTGAAATCAAGAAATTTCTTGTCTTGAAGATTTATTTTCGTAATCCTGAAGACCTAGACCTGTTATGGTTCGATAAACTTTATTCCTTTCGGATCAATTTCCACCTTATATCTTTTCAAAAACGTCATTGACGTGTGACCTACTTTATAAGTCATTAGGATGTTTATAAGATCCTACCTATCCTTGAGTTACGAAATTTCGAGGACGAATTTTTTTTTAGTGGGGTAGTAATGTAACACCCCGATTTTTACTGTTTCTCAATATCGGTAAATATATAAATGTTTATATTTTTATCCGAGACTTAGAAAATGATTTTTGGATAAACCGATGTCATATTTAGATTCTACTCCATAGTATAAAGCTACGGTTAAATTTAGGGTTGAAAATTTAGACGGAACCCGATCTGCGTTTTCACTGACAGTAAGATTTTACTATTCAGAAAACCTAATTTTGACTCGTAAACGAAACGGTTTAGGTTTATATCGTGTTTGCAATGAGTTAACCATGTGACACCCAAGGAGGGTGTTGCAAATAAGGTACTGATAGTCCTCCCGAGTGAGTGGGCATGGAATGATCAGTTTGAGGAGAGGCAATAGAAATTGAAGACTGTGCAGTATTGGAAGATGAATTTGAAGACTGTGCAGTAAGCTGGAGCATTTGTGCTATTGTTGTTCCTATAACCAGGAGGGAATCCATGATTAAAATGTCATGTATCTATTGTGTGATTTGTCCTTTTACAATAGGTGCATAACATCTGTTGCCTTGAATTAGGTTTCCCACGCCCTCCGCCTTGAGATTGAAATCCTTTGCCATTCTGAAAGGAATTGGATGAACTGGTTGCAAGAATGGTTGAGTCCAAGGGAGGTGAAATATGTGGAGGCCTTTCTTGCTGAAGTACCATGGAGTAAGCTTGACTAACAGAAGGCAGGGATTTCATAAGAAGTATTTGAGATCATGCAGGACCATAGGAATCATTGATCCCTTTTAAAAAACAAAGAACATGTTCTTTGTCTTTGTAGAGTTGAACAGATTGGCTCAAAGAACAAGTGCAAGAAATGGTATGCGAACAAGTTGGAGTGGGGCGAAGAAATTCCAACTCATCCCACAAGATTTGCATATCTGTAAAGAAATTGGAAAGGGTTTTGTCACCTTTCTGCATGGAATGTAATTCTTGGAGGATGTCAAACATGCGAAAATGATTTTCTTGAGTAAATCGGGTCTCCAATGTCAGCCACAGGGATCTAGCATTATCGAAAGAGGCTGTGCTCTAAGATATATGAGGTGAAAGTGTTAGAGTAATCCATGATACCGCCACGTCATTGCAGCGTTGTCAAGCATTGAGTAATGGGTCACTAGCAGCAGGCTTGAGAAGACTGCCATCAATGAACTTGATTTTTGTTTTTGGAAGACAGGGCACGTTTGATTGCCCGACTCCAACTATAGAAATTGTCCCCATTGAGGGGTGGAGAAACAAGAACATACCCTGGATTTTCACCAGGATGTAGGTAAAAGGGGCTTGATGGATTTTGGGAAGGGTCAACAAGTGGAGGTGGTGGTGGTGGTGGAGGCGGTTGTTCCTCATCATTGTTGGTAGAGGAAGGGGACGAAACAGCACCCGTGGAGAAAGAAAAGCGGAAGCTTAAAGGAGAAAGATTAATCCGATACCATATTATAGTATCAAGAACATGATTGAACTGAATAATACTTTGATATATTGCACTGAGGAGATTATACAAGATCCTATATATAGAAAGCTTATGAAGACCAAGTCTAACTAAGTCTAACAGAATCAATCCTATCCTAATCCAATCCTATAACAGAATAACATAATTAATTGAACTAACTAATGTATCCTATACATGATTTATACATATATTAACATCATATGTTGACAAGAGCACTAAAACTCTGAGGAACAAGACTTAAAGGTTTACTTGGTGCGCCCTTGAGCAATGGTTTCATTATAGCCTTTATCGAAGGTGACAGAGAAAGCATGTTTTTTTTTTTAATAAAAGAAAGGGGGCACAACCCCAAGGAAAAAAAAAGGCTCCAAAGAACTAACAGCTAGAGGGGTAAAATAAAAGAGCCCCAACAACATCATAAGCTAACAAAGTTTCTAACTCTATTGAAGGGGAGTGTAACTCCACAGTCTCAAAAGACTCCAAAAGCTCGCGCAAGGAAGAGTTGAGTGATTAATAAAGTAGAAAAGAATTTTGTTCATCGTTCAATATTAAACCAGAATATTCAAGTAGAGAGATGAAGTCATTAGATGCCCAAACAATATATATATATATATATATATATATATATATATATATATATATATATATATATTAGATTGCGTGTTGCGTCCAACTTGCCCTCACTCTTTGACTAAAATTCTAATCCTTCCTTCAACAAATATGTTATTCTAGCTACATGAAGTCGACGTCATAGGCATGATCTCGCTTCCCTTCTGTCTCTGTCGGTTTTTTACCTTAGTGTAATTAGAATAGCAAATTAATGAGAATAAAAAAAAAAGAATAGCAAATTAATTATCAATATGTTGTAAGTTTAAAAGAAATTATCTGATTACGTGATTGGATGAAGTCGTATGTTATATACGACTTCACTTTTTGACTTTTATAATAAAATAATATAAGTCGTACGCGTCATGTACGACTCCTGTGTATACACTAAAAACATGAGTCATATATGATAAGACTACCATTATCTTATTATGAAAGCAAAAAAGGAGAGTCGGACACGACATATATGACTTCAAAGTCGTAGATGTCATATACGACTTACCACAATCAGGTAATTTCTTTTAAACTTGTAACATATTGGTAATTTGTTATACAAATTACACTAGAAGGTCAAAAATCCGTCTGTCTAAATCGGCTTTTTGACCTCATTAGTGCAATTTGGTTCATAAATAATCGAAATGGTGCATCTTGAAAAGTATTTACCAGATTTGGCTAAGTCATACATGTCATATACGACTTTGAAGTCGTATATGGCATGTACGACTTCACTTTTTAAGATTTATTATAAAATAATAGAAGTCGTACATACCATCTACGACTTCTATTTGATTGTGTTTATCATCCCACATGGAAGTTGTACATACCATGTACGACTATTATTTTATAATAAACCCTTAAAAAGTGAAGTCGTACATGGCATATACGACTTTGAAGTCGTGTATGCCATGTACGACTTATCCCAATATGGTAAATATTTTCCAAGTTGCACCATTTCGATAATTTATGAACCAAATTGCATTAGTAGGGTAAAAAAGCCGTCTAAATCCTTAATTTGATTTTGTGACACATCAAGCATACATAAGTTCATGCCCAAATCTACACCACATGCTTAATTTCTTCTTTTTTTCCATGCTTGTTTGCCAATGCCATGTCTCGGAACGTCAAAAAATTCGTGCAGGTTTCAGTTATAAGCTTAAAATAAAAGGAGTCATTTCATTTAAGATTTGGAGAAAATACATTGTATCGGAGTTAAAGTTGATTGGACAACCAACCAAGTGTTAGTCGAGTGATAAGTAAGTATTAGTCGAGTGGTTAGTATTAACTGTATCAGGTGGAGAATGCAAGTTTGAATCTTGATAGACACTCTAGTTAAGAGGTTATGAAAACCAAGAGTTAATTAATTCTCTGCTTGCAACTGAGGATTAGTGTCATAGGCAATCCAAAGGGTCAAAGCTTGTAGGAATATCTGGAGATGCCACAAGCAAGGAACCGAAAATCCTAATTACGATGGTTTATTAAAAAAAAAATTGATTTGTGATAAACTACTCATAATTCAATGTCTTCCATACATAAGTAACTCTAAGCAAGCACTTATAATAGATGCACAACACATTATGTCAAATCAAACATAAATAAATAAAAATCTGAGCAACTTTTGAATGTAAATCACAAAAGAAATAGGATAAAGAAGAGGTACCTAGTTATATAAACTTTAACACCCGCCCTATGATTATATGCATGCTGCTTCAGCTTTACTTAGTGGTGATCATATTGGGTACACGTACATGTCCGGTTAATTAGCTTTGGTCGAATATAAAAATTTTTTGTACAGATTAAGATAAATTTATTCTCGATATGGTACAGAGTAAGCCATTTGTTTCATATCCTTCAATTAGGAGAACAAACAAAACAAAAAATGGCCATTACTAATTAAGGTTAAATTTAACGCCAAGTGTTAGATATTTTATCTCAATTTTCACAAGCATATATTTCGGGAATCTTGTCATATATATTCCATGCATGAAAAAGATGAGGAAAATCAATATATATATATATATATAGCATGTGTCTAGTGACTATAATGTAAAAATTCATAGGTCTTTGTGATCGATTGATGGGAATCAGTGATTGATGCTCAAGAACACCCCAATGTTCTCGATGAAGCTATTGATATTGAGATAATGATCCTTTCTTCTGGACATCACAATCACTTAAGATTGGTTCAACTGGAGTTGATATCATGCAATTGTATATAAGAGATGATCATGATGAGGGGATGTGGGGGTCAATCCATCTATTGTCGGCATCCCCAATGACGAATAGTGCTCAAACACCCACGAAGTTGGGAGATTATGATCGTTAGTACTGAAAATCAAGGATGATAGTGCATGTATAAAATCATGCAAGGTATAAGAAAAATTCAATTCTTGTACTTTATCAAATTATGATATTTGTATATTATGGTACATGCATGATAATATCACTTCTGTACGTAGTGTCTCAAGTTGTGTGTTCTACTTCTGGTTTTGTTGCATTATCATATAATGCTCGATTATGTGATTGCATGAGGGTTAGTGATTGTTGTTTGATTGCCTGAGAGGTCACTACAACTGAAAAGGCTTTAGATAGCATTTCCGTGGGCCTTTTAATAGCACGCTTTTAAGTGTTATCTATGCCCCCGTTATTAAAAGTAGTCAGTAAAGATAGCATTTAAGAAGCGCTATTAAAAGATGACTTTAGATAGCGTTTCCGCATATTAACAAACGCTATCTTTAGTGTGTGTTTGCTGGCATCGTTGGAAGGTCATCTGTGACTTTAGATAGCGTTTGTTTCTGTAAACGCTATCTAAAGGCATGTATTTAGATAGCGTTTTTTTATACAAATGCTATCTAAAAGCTGCCTTTAGATAGCGTTTACTGTGACACCCTAAACTCGGGTCATCACATGGTTATCCGTTTGCGGAAATAAAACTTAATTTGCTGGTTGCTTTCAGAAAATAATGTTTTCTCAATGTTCATCTTTTCAAAATATAGTGATAAAAAAAATTTTCTTTTTAACCCCATACCCCTTGTAAGACTCTGATATGTTTGTAAGGGTGATACACCAATATATGGATTTATCACCATAACTAAAAGTGCAACACAAAGAAGGCACATACACACATATACATGTTTATAACAACATAACCATTCATATTATAGCATCTCGTTTATCAATGGGTTTCACACCCCAAACGTCAACATTGGAAAACTATGCATGAACACTTCAATACATCATCTAAACATTCACACCTAATCTCCGGAGACCCCCAACGTCATTTAAAATGAGCTGATCAAGCTCGATTGCCAAAAGAGGCACGTCGATTTTTGCCAAAAGAGGCACGTCGATTTTACCATAGCCCATTGCCCGACACAGTGAGAACGTCGATTTATGGTTTTTCATTGTACGTCGATTGCCCAAAGGCACAATGAATAGGTCGATTACATGAATATCATAAAGATACCATGATTAACAAATACGTCGAGACATGAACATCATCAAGATATCATGATTAACCTCGTAGGCACGTCTGCAAAATGCATGCAAGAAAAACATTTTATTCTCAACACTTTTCTTTGTGTTATATCTTTATTTGTCAAAGCTCTCAAAAACTTATGACCCATCATCGTTTTAAACATCTTTACAACTTTTATTAACAACACAGGACCTCAAAGTCCGAGTGCTCAATCACGAAACCCTTGGACCTTGCAATCAGTCTTAGGTTCGTGGTAATAGAAAAAGTCATAAATCTTTTACCGTCGTTTATTACGTCGTGAAGTAGACACATCGTCTACCTACTAGACACCAAGTCTATAACGTCATAAGAACACTAGTACCCCGACGTCTCGGTTACTAAGTTCCATATTGTCGTTTACGTCGTTTTTGTCTGTGAAAAACAAATCCAAAATAGGATAACGTCATAAGAACACTAGTACCTCGACATCTCGGTTACTAAGTTCTATATCGTCCTTTACGTCGTTTTTCGTCTATGAAAACAAGTCCAAAATAAGATCTCCGCAACTTATCCAAGTTACCGAAAACACGTCTTTGAGTAAACTCATTTACAGAAAATCATTTCTACTTGAAATTCGTTTGTAAAACGTCAAATCATAGCAAATCCACTTTCCTTTGGAAACTCATTTTTTTCCCGAAATAACGTCAAATCATCAAGAACTCTTTTACTGAAACTTCAACTCAAAAAAAATAAATCAATTCAGATTAAATCTCTTCTCAAAATAAGTACTGTTGTTTTTTAACTTTCACCGTAAAAAAATTTTGAAACTTGTCGTCGTTTAGCATTTTCAGAGAAAATGTTTTTAAAGTCAAACTTTGACATTATTATTATTATTATTATTATTATTATTATTATTATTATTATAAGGTATTTTCGAACATTAATTTTATAAAATAACTTTTTATAATATTATGGAATTTCTTGCGTAAAAATTAGCAATACAAAAAAAAATTCACGGTTACACTCTCACCATGACTAATAAATTTCTTTTACACTAATAAATCATTAAAATAATAATATTTCTCAAAACTCATCATTTTTCCAAAATAATATTTTCCACCACTATTATATTCCAACATTTCCCATAAAACGTTGAATATAATTTTCACAGCTTACTAAAGTTTTTATCTGATTAATTGGTTGTGCACTGACCACTGTCATGCCTCTCAAACAACATTCAACAACATCATCAGAATTATATCACCAGGCAGATCATGCATCATAGCAATATAATATACTACTGCAGATAATTAAATAAATTAAAAGCAGATCAATCACCGATACACAGATAAAAAACACAACATGAACAACATAAACAAATAACCACAACCACATATAAATCATATAAACCACACTAAAAGCAAATAGTTATTGAGAAAATCCCTCAGGTAAGCTCCCTTTACCTCTTGAAGCTCCTCGATGAAATTAAAAAAACTTTGTTGGTTGTCGGAAACCCTCGTACGCCGTAGAACAATTAACCTTCAACAACACATCCAAACAACCAATCAAAACAAAAAAAAACAAACACCTAATCCTCTCTAATAGGTCACGGCCTCGTAGGGTTTTGTGGCTCAAAATCTCCAAACTTGCTTAAGTCAAGGATTAATGATTCTAATATACTTAAGGAAATGGATTAAAGCCAAACAACAAAGTTAAGAATCAAAACCATCCTAACCCTCTAATTGATAGATTCGGCCAAGACATATCCATGAGACTAGGGTTTTTAGTTTAATGAACCAACTAGGATTTAACAATTATACAAGTATGTATGATGAAAGACATGATCATACACCAAAAGCAAGAACAAAAACTCCATCCATCCTTTCCTCTAGGATTCGGCCAAGATGGGTTTCAAGAGAAGAAAATTTTTGATCATCACATGCTCTTAGATACATACAGTATACATGATTATAAGAACATAGGAAGTGGTTTCAACATCATAATATTTTTCTAGAATTTGTTATGAATTTTCAAAGTTCTAGATCTAGAAACTTAAAAGTGATGAACATAGATGAAATAGACTTTGAATCATGAAACTTATTGAAGAACATAGACATGATTAGGGAAGGAGAATAGGATTCACCTCTTGAAGATCAAAAACAAGTGAAAATCCAAGGACTTGCTTCACAAAATCAAGCTTTTGTGTTCTAGTGTTCTTGAGAAGTCTAGAGCAGTTTCGGTAATTTAGACATATCTCTCAATATACTTATCCGTTTTTGGTGTTCTTTATGTTGTTGGAAATAAGAGAGAAAGAGGAACAACTTTCATGTAGAAAGTTTTCCGAGATTCAGAATAGAAAATGGTCAGAATCGCTATGTAAAAATCTGATGAATATGAACACTTATGGTTGTTCTTGAAAGAAAAGTATAAGTTTTGGAGAGAAAGATGTCATGAAATGAAGGAATGAAATTACCTAAGTGTATGATAACGAAGGGGCCGTGAGTTTTAGGGGCGATTTGGTCAAAAAATTACAATGGCATGGCTTGAAAAATTCATGAAGAGCCAAGGGTAAAATCATCATTTTCAGGCAAAATATTCCTTTGTCATAAATGCGTCATTGTGGCCATTATGACGTGGATAAGATCGTCATAAATGCATGTCACATCGGTCAAATCCGTCACCTCAGCCCCGTTGCTGACTCCCTGGTTCATCTGACGCAGGTTTTTCCTAGAGATATGTCGACGTATTCGCCCGCAGCAAATATAATATTTTAGTTTTTGCACTAAATTTTTCAAAACTGCAGTATCGTAGTGAATACGATAAAAACATTTATCATCTCGTTCATGAATTAAAATTAGGTTTTCTGAGCAGTATACTTTTATTGTCAGTGAAAATGCAGACCGGGTTCCATCTGAATTTTCAACCCAAAATTTCATCGTAACCCTATAATATAAAGCATGAAATGGAAATGATATTGGTTTACCCAAAATCATTTTCTGAGTCTCGGATAAAAATATATATGTTTATATATTTATTACCGATATTAGGAAGCAGCGAAAATCGGGGTGTTATATTTACAAAATCAAACGCTATCTATTCCCTTATTTTTTTTAGTTTACCTATTTCTTAATTTTACCTCCATCCTACACAAGGTTTACACAAACTGAAACACAATCCAAATTATAGGTAGCAATCTCCAATGGTATGTGCAACAAAACCCAGACACCTAAGTTACTTGAACCAAACCATGGATAACACAAAACAAAGTTTAGACCATATATAACAAGTGTAATCAAATAAACTTTTCAACAATATAGCGAGACCAATCTTCCTTGACTTCAGATAGTTGAGCAGTGAAGTATGTGAAGCATTTGCAGTCAGGGAAGTACTGCGACATCAAAATTAAATAAATTAAGTTACAATTGCTATAACATTTGAACAGTCACATTTAAAAGCTAAGTAAACAACAAGCACTGAAACTACATACCGCCATTGATATTTTAACTTGGTTCTGTAAGATAATTTCCTTCATGAAATGCATGACATAATACCCACAATCTGTATTGTTGGGTTGTCTTGGGAACTATAAAAAAGAAAATAGTAAATCAATATAGTTTTATTTATTTTTTGACTAATTGCTCATTAATTTTTTGCAAATATACCTCTATCTGGATCCATTTAATGTCGGTTGCTTTTAAACGAGGAACCTTAGCTCCGCTACGTGCGCGATAAACTTGCAAAACACTAATCACAAAATCAAACAGACTTCATTAAGAAACATATTTTCAATCATCACAAACACACGCATGGATTGTCCAACAAAAATTCTAGATGGTAACATCTAAATACAAAATGAAGGTTTCGGTTGTCTTTTTTTTATTTTGAACCACAACAGCCATAACCCAGTATATGCCAATTCAACATAGTTATTCTAATGTCAAAAATCAAAAGCACATTAGGACCATGACAACTTGCAACATGTATCTCCATGGAAGCCATTCGACAGAATCATAGAAAGTGAGAAAAATAAAAGCATGCTTACTTATTGAACAAATTCTTTAATTCTGGGTGATTCCTAGGATCAGCATGCAAGGAATCCAGATAATAAACAATCTCTTCAAAAGTATTTATCGCTAACAGCACCCAATGATTCCTACAAAAATGTTGAGATAGCAAATCCTAAGCACCTCAATTTTTATATAATTCATTATTGTGAATTAAGTCCTATAGGATAAGTGACTCACCCAACATTGCATGGCACTAGAAACAAGGGCTGATATTCTCTCTCTGTAATTGCAAAGCGCTCAGCTATATACTTTGTCTGTGAATCCCCCCCGAAGAAGTCGTATGTATCTGTTTGATGTGGGGACAAGAACAGAAACCTCCTAGTTCTTTCCTTTGGAAGCAAAAATTCTTCATACAAATACCTTCAATTAAAATATAAAAATGGATTACACCAATGACATCAATATTTAAATGGAAAGACTAAAAAATATTGTACACTTCAAGCCTGATTTAGTACCTGATATATACGGAAATAACGGAGGCAGATATCCATTCATGATTTACAATTTCTCTGATATTCTCAGCATTAATTCTATCAATGATATGATCACCAAATATATTTTGTTCTATCTCTATGTCCAATGGGTCATCATTTTTCATATTCTTTCGTTCATGTATTTTAAGAAAATTGAAATATTCCAAAGAAATGTTATTTGAACCAACTGTATGAGGGTTGGCCTGAGATTTACCTCTTTTCTTTACCGGGGTTGTAATAGACTCCTTTGTATGTTCAGACACTCTGCCCTTGCCTTTAGATTTTGCAGGTGCTTGGAAATTTTGCATTTCAGTATGCCAGTTAGTGATCAACTAATGTAATTAATATACGCCGTATATGACAAGGTGGAAAAATCTAATTACATACCATATTAATTACAACCACGAGATCAATTGGCCATGCCACATAAGTACCTATTGCATCTCTTATTGTCATTACATCTGCATCATCAATAGGTACCGGTAATGGCACATCCCCCTCGATTGCAACATCAACTCCAACTTTCACATGGTTAAGGGGTAGTGGTCCGGTGTGCAGTGTAACAACCGGCTGATCATTGTATACTTTACCCTTACCAACCATACGATGGGTTGGGGTTGATAAATATAGATGACATGAGTTGACGCCCTAAACCAATGATAGATGAATAAGCTGTGAATTAAGGCAACCAATTGAATGTATTTAACTGTGAATGCAATACTAGTAAAAAAAGAGCATGCATTACCTCTGGAAGCTTGATGGAAGATGCTAGAGTGCAACTATCTTTGACGCTTGGGGCTGTGAAATTAGCCTGCCTCTCCTAATCCTCCTTTTTTTTCAGCTTATCTTCCAAATTGTTCAATCTTTCTGAGAGTTGACCCACCAATGTCTCCCACCTTTTCGTTTCACATTTATGTTTTGCACGACCTTCGGGTGGGAAGTAGTCTCTTTGAGAAACACCAAAACCCACACCCCTAACACGACCAGGGTTCTCCGGCACACCTAGGACTTTAGCAAGAATATCTTGGTGACCATAATCTTGTATCTCTCCCTCTGTTGCAGATTGTGACAGTTCTTCCTGACACATAGTTATTGGTGAAATGCAAATGTTAACATTATTATATATTGTCATAAGAAAATAACAAATGAAAATGTAAACGTTATTCTACTTACACATTTATTCCACACTTTCTGCGTATTTTTGTTGTCAATTACACCCGCCTTATTCTCGCGGGCTTTCCTCCACACAATATGGCGTTTAATTTTTTTAATTTCTGGCCCTGCCTCCTGTATCTGTATATTGAGATAATATTTATTAACCAAACTATTTAAAAGTCATATTTACCACACAATTAATTATATACATACCAATTGATCCTCAAAATCAGCATACCGCTTACGTGAAGCTTTGTAAGGGCATGCAGGATCTAACGCTCTCTTGCGATTTTCATTGCTTAATTTCTATTCAGACACATATCGGTAATATTAATACATGGTTAATATTATATATATATATATATATATATATATATATATAATTATAAGGACTAACGTGATATTAAACATACCAGGAATCGTGCATCTCCTATGCGTATTGCTACAAAATCTACCCACTCATCCCTTGATATGTGTGCATATTGTGATGGAGGTTCCTCTTTGATACTCCCGTTAGCATCTCTTAGAAATTTTCTTGTCAATCTAGTTCTGAATGCCTGATGGGCTCCAGCAAGCGTACTGGATTGAAGCAAGTAATAATAAAACGGTGAGAAACCGATTTCGAACTCAGGGATTGGGAAACCAAGTGTCACTTCACAAATTAAACAACTATTTAGACTGAGAAATAGGTGTGAAAAGATTTCAAGAAAATAAAAGAAACAATAAAATCATATCAAATATTTTTGGGATTATAAATTAAAAGAGATTTCCAGGAATTGGGTTACCAACAAGACTGCTCATGTTACTAAATTGACTACCCCTCTTGTTAATTATCAAAATTGCTTTGAAGGTGAATTTATCCTAAATAAGTTAATGTTCCCTCTTGAGATACAAGAACCGTGCCCAATTAAACCAACCCCTACTCTCGTGGTAATTGTATTTAAATTGAATCCATTAAAATTCATGATAATTCAATGAACCCTCCAAGGACCGCTTCTAACTCTCATGATTTAAGTCCTAAGTTCAATCCCTATAGATCCAATACCTAAGTTCACCGCTAGATTCATCCTTAGAGTATCTATGACATGCAAATAAGTGCGCACCGAATTCATAAGTAATTCATGCAATAGGAATCAAATCGAAAGCAAATTGAAATTAACAAGAAGTAAAACGTCAATTCATCACATAAAACGAGTCTTGGGCATAGCCCCAATTCGTAGAAATAAAAAGACTACTCAAGCATTGCCATGTTCATAGCAAGCTTGATTAACAAAAGCATAAAAAAAACCTAAGAGAAAAGAAGAAATTAAGAAGAAGAGAAATCCTAATTTTTGCCTAAGGTAGCAGCCCAGAGCTCCCTATTTTCGAGCCTTAGAGTCCTATTTATAATGTAGGGTAACTTGAATTCAAAGCTGTTAGAAAATCAGATCAAATCAGCAATTAAATTTTCAGATATTGCACGTCACGACCGTGATGCCTGTCACGGCCAGGCCGTGACAGATTCTGTCTTGGAAAACTTGGCATTGGTTGGCCTGTCATGGCCGTGACAGGTTTTGACTTTTGAGTACTTTTATTTTCAGCCTTGCTCGATCTGACCGTGATGGTTGTCACGGCTAGGCCGTTATGGGCTCTGGTTGGCTCATTTTTCTTGCTTTTCAACCTCCGTCTTCATGCAAGCTCTAACATAACTGATCCTAAGCATTTTAATCTTCGTTCCCAAATCAATATCACCAAATTAATTGCCAAATATTATCATATCCTTTATTGTGGTGATAGGCAATTATTATCCAAATCCAAATTGATCTGGATCCGATCTTTTATCTCAATGCCAATTGAATTATCTTTCAATCATAATAATTCAAATCCAAATTGATTTGGATTCAAATCCATCATGTGGGCCCTTGCAATTTACTTGGCAATCTTCAATTTAATTGATTTCCATTCTTTTCTTCTTGATACTTTCCTAAAACTCAAAAATAAGAATAATATCAGAAAATTAATCAAAATCTAATTAAAATTAATTAAATACACACATTGACTCTAAAATAACCAAAATAGAAAAACAAAGTCTAATTTGGGATAAATCAAGCATTCAACAATATTTAATTGATGAAATCCGATCTAAAATAATAGATAAAACATGATAAGACAGTGGATTATCAATGCCCGATGTAGGTTTCTGGCTTCCTGAAGTACAAATTTTTGTCGAGATTCATCAACATTAAAAGACATCAGCAAAACAATATAAACGTGTCAAAGTAAGTATGTTTACATAGTTAACAATATAATTCACAAATTTTAATAATTACCTGTACATCAGCCCATATGTTCTCTTTGAAAGCATCCAAAGCTTCATCCTTCCAATTAGAACAGATAATTGGGACCGTTTGCCGAACAACGGCCCCAATGTAACTCTTCGGTCTTTTCCATTGGCACGAATTGGTTGGTCCAAATAATTCCATTCAACCTAATAAAAATAATAAAGTAATTAAATCTAGATATCAAACAACATAATGAAATCCTTAGATTAGTAAGTAAATTACCTCAAATTTTTGTCCTTTACTCCTAGCGCGAATGACCGCCTTCATAACAGTTGGCCCATGTCACTTCACTTTGGTAGCACTAGCATTACCGGAAGATGCCATTTACCTAAAAAAAATTAGACACACAAGTAAAACATCATTGGACATTAATATAATATTAATTGATGTTAAATATAAAACATCACTGGATAACAAAATCAACACTAGAATTACCGGAAGATGCTAATTATAATATAAATGGATCAGAAAGTTCATTTAAACACAAACACTACATACATGTTTGAGTCAACCTTTTTCTTTTCTTCATTGGATTGAGATTTATTTGTCCTTTATTAGTACGAAATGGTGGATTAACCAAAAGCCCCTCATCATGATCATCTCTCATATACATACCATCATCCCTAGTTGGATCAATCTCAAGTGATTGTAATGTCCCGACGAAAGGATCATCTTCAATATCAACATCTCCATGGTCTTGATCATCAATCTTAGTAATTATTTTGTTAGTTAAAAGAACAATGGACATTTTCATATCAGCTGGATCAGTGACATAGAACACTTGTTGAGCTTGAGATGCTAATATAAAAGGCTCATCTTTATACCCCACCCTGTTAAGATCCACCTGCATGAACCCTGACTCATCAATCTAAACACGGTTATTATTGTCAACCCACTTACAACCAAACACACCAACCTTAAACTTTGTTTAATCCAACTCCCATATGCGTTCAATGACACCGAAGTATGACATATTTGCATATATGGGGTTTGTCTTTGGCACTTGAGATATGCATAGACTGAGCTACAAGAGTCACACCACTGTTTTGCATTGTACTCCGACCATCTTGTTCTTTTGTATAGAATGTGTACCCGTTAATTTGATAACCGTGGTAAGAGAAGATATGCAAACTTGGACCTTTGGCTAACCATCTCAATCTTTCTGAAACTGAAGTAGCATTTTCAGTCAACTCTGCAAAAATGTGATCTCTTAGCCACGTTATAAAACAACGATTGTGTTCTCTAGTTAGCCAATTTTGATTCTTATTTGTATACAAACTCTTAAGCATGTCCTTGTGTTTTTCAACATATGGCTCAACCTCATCAGCATTGTGCAGAACATATAAGTGTGCTTGCTCCCATTCCGTCCTTGATATAGTCACTATTTCAGTTCCAGTAATTCCTTGCCCCATCATTCTCCCTATGTGACGAGACTTTGGCAGCCCTATGGAATCAGCAATGGATAGGTATTCGGTACAGAATTCAACAGCTTCTTCGACAATATACCATTCAACAATACAACTTTCTAGTTGTGATCAGTTTTTCACATACCCTTTTAATAATCTCATATAACGCTTAATCGGGTACATCCATCTCATATAAGCTAGCCAACACAATTGTGTCTCTCTAACAAGGTGAATGGTTAGATGAACCATTAAGTCAAAGAATGAAGGTGGAAAGTACATCTCAAGCTCGCATAAAGTCACAACAATTTCTCTTTGCAATGATGACAACTTCCCAGGGTCAATCACTTTGCTGTAAATTGCCTTGAAGAAGAAACGGAGTTTAGTTAAGGCCCCCCGCACTTTGTTAGGAAAAATAAACCGTATACCAATTGGTATCAACTGCACCATGAGAACATGACAGTCGTGGGACTTTAGACCTTTTAACTTGAGATCTTTCATCGATACGAGGTTCCTAATGTTTGAAGAGTACCCTTCCGGAACCTTAACTCTGTCAAGAAACTTACAAAAAACAGTTTTTTCTTTTCTAGATAGAGTGTGAGCAGCCGGAGGAAGATATGTACTTTTGCCCTTCTTCGTCGGTCCCAATTCTCTTCTTATTCCCATACTAACCAAGTCCAACCTTGCATTGATGCCATCTTTAGTCTTCCCTGGCACATTGAGTAACGTACCAATGACACTATCACAGATATTTTTTTCAACGTGCATCACATCGAGGAAATATCTTACATATAATGATTTCCAATATGGAAACTCAAAGAAAATCGACCGTTTCTTCCACCCTCTTGTGACAAGATCTCTCGCAAAAGGTTTGCCGAATTGGATATTCAAATCCTTTACCTTTTCAAAAAGTTGATCACCAGTCAACGGTGAAAGAGCTCTACCTTCTTCTGAGTTCCCATTGAATGCCTTTCTCCACCACCGGTAATGATGACTTGGATGCCAAAATCTACGATGCCCAAGAAAGACATTCTTCTTACAATGTTCTAATTGCATCCAATCCGTACCCTCTTCACATATAGGGCATGCACACTGACCCTTGATGCTATATCCTGACAGATTACCGTACGCTAGAAAATCATTAATTGTGCCAAACAACATAGCTCTCAAATTGAAATTTTATTCCTTATACCCATCATACACCTCCACACCTGTCTCCCACATTTGTTTCAAGTCTTCAATCAAAGGAGTCAAATAGACGTCTATATCGTTTCCTGGTTGTTTAGGCCCATAAATTAACATAGATAACATAATAAATTTGTGCTTCATGCATAGCCATGGAGATAGGTTATAAATCACCAAAATCACAGGCCATGTACTATAAGAGCTACTTTGAACACCATGCAGGTTAAATCCGTCAGTAGCCAATGCAAGTCGTAGGTTTCTTGATTCTTGCCCAAAATCAGGATAATCATGATCAAATTTCTTCCATTGAGGAGAATCTGCCGGGTGCCGCAGCTTGCCATATTTGATCCTTTCATCCTCATGCCATGTCAAGTGCTTTGAATCTTCTAAACTACGGTACATGCACCTAAATCTGGGTATTATGGGAAAATACCACACAGCCTCCTCTGGATCTGATTCTTTCTTCTTATATCGTGAGGCATTACATTTAGGACACATTTTTAACGATGCATATTCATTCCAAAATAAAATGCAATCAGTAGGACAAGCATGTATCCTCTCGTAGCTCATGCCAATAGAGCGTAACATTTGTTTAGCCTCATATGTCCGACTAGGAAGTACATTATCCTCCGGCAACATGTCTTTCAATAGTGTGAGTAAGTCTGTAAAGCTCTTATCAGTCCATCCATTGCCCGATTTCAAGTTATACAACTTTAACATGGCCGACAATCTTGTGAATTTAGTACAACCATCATACAATGGTTGCTCTGCATCACTTACCAACCTCGTAACATTTGAGGACAATCCCGAAGATCCTCTTCAACAGCATGTGCAATGTCTTCAAAACGATCGCCCTCATAAGTATTTGTGTCGGTATCATTTGATGAATATCTCACACGATTCTTCATTTCACTAGACTTATCTCTTGTCTCACCATGTTTTGTCCAACATATATAACTTTGATCGATTCCATTACACACTAAATGTTCTTCCAACTTGGCTGCACTAACTCGCCTTGCATAACGACAATCTAAACAAGGACATATGATTGTACTAGGGTTTTCCGCATGCCGAACTACAAACCTAATGAACTCTTTCACCCCATCCTCATACTCCTTCGTTAAACGATTGGCAGACATCCATTTCCGATCCATGCTTTCCCTATCTACCAAAATATTTATTAACCATATTTACTTTGAGTTTATAATGGTTGATGTCTACATGCAATGTATACAGATTAAAATAAACATTCCTAATGCTACAACTAAAGGATTAAATAAAAAACAAATACTTGGTAGAAGAAATCCTTTGTTGGTGGGGAATGATAGAAAGCAAAGTAGCAATGCCAAGCTAAAGCAAAACAACAATAGAAAATCTGCAAGAACGAAATTTCAAAGACATTAACAATCTTTCTTTACTGACTAGCAAGCCCACAAATATGCCCAAAAAATATGAAAAAGGGGAAGTGGTATTATAAATGTCAAAGTAACACAAATATCGTTTACAACCCAACAACTGCTTTGCCATAATAACGAGTTACATGTTATAGTGTCACTTATCCATTACTTGATTTATTCATTTTCTTGTTACTCATTAGTCTTGACAAATGCCAATGATAAAATATAACCATATTTGTACAAGTTTTCTAACGAAAAGTCACCTTAATACCTTTCTTTG
This sequence comes from Sophora flavescens, assembly GCA_030762895.1. Lineage (NCBI taxonomy): Eukaryota > Viridiplantae > Streptophyta > Magnoliopsida > Fabales > Fabaceae > Sophora > Sophora flavescens. The sequence goes on from CM061063.1 coordinate 181,988,715, forward strand.
TGCCTCTAATTCAGTCCTGTAGGCTTGGTTTGCTGTATGGGAGATGTGGATCCCTCTCTTTGTAATTATATATATATATATATATATATATATATATATATATATATATATATATAACTGCATGTCACTTGTAATCCATTTGTTTACTAACAAAGCCGAGTAGTGGTTGGTTTCTTTCTCATATATACGGATTAGAGACAGCCTTTAAAAGCTATAGCTACAACAGGGCAAGGTGCTTTTTTACAACATCTCGAGGAAATGAAGTCTTTTTATAACATAAAGCTGACTATTTTATTTTCCACAGCAATCTGCACCCCCCTTGGTGATGTAATACTCATCAAATTCTAAACCAAAAAAATTGTCCATGTATGCTGGGGCGACTGACCCATGTAATCTTAGGTGATAACATTTAGGAAGAAAAAAAAAATATAATTAACAGAGTTATTTAATCTTTATGTTAATGTGTGAAGATAAAGATTTGAACCTAATCAGTCATGTCAGAATAAAACCTTCTCAACCTGACCAATCCTTCTGTTACAATAATGTATTAGTGTTTGATATGCAATACTTAGTGAATGTGAATGGAACCAAATGCCTCATCTGCAATGCTTCTAAAGAGTACCGATAACAATCACAAATAACATTCTTGATCAATCAAAAATTTCAAAGAGGGAGAAACTCACCACAAACCTCCGCAACAGAGTCGAAGGGATTTGGGGTTGCAACTTGCTTGCTTCTTGCTCACCACTTGCTTGCTTCTTGTTCGCTGCTATAGATCAGTAGAAGGAGAGAAGAATGGCAGTTATGGCACAGATCACGGACCAGAATGGAGAAGAAGAAGCACGACGGTCAGGTGCGCAACAGACAGTGGAGACGGCGGTGAAGGAGCACTGACATTGGAGATGCAGACGCGATGGGGAAGGAGTACCGACAGTGGAGACGCGGTCACCATCTTGGTGGTGCGTCGGCAGGTAAACTTGTGACCAGTGGGGAAGGAGTGTAGGGTTTGTCCAATTGGAAGCACACTGCTCTGAGGAGAAAGTTCAAGTCTGCACGTGTGTGAAAATTGTACGGGAAGTTATGAAATTAGCAAAGGTCATCTAAGACACCTAAGATAGCGTTTCCGCCAATAAACGATATCTAAATGTTATCTTTCAATAGCATTTCTTTATGCAAATGCTATTAAAATTTGATTTTATTTTATTTTTATTTCAAATTAGAAAAGATAGCGCTTCAAAAAAAACGTTATCTTAGGTGCACTCTTTAATAGCACTTATTCAAGGAAACGCTATTAAAAGGTCACAACCATATTTAATAGCAGTTTCGCTTTACAAACGCTATTAAATAACTGCTATTATAAATCATTTCTATTGTAGTGGGTATTTAAGAATCCGTTTGTTTAGTGAAATGTGAGATATATGCTGAATGTTGTTTTGAATGTTGAATGTAGAAAAATGTATGGAGAAAGCAACAATAATATATTTAAAAAAGAAATAGGGAAATAGATAGCGCTTCTTCGGAGAAGCAATATCTTAGGACCACACATTAGACACCGTTCTCAATCAGGGTCGTGTTTAGAAATTTTGGGCTTTAATAAATTTTTTTTAAAAAGACTTAATGTAATATAAATTATCAATTGTTGAGTCTCTAAGCATATAAAGCTTCCATACCTTTTGATTTTGATAAATCCAAACATTTATGACAAATGATTTTACATGAACCACCTGAAGTCCTCTAACAAGTGTACTAGGTGTGCAGAAAAGATCGCTTCTTAGACATGATTCATAAAGTAAATCAAACGTCTGGAAAGACTGAAGCGTCTGAGTGACAAAAAGCAAGCATCTGAACGATGGTTGATAAATGAAGCAAGACCATGCGCTAGTCGTTTGCCTTTTGACTAAGCTAAGTCATACAAGATCAAGCGTATGGAGCCACACTTAAAAATCTGCACTTAAGTCAAAACATCTTTCAACTGAAGTAGATTCAAATGCATTGACTCAATTACAATGAAAAATCAAAAGCAACTCTTATATTCCTTTTTGTACGCAACAACAAAAAGAACTTTTATATGCAATATCTCATTGTTGCACAATGGAAGAAGTCGCATTGCTCGAAGTCAAAAAAAAGCAATTGCACCTGCTCTAATCTGTGTTTGCACTCTGATAAGACATGCATATATAGAAGTACATCATCATGTCAAAAACCCTACAAACGACCATAATCATTAAATGGATGAAAGAACAAAAACACTAATCCAAGGAGAATGTCTCACATCGGATTAATTACTGGAATAAATATATATAAAAGACATTAAAGGCACTTACAGAAGTTACAAGAACAATATCCATCAATATTCATTGCAAACAATCTACCTATTCAAAGCTCTTCATTCATTCATTCATTTGTTTGTTTAATACTTCTCGTTCAATCATTTGTATTTACTAAGAAAAGTTATTTTTGCAGTCATACAACTTTCATTAGTATTTACTCTTTGAGTGTTGTTCAGTTGACTTGCAAAGTTGTACTTTGAAGCTTCTGCTTCATAAACCCTTTGAGTTTGTAAGCTTGAAAAGGCTAGCAAAAGAATACTTGTTTTGACCTTAGAGAGGCTAGGTGTGAAAACAATACTTGCAGGAGCCGGAAAAGGCTATGAGTGAAAATAATACTTGTTTGTAGCTGAGTCAGTTATAGTAAAAATCTTGATGAATCAAAGCATTGGACGCAACCCAAGGTTTAGGGTGGGTGACACCCACTACCCCGCATACAATAAATATAAAAAATAAAACATATATAAAAGGAACGGTAACTTAACCAGAAAGGTAGCGAGTACCACATGATTCAAAACCTAATACAATGTAACATAACAACTGCGGAAAAACATAAACAAACCAAAAACCCAAATCCCAACGTCACATAATCAGAGCTGGTAACCAATACCGAAATTGCATCGGAAAAAGACTAAACATAAAGATCCTAAATTACAAGTAAGAAATCTCCTAGGGATCATTCCTCAACAAAATGCTCATCATCCTCTGCATAAACCAAGGTACATGCAAGGAAATAACAACAATATGGAGTAAGAAATCGTACGTATAAACATAACGCGTTATGAACACAAACTTCGGGATGTCCTCGGACTTGACCCGAATCTGGCGGTATCCTGACCTCAGATCTATCTTAGAAAAGATGCAAGCTCCTAACAACTAGTCCACGAGATCATCAATCCTAGGGAGAGGGTACCTATTCTTAACAGTCACTTTGTTGAGTTGTTGATAATCGACAAACAACCTCATGCTGCTAAAATAGACAACTATAAACACGAGAAGGGGGTTGAATTGTGTTTATCATACTTTTAGAGAAAGTTAAAAAAACTTTTTGCACACAAGAGCTAAAAGCAGACGAGTGATTATCAAAGCAATCAGACAAACGACTTGTCTGAAGGTTTTTAAACATAAAAACACACAAGCATACAAGATTAAAAACTTTGTTTGATATTCACACTTTAACCCATTTTGTTACATCAATATCTAAGATAATCAAATAAACTAAAGATATAGGGATATAGATAGTCATAACTATTTTATCCAGTCCTTGGCATCACCAAGTTTTCTCCACTATAACTGATCAAGTTACAGACAAGTATTCTTTGCACATCTGGCCTCTCCAGGCTCCAAGATAAGTATTATTTACACACCTAGCCTCTTCAGGTTCACTAAAGTTTGTTTGAAAGAAAAGTGTAATTAATACAACTTTGCAAGTCTTTCACTAACACTCAGAAGAATGAATTTAATGTGAAGGTTTGAAAGACTGCGTAATAACTTCAAATGATTGAAAAATAAAGAATGAAGGAATGAAGAATTAAATGTGCAGAGCATTAACTCTTGAGTTAATGTTGCGTTCTATCTTCATCTTCAATGTCTTATCTATTTATAGCCTTCAATCAATTTGAATCCGTTAGAAATATTCCTTCTGATTTTTGGCTTTAAGCTGGGCTCCATTAAATGCAATAGAGTCGTTTTGGACAGCCATTAATGCATAAGAACAGTAATATCCTTGTTTTAGAACCTTGTTTAAGTGCTTAAGATGTATGTTTAAGTGTTTGAAAGCTTGTTTGAAAAGCACGCGATCGATCGACTTCGAATTTGAACGAGAATATGAAATTAGGGTTTTAGGCAAGCTGACACGCTCAAGCGTGGGGATGCCAATGCTTGAGCGCTGTAACACCCCTCTTGGCATTACATGTATAGCTCGTTGCAGAACTATAAAGCTAAAATAAAAGCTGGTCACTTTCGAAAAATAAAATTTTCTAATCACTTAGCTTTACTCGAAAATGGTCATGAATTTTTTGATATAGACAAACATCACGTGTATATGTATATATATATATACACACACACACACACACACGCATCATCAAAACTTTTTACATCAAGACCTTTATACATACAGGTCATTTGCTAGAGTAAAAATATAAGTAAAATAAAAACATAACTATACTACAGCGGTAGTTTGGAACCATGACTAAAAAAGAATGGCTCTCAGTAGCCAAATATACAGACTGTCAAAATACCACTACCTCAAAAGAGAACTAAAAAGTCCTAATGCTGGTCACACTAATGAAACTCGTTGGGAAAACCGCCATGGTCCTCTCCAACTGCAGGGGTATCCGGTAGGCATACCTCTACTCCCGCTTTAGTAGCGGGGTCTACAACATTATCCAGAGGATGGTACTCAGGAACCTCCTCCTCTTGTGGATCCTCTTCAATCTCATCATCAATCTCGGGCACAAGAATCAAAGGGGCTAGTGGTGGATGTAGTGCTGCCTCCTGAAGCGGTTGGACGAGTGGAGGCTGATGAACGAGATCTCCCTGCTCCACTAGTGCTCCCAATAACCACCACATACATGGTAGTGGGACTTCCACAGTCTTGGTACTGTGGCGTCTGAGGTCCTGCTGCAAGTGTGCCCTCAATGACACACATCGGGCTAGTAGACGTGGCACTACAAGATCCCGGGTTAATAACCCACACGCCACCGTCATCCGCATCCTCAAACATCAGGGATATAATCCATGAATATGATAGATCCCCCATGTGGTTCTTATGTACTCGAATATAAAATACCACAATAGAAAACTCAACAGAAATAACGAAAGGGTGAGATACCGACAAATGTGTTTTATCATGATAACTACAAGCGCGACACACAGATAACAACATATATGAACATACAACACATGAATTCTCAAATATAATCCTATGATTTCAAACAATGGGATTCATACCCTACAATCATCGAATTTTGTAAAAATGCATGACACTTCAATGTCCACTATCTGTTTTTTATATTTATTCTCCGGAGATCCTCACTTCCCTTCCACTATCTGTTCGGGTTCCATGTTGAAAAATGAAAAAAAAATGAAAAATAAAATAAAAATGCACACAATGGTCCCTCATCCCCTTGACCGACACCGCCACTACCCATATGCTTCAGTTTGGAAGGGTGAGTGTTGGTGGTTGATAGTAATAGTTTCGAAGGGCTAGCTACATCTTGGAAGAGTGTAGATATATAAGAAAAGAAATTAAAAATAAAAAAATAAAAAGCTGAAAACCCTAATGATGAATAACTGCTACTTTATGTAATGGATCCAACGAGGACAACGACTGTGGCACACTATTTCAGATATTTTTTTATTAAAGAAATGTGGGAGTGGAGCTCAGCCTCAGTCTCACAGGAAGACCATGTTAGACCGAGATTCATCATACCTCCTTTTTCTTAGTACATGTTGAAAGTTTCATCTATGATTCAACAATAATTTCATCTTCATCTCTGCTTCTGAGGCCTGGGACGGAGGTTGCGACTGTGGGTGGCGACGGCTGTGTTGCTAGGTCAGAGAGATGATAAGCATGGTGCGATAGTGAAAAGAGATGATGTGAAAATGTCAGGAAATTAGGGGATAAAAAGGTTGAATTACAACTTGGTTGGATCGGGTAATCGGTTTTAAAAAATAAAAATCACTACCCGAACAAAAGCTAATTGGTTCTATTTGGTTCGATTCGGTTTTTTGGCCAAACCAATCAAATTAGATTTTTATTGGTTTGGTTTGGGTTGGTCGGGTTTACCCGGTCCACTTATAACCCTATCTAGCAAATACGCAGAAAAAAAAATCGAAACCAATAAAAAACAGCCAACCCAAACCAATAAAAAAAACAGCCAACCCAAAAAAGAAAAACAGCCAATCAGCCATCAATAGCTCCGAAACAACAATTTTTTTGGGGTCAAAACTATCACAACCGTGTCTGTTCAATTTCTTTTATTGACTATCTTTTATTGTAACACCCCATTTTTTACCGTTCTTCAATATCGGTAAATATATACATATATCTGTTTATATTATTTTTATTGTAGTGGCTAATTATCTGTATGCTTATTTTTATTTATTTTTCTATGGTTTGGTTTGAGTAATTTTAATTACTCTTTTAAAATTATTTTATTGGGTGCGTTAGCACTGTCTTATTGCAATGTATGCACGCTTGCTAGACAATAGTCTTACGTTATTGTCACTATTATAATTGTTTAGAAAAATATTTCCAATAGTATGATTGAAAGGAATTTATTTTCATATTTTACTCTATTTAATTTTATATTTGAAACTAAATTAGTTTAGCATTTATTTGGAGACTAATTTTGGATCAATGATTTCCTTGGTTGATAAATTCAACCATCAATCTTTACTCTAATTCAAATGTTGGAATTATATATTTTTCACTCATTAATTTTAGATCCAAAAACCAAAAACTTGTTTATTTTTAGGCCCAATCTTAACCACTCATTTTTGTACCTATTACTAATTAAATAAAAGAAAAATGAAAAATTCTTTTTCCCCTTCCTCCTTAAGCGCACGATACCCTTACCCCCTTTATTTCATTTTTTTTTCTTCTGCTATCTTCTTCCTCTATAACTACATCTTCTTCCACCTTCACCCCTACATAGACGCGACCACCGCCCCTGCACCGCCCTCAGCCACGCGACCACCGCGTCCGGTTAGCCCTGCTCGGACCGCCTCTCCTGCATGCGTTCTCCACTGTCCACCGCCACACGAAACGGACCTCCACCGCGGTAAGCACATGCCTCCATTTCCATGGTGGTTTCCCACCATGTGAGTTCATCTTAACTTCTTTTATTTCTTCCCTTGAACTTACCTTCCCTTCTTTGGTCTTGGTTAATGTAGAACCCCAATGAACCATAGTCCGACGCCACGAGTCGCCGTCCAACGCCGCCGGAACACCACCACAAGCTCTTCTTCTTCCTTGTGCGTGAGTGATTCCTCACCTTATCATGTTAAATTTCAAAAATTCCCAAAACTGAATTTGAAACCCTAACCCCAACTATTGATTTCAGTTTTAAACTTTGAAATTAACTGTGTATTGATACAATTGGGACTAGTAATTGATATTCTCCTAAACTAATTTCTTGATTTTATGAGCAAATCTCAATTTCCCTAATTTCTCTTAAAACCCTAATTTTTCATCTTACTCAAATCATGAAATTGATTCTGTTTTATTGCAATTAAGACTCTCAATAATTTCTAAGTTCAATTTCATGATTCACTTATCAAATCAAAATTTCCCCAATTTTAATGAATGGACTATTTTTATCCAAATTGATTTTATTGTGAAATCAATTCTATTTGGTTAAATTAAATATATAGTTTCCTTTTATTGTATGTTTTGAGGATGATAATGAATTGTTATGTTATTTGATTTCATTGTATGTGCTTGGACGCTCTCCCAATGTTGATGGTTGTGTTTGTGCTTGCTTGGGAGTGCAACTTTTGCTTTTTTGAGCTGTCGCGGATTTGCCTGCATGGGTTGTGAAATGTCAAAGGGATTGGGACATCATTGAGATATATGGAAACAAATTGTCGGAGTCAAGGTGATGATCTTTTTATGGTCTACAAAGGTAAAAGGAGTTTACCTAAGGGGTTTTATTTAGTCGTATACTTTGTTTGTGTTGATTGAATGTATGTTGATTGTAACTGTATTGTGATGCTATCTTTAATGGTTGTAAATTTGTATGTTGTTGTTTGGATTATGTGAATGAAATATGTATGTGTTGGATGAGAATTTTTGTTTGATTGTATTGGCTGAGAGCATGACATTGGTCATTGCTTGATAATGAGGATCACATTATTAAAATGTTTAACTCATAAAACTTATGAAGTTGGTTTTGTTTGGGAAAGTCATGAAGACCTGTAAGAATTAAAGTGTTTGTAACTTAAAAATTTTGTTAAAAGTTACATTCAAGAAAGTCATGGATGATTTTCAATGAGTATTAGTGAGGACGAAAATTGTGATAAGTCGCATTTCTTTATTTTAACCAAAAATGTTTTGAGGAAAAAGAAAGAAAATGGAAGGCATGAAAACTTAAGAAAATGTTCAAAAGTATTGAAGGAAAAGAAAGGTTTTAAGTTTTACAAAAAGATTTTTATTCAAAATGAAAAGATTTAGAGAAAAACTGCATTAATGAATTTATTGGCAAAAGTCTTGTGTTTAGTCAAAAGTTGAGAAAATGCTTTAGTGATTTTGAAGTTTCCATAAATTGATTATAAAAGAAAAATATTCTGTAAAAATGTATTTACAAGAGAGAAAATGTCATTATGACACAAAGTTGACAAACCTTTGCATTTGTTTTTTGCTTTAGTTTTCACTGAACGAAAAACCAAGTGGAAAAAGATGGAAGTGGAAAGGACCTATATTGTTGAAATATCGGGCTAGTGTTCCTATTGAAATGATTGAGGAAAAAGATAAGGACCTAGATTGCCGAAATATCGGGCTATAAGAACCTAGATTGTCGAGACGTCGGGTTAGTGTTCATCTGAGGAAGAGATTTTAAATCACATATTTTAAGATCCTATATTTGTATTAAAATGAGTTCAATACATGAGTAAGGGTAGTCGTGAGCTTTAAGCCTCAACAGGGAAAAGACGAAAGAAATGGAAAAACAAAACGAAAACAATTGTTTTACATGCATAGTCTGGCCAATGTGCCATTATGGCAGACGTGCCATTGTATATCGAGCTACAATTCACAAAGAGTGGATTGACAAATTGGATAGTTACGGACCAAAGATATATTCTTGGGACTTTGGGTCTATTAGGGACATTCGGGCTCGAACTCCACGGAAGGCTCGAGGCTTTGCAATCTCATGTTGTGGAAATCGGTTACCCCGCATGGATGTACTCAATAGGGAACTATTTAATATTATTTAGGTGAGATGTGATACACTAGAACAATTGGGGATGATACCTAAATTGAGAGACCGACCCAACGTGAAACAATTGTGTTATGGGGATTATTGCGGCCTATCATGCTCGACGAAGGGAAGTTAAGATCTCTGGAGATTACGAAATAGATAGTGGATAATTGAAGTGTCATGAAATTTTTATAAACATACGTTGATTGTCGGGTATGAATCCCTATTTGAATATTTGTGATGTTATAACTATGAGTTCTGTTATGTTATAATTTGTTGTTGTCATATGCTATTGCTTGTGAGTCTCGTATGTGGCTACTTCGATAAAACTCATATGTCTGTATCTCACCTTTGCATTATTTCTGTTTGGTTTCTATTTGTGGTATCCTATTTTTCGTGTACAGTTGATGCAGAGGAGTTTTCTAGTTTCACTCGGGATATTAGTCCCGATTTTGAAGAGGCCGTTGAACGTGGTGATGACCACGAGGTTTCCCTAGTGGATAGCTTTTAGAGCGACCAGCTTAGGATTTCTTTTTGGGTTAGTTGGTTTTGAGAAGGTCTGTACGTATGTTTCTTTGTAAGTTTTCAGTTTGAGATTTAGCTTTGTATGTCGAAAACTTTTTCCGGAAAATTTGTACGCGGTGGTGGTCTTGTTAGGTATATTACCATAATTCGTATAAAGATGAGTGAAACACGGTTTTACTGGTTTAACGTAAGGATTAAATTTTTCAGTATTCCTCAAGCAAATATTTACACCCACTTTCATGACTTATAGAGAATTACATGAGTTATTTTTTGAAGGCAACCAGCAAATTGTTTTCTATTTTTATTTTATGCAACGAGTCTGATCATGTAGAGCCAATGGAGGTGTTACATTTATAGAGCTTCCAGTTCGTTGGTGGGTAATCTGTAAGTACCTTTGTAAGCGTTTTTTAAGCCGTGAGGCATACCCTGGCCCTGGTGAGACCCTCGGGACCCAACTCACCTAAAATTTTTGTAACCAAAAAAGAAAATAAAAAAAAAAGCAAACAATTTTAAATAATATATAAAAATAATTCTTAAACTACATATACTTTCTGGAGGCTTCTAATATAAGGTAGCAAGTAAGTCCCTCACTATGAGGGAGCAAAAATGAGCCATTGAATTTTTTATTAAAATAATTGGATGGTCAAGATTATTTATCTGAACCTGATAATACAGGTTTTCCTAATAATTGTTTAACAGTCCCTGATATTTTATGAATTGCAATTTTATCCTAACCACTAACCAGATACAAAGCTCGTTCCCAGACTTCCCCCACCCCCCCCCCCCCCCCCCCCCCCCGATCTTTCTTTTTTTGTATTTGTTATGACAAGGTTTGCAGTGATGGCGGCGCAGTCGCTAGAAGTTCGACTGCGAAACGGAGTTGCGGATCTGGTGGCAGAAATGGGACTATAGGAGCAAATCTGCGTATTCACTATAGTTATGTGTGGTCTATTGACATGGTTGTGCTAAGATATTTTCAGATCTGAGTAAATACTTTAATTAAGTAGCTAATTTGGTGAAAGTTTTGATCTTGCTATGGACAAGTAAGATATGTTTGTATATGGATTTAAAACTGAAATTGGTCCCTCACTGGCTGTCATGGAAGTTGCGCAAGAACCTCAGCACTATCCGAAGAACCGTGGGTAGGGATTAGTGACTGACAAAAATCATAAACGTGACTTTAAAAATAGGTTAATTATATATAAAATACAGTGATAACAAACTTTAGTATTAGCCTAGCAGTTGGCACTTAAGCTTCACATCGAAAAGTCGCAGATTCGAAACTCATTTCCGCAATCTATCATCTATTTTCTTTTTATTTTAAAACATAGACGAAACAAAGAATTGAGGCTGCCAACCACTGGGACACTCAGCGAACGGATGCTGTTGGTCTACACTTATTTTAATTTAAAGTTAAAATAATGTATACATGTCATCTTCTACCTCCAGCCGGGTTATTATAACCCGTTTTACAGAAAATGAAGTACCACTCCATTGCATCAGCGCCACCTCATCACAAAGCAGCGAACCATCGCGCCTTGATCATTGCAACCAGTCACTCTCCCTATGTGTTCCTTTTGCTTCATTGTGATTGAATTGTTTTTCATTTTCACTATAGGGAGGGTGATGAGAGACCATGGGAAGTCCCTGAGTCCCTGATTTCAGCTCCTCCGACGGTAAAGCTTTGACCTTTTTGGTTATGTTTTTTTGGGTACCTATTTTGTTCTGTTGGTGATGGCGGCTGTGGAAGGAAATCAAGCTTAAGAAGAAGAGGGATAGCCAAGAATGTATGTGTTAATAGTGTACTTATATTTACTCGTTGTGTCTATTCACACAATTGTCATTGTATCTATGGTGTCCAATAATGATGTCCCAAATAGGTGTTCAAATATCATTATTAGTGTAAGGAGAAAATGTGGAGAGGAAAATGAATAAGGACTTTACTGCAAATAATAAAGTAAAAAGGACAATCATGTAAAGTTTAAATTTATAAATATACCAATGAAATGATTATTATAACATGTCATTTTTGCTCCCTCACGATGAGGGTGAGGGACTTACTCACTCCCTCGTATTAAAAGGCACCATACTTTCTAATTAATTTATTAATTAAAAGTGAAAATATACATTTCTCCTCTCCTATGGAAAGTCAGCAATTGAGAAGTTGACTTTTCTTCTATTATTTTTTTGTCTTGTCTGAAAGTCGACAATTATATACATAAAAGTTCATTTATAATATTAAATATATTAATATATAGATACCGATTGAAAATATTATCTGTTTCATAAAAATATATATTATATGTTGTTCTCATTTTAATAGTGTGCCATTGGTGTTTACAAATATTATAAAAATAAGTAAAATTAGAAAAGGAGAGAAAGTAAAGAATTTATCACTCCCATCGATTGTAAATTAAAAAATAATAATTAAAAAATTAGGCAGCACACAAATATATGAAAAAAAAATGCACACAAATATAAAACATTTCAGACTCCAAAAAAGACACTGTGGCGGCGTCAAGCATGGGAAAATGGAAATTTAGGATTTAAAGTTTTAAATATTTTATTAACATGATAAAATAAAATGGTATACATTTGAAATTGTTTAAATAGATGTATATATAAAATTATCATTTTCGCGTGAATGTGATTATTGATTTTTTATTAATAGTTTTTCTTTGGATGAAGCATGATAATCACTTTTTTATTTTGTTTGTTTTAAATTTTTAATGCTTAGGAAATATTATGGAGACTATGCATAACACCGCGAATGTATATAATATTGTTTCTGAAACTCCTCGTGTATGAAAGTGTTAAAACGACTAAAAAAAAGAAATCTTAAATGTTTGGAAATGTAAGCACTAATTAGTATGTTTTAAATATATTATTTAAAAAAAATTGAGGCCCATGGGCTAGCCCTTACCCACAGGTCTTTTGGGCCTTTTTTGCCTTGCAGGCTTTTTTATGTGTGAGTTTTTTTCGCCCTAGCCGGTTAGGCCAAATGGGGTGGGCTGGGCCAAATTGTCATCTCTAGTTGTGCATAGGTTGTGTGTGGTGAGCCCATTTTTTATGTACTTTTGAGTGAGGGTTGGGCTGTGTGGAGTGTGCAGTGAGATTTTTGTTTTCAGACCTTTATATTTATTTTCTTTACGTACTAGTATGCCAGTTGTATCTGTATGGGACCCTACTGATGGGTTACCCTAGACATTGTCCTTGTACCTTATGTTTTTATGTGTGTGTGTGTGATGTTTATGTTTATGTTTTCTAGGTTTTAAAGGTTTTAATATGTCTATTTTTCGTTATGTATGTTTAACTCTTATATCGCGATTAAAGTTAGTTAATTAGGTCTTTCTTTAATGGGACATTAGGTTGTCTCAGGAATGTTGCTTGTACTCTAACAAAAGGGATCAATGCTTTATGCTTTGTGCAGCAGCCAAATCAGAGTTCTTCAGGTTGCTTTTGTCCTTTGTTGTGCACATTTTCCATTTCGTGCAACTTCCAAATGTACTAAGGAAATACGGACGAAAAAGAAAGGCTCTGCTAGGGTTTTTTCTCCGCCTGAACTTTTAGGGTTTTGCATGAGTTTACGTCATGGTGGCCCCATGGCAATGCCTATTCCCAGAGTCTCTGGCTCCCCTCGTACCCTTGCTTCTTCTCCATCTTCTGTCCCCCCTTCTTCTTCTGTCCCCGTCCTTGCTTCTCAGCCTTCAGGTGTGAATCGGGCTCCACAGAAAAAATCGTTCGTGCAGGCGCTGAACAATGCCTGTAACATACCTATGAGCCAACTGCCAGTCCCTAGAGTAATGGGAGATACGATGGTGATTCAAATCCCAGAGGATGAGTATCTAGCCGGGCTAGAATCATCAAGAATTAGCCTGCATGGGAGAATTCTCCTTTCAAAAGGTGATGCCCCGATCAAAGTGGATGCCTTGAAAGCCAAGTCATCTAAACAGTGGCAGTCGATATCCCAATGGAAGCTAATTCCGATTGGGAGAGGATTTTTTGAGTTTTCTTTCTCCTCCATGGAGGATATGAGAAGAGTGTTGGCTAGGGGCTCTTGGAATCTCAATCCAGGAGTGTTGAGATTGTTTGAGTTGACTCCTGATTTCAACCCTTCTTTGGTTAAGCAATCTAAGGTGCAATGTTGGAGTAGAATCTTTGATCTCCCGCTTGAGTATTGGCGGCCAAAAATTCTTTTCTCAATAGCAAGAGGGATTGGCTCTCCGTTATCTCTGGATGACACCACAAAAAATAGAACCTTGGGCCACTTTGCAAGAATACTGGTGGATATTGATCTACTCGGCCAACTTAGAGAGACACTAAGGGTTGAAAGGAAGGACCATGCTTTTCATGTGCGGGTGGAATATGAATACCTTCCTGCCTTTTGGTCTTCCTGTAAGATTATTGGGCATTCTTTGTCAAACTGCAAAAAGAATCCAGTTAACCATGAGGAAACCAAAGGCACCAAAATTATGGCTCAGAAAGGAAAGGAAACCATAAAGGGGATTGCTAAATTTGTTGAAAAGGTTAAGGAAGTGCAACCAGTTAGGGAAGCTCATAATGACAATGGAGGCATTCCAGATGCTGGCAGGATTATCACTGCTGATAAGGCTCGAGTCCAACCTGTTGACAAAGGAAAAGATGTTTCCTCGGATATTGTTTTGAAAGGAGGGAATACTTCTGCTGGCACGAGTGGCACTAAACTGTCTGACCATGTCCCTTACGTGATTCAGCAGATTATGATGGATGAGCTTGAAAAGGAAAATCCTGTTGCTAATGTTCAGCATGAGGATGACACTGAGTCTGTAGAAACAATTTTTGTTGAATCAAGTCACAATATTAAGGCTCATCAGGACAAGACAGCTGATGATTATGTCTCAGACTCTCAACCTGAACATAATTCTTCAACTGATATTAATAACATGGCTACTCTTGTCTCTCCTACTCCAGGGGATCAGAGTGATTCCTTTATTTGCTCCTATGAGATTTCCCCAGTGTTGGAGGACAGGCTTGTTCCTGAAGTGGTTCAACAAGACATGAAATTAGTATCCAAATTCTGGGCTGATCAGGAAGAGGAATTGGAAGGTTCAACTTCAAATGGAAAAGAGGAATCAGAATTTACTCCTATGAGGTATAAATCACAGAAGAAGAAAATGAGACAGCAGAGGAACATTCAGAATAAGACTCATAATACCCGTGCAAAGGGTGGATCCAAAAACATTACCCGATGAAAGCTCTCTATTGGAATGCTAGAGGCCTATGTAATGAAGAAACTAGGCTTGTATTAAAGAAAATGTGTATTCTTCATAAACCAGATTTGGTTCTGATTTCTGAGCCTTGGATCAGCTTTGATTCCATTCAGTTATCTTTTTGGAATGGCCTAGGTCTGAAGGCTTTTTTGTTTAATGATAGGGGCCCTAGAGCCCCTAACATTTGGTGTCTTTGCAAGAATGAGTTGTCTCCAAATATAGTCTCTGCCTCCACTCAGCAATGCTCCTTCTCCTTAAGTCAGGGTACTCAGGTTACTTACTTTGCATCCATCTATGTTGCTACCTCTTTTCAGGCTAGAAGAGCTCTGTGGCAGGACCTCGCAGCTTTGTCCATATCTCATAAGGGCTCTTGGACTTACTTTGGAGACTTCAATGCTGTGGTTGGTGCTCATGAGAAAAGGGGTGGAAAGCCTCCTCTAAGACAATCCTGTGAGGAATTTGGTTCTTGGACAGATGTGAACCATTTGATCCATATTGATACAAAGGGCGCCCAATTTACCTGGTCTAATGGGAGGATTGGCAGACAATGATACACCCCGCTGTGCCCCTTTGTGACATTTAGTTTTAAACCACAATTATTAGTTCCTTAAGCGCGCGTTTAGCATTAGAGATTTTCACAAATCATTTTCGAAATGTCCCCTTTAAAAATATCGGAGATTTGTATGACGTCGGAAAAATACCTGATAGACAGTTTTATAACTTCAAAATTTAATCCAACCATAAATGGTCTCTGGTCTTACATCAACTGCCAGGAGCGGAAGAATAAATACACAAACTCCAGTCGTGATAAAGACTTAGGAGATAAATAGATACAGTAACCCCAAATTGGTTTTCATGCACATAAACAGTTTTCATTAATAACATAAAATATTCGCAAGATTATAATATATAAATACCCCAAGTTTATCTATTACATTACCAAAACACTGTTGAGGGTATCCTCTCGGTAGGAGCCCTCACAGGCATAGACTTAGACAAAAATACTAAACCACTGAAAACATCTAAAACGTCTCACAAGATGCACTGGCCATATATTACCTGGACCCTAATCACCATGGGTCAAGACTCGAGCTCCGACATCCGGCTCATAGGGAATCCCGTCCAATCCCTCATCATTAAGTTTGTCCACCAAGTCTTCTGGTACGATTTCATAATAAAACAAATACAACATGCAGAGAGATGCAGGGGGTAAGAAACAGTTCTATCATCAAAAACGGAAAAGAGTCATAGTAAACTGTACAATAATTATCACAGACACAACATCAGTCAAGTCATCCATCTTTCATAAAATTCTTATATTCATCCTACCCTCACTCCTACAACTAAAACTCGATACTGAACATGGCTATGGTTTCCTCATCATAGTTATGGTTATCGGTCAATAGTTCAAGCGACACGTCCCATTCCCGGTGCACATCCTTAGTCATGGTGAGAATGCTCATGCAAAGCAATGACACTATAGCTGCACAATAAACCCGGTGCACACCCCGGACCGTGGGTGCTCATGCAAAGCAATGACACTATAGCTGCACGATTATCCCGGTGCACACCTTCACCATGGTAAGAACGCTCACGCAAAGCATGACACTACAGCTGCACGATGATCCCGGTGCACACCTCATCCACTCACAGAGGTGCTCATGCAAAGCATGACACTCGTAGCTGCACAAGTTAAGTTTGTCAATCGTCCAAGAGACACGTCCCATTCCCGGTGCACATCCTTAGTCATGGTGAGAATGCTCATGCAAAGCAATGACACTATAGCTGCACAATAAACCCGGTGCACACCCCGGACCGTGGGTGCTCATGCAAAGCAATGACACTATAGCTGCACGATTATCCCGGTGCACACCTTCACCATGGTAAGAACGCTCACGCAAAGCGTGACACTACAGCTGCACGATGATCCCGGTGCACACCTCGTCCACTCCCAGAGGTGCTCATGCAAAGCAATGACACTCGTAGCTGCACAAGTTAAGTTCACCCTTTGGACGGTCCCACAAGGACTTCGGGTCTTGTATGTGTCCCACATACGGTTATAGAAACAACACAACTTATGAACCTCGCAGACTCCTATGGTCATAACCTAGTGCCTTAACCTCTCACCAAGACCTCAACACATGCTCTATGTCACAACACCTTTTTAACATATTTCATGTAGGTTAGGCACTTCTAAAAATCATCATGATCCTCATGCCTAAAAAAACTCATCTCTTATACCACATATATATCTTCACTTAATCCACTAAGCATAAAGTAAATACCACACAGATCATGCATAACCTCAAGTCAATCAAAGATATTTCAAAACATCAACATAGCACTAAATCAGTTCAATAAAGGTAATAAAACTCAAATCAACCATCAACGGTATAAACATCAACCTAATATCGATCAACCTACAATCCCCGAATCACCATGGATGTTTTATAAAAGCAATTTAAAGCGATTGTGGTCTTGTCGATTATTCGACTTCTAGTAGGGTTTAGGTCGCCCTACATAATTACTACATAATTTACTACTTATCGATTCCGACGATAGGTTGATTCTTTCCCCCACCTTTTAATGCGTTCGGAGGTTTTTATTGAATTTCACAGCCATGCAATCAGCTACAATGAGTTCCCAAAAAGGAATTCATACTTCTCCAAACCAAGCAAGAACATGAAAAACATTCCAGAGAGACGATCCAAGCATTGAAACAACCAGACAAAATACTAAATTAATTTCTCAACAATAACAATATAAATATAATTCAATAATATATTTAATTTCTCAAAAACCTCATTCATTTAAAATCAAAACAGATTTGAGGTTTTTAGGCTCAAGATGAAAATTGAGAAAAATTAGTTTAACAAGAGATTGACAAAATTGATTTAGGGAGACACTTAATCATGCTCCCAATTTCAGAAAACACCAATTAATTTCAGATTTTGAGAACTAAAAATCAAAACCTAGGGTTAGGGTTTCAAAATCAATTTGGGGATTTTTCAACTAGAAGAGATTATGTGTAAAACACTAACCCAAGATGACTAGGAAAGATGACATGGTGGCTGTCTTGGGGTGTAGCGGCGGCGGTGTCACGGCGGCTCCGGTGAGTTCTGAAATATGGTAGGAACCATAGGTTTCTATGTGAACACCACGAGGAAGAAGGAGGACGCGAATAGAGATGTCATGGAAGCACTGCAGTGGCCGAAAATGGTGGTCCTGCTGCGGCGGCCGGCGTCGATTGGAGGAGCAGAGGTCAGACGCGCGCGGGATGACGAGCTGGGTCGCGATTGTCTCCTCCTCCTCATGCGGCACGGTCGATGGCGATGCAGGGGTGGCGGTCGCGTGGCTGCTTCAAGGAAGGAAGGAAGGTGAGTTGAAGGTGGTGGAAGATGAAGTTGAAATGGGAGGAAGAAGAGAAAAGAAAGAAGAAAGAAGAAGAAAAGGAGAGAAAGAGAGAGGGGGAAAGGGTTACGGGTCTGATGAGGGGAGGAGAGAGAGTTTTTTATGTTTTAACTTAACATTTAGTGATAGGTACATAAATGAATGATAAAATATTAAGCCTAAAATAAACATGTTTTTACTTTTTGGAATCTAAAAATAAAGATTGATAACTATATAATTTCAAAATTCAATTTAGAGTAAAGATTAATAGTTGAACTGATCAACTAAGAAAATACTGGGTCCAAAATTTAATCTCCGATTAAGGTCAAACCAGTTTATTTTCAACTCTAAAATTAAATTGGATGAAAATATGAAAATGCTTTTCTCTTAATCATATTATTTAAAATATTTTTATGTACTGGTAATAAAAGTGACAATAATGCAACTTATTGTCTAGTACGCGTGCATTCACTGAAATGAGTCGGTGCTAACGCACCCAATAAAAATAATTGGAAGAGTAATTTAATTACTCAAACTAAACCACATAACAAAATTAACATAAACGTCCAAAAAAATAATTAATCATATGTGTAATTATATTTTAATCGGTTAAACAGCGTAACTAAAAACGGGCTGTTACATTACTACCCTTCTTAGAAAAAAATTCCGTCCTCGGAATTTCATGACTCAAAACTAGGTAAAAACTTGCACACGTGTCTTAATCTAAAGATCCTACATCGTATTTCTCATCGTTGTCTTTCCTTTCAGTGACAGTGGTAACTTCGTAACAAAATTTATTCTTATATCATTCTATTTACCCTTTAACAACATCTGAGCCTGAGTTGCACATGATAAACTTTGTACCAAGAACCTAAGAAATTCATTCTTACCAACCGGACATAGTCCGTTCTCTTCTTAATTCCTCTCGAATCTTTTGCCTACTTCGATTTCATATCCTTCATTTGCCTCTCATTTACAATTTGGTTCACAAGCCCCGTTAGTATCCCTGGTTTAAGAACTTTCCCATACACATCTACCCTATTGTCCAAGGAAAATACACAACTCCTGACAATTCCTCCATCTAAAGACAGGACTCTATCACTTATACAAGGAAGTGCTGGTATCATTTATGCCCTTATCTTATATATTTGCAGCCGAGAAAAGAGATTATAAAACAAAGTTTCTCTAAGGTCATAACCCCTTGGAGTTGCACCAAAACAAAGCCAAGAAATCCAGGTGGACACTCCCCAATGGCAATCTTGGATTTAAAATGTCTAGTTTCCACTATGGATCATCAACCACATATTTACCAGAATAAGACCTCAAAGATTATGAACATTTCACCATAGCTTATTACACTCGAAAGACACAATAAAAACTTAATCACTTCTTGCCTAAAAATTTGTCTGCTAGCAAAACTTCTTCAACACCTTATCCTCACAACGAACATCAAGTTCAACACTAACTTTACCCCATCATACATCAACCTTCAACCCAAAGCACACAATTGTAGTCTTAGTTTCCTTTGGACTTATTCCACCACTCCGTATTACAACAAGATTACACATTTCCAGTGTCCAAGTAAAACATCTCCACACTAAACTCAACAGAAACATGTCAGTTAAGATTATCTAACTCCACAACCTTAAACTACTCTAGAAAACTTAGTTTTACTCAAGAAATCATCCTTTTCATTCACATCCAACTTAGGTGAAACTACAGTAGGAACTTTCCTTTCGATCTTCCAAATTCCTACATTCGATCATAACCATAAGCATTTGATCATTACCCTAAATCTCCTTAACCATACTCCGCCTCAGTCAAAATTTGATCCTTCGATCTATAGTAATTTGTCATACTTGCTGATATTACTCTTAATCTTACCATTCATAACTACACCTCAACAAAATTCCTACCACTGCATGTCCCATAGTTTTCAATATCTCTAATTCACCGTAAATCTTAACAAAACCAATTTAGAATTATCGCACTCAAGGGAAATCTGAATTTATCCTACGTATTGCCTGATCAAGTCTTTATTCCAATCCTCAAGGCATGATCAACAATGACAAAGTCAACATAAGTAAGTCCCTTAGTTTAAGAGTCTACCTTTCTGTCCAAACACTAACTTAGTGACCAAAATTTAACATAAAAAAATATCTCCTTAATCCACATCTTAACTTCAATATCTCAAAATATATGCAACAAAACTATCATTATAATTCAACTATTGATCATCAAACCTTATAACTACAATTCTCTATTCAATTATCGCACACCAACACTTTACAAAAAAAAAATATGAAGGCTTACATCTTATTTGAAATATAAAACATGACTCTAAGCCATTAACTACATTAACTGCCATATTAACCCAAACAAAATATATTCTATAACAATTAAGATTTTACTAGAAGCTCAAACTCATCATCTTAACAAGAATACCATGTGTTCCGTCCAAATACCTCGGATGAGAGATACTCGGCCGAAGAGAGCTTAGTGGGAGTGTTTTGGAATGTGCTTGACAGAATGTGAATTCTGCTCCTACGTATCCAAATGGGAATCAAAGCAAACATAGTTCTGAATGAGGGGGTAAGCCCCCTATTTATAGAGATCTTTCAAGATCAGGCTCCGAGATATACGGAGAGATATTAGGATCAGGCTCCGAGATATACAGAGAGATATTAGGATCAGGTTCCTGATTATGCGGAGTGATATTCGGATCGGTCATTTATGACTGGTCCGTAAGGGACCGAGGTGTACTTGTCCTTGATTCATGACAGGATAAGTCCGAGTATTTATCCTCGGCGGTCCTAGTGTACTGATATGTCCTCGGCTTTGGAGGAGTTTGGGTTAAGGCCCATTGCCGGGGCAGGCTCGGTCAATCTGAGGTATAGGCAAGTCCTCAGGATTACATTCTCAGCCAGTACACAAGCCCCCCGAGCTCCGAGCTTGAATAAGCGAAGGAGCTGATAAGTATGAAACCGAGCTTATTCTTCGGCCACACAAACTTCCGCATTCCCAGCTGTCATTTCAATCAAATCTTTCCTCTTTGTCAGGGAAAGCAATCATTCCCCCTAATACTTCTGTGGCACGCTTTAGGTAAGAAACCCTAGGGTTTCGCGCCCATTTAATGAGGGGAAAATCAAAAAGTCGCGCCCTTTTGGGCCTGATGGGACGTGGGCCGTCAACCGCAGGCTACAAATATCCCTTCGGACTCCTACTCCCTTCTACCCTGCTTATCCTCCTTGGCCTTTCACCTTCGTCTTCCAGGTTTCTGCTATCACCCTTGTGCTTGTCATTTTTCAGGTACGCCCAGTCTCCTTCTTCCCCTCGTACTTCTCAGTTTAATTTTTGCTTACCAGATGAGTTCATCCATGTCCTCTGAGTCAAACACCTCGCCTCTAATTGAGCGCGAGGTTTCCCCCATCGGGGGTTCTCCCCCCACCTCTTCGGTTCCTTCACGGGAGTTGAACGTCGGAGAAGGGGAAGCGTCCTCTACCGGGTCGTCTTCCCCTGGGTCTGATTCCTCCGGGTCTGACTCCAAGTCCGGCTCTCCCTCTCCTCCGGTGTCCAAACCCGCCGCTCGTAAGCAACGCCTGAGGGTTCCAAAAGACCCTATTCCGGATATTACTCTTCCAGGGTACACCTGGGTTAAAGGCGAGGTTGAGACCTTTTTTTCTGACTTCCAAACCCCAGAATCGATTGATCAACTTCGGTCCCAAATTAATATCTCGGCGTCAGGGGACGAATCCGAGTTCATTTGCTCCCCATGCTCGGGTACCGAGTGTGTCTTCCTCAGGGCTCGTCCTTCCGAGCCCCCCTTTACATACATGTACAAAACGTTATTTGATAAGCTGCACGTATCTCTTCCTTTTACCGAGTTTGAGTGCGATGTTCTGAGAACCATGAACGTTGCTCCTACTCAACTTCACCCCAACAGTTGGGCTTTTCTGAAAGCCTTTCAGATTCTATGTAGATACATCGGGATGGAGCCCACCACTCCAAAATTTTTGTAATTCTACCAAACAAGGTTTGGTGAGAAAATGGGATGGATTTCCCTTAACGGGATGAACCGGAGAGGACTGCTTAGTTTGTACACATCATCGTACAAAGATTTCAAAGTTGGCTTCTTCCGAGTTCGCCCCTCGGGCTCTCATTCCTCCCACATTTTTTGATGATGATAACTGTGCCAAGTTTCCCCTATATTGGCAATCCTCCCCCACAAAATTCGTCGGTTTTGAGTACCAATCCCTCCCGGCCGAGGATAGACGGGACATAGACATACTAGAAAAACTTCCTCGGCCCCTCCATTATGGATGCCTCCTGAAACTACCCTTCTCATCAACCCCGAGAACTTACCTGAAAAGTAAGTACTCGGCTTTTTGGTTTTGGGAATTATTTCTGTATTTGTTGCTGAACTAACAACTTTTTCTTTTTGGCAGTCATTATGGGGAAATTTGACTTCTCCAAGCTCGTAAAGGCTGCTGCTAAAGAGGGTCAGGGTCCCTCTTCAACTGAGAAGAAGCAGAAAAGACCTCCTCCCACCAAGACCTCTGCGAAGGGAACTTCATCATCTGCCCCCCAAAAAAGAAAGAGGGTAGAGGTTGTAGTTGACACCGACGACTCTCCCCCACCTCACCCGAGTCCCCCACGTCCAACTACTCAGGAGACCGGGACCGCGGGGCGAGGAGAACAACCCCCTCCCTCCACCGAGCAAAAATGGTACAACAGTTCCCTAAAGGCGGGGACCTCATCCCTCTGGGGTGAAGATTTCAACCCGTTCCCTTCCTTTGACTCGCACTTCCTCAAACCTGCTGATCTCCGATTAATAAGGCAGCAAGGGGCCCAGTCCAGCATGGAGGCCCTCTCGGCCTACTGCATCCGAGCCGCTGCTCTGGCCCGCTTCTGCAGCCAGGATTTGGTGGAGTCCGAGAGGAAATCCCGGCATCTGGAAGCTGAACTTGCTTCCATTGAGAAGCTGAAAGGGGATTTTGCCCGGACCTCCACGGAGCGCGACGAGCTGGCCAAGGCCAATAACCTCCTGACTACAACCATCACCGAGCTGAATGGCCAGAGCTCCGAGCTCGAGACCAAAGTAAAATCTGCTGATGAGAGTAAAGTTCAGGCTGAAGAAGGTAGAGCTCGTGCTGAAGAGGAGCTCAAGAAGGCTCAAGCTGAAATTGAGCGACTCAAAGCTGCCTTGGAGGCCGAGACCAAGGCCAAGATGGAGCTCCAGGAGGATGTGAAAGAGGCCACTAGCTGCATTATTATCGAGCACCGAAAAGGTTTTGACAAGGCTATCGCTCAGGTTGAGGTTCTCGCCCCGGGGGTTGATCTTTCGGGAGTCGATGTGAACAAGGAGGTGGTGAACGGGGAACTTATTCCCATACTTCTTGAAGAGGAAGAGGAGGTGGCGGTGGAAGGGGAGGAAGACTCTCCAGGGGGTCACATCGAGACCGAAGAGGGTCCTAGGGGCGAGTAGCTGCTTAGTGTTTTGCTTTTTGTTCATCTCTTGTAATGGGCTTGTGCCCCTGTAACTTCGCTTTATTTAATGAAAACTGTTACGATTTTGCTGTCTTTCCTTTTTCCTTGTAGCCTCTTATTTGGCCGAGATACACTTGAAGTGTGTTTTCTTTATCTTCCGTCGTTGTGTTTGGCCTGTTAAACAAATCTTCGGCTAAGGCCGAGGTATTCTACCGTCCATATCTAAAATGGACGGTGGTTGTTACATGTGAAACACGTGTTTCACACCTTACGCATGCAATCACGCATTAAATGCTTGGGAAACCGCAATGGGTTCATGTAATTATTGCTTTTTGCTTAGTTTCGAGATTTGTTTTTCCAACAAACCTTTTCCCACGCATACTTCTTCCTTCCCGACGCCTCCCCCCTTATAAATAGGGTTGTTTTACTGCTTCTCTCATTCATTCTTCATTCTTTCCCACCAGCCAAATTCGTTTCTCTTCCACCCGAGTAGTTCCATGATAGTGTTGGGGGTTTACGCTCCCCTCTCCCAGTTAACATCCTTTTTTGAGTTTCATAGCTGCCAAAAAGGATGTAAATGGGAGATGGGATCCAGAATTCCTTTTACAATTCAATCCTCCAAGAAGGATGTTAACTGGGAGAATGGCAGTCTTCGGGTGTCGAGAAAGGGGTAGAGTCTGTCTACTCCCGGAGCGGGCCGATCACCTCATCGTCCAGTTTTCTCAGGGGGGGAGTGACTACATCCTCCCTTAAGAGAGAGTCGTGGCGTTGGATTGGGGGGACTGGGGGCCGACTGGACTTGCCCTTGCTCTAATTGGGGGAACAACTGGCCCGCCGAGCTGCCCTTATTTTCAATTTTTGCGCTGTGCTCGGTTCCCTTAATATCTTCACCTGTTTGTACTTTTCAAGTATCAAACTTGGCCTTATTTTTGTTTTACACGTTGTACTCGGTTTCCTTAATAAAATCACGGCTCATATTCAGCCTTTAAATCCGAACTTTGTTCTTTCTTAATTGCTACTCGTATTCGATTTCCACAATTTTGCAGCTCGAACTCGGCCTTCAGGCTCAGACTTGGCCTTTAAAAATTTAATGGCTCGTACTCGGCCTTCAGGCTCAGACTTGGCCTTTAAAAATTTAATGGCTCGTACTCGGCCTTCAGGCTCAAACTTGGCCTTTAAAAATTAAAACGGCTCGTACTCGGCCTTCAGGCTCAAACTTGGCCTTAAAAAATTTAATGGCTCGTACTCGGCCTTCAGGCTCAAACTTGGCCTTAAAAAATTTAATGGCTCGTACTCGGCCTTCAGGCTCAAACTTGGCCTTAAGCATTTAGTCGGCTCGAACTCGGCCTTCAGGCTCAAACTTGACCTTTAGAATTTAACGGCTCGAACTCGGCCTTCAGGCTCAAACTTGGCCTTTAGAATTTAACGGCTCGAACTCGGCCTTCAGGCTCAAACTTGGCCTTTAGAATTTAACGGCTCGAACTCAGCCTTCAGGCTCAAACTTGGCCTTTAGAATTTAATGGCTCGAACTCGGCCTCCAGGCTCAAACTTGGTCTTTAAAAATTTGATGGCTCGTACTCGGCCTCCAGGCTCAAACTTGGCCTTTAAAAATTTGATGGCTCGTATTCGGTCTTCAGGCTCAAACTTGGCCTTTAGCATTTAATCGGCTCGAACTCGGCCTTTAGGCTCAAACTTGGCCTCAAACATTTGGTAAATTAAGAAACAACGTTCATAATAAATTCTTTTATTGGATAAAAAGGAAGTCTACGGTGTGCCTCGTTAAAACCTTCTCGGTCAAAACCCTAGTTGGGACAAAATACCGAGGTAGGAAAAAGAGTACATCACCTGACTATTTACATCAACTATAATAAAATTTTAAGTGCGAAGCATTCCAAGTCCTCGGGATAGGCTTCCCAGATAATTCTTCCAGCCTATATGCTCCATTTCCCAAGTTTTCTACTACCCGGAATGGCCCTCCCCAGTTTGCTGCCAACTTGCCCTCCGTGTGATCTTTCCTTGCTTCTCCTTTTATTCTCAGCACCAAGTCTCCACGCAGAAAACTCCTCGGCTTCACTCTTGAATTATACCTCCTAGTTGCTCTCTGTTTGCAGGCTTCTTCTTTGATTTTGGCCTCCTCCCTGATTTCCTCTACCAAGTCAAGTTCGACCCTTAAATTGCTTTCATTATCATTCGGCTCATGTTGCATACGTCGGAAAGACGGTTCACCAACCTCCACTGGGATCATGGCGTCTGTTCCATACGTCAGCCTGAAGGGTGTTTCTTGAGTGGTAGATTGAGGCGTGCAGTGGTAGGCCCAGAGGATACTTGGTAACTCTTCTGCCCAAGCTCCTTTGGATCTTCCCACCCTCTTCTTCAGTTCTCCGAGAATGACCTTGTTGGCTGCCTCGGCTTGCCCATTGGTCTGGGGATGTTCAACGGATGTAACGTGGTGTTTAACACCGAGGTTGTCATAGAATTCCCGTAACGTCTTATCCACAAACTGTCTTCCGTTGTCTGTGACGATTGCAAAGGGGATTCCGTGCCTACAGATGAGGCTTTTCCATACAAATTTTTGCACTTTCTCGGCGGTAATCTTTGCCAAAGGCTCTGCTTCGATCCATTTCATGAAGTAGTCTACTGCTACCAGGAGAAATTTGACTTGGCCTTTGGCCACAGGGAATGGCCCCAGTATGTCCATTCCCCACATAGCAAAAGGCCAAGGTGAGTTTAATGTGTGAAGTCCTTCCGGAGGGGTACGACTTATATTGGAGAATCTTTGGCACTCATCACATTGCTTCGTCCACTCAATGCAATCTGCTCGGATGGTAGGCCAATAGTACCATGCTCGGACTACCTTGGAGGCCATTGATCTGCCCCCGCAGTGAAAACCACAAATTCCTCGGTGAACCTCTTCCATGACGTACTTTGATTGTGCCTTCGTCAGACATTTTAGCAATGGTACCGAGAATCCCCGTTTAAACAGTTCCCCGGAGATAATAACAAAGTGACTTGCTCTGAGCCTGATTTCCTGGCCTCAGCGTGATCTGGGGGCAGAGTTTCTGAGGATAAATACTCCCAAATGGGTGTCATCCATTCCCGGTCAACCAGCTCGTTGGCCATCACCTCCCCAGTCGTGACACTCGGTTTATTTATGGTTTCTTGAATAACTGTTCTATGGTGGCCCGGCTTCTTTGTACTGACTAATTTGGACAGCAGGTCGGCCCGAGTGTTTTCTTCTCGGGGAATGTGCTCAATAGCAAATTTCTCGAAGTTGGAAATTAACTGGTTGACCTTGCATAAATACTTGGTGAGCTGAGGCTCTTTCGTTTGATACCCTCCAGATATTTGCCCAGTGACTAGCTGTGAATCACTCCGGCATCTAACAGCCTTCGCCCCCATTTCCTTTGCCAGCATTAATCCTGCAATCAAAGCTTCATATTCGGCTTGATTATTTGAGGTCTTGAACTCAAACTTTAGCGACTGCTCCAGGATCAGATCTCCCGGGCCTTCCAGAATCACCCCAGCTCCACTTCCCCTGACATTCGAGGACCCATCCACATACAAATTCCACCATACATCCTCGGATATCGGCTGCGGGTGGAGCTCGACTATAAAGTCAGAGAGACATTGAGCTTTCAACAGGCCTCTCAACTCGTATCTTAGGCCGAACTCGGATAACTCTACCGACCATGCAATCATACGTCCTGCCAACTCGAGCTTTTTGAGGATCTGCTTAATCGGGTGATCAGTCTTGACAATCACCTGGTGACTTTGGAAGTACGGGCGCAATCGCCGAGCTGCGGTTACTAGGGCCGAAACCAGCTTTTCAATGACTTGATACCGAGTTTCGGCATCATGAAGTACCCTGCTGATGAAGTACACCGGCATTTGAACTTTCTCTATTTCCTGTACAATGACTGCGCTGATGGCATTCTCGGAGGCTGACAGATATAAGTATAACTCTTTCCCTGGGATGGGTCGAGTTAATATCGGCAGTGAAGACAAAAAGGCCTTGAAATCGACGAAGGCCTTCTCGCATTCCTCGGTCCACGTGAAGGTTTGGGGCTTCTTTAGTAATCTAAAGAAAGGCCGAGCTTTCTCTGCGGATTTGGGCAGGAACCGAGATAACGATGCGAGCCGTCCTGCAAGTCTTTGCACTTCTTTAACGTTCTGTGGGCTTCTCATCTCAATCACAGCCCGACATTTATCAGGATTGGCCTCGATTCCCCGGTGCGTCAGCATGAAGCCGAGAAATTTTCCACCCTGGACACCGAAAACACACTTCTCCGGATTCAATCTCATGTTGTACTTCCTCAGCTGCTGAAAAATTTCCTCCAGATCTTTTGGGTGGTTGTTGGGGTCATCGGATTTCACCACCATGTCATCCACATAAACTTCCATAGTCCTTCCGATTTGTTTTTCAAATACCCGGTCCATGAGCCTTTGGTATGTAGCTCCTGCATTTTTCAGTCCAAACGGCATCACCCGATAACAGTAATTCGAGCCCTCAGTAATGAAAGTTGTTTTCTCCGTATCTGGGGGGTACATTCGGGTCTCATTGTACCCCGAGTATGCATCCAGCAAACTCAGAATTCTGTATCCGGAAGCTCCATCCACCAGTCTGTCTATACTCGGCAAAGGATAGGAATCCTTTGGGCAAGCTTTATTCAAATCTGTGTAATCGGTGCACATGCGCCACTTGCCATTTGCTTTTTTGACAAGAACAACGTTGGCCAGCCAGGTAGTGTACTCTACTTCTCGGATAAAATTGGCCTCGACCAACTTCGCTGTTTCCTCTTCCACAACTTTTCTCCTTTCTTCCCCCAGTCTCCTTTTCCTCTGGGCCACCGGTTTCGCCTCGGGACAAATTGCCAGTTTGTGGCATAAGAAGTCGGGATCAATTCCCGGCATATCGGATGTGGTCCAGGCGAACAAATCGGCATTGCTACGAAGCACTTGCTTTATTTCCTTTTTCAAATTCGGCTCAAGGTGACCGCCGAGTTTGGTGCACTGATCAGGCTGTGAACCGAGCTGGAACTTTTCTAACTCCTCAATAGGTTGTGGACGTTGTTCTTGCATGTCCATTCTCGGATCCAGTTCGATGGAGTTAACGGAACTCACCGACTTGCCTTTCCCCCTGTCTAGGGCTTCTGCAGGTGTAGGTTTAAGTCTGCTCACACGCAAACTATCAGCATAGCATTGTCTGGCCATCCTCTGATCAGCCCGGACAGCAACTATGTCCCCCGAGTTGGAAGGGAATTTCATTGTGAGATGGGGAGTAGAGACCACAGCTCCTAGCTCGTTCAAAGACGGTCTTCCGATCAGGATATTGTATGATGTTACTGCATTGACTAACACATACCTGACCATGATAGTCTTAGATGCTTTGCCATCCCCAAAAGTAGTCAGGAGGTCGATTTACCCCCGTGTATCAACTTGTTCCCCTGCAAAGCCGACGAGCTTACTGTCGTACGGTTGAATAGATTTCTTTGGGCTACCGAGCTTCTGAAATGTTGAGTAATATAAGATATCTGCCGAGCTCCCCTGGTCGACAAGGGTTCTTTTGACCGAGAAATTAGTCAACTGCACGGTGATTACCATGGGGCCATCTTGATTAGCATCCACCCTTACAAAGTCTTCGTCTGAAAAGATAATAGGTGGGGAGTTTCTCGGGGGTTTGCAGGATACCGAGTTGACAGCCCGAATGGCCCGCAGGTGCTTTCTCTGAGCTGAACTTGTCGCGCCTCCCCCTGCGAATCCGCCTGAAATAGTGTTTATGACTCCTCGGACCACATTATCCTCCTCTCGCCTTTCATTCTGGCCCTCTCTGGTTTCTGTTCTTTCATTATTTCGTTGACCGCCGCCCCTTCTCGGGCTTTGGTCACCTCCTCTCCTTCTGCTTCTGCCACGCCCCTCTCCATTGTTGTGGTTTCTCCGAACAAAATTATTGAGGTGGCCAGCTTGCACCAACTCTTCAATCTTATCTCGTAGGACCCAACATTCCTCAGTGGTATGGCCATAATTACGATGATACCGACAATGTTTCTGTCGGTCAGCGTTCTGGGGGGGTGTGGCCACGATTAGGGAGCTGCAAAAGTTACGCATTGTATGCTTCCTCAAACACCCGAGCTCGGTTTGTGTTGAGGGGAGTATAATGTTCATACTTTGGTCCCCTATGCAGATGCTCGGGTGGGCCTTTTAATGTCGCCTTATCACCCCCAGCCCTCCTCTTGTCTCTCCCGTCTCGCCTGTCAGTATCATCGGTTCTCTCCCTTTTCTTGGACTCCTCAACCTCCTCCATATTAATAAACCCCGCAGCTTTTTTCCTCAATTCATCCATACTGGTTGGTGGCTTCCGAGCCAAGTGTCTGGCAAAAGGGTCGGGTCTTAACCCGGTCAAGATGGTGTGTAGTGCAACATCGGCACTAAGATTCCGGATGAGGACTGCCTCCTTGCTGAATATGGCCATGAAATCACGCAGGGACTCATTCTTTTCTTGCCTGAAGTTTACCAACGAGGCCGAGGTTTTTTGGTGAGCTCGGCTGGTGGCAAACTGAGCATTGAACTTAGCCATGAATGTATCAAAGGAGTCTACTGACGCTGGCGGTAGCTGGGTGTACCAGGTCAACGCAGCATCCTTCAGAGTGGTCGGAAAGACTTTACACATGACAACATCGTCATCGGTAAAGAGGTACATCTGAGTGGTGAAAGCGTCCAAGTGGCGCTCGGGGTCTGAGGTGCCATCATATTTGTCAATGCTAATTGGCTTGTAGTTGGCTGGTAGGGGAACCTCCATGATAGCGTTTGTGAAGGGATGTCTCGGCTTCCGCACGCTGGCCCTTTCATTAAGTCTATTAATTTGGAGTGACAGTTCAGGGGCCTGCCTAGGAAATTCCTCCTTGTTCACTCGGTCCATATGATGAGAAGCCCGGAGTTGTGGGCCTCATTCTCTGCGCGAGTTTCTGGATCCTTCATTCTCAGCTGTCCGGCGCTCTCTCTCTGGAGGAGAAGAGACGGACCTTTCTCTGCTCTGTCCTGGTTCGTGACGGCTGTTCTGCCGCCTAATCTCCTCATTCTCCTTTCTCAGCATGGAAATCTGTTTAAGAAGTTCCTGGATTAGGGGGTTGTCGGTCGTCATAGCCGGGTTTATGGACCGTTCCCCATTATCTCCGTTGTTAGCATTTTCTGGCTCCTCTCTCCTGCAGTTTTCGCTCCTTATTCTCACCATGATTTGTGGTATGGGAAAGTTTTGCTTCGATTCCCACAGACGGCGCCAAATGTTCCGTCCAAATACCTCGGATGAGAGATACTCGACCGAAGAGAGCTTAGTGGGAGTGTTTTGGAATGTGCTTGACAGAATGTGAATTCTACTCCTACGTATCCAAATGGGAATCAAAGCAAACGTAGTTCTGAATGAGGGGGTAAGCCCCATATTTGTAGAGATCTTTCAGGATCAGGCTCCGAGATATACGGAGAGATATTAGGATCAGGCTCCAAGATATACGGAGAGATATTAGGATCAGGTTCCTGATTATGCGGAGTGATATTCGGATCGGTCATTTATGACTGGTCCGTAAGGGACCGAGGTTTACTTGTCCTTGATTCATGACAGGATAAGTCCGAGTATTTATCCTCGGCGGTCCTAGTGTACTGATATGTCCTCGGCTTTGGAGGAGTTTGGGTTAAGGCCCATTGCCGGGGCAGGCTCGGTCAATCCGAGGTATAGGCAAGTCCTCAGGATTACATTCTCGGCCAGTACACCATGCCTAGGTAAAACATCCTTTCTCAAATCCGAAATCACCATAATATTACTCATCTAAAGTATCGCCATTCCGCTCTTAGTCATCCTTTAATAATAACAAGTCCCCGCTCACAAATTAAATCTTTAGATATGAACTTGATACGTACTAGCACTTACCTACATATCCTTCCCTTAGAATCACCTTCATCATTATTAACCATCTTCTATAAATATCATATCCTAGTAATGCACCTAATTAAATACTAGCACACTATTTCCATATCTACCGTGCTTCTTTATATCAAAATCTTAACTTAACATCCTCTCTTAGTTTGAACTACTACTAATTGTCATGTGTCCACACAACATTTCCAAATAACTTCGATTTAACCATATATATCATTTCTATATACTCAAACTTCTTCATTATGTTTCCAAATCATTTCAAATCCCCCTAAATTTACCTTATAACCTTGTGTCTCAAACCAAGTTCGAGTTAAGACTATTTTCATAAATCAAATATCACTTTAAAGAATAGTCCCATCACAAGCTAAGGTTTACACTTTATCTTAATAAACTCCAATAACATCAAAGTGATTAGAAACTAATTCTATTCTCAGCAAAAGGACTTAAATACTAATCATGTACAAGCCACACTCAAATCAACACCTCTTATAAACACCATATGTTTAAATCTCCTTTTCTTTAAACAAACCTATCATCATTAGAAGACATCATTAGAAAATAAGTTCATCTTCACATCCAAGTATTAATTTCATAAACTTGAGTCTAATTCCTTTCTCATCGTTAAACACTAGATTCGGGACCAAGTATCCAACTTATAAGCCTAGATTTCCAATCAAATCCACAACTATAACCATCATCTCAACCATAAACGGCTACAAGGCTTCAACTAATTCAATCCTATACTAATTAAGACCCAAACTAATTTTGTTGTCTCTTTATCATCTTCAACAACTACCCACATTATCCAAATATATCTAGTACTTAAAATAAATTCCCGTAATAACAATTTCTTTCTACCACTAATTGCTCACTATATCTCCTCAACAAGAATTAATTCTTCCAATAAACTTATTGTCTAACAATTATTCCAAATCTTAATTTCTAGCCTTCAAGGCACAATCAACCATGATACTCTCTTTTATACAAGAACTGGCCCAAGTACCTTACCCCAAAAATATCGTATTTATCATGAGTAAGAATATTGATCATTTCAGTTCCCTACTCTACTTAGGAAACTTAAAACGACGAAGCTACAAACTTCCTACCCAATTTCTAAGCATAGTCAATATCCGATATGGATTCAACTAGACACGGCCAGTAACAACACCCTAACTTTTAGTAGTCCGATCAGAATCAAACTGCTCTGATACCAAATGAGACACCCCGATGTGCCCCTTTGTGACATTTAGTTTAAAACCACAATTATTAGTTCCTTAAGCGCGCGTTTAGCGTTAGAGATTTTCACAAATCATTTTCGAAATGTCCCCTTTAAAAATATCGGATATTTGTATGACGTCGAAAAAACACCTGATAGACAGTTTTATAACTTCAAAATTTAATCCAACCATAAATGGTCTCTGGTCTTACATCAACTGCCAGGAGCGGAAGAATAAATACACAAACTCCAGTCGTGATAAAGACTTAGGAGATAAATAGATACAGTAACCCCAAATTGGTTTTCATGCACATAAACAGTTTTCATTAATAACATAAAATATTCGCAAGATTATAATATATAAATACCCCAAGTTTATCTATTACATTACCAAAACACTGTTGAGGGTATCCTCTCGGTAGGAGCCCTCACAGGCATAGACTTAGACAAAAATACTAAACCACTGAAAACATCTAAAACGTCTCACAAGACGCACTGGCCATATATTACCTGGACCCTAATCACCATGGGTCAAGACTCGAGCTCCGACATCCGGCTCATAGGGAATCCCGTCCAATCCCTCATCATTAAGTTTGTCCACCAAGTCTTCTGGTACGATTTCATAATAAAACAAATACAACATGCAGAGAGATGCAGGGGGTAAGAAACAGTTCTATCATCAAAAACGGAAAAGAGTCATAGTAAAATGTACAATAATTATCACAGACACAACATCAGTCAAGTCATCCATCTTTCATAAAATTCTTATATTCATCCTACCCTCACTCCTACAACTAAAACTCGATACTGAACATGGCTATGGTTTCCTCATCATAGTTATGGTTATCGGTCAATAGTTCAAGCGACACGTCCCATTCCCGGTGCACATCCTTAGTCATGGTGAGAATGCTCATGCAAAGCAATGACACTATAGCTGCACAATAAACTCGGTGCACACCCCGGACCGTGGGTGCTCATGCAAAGCAATGAAATTATAGCTGCACGATTATCCCGGTGAACACCTTCACCATGGTAAGAACACTCACGCAAAGCGTGACACTACAGCTGCACGATGATCCCGGTGCACACCTCATCCACTCACAGAGGTGCTCATGCAAAGCATGACACTCGTAGCTGCACAAGTTAAGTTTTTCAATCGTCCAAGTGACACGTCCCATTCCCGGTCCACATCCTTAGTCATGGTGAGAATGCTCATGCAAAGCAATGACACTATAGTTGCACAATAAACCCGGTGCACACCCCGGACCGTGGGTGCTCATGCAAAGCAATGACACTATAGCTGCACGATTATCCCGGTGCACACCTTCACCATGGTAAGAACGCTCACGCAAAGCGTGACACTACAGCTGCACGATGATCCCGGTGCACACCTCGTCCACTCCCAGAGGTGCTCATGCAAAGCAATGACACTCGTAGCTGCACAAGTTAAGTTCACCCTTTGGACGGTCCCACAAGGACTTCGGGTCTTGTATGTGTCCCACATACGGTTATAGAAACAACACAACTTATGAACCTCGCAGACTCCTATGGTCATAACCTAGTGCCTTAACCTCTCACCAAGACCTCAACACATGCTCTATGTCACAACACCTCTTTAACATATTTCATGTAGGTTAGGCACCTCTAAAAATCATCATGATCCTCACGCCTAAAACAACCCATCTCTTAGATCACATATATATCTTCGCTTAATCCATTAAGCATAAAGTGAATACCACACAGATCATGCATAACCTCAAGTCAATCAAAGATATTTCAAAACATCAACATAGCACTAAATCAGTTCAATAAAGGTAATAAAACTCAAATCAACCATCAACAATATAAACATCAACCTAATATCGATCAACCTACAATCCCCGAATCACTATGGATGTTTTATAAAAGCAATTTAAAGCGATTGTGGTCTTGTCGATTATTCGACTTCTAGTAGGGTTTAGGTCGCCCTACATAATTACTACATAATTTACTACTTATCGATTCCGACGATAGGTTGATTCTTTCCCCCACCTTTTAATGCGTTCAGAGGTTTTTCTGGAATTTCACAGCCATGCAATCAGCTCCAATGAGTTCCCAAAAAGGAATTCATACTTCTCCAAAGCAAGCAAGAACATGAAAAACATTCCAAAGAGACAATCCAAGCATTGAAACAACCAGACAAAATACTAAATTAATTTCTCAACAATCACAATATAAATATAATTCAATAATATATTTAATTTCTCAAAAACCTCATTCATTTAAAATCAAAACAGATTTGAGTTTTTTAGGCTCAAGATGAAAATTGAGAAAAATTAGTTTAACAAGAGATTGACAAAATTGATTTAGGGAGACACTTAATCATGCTCCCAATTTCAGAAAACACCAATTAATTTCAGATTTTGAGAACTAAAAATCAAAACCTAGGGTTAGGGTTTCAAAATCAATTTGGGGATTTTTCAACTAGAAGAGATTATGGGTAAAACACTAACCCAAGATGACTAGGAAAGATGACATGGTGGCTGTCTTGGGGTGTAGCGGCGGCGGCGTCACGACGGCTCCGGCGAGTTCTGAAATATGGTAGGAACCATAGGTTTCTATGTGAACACCAAGAGGAAGAAGGAGGACGCGAATAGATATGTCATGGAAGCACTGCAGTGGCCGAAAATGGTGGTCCTGTAGCGGCGGCCGGCGTCGATTGGAGGAGCAGAGGTCAGACGCGCGCGGGATGACGAGCTTGGTCGTAATTGTCTCCTCCTCCTCATGCGGCATGGTCGATGGCGATGCAGGGGTGGCGGTCGCGCGACTGCTTCAAGGAAGGAAGGAAGGTGAGTTGTAGGTGGTGGAAGATGAAGTTGAAATGGGAGGAAGAAGAGAAAAGAAAGAAGAAAGAAGAAGAATAAGAGAGAAAGAGAGAGGGGGGAAAGGGTTACGGGTCTGATGAGGGGAGGAGAGAGAGTTTTTTTTATGTTTTAACTTAACATTTAGTGATAGGTACACAAATGAATGATAAAATATTAAGCCTAAAATAAACTTGTTTTTACTTTTTGGAATCTAAAAATAAAGATTGATAACTATATAATTTCAAAATTCAATTTAGAGTAAAGATTAATAGTTGAACTGATCAACTAAGAAAATACTCGGTCCAAAATTTAATCTCCGATTAAGGTCAAACCAGTTTATTTTCAAATCTAAAATTAAATTGGATGAAAATATGAAAATGCTTTTCTCTTAATCATATTATTTAAAATATTTTTCTGTACTGGTAATAATAGTGACAATAATGCAACTTATTGTCTAGTACGCGTGCATTCACTGAAATGAGTCAGTGCTAACGCACCCAATAAAAATAATTGGAAGAGTAATTTAATTACTCAAACTAAACCACATAACAAAATTAACATAAACGTCCAAAAAAATAATTAATCATATGTGTAATTATATTTTAACCGGTTAAACAACGTAACTAAAAACGGGCTGTTACAAACAACATACCGAACTAAGATTGGACAGGGCTATTGTGAATAAAGAGGCAATTTCTTTTTGGGATAAGATTGGCTGCTGCACTCTCCCTAGACATAAATCAGATCATTTCCCTATCCTTCTGTCCTTGCAGAAAGGGATAGTCCTTAAGCCTTCAACGTTCAAGTTCTTTAAAATGTGGACTGAGCATAGTGACTGTGAAAGAGTGGTAAGGCAGGCATGGTCCAGAAAATCCAGTGGTTACCCCATGTATATTCTTATGCAGAAGCTGAAATGGTTAAAAGCATATCTCAAAGTGTGGAATAAACAGGTGTTTGGGGATGTTAAACTTAGGGTGGATACTGCTATCTATGATTTATATGCCATCCAGCAGGAGATTGCATCTGATGGTTACTCGGACGACCTAAAGGCTAAAGAGACTTCAGCCTAGTTCTCTTTGCAAAAAGCCTTAGATGTTGAGGAATCCTTTTGGAAACAGAAGACTAACCTGAACTGGTACTCTGATGGTGACAGAAATACTTCTTTTTTCCACAAAATGGCTAAGGTTAGGCAATCAACTCAGCATATGTCGACCCTCAAGTCAGGAGATGCTATTCTGGACTCCTAATCTGATATAGAGCAACATGTGGTACAATATTATACCAATTTATATGCTTCAGAGAATCATTGCACTGAGAATGATTTAGTGCAGCAAGTTATTCCTAACATAGTGACAATGGCAGATAACTGCATGCTATCCGATTTTCCTAACGAAGAGGAAGTCAAGACTGTTGTTTTTACTATGAATGGTGATGGCTCTCCAGGGCCGGATGGCTTTGGAGGATGCTTCTTCCAAACATACTGGGAAATAGTAGGAGAAGATATGTTTAGCTCTGTCCTTCAGTTCTTCAAGCATAATTGGATCCTCCCTGGTTTAAACTCCAATATAGTAGTGTTAATCCCTAAATTCTCTGAAGCAGAAAAGATAGAAGACTACAAGCCAATAGCTCTTGCTAACTTCCAATTCAAAGTCATCACTAAGGTGCTTGCTGATAGGCTTGCTAAAGTTGCTCCCAAGATCATCTCTAGTCAGCAAAGAGGTTTCATTCATGGTAGAAAAATCTCAGAATGCATCCTCACAACTTCAGAGGCCATTAATCTGCTGGATAGTAAGTCTTTTGGAGGCAATGTGGCTATGAAGTTTGATATAAAAAAGGCCTTTGATACCCTTGATTGGATGTTTTTACAGAAGGTCCTCCTTGCTTTTGGTTTCAGTCCTCTGTTTTGTAGTTGGGTAAGTACCATATTGAAATCAGCTAGGCTGTCTTTCCTGGTGAATGGCGACTCTGCTGGTTATATCTCTTGTAACAGA
The DNA here is from genome assembly GCA_030762895.1 of Sophora flavescens. Taxonomy (NCBI): domain Eukaryota; kingdom Viridiplantae; phylum Streptophyta; class Magnoliopsida; order Fabales; family Fabaceae; genus Sophora; species Sophora flavescens. The sequence goes on from CM061063.1 coordinate 182,026,596, forward strand.
GGTGTGAGGCAAGGGGATCCTCTCTCCCCTCTATTATTTTGCCTGGCAGAGGATGTATTGAGCAGGGCAATCTCACTTTTGATAGATTCCAATGCAATGCAGCCTATGGCAGGACCAAGAGGATTCCAAACGTCTTCTCATTGTCTATATGCAGATGATATTATGGTTTTATCTAAGGGAACCAAGAGGAGTCTCTCAGCTTTAATGAGGATTTTTAGACTTTATGGAGAGGTTTCTGGTCAGCTATTAAGTCATGACAAATGTAAGTTTTTTGTGGGCTCAGTTTCTGCTCGTAGGGTGCAGGAAATCAGTAATACTCTTGGCTTCTCTAATGGCTGTTTACCATTATGTTACCTTGGAGTCCCAATTTTCAAGGGAAAGCCTAGAGCTTGCCATATCCAACCAATTGTGGATAGAATAAAGGCGAAATTGTGTTCTTGGAAGGGATCCCTTTTGTCAATCATGGGGAGAGTTCAATTGGTCAACTCAATAGTAAATGGTATGGTTCTGTATAGCTTTCATTCATACCAATGGCCAGCTGCTTTGCTCAAACTGTTGGACTCCTTCATAAGGAACTTTGTTTGGTCGGGTGACATTTACAAAAGAAAGTTGGTGACAGTGTCCTGGAAACAGGTTTGTTTGGCTGTAAAGGATGGGGGTCTGGGGCTAAAATCTGTCCGGCAGATAAATGATACTGCCACCTTAAAGCTGTGTTGGGAGGTGCTGTCCTCCTCTGATAATTGGGCCTGTTTCTTAAAGGCAAGGTTTCTTAAAAATAGGCAGCCTGTCTCTTATGTGAAGTCCTCCTTTTGGTCAGGGTTTAGAACATACTATCATCAAGTGATCTCTAATGCTACTTGGGTGATTGGCAATGGTCAACTGGTAAATTTTTGGTTGGATAAATGGATGGATAAAACAGTGGCTGATTCTTTGGAATTACCCGAGACTATGCATCACCTTCTCAAGGCTTCAGTCTCGGATTTCATTGGCTCTGATGGTTGGCTCATTCCCTCTAATTTTTGTGCAGCAGTCCCTGAATTAGCAGCAGCCATCAGAAGGGTAGTCCTTCCTGCTTTCGAAAACCCTCTAGATACCTTGGTTTGGACGGCCTCTGATGATGGTAATTTGTCCTTCAAATTGGCCTTCAAACAGGTTTCTCCAATCCCTGCTATTAATCAGTGGAACACAAACATTTGGACTTCCTTCATCCCTACCTCTAAATCTTTGGTTACTTGGAGGCTCTATCATAATAAGCTCCCTACGGATGAAAGCCTAAGAGCCCGAGGCTGCATTACAGTCTCCATGTGTGATCTCTATCTTGAATTCTCCAATCGACCTAACATCCATTGCTATTGCTCTCAATTCAATGCATAGTTATAAATGTGGTCAGGTGAAGGATGTTGTTACAGCAGCCTTGATTTTTGTGATCTACTTCATCTGGCATTGCAGAAATCAGCTCAGATTCAATAATGTTAGAATCCCAGCTGCAAGAGCCATTAGTCTTATAAGTAGCTCAGTCAGGATTTCGGGTTTGCACTCTAAGGGCTTCATCTCCTCCTCTCTGGAAGAGTTCAGGATTTTAAAAGCCTTTGGTGTAGATGCTCACCCGAACAAAGCTCCATCTATCAATTAGGTTGACTGGTTCCCTCCTATTTGCTACTGGCTCAAATACAACACAAATGGGTCGTCTAGAGGGTCATTAGATTATGCTGCTAGTATTGGTATTTTTAGAGATTATAGAGGTGCTTTTCTGGGATGCTTCTCTAGGTACCTTGGCCTGTCTTCTGCTCTTCATGCTGAGTTGACAGCTGCAATGATGGCTATAGAAGTTTCTTATGTGCGGGGTTGGACCAAATTATGGCTAGAATGTGACTCTCAGTTAGTGGTGCAAGCCTTCACTTCATCCAATATTGTGCCTTGGACTATAAGGAATAGATGGAAAAACTGTTTGGTGCAGGTCTCAAAAATGCAATTCAGAGTTTCCCATATCTTTAGAGAGGGAAACACTTGTGCAGACAAGCTAGCAGCTTTTGGTGTTGAGAACCAGGGTTCTTTCTGGTGGGATTCGCCTCCTAACTTTATTAGAGAGGACTTTTTTAGAAATAAATTAGGCTTGCCTAATTTTGGATTCATTAATTCTTTTTGATTCCTCCATGGGTCTTGGCTTTAGTCCCCCCATGCTTATGTATTTTCCCTTTCCTTGGTTTTAATATATACTAGGTGTGCTGCAGATGATGGGTAGGGTCATTGGTGCCAACATAGTTAGGATCATTTTCTCTATTGTGATGCCTTTGCACGCCTTAACCTTTTATCAAAAAAAAAATGTACTAAGGAATGAAGCATTTTGGTAGCACTCCTTTTCTGAGTTACAAAGTTGCTTTGAGTGTTTGACATTCTGAAAATCTTGATCCTTGTGAGAGAAAGCTTCAGCATCTTTTGATCGAGTAGACAACTCACAAAAGTTCTTCAGTCTTTGCGTGTTCTTCACTGGGAGACACCAAACGGGTGAGAGCTTCATTAGATGGATTGACTCTTCTCGAAAGAAATTCAACATCTCCAGATAAGCTATCATACAAGTGAAACTCTTCAACAAAAGGGTTGGCTTTGCTCATCAGACAAGTGTTTTTCTCCATTGACCAAGAAAGTCTTTAGGGTAGACATGTGATTATAGTACTTAAATAATCTGCACACTAAGTAGGTAGGTCAACAACCAATATGTAGTTCAATTAAATCATTGACAAATGTATAGTTTTCATCAAAACTTGCGCAAATGCACCTTCGGCATTTAAAGACTTAACAACTTCCATCGTTCTTCTTCGCTAACAACACTGGCGCTCCCCACGGGGACACACTAGGTTTAATAAATTGTTTCTGGATCAACTCTTCTAACTTCTTTTTCAACCATGCTAGCTCTAGAAACATCCTATAAGGTGCTATGGATATAGGTACAGTCCCAAGCACTAAGTCTATGGTAACTCATTATCTCTCTCAGGTGTTAAGCTATTAACATCCTCAGTAGACACTTCTGGAAGCTCTCTTGGGTCTCTTCTTTCATAGAAACCTTAACTTGGTTGGCAGAAAGAAACCTCGAATCCTTAGACTCAAAAAGAGTTCAAAAAACAATGGTTTTATCAAAACAGTTCAAGAGAGCATGGTTGGAAAACAACCAGTCCATACCAACAATGACATCAAGTTGTTTTAGAGTTAAACATACAAGGTCAACTACAAAGTTCCTACCTCTTTCTACCATAGATTCCTACATCGTCCAAGGTAGACCACTTAATACTGAGAATCAAGTAGGAAAAGCTATAGGTACCTAGTACTATATATTATCATCTATACTAAACATAGACAACTACATAAGAGCACACAGAAGAGAACACAACAACACATACCCCGGCCTATAGGATAGACCGACTTTGATACCACTACAATAAGAAAAAATAAAACAATAACTTAAACATATATATAAAAATGGCAATAAATATAAAAATGTGACACCCACTACCCCACATACAATAAATATAAAAAATAAAACATATATAAAATGAACAATAACTTAAACCAAAATGGCAGCGAGTACCACGTGATCCAAAACGTAATACAAAGTAACATAAAAACTGTGGAAAAACATAAACAAACCACCCAAATCCCAATGTCACATAATCAGAGCTGGTAACCAATAACGAAATTACATCGAAAAAATACTAAACATAAAGATCCTAAACTACGAGTAAGTGATCTCCTCGGGATCACTCCTCAACAGGCTGCTCATCATCCTCTGCATAAACCAAGGTACATGTAAGGAAACAACAATAATAGGGAGTAAGAAATCGTACGTATAAACATAAACAGTAATGGAATAGTTAGCAAGATGATAAAAAAACATATAAAATCACAGTATGATGATGGGCACGAATCCGCAAGTGTATGACTTCGTCGTCAAGTAATAAAAAGATCGAATCCACAAGGACCATGATCTTAAATAACTATCAATTATTAAATCAATTAAACTGGACTAGAAAAAGATTTAGAAAAGATTTGGTTTTTAAAAGATTAACTAACAAATCAAATATCTAAAACGCAATCAAACAAAATCGCAATCAAATCAAATAAGGGATTTTTCAATATCAAAAGGGATTTCCAGGAATTGGGTTACCAACAAGACTGCTCATGCTACTAAATTGACTACCCTCTTGTTAATAATCAAAATTGCATTGAAGGAGAATTTATCCTAAATAAGTTAATGTCCCCTCTCGGGATACAAGAACAGTGCCCAATTAAACCAACCCCTACTCTCGTGGTAATTGAATTTAAATTGAACCCTTTAAGCTTTGTGACAATTCGTGAACCCTCGAAGGACCACTTCTAACTCTCGTGGTTTAAGTCCTAAGTTCAATCCCTATAGATACAATACCTAAGTTCACCGCTAGGTTTCTCCTTAGAGTATCCATGCCATGCAAATAAGTGCGCACCAAATTCACAAGTAATTCATGCAATAGGAATCAAATCGAAAGCAAATTGAAATTAACAAGAAGTAAAACATCAATTCATAACATAAAATAAATCTTGGGCATAGCCCCAATTCCTAGAAATAAAAACAACTGCTCAAGCATTGCCATGTTCACAGCAAGCTTGATTAAAAAAATCATAAAAGAAAACCTAAGAGAAGAGAAGGCATTGCCATGTTCACAGCAAGCTTGCTTGTCACGGCTAGGCCGTGATGTGTTCTGACTTGGAGATGGCTTCACTGCTTGGTCTATCACGACCGTGACCACCATCATGGCCTAGTCGTGATCAGTTCTGCCTATGAGGGTCTGGTTCAGTTGGCATGTCACGGCCTTGATGGCTATCACGGCCTAGCCATGACCAGTTCTGAGTTCAACCTTCTTTCTTTTCAACCCTACTCTATCATGGTCGTGATGCCAATCATGACCAGGTCGTGATGGGCTCTGTTTGGCTCATTTTTCTTGTATTTCAAGCTCCTCCTTGACGCAAACTTCAACATAACTGGTCCTGAGCATTTTATTCTTCAATTCCTTCACAAAAACACCACAAAACCACCTTACCCATTCCAAGGTAAAAACTAACAAAAATCAAATTAAAAATACCTAAACTACATGAAAATGCATGCAATATGATAAAGAAATATGAGGTGTAATCACACTCATCATATGACAGATCATAACATATCATATTTTATCACATCATATCAATTAAAACATGCTATGTGATGCAGTGCTACTTCACTACTCCAAATGCAATGTGGATCCAAAACTAACTCGGCAAGACGACTTTGGAGTTACATATCCACATTGCCCAATAAACACCAACGTTGGTAGTTCACCAAACCATGGGTGAACCCCTTGGATAGCTGATTCACCTTACTTTCGGACAAATCACCACGGATGCACTCGACCCACCAAACTCTCGGGTGAACTCCCCTGTCATCGTAACTTCCCCCAACTAACAACTCCGTGTATGAATGCATGTAATGCTAACACACAATCAATCATGAACAACCACCTCCATCAACACAATTAACAATGGTTTAACAACTTTGACCAGTAAGCATCAAAGTTAAGCAACATCAACGTGTGATAACTCATCGTCATCGTCATCGTCATCGTCTTAACCAACATTAGCATCTTCATCATTAAATGTATTTATAAAGGTTTAAAAGTTTAATTGTATATTTAGACTATCTCTCTTGTTTTTACTTTAATTTCTATCTCATTTGTTCATGGGAGGAATTTGGGCGAAGCCACCCAAACTGCACTTAAGCACAGCGTGCTGTCTTTGAGCACGGGCATGCTGGCTTTAAGTAGGGCCATGCTTACCGGAGCGTAGCCGTACATGTCTGGCAGAACATGCCTGAATTGGCAGCATTGTTCTTCGTTCTAAAAAGCTTCACAAGCTCTCCTAAAACACTCGAGATCATTCCTTAATGTCCTTTACTATTCCGTTGGGCATTAACCTCACCCTTCTTTGCTATCTTCATGTCTTATGAACAATGACAACTGATTTTTAGTCTTAGGTTCAACACTAACATCCCTATGTCTTTAATTAACGTGATTAATAACAACAACAACTCATCATTTCATGGCATTGAAGCACTAACATATTTAATCACGACATACAATCATCATCTTCAACAATATCCCACATACATTATACCAAATCATACAAACCATACCGACATGTATCTTTTTTCATACATCAATGACAATAACTAACAATCATATATTCAATTATAAGACATATAACACACGAAAGGATCATGGGTTAACCCTCATCTTACGCTACCACAAAACCTATATGTGCATACTAATTCCTTCTCCCCATACCTGGCGTGACAGTCTTAGTCTATGGTCAGACTTAAGAAAACTCCAAACTCGACTCATTGAATGGTTCGACGGGTTCAACAAGCCTTGGTCAGGAACATAAAAAAGGAATGACGGTTGATTTCAAATTCAAGGAAAAAAAGGAAATTAACACAAGTCTAACAAGATTACCTTAGTTGACACTAAACGCGCGACTTACTCTCCAATCGCAAGAGCAAACACTGAGGGATTCGAGGATGGTTCAAGAGGGGAGGGAGAAAGAGAGAAGAGGGTTTTTGTCGCACAAGGATTGAGGAAAGTGTCAAAATGAGGGTTATGGCTCGTAACCCTCTAAAACCAACATTTTTGTGCTGTATGACCCCCAACACGAGGTCGTGCTCACCTTGAGCATGACCATGCCCATCACCGAGAAAGCGCGAGGTCTGCAACAACCCTGTCAAACGTTCAGGAAGCTGACACGACCGTGCTCACTTAAACACAGGGTCGTACTCGTGGCTCGCGGTGCTACGGGAACACACCCATGACCATGAGGTCGTGCTGCACATGAGCACGACCATGCTCATGTGTCAGGAATGGATTTCTGACCATAAAATCCCCCTTAACCCCAGTCTATCTTCCCTAAAACACTTCCCTAACACTCTAGCACAAATATATCAATTATAGGCAGCAATATTAAAAAACTTAAACACATACAAGCATAGAGATGAAAAACAAGGTGTTATAGGGTGAATCAGGATATATTCCCTAGCATGAATCTCTCTTTCTCTTATCTCTTCAGTTTCTGCACTACCTATTTTTACTTGTGAAACTAACTTGGGTTAATTTTTCAAATCTTAAACATCTCTGTTTTAAGTTCCTGAAAAACCTTCAGTTGCATCCAAACATATGCGGAGCTTTCTAATGCATCCTTTTCCTTCTGTTTGGGAGAAGATATGTGTTTTTGGAAAGTTAAAGAAAACAAAACTCAACCCCCTTCTCATGTTTTAATATGTTCTTTTTAGTTTGCATCAGAGTTTAACCTCTGGGTTGAGAACTTAACCGTGTTGAGGAAAAGATCATGTTGAACAAAAAACATGAATGCCGGAGCAAGCACAAGTGGAACCTACTCAGGGATGGAAGGAACCTCTATGACCAGACCTCCATTCTTCAATAGAGAAAACTGCATCTGCTGGAAGGAAATATTCCAATGGCTTATCATGTCCACAAACTCTGATATATGGGAAATGATTACAAATGGCCCATATCAATGTTTTAAAAATCGTTCCAACCAGAGGACTGGAAAGGAGAGTGGTTTAAGGTTCAACCGATTCAACCGACTTAACCAATGATCGAACTGGTATTTATATGTATATACACACACATTAATAAGGAAATCAATCAACAAGTTAAAGAAAAATACAACTTTTAAAATGCGTGATAGTTTAGAGCAATAAAGTTAGGAGTATGTTAATTTTATTGATATAATATGTCCAAATTATTTTAAGCAAACAAGTTGTACAAAAGCATCACTATAAGATCTTACATCCCAACTAGGTTGACACTATAGATAATATAACCTAATTGACCAAGCTAATTAACTAAAGATGCATATTGAGTGGATTCTAATCACTCTAGTCTTGGCGCCCCTAAACAAACCGGACCAACATCCAAAATTATGTTCCATATTTTTTTTTTTTGAAAAATTAAAACAATGAACCGACCGATCTTTAAAATCGTTTTATGTTGGTTTAACCGTTTTTAGGCTAGTTGAACCGGGTTTTGGTGGACTTTGCATGGCCAGACCGCTTTCCCGGTTCTCTAATCCGACCAGGACGAAAGAAGGTATCGGTCGATGGTCCAACCGGTTTGGTTGGGCCAGTATTTAAAACACTGGTCTATATTCACCCACTGATGCTGCATTAGGAGAAGCACCTCATAGAACACAACGGGCTGCTACTCGAAAGACAAAATGGGACGATGGCCACATGGGAATATCTAGATGGCACTTCATCAAAAAGTGATGAAGAGGAGAATGAAGAAGCAAACCTCTGCATGAAGAGGAGTATGTTAATTTTATTGATATAATATGTCCAAATTATTTTAAGCAAACAAGTTGTACAAAAGCATCACTATAAGATCTTACATCCCAACTAGGTTGACGCTATAGATAATATAACCTAATTGACCAAGCTAATTAACTAAAGATGCATATTGAGTGGATTCTAATCACTCTAGTCTTGGCGCCCCTAAACAAACCGGACCAACATCCAAAATTATGTTCCATATTTTTTTTTTTGAAAAATTAAAACAATGAACCGACCGATCTTTAAAATCGTTTTATGTTGATTTAACCGTTTTTAGGCTAGTTGAACCGGGTTTTGGTGGACTTTTCATGGCCAGACCGCTTTCCCGGTTCTCTAATCCGACCAGGACGAAAGAAGGTATCGGTCGATGGTCCAACCGGTTTGGTTGGGCCAGTATTTAAAACACTGGTCTATATTCACCCACTGATGCTGCATTAGGAGAAGCACCTCATAGAACACAACGGGCTGCTACTCGAAAGACAAAATGGGACGATGGCCACATGGGAATATCTAGATGGCACTTCATCAAAAAGTGATGAAGAGGAGAATGAAGAAGCAAACCTCTGCTTGATGGCAGACACAGACTCTAAGACGAAAGTAAAATTTGATCTTGAGGAGTTGTAGGATGCCTATGATGAACTGATTAAAGAATCCAACTGTTTATTTGAAGACTTCAAAACTCTCAAGAGGCAATATTTGAAGCTCTTAACCGAACTCGAGCATAAGACTCGAGAGTGTGACAAACTGACTCAGGAAAACATTAACTAAAGGTTGAAAAGGATAAGGCTAAGATCTCATATGAGAACCTATAGTTCGTAGAAGTAGCAAAACTTCAACAGAAAATAGGGGAGCTTATCTCAGATCTCACTCGCTTTATCAATGGTAGAGATAATCTAACTAAACTTCTGGGTTGTTAAAGACATTCTCTGACAAAACTGGTATAGGATTTGTCTACCAAACACTTCATAAAGTATCAGACAAGTCCATAAGGCAACTGCCTAAGACTCTTTATTTTTTCATTCTTTCATTTAATACTTCTCATTTAATAGTTTGTATTTACTACGAGTAGTTATTTCTGCAATCATGACCAACCTTCATTAATATTTAATCTTTTAGTGTTGTTCGGTTGACTTGCAAAGTTGTACTTTAATTTGAAGCTTCTGCTTCATAAACTCTTTTTGAGTCTGTAAGCCTGAAGAGGCTAGCAAAAGAATACTTGGCTTGAGCTTGGAGAGGTCAGGTGTGAAAACAATACTTGTAGAAGCCTGGAGAGGCTAGGTGCGAAAATAATACTTGTCTGTAGCTGAGTCAGTTATATATAGTGAGAATCTTGGTGAAGACAAGGACTGGACGTAGCCCAAGGTTTATGGTGAACTGTGATATCTTTATTTTATGTACTGTCTTTATTTACCCGTGAAACTAATTGGGGTTAAATTTGAAAATCTAAAACATTTGTGTTTTAAGTTCCTGAAAAACAATCAGATGCATCCAAGCGCCTGTAGAGCTTTCTAGAACGTATGCTTCCTTCTGCAGTTTGCGAGAAGATATATGTTTTTGTAAACTTATAAAAAACATAATCTAACCCCCTTCTCGTCTTTTAATCTGTTCTTTTCACAATCTTTATATTAATCTTTTAGTTTTTTGAGTTGTGAAATCATTTATCAAAAGAATTGCACATGGATTTTATTTACTACAACAATTTGATATCAATTATCCACTTTGACAATTCACTTCAAGTCTTCAGAAGAATATTAAGATGAGGAGGGAAAAGAGAGAGAAAAGAATGAGAGAATGAAGAAAGTTTGGAGTGAGAATAGTAAAATTTTAAAAATATATATAGATAATAAAATAACCGTTGAAATCTTGAAATGATCAACCATTAATTAATATTGATTTTACCTACAACAGCTGTGGTAAGCACATTTAACATGCCATAGTGATTCGTAAAAAGGTTCCCGGGTAGTTGATTACTAGTCTTTGACCAAGTGGTTTTATTAATTGATTGTATCGTAACGTTTACAATATCTAATTGATTGTAACGTTTTGCAGTGCATTGGTAGTAATAATGAATTGTACATCCTATAAATAATAATATGGGGATATTAATAAGTGAAAAGAAACCTCTTAGTGTTGGTCGGTGCTTATGCTTCATAAACTCTGAGTTTGTAAGCATGAAGAGGCTAGCAAAAGATTACTTGGTTTGAGCTTGGAGTGATTAGGTATGATTTGTAGGAGCCTGGAGAGATTAGGTATGAAAATAATAATTGTCTGTAGCTGAGTCGGTTATATATAATAAGAATCTTGATGAAACCAATGACTGAGCGTAGCCCAAGGTTTAGGGTGAACTGAGATATCTTTATTTTTTGTACTGTCTTTATTTACCCGTGAAACTAACTGGGGTTGAATTTGAAAATCTTAAACATCTATGTTTAAGTTCCTGAAAAACAGTCAGACGCATCCAAGCGTCAGTAAAGCTTTCTAGAACGCCTGCTTCCTTCTGTTTGTGAGAAGATATATGTTTTTGAAAACATATAAAAAAAATAATCTAACCTCCTCCTCGTCTTTTAATCCGTTCTTCTCACATTCTTTATATTAATCTTTTATTTTTTTTGAGTTGTGAAATCATTTATCAAAAGAATTGCATATTGATATTATCTACTACAAGTCTTCAAAAGATATTAAGATGAGGAGGGAAAAAGAGAGAGAAAAGAATGAGAGAATGAACAAAGTTTAAGAATAGTAAAATTTTAAATATATATATATATATATATATAGATAATAAAATAATCGTTGAAATCTTGAGATGATCAACCATTAATTAATATTAATTTTACCTACAACAGCTGTGTTAAGCACATTTAACATGCCATAGTGATTTGAGAATAGGTTCCCGGGTAGTTGATTACTAGTCTTTGACCAAGTGGTTTTATTAATTGATTGTATCGTAACGTTTACAACATATAATTGATTGTAACGTTTGCAGTGCATTGGTAGTAATAATGGATTGTACTTCCTATAAATAATAATATGAGGATAGTAATAAGTGAAAACAAAATAAGGCCTAAGGTGCGAATGCCTTGATAGCCTTGCAGTTTCAAAGACCCTGTTCTCAACATGAAGCGCTGTATTATTTGCCATCGTAGAAATATAAAAATGTGAATAGATACCTCTTCTTCTTCAATGAATCGCTATTTTAAACAAAACATTAGACAACATTTTCCATAGGAAAGTTATATTATCTTGAGCTTAAGATAGTGTTTCTACGCAAAGGTTTACCTACGATAGTGCTTCTAAAGCACTATTTTTGGTGACCTCTTTAATATCACTAAGATAAATAGCTTCCAAAAGGGTTATCAAATGCAAAAAATTAAGTGCTATTAAAGATCATTTTTGACATAATATCCACTAAAAAACTCTCAAGATAATTAGATAATCCAGCATATTATCAATAATTTATCGAAAATCATTTTTGTACTACTAAATAAAATATAAGAATATCATGTATTGATATAATTGTAACTGAATATTAAAATATTATGTACCTCTAAATTAATTGAATATAATATATACTGATATAAGAGAAATATATATTGAATATCATATTTTTAGGTGTTCAAATATCTAGGTGCATCGCTTGAGCAATGGCCAGGACCGGCCCAAGCTATTAAAGTTAGGGCTTTAGGTCCTAAAAAAAATAGTACAAACTCAATTTTAGTTTTAGAACTAAAAATTTCAAGAGAAATTATACAAGTGAAAAATGATATACCAATTCACATACTTAATATATATATATATAAGAAGATTTGATTATTTTCCAAATACATATATTGGTTACAGAACTATATTAATGATTTTCGTAACTGTTTGTTTCAGTAGAATGAAATTTTTCAAAACTAGAATTAATAAAATCTTATATAAGATCATCAATGTCTCAACAAAGATTAAATAAATTTGTTTTATTATCTATTAAAAAAAATATTAAATAAAATCGATTACTAAAATCTATTAAATGATTCTGCATTCAAAAAGTCGGAAAGATAAAATTTAAATAAAAACTATAATAATTTTAATAAAATATTATTATTAGTTTTTAAAACAATTTACTTTAGGTCTCGGTATTGACTCGCCCTGACAATGGCTCATTATAGCCTGCTTTCTAAGGAGATTTAAACCTCATCTACAAGCTAAGATTAAATAATAGAAAAGAATTTTGTTCATTGTTAAACCAGAATATACAAGTAGAGAGTTGAAGTGATTAGATGCCCAAACAAAAAATAATACATTATTTTCATCGTTAGATGTTGACTGTAAAATAGATCGCGTGTTGCGTCCAACATGCCCTCTGCTTGACTAAAATTCTATTCCTTCCTTCAACAAATATGCAAATCAAGCTACATGAAGTCTACGTCATAGGCATGATCTCGCTTCCCTTCTGTCTCTGTCTAAATCCTTAATTTAATTTTGTGACACACCAACCATACATAAATTTATTCAACCATCTTTGTTTGGTTTGGACTAATGGTTACCTCTTTTCTCTTGTAATTTTGTTTCCTTGGTTTTTACTTTATATGGATTTTGAGTATCTCTTGTATTCATTCAATATATTTTAGCCTGTAAAAAAAAATCATACATAAATTTATGCCCAAATTTACACTACATGCTTTCTTCTTTCTTTCCATGCTTATTTGCCACGTCTCGGAACATCAAAAAAATTTGTGCAGGTCTCAATTATAAGCATAAAATAAAGGAGTTATTTCATCTAAGACTTGAATGATTAGATTATATCAGAGTTAAAGTTTATTGTAGAACCTGTAATAAAAAAAAATGTTCATTGTAGAACCAATCAAGTGTTAGTCGAGTGATAAACATCTCAATCCTAGTTATGAGGAGTAGAACACAAGTTTAAATCTTAGTGGCATATATTTTAGTTGGAAGGTTGCGAAAACCTTACCAACATGTGGTTGGTTCAAGTGGTAAGGGACTTTGACACCTTAAGAAAGTTGGGGGTTCGAATCATGTCTCATGTATAAGGAGAAAACCTGGTTGGGAGAGGAGAACACACCTTGTGTGTCCAACAGGTTCCCCGACGGAGATTAATTAGTCATTGCTAATGGTGATGGATACTTCGTACCTATGTCATGGTTACCAAAAAAAACAAGAAGGTTGCAAAAACCAAGAATTAATTTCATGTTTAAAGCAGTCGACCGAGGATTAGTCTCATATTGGTTCAGAGGGTCGAAGCTTGTAGGAATATCTCGGGATGACACCGTGAATCCAAAAACCTAATTACGGTGGTTCATAAAAAAAAGTTGGTTTGAGATAAATATAATTCAATGTCTTCATCCATAAGTAACTCAAAGCAAAGAACTTATAATAGATGCAAACACAGTATGTCAAATCAAACATACACTACTAGATAAAAATATATCAGCAACTTTTGCATGTAAACCACAAATAAAATGGGAGCTGTTTAAACTTTAACGCCCGTCCTATGATTATATGCATGCTGCTTCAGTTTTACTTGGTGGTGATGACATCGGGTACACACATGTACACTTAGCTTGCTAATATATAAAAGAAAATAAATAAAGATCGAGTATAGTGTGTTTTGTACAGATTAAGACATTTTTTTTATTCTCGATATGCATGGTACAGAGTAAGCCATTTGTTTCATATGATCCTTCAATTAGGAGAAAAAACAAAACAGAAAATATCTATTACTAATTAAGACTAAATCTAACGCCAAGTGTTAGATATTTTTTCTCAATTTTCACAAGCATATATTTCGTGAACCTTGTCATTTATATTCCATGCATGAAAAAGACAAGAGGCAAATCAATATATGTAGTTACTAGTTAGCATGTGTGTAGTGAATTTACAGGTCTTTGTGATCGATTGATGGGAATCAGTGATTGATGCTCAAGCACAATACCTCCAATGTTCTCGTTTATAAAGATTCTCTTGCTGAATTCAACATTTGTATTGGTTGGTTTTGTCACCGTCTAACTGAAAATTAAAAAACAAGTATAGTGGCAGTATTATTCAGAAGCAGACTTTAGGATGCTTGCATTGTTAGATATTAATTAGAAAATTAATAATAACAAGTTTTTAAGTTGATAGTTATGAGTCTTATAATAGTTATGAGTCAAAATTGTAAGTTACTAAGTGAAGGTTATGAGTTACTAAGTCTTGTAGTTTTCCGTTAGTATTTAGTATCTTGAAATAAGGCATTAAGTATTTATATGATTAGTCAAATGATCATTTTATTCTAGTTTAAATAGGGACCATACTCTTGTATTTTGTGTGATAAAATAATAAAAATCCTCTTCTTCCAACATGCATCACTGCAAGTTTCAAATACCCACTTTGTGTTGTGCCAAGAATAATAAGCAATAATTAAAGAAATCCCAAAAACTAGGTGAGTGGAATAATCCCTTGCTGGCTAGCTGCACCACATTCCTTATATATTCTGTGTATCAAAAATTTATGACCACAAACACAACAAAGTGGTGAAAGCAACCACACATTTGTATGCACTCGGATACGCTGATGTCATGTCAGTCTTCAAGAATCTATATGCATGGAATCCAATTCTGAAAGTCCACCAACCCATGTCCATCTAAAATTATCATCAGTACATTATTATAAACGACGAAAACTAACGTTCTTGTCCATATATACGCATATATTTGCGTTGATTCGACCATATTGGCACCAATACGGTATATAATCACTGTCTGATGCTGGTGGCCACAATCGAGATCAGAGTTTTAAATAAAGGTCTGCAACAATAATTGGGACGGCAACATTTTGGTTTTGGACGGCAGCCGCATCGGCTTCATTTTTCTGCAATCGTCCGCAATTGCGATAAACGCAACACAACCGTAATCAATTTGGCAATCACAATTTAAAACCTTGACCGAGATATTGTGGCTGTATCACGTGATTAGGTCCGCATTTTGAAACCCCTTGAATATATTGAATTGGTCTCACAACAAAAATTACTGATTTTGTTGATTTACTTTTTGTGCATTCCAGTATTTGTATGCATATAAATACTTTACATTGAATACTATTTGGTTTAACGTGCATTTTGCTTTCATTTTTCTTGACAAGTAGAAGGGCTTGAGAGATATTGGTTGATACAAAAGGAAGAAAAAACTCAAAGATGATAGGGGTGGAAGAAGTGTATACAGTGGTGGTAGCTATGGTACCACTCTATGTTGCTCTGATATTGGGTTATGGTTCAGTAAGGTGGTGGAACATCTTCACAAGGGAACAGTGTGATGCAATAAACAAACTGGTGTGTTACTTCACTTTCCCACTCTTCACCTTCGACTTCACAGCTCATATAGATCCTTTCAAGATGAACTTCTTGTTCATTGCTGCAGACACAATATCCAAGTTCATCATTGTGTTGGTTCTTGCCTTTTGGGCCAAGTGCAGTAGCAAAGGTAGCTATTGTTGGTCTATAACTAGCTTCTCTTTGTGCACTCTCACAAACGCTCTTGTTGTGGGAGTGCCAATGGTGAAAGCCATGTATGGACCTTCAGCTGTGGACCTTGTGGTTCAATCTTCTGTTGTGCAAGCCATTATATGGCTCACTTTGCTTCTCTTTCTCTTAGAGTTTCGAAGAACAGGCCTAGGAATCGAGGCTACCAGTACCTTGAAATCGAAATCCAAAACAACAATAAGCAGTGGCATAACGGGTGAAGGTGTAGGTGAAGGGAAAGATGTTGAGGCAACTAATGTAGCTGTGGATGTGAAGGATGAATTGATATTAGAAGATAGTAGGCCTCCTTTTTGGAAGTTGATGAAGCTTGTGTGGCTCAAACTTGTAGTGAACCCAAACTCCTATGGTTGTGTTTTGGGCATTTCCTGGGCTTTCATCTCTAACAGGTATATTCACCTGATCAGTAATGATATTTACACGTTAAAGCATTATATTATTTTTACATTTTGCTTATTAGAGAAGTCAATTTAGACCTTTAGATCACGTATGAATAGTCACGATTAAAAGGTAAAGTCATTTGATATTTTAAAGTGATTACATGATTATTAACTAACTTCTAATCCTGACCGTTCTTGTATCACTAAATTGCTTCGATCATATAGGTCACATGTTGTTCGCATGTAATTAAAAGACATTTTTTTTTCTTAAAAACTTTATCCAACACAATCCCAGTGACCATTGTAATGATCGACGATGATAAATGTCAACGTCTGTTTTATCCAAGTGGTCAAAGTTTGATTTTCTTTAAATAAGGTATTGAGTTTTGTGAATGAAAAAAATTAGATATCGAGAGAGCTTTGTTACCTTATATATGGTCCACCACAATCAATTACCTCTTTTGAGTCCCTCAGTTTCTCAGGGCCTCCTCCCACCTTTCATCTACTATTCACGATTGCCTTTGATTGACTTTAGGTTACATAATTTATCAACGGTTTTTTATTTTATTTTATCCAAGTCAGCAAATCCTAAGTTTTGATCTAACGTCATCTCCAACTATATATATATAGACTATATGTTTGTTTCGTTTATGCATTGGCCACTCAAGAGCATCTACGTTATATTTTGATTTTATTATTTATATGTAATGGATTGTGACGTGCATGCATGTATACATATATAGGTGGAATTTGGAGATGCCAAGCATAGTAGAGGGTTCTATATTGATCATGTCAAGGGCTGGGACAGGCACTGCCATGTTTGGTATGGGTGAGTGTGTTACTTATGTCGATCTTATAATTAATGACTTCTTGATTATTCTATATTATAATAAATTATATTATTCTAAAATATTCCTAACGTTGAAGTCTTGAGGCTTGAGGCTTTTGACTTTCTTTTGGGCTTAGCACTAGAGGCCCTATCTTGTCTCGTATCAGATTATGTACTTTTTTGTTAATTAAACTTGATCATGCTAGTTAGCTAGATTCTAATTAAAAAGCTTCAGACCGGTATGTGTATGATGATCGTTTTAAGTGCAGGTATTTTCATGGCACTTCAGGAGAAGTTGATTGCCTGTGGACCAAGTTTGACTGTATTTGGTATGGTTTTAAAGTTCATTGCGGGACCAGCAGCCATGGCTATTAGTGCCATCGCTGTAGGATTGCATGGTGACGTTTTACGAGTCGCTATCATTCAGGTATTTCATATTTCATTTCATACGTTCCATTTTAATTATTATATTTCAATAACTATAGACTAAGATGTAATGAATATGAGTCATATTTTAGAATCCACTTGTTTATATATGGCAGAAAGTTTTCTATATTGACATACTTTGTTTTTTAGTTTGCATGGCATATTTAAATTAGTAGCTCAGTTAATTAGTTTGATATGGAATGGTAGGAATATTACAACAAGCACAACAAATTTTTACTAATGGATGAGAATTTGATATCTCATTTTGGTGTATCATATCTTATCTTTCATTAATAATATTTTGTCACATATTATACTTTTTTTAAAATTAAATAAAATTTTAACTTATGTAATAAGCAGATGTTATTGGTGGGGACATGATATGATATATCGAAATAGGATATGGTATACTTAATAGCGCAACACATCTTCATCACATAGTAATTAACTTAAGAGACATCAGTTTTATCAACAAAAAAAAAAACTTAAGACTTAAGTGACATCAGACATGATATTGATTTGTGACTGAGACCACTGACTACATATACCAAAATGCTGTGAAGGATAAGTGATTACTAATTAATATTCTTATGAGATAAATAAAAAGGAAAAGACAGAGGTGGTGGACGAGGACGGGGAGGAATCAGGAACAAGTGTAGCACACACTATATACTGAAAGGGCGTTCCATTTCTTTATTAACCTTTTGTTTTGTAAAAGCATTGTGGGTAATGAGTGATGCTTGTGTAGACACAAAATAAGTAGAATAAATCAATAATTTGTTGGTAAAGTTTTGTTGCGAATTAAACATAAACATTTTGGACCTTCCATTGAAGTTTTTATTATGGTGCAGGCAGCAGTGCCACAATCTATCACGTCCTTCATTTACGCTAAAGAATACGGTCTACATCCAGAGGTTCTTAGCACTGCGTAAGTTTCGTGTTTTGTACAATGAAATTATATTTGTATACACTATATTTTCACATATATTCCTCACAACTTCTAAGGTGTAGTCAAATAAACCATTCAAAAACAGTTATAGTAAGATCAAGATGAGGGGTTTTCCATTAGAAGTCTATGATGAGGGTTTTGTGGAAAAATTTTCAAGTGCTTTCAGATCAGGAATTTTTTTTATTACGTGTCATTAAATATCTATCACTTAGCTATATAATACACATATAATAATCAAGGTTTTAAATTACGGTCATAGTTGCAATTGTGTTTACCGCAATTGTGGACAATTGCGGGAAAATACGGTCGATGCACCATAATTGCGGTCGCGTTTCGTTTTCGGAGAGCTCCAAATCTAAACGTTGAGGTCCAGATTGCGGTCGCGGACCTTTTTTTAAATCCTTGATAATTAATACTGAGTAAGAAAGCTATGAGAACTTAAGAAATCTTTACAGATTTGTGATAATTTCTTTCACAATATAAACAACCATATGTGCATTATTATAATTATTCACTATTATATATTGTATAATTACAAAATTAGACCTCTAATTAAACTTAGTACTTGATAATATATTGTTTCTGCAGCTACTATGTTACATGTTTGCTTGTTTTTGACTTTCTGGTCATCAGGGTGATCTTTGGTATGATTGTTTCGCTTCCGGTCTTGGTTGCCTACTACGCGGCTTTGGAGTTTATACATTGATTCATAGAGATCCCATTGTTAGAAAGGGATTGTTCAAACTTTTTCATTCAATCTAGAATTGAAACTAGCCACTGTATCATGCATGGATGCCCAATTGCCCATGTTGCAATTTTTAATTTATTTTTGTTCCTAGCTATTAGGAGCTAATCGGTCAAATATCCCTCGAAATGTATCACAAAAACCATGAAACCATCCACATTTTGATATGGGGACTAAGTTTTTTTTTTTTTTTTATAAGCGAAAAGTATATTGATGTTGAGTACAAGGGATACTCGGATCCTTTTTACAATTAGAATCAAAGATTGTTTCAGCTAGATCTACACCATGACCCTAACATACTAGTCACAAAGAATCGGCCCCGGCACACATTTAGTCCATCAGGATACAAAGTTTAATTTTAACATGGAAATGCAATAACTAGCATATCCACACACAAAAAAAATAAAAAATAAAAAAATAAAACTAAGATCCCTGAACAAAACAGAACCGAAGTACAGTAATGGCTAAGCAGAAGAACATGACCGCGGGCAGATAAGTGGATTGATGCACCAATCTGAATATGAGAAACCTCCCTTCTTAACTAGGCTTCTAATCCATGTCCACACCCTCAGTTTAATTAGTTCAATCACCTTTTCGAAATCTAAGCTCCCTTGACTGAAAATTATGTCATTCCGGTGAAGCCAAAGGGACCAAATGGTTGCAAATCACACCATCCTCCAACATTTCTTTGAATGCCTTCCTGTAATTAAACCTGATTGTTGTAATAAAAGATCTCCCAGATTACCTATCAAGGTAGTATCCAAACCAATCCAATTGTATAAATACATCCAAACAAAATATGAGAATTTACAAGAAAGGAACAAGTGGGATGCAGTTTCAATATTATTCCTGCAAAAACAACAAGGTTGGATTCTATCCCCAAACTGAACACCTCTATTGCTTAGATTAGAGTAGGTGGGAATTCTGTCCAAAATAGCCCTCCGGCTAAACGCCGGAGACCTTCAACGAATTGCCTTGTCCCAAATCAATTTGTATAGCTTGCTGCCGTGCTGCAAATTATCACATGTTAAATGCCAATAGGCTGATTTTACAGTATATTGAGTACCTGTAATACCCAACCAGCACCAGCTATCCGAAGTATGTTGCACAATCACTACAAAAAAGGGTGATTACCGACGGCCAAAAACCGTCGGAAAAGCCCAATAGCCGTCGGAAAATAGTGTTTTCGACGGACTTTCCTACGGACCCATTTCTGTCGGTACTAGGCGCGTAGGAAAGGGTTTCCGACGGATCTGGGTAGCCCATTGGAAATTTCCGACGGAAAAGGCCGTCGGAAACGCGTCACACGGGGCCTCTCCTTACCGACAAATATATCCGTCGGAAACTCTGATGTATACTTACCGACGGAAATGTCCGTCGGTAACGAGGATTTATTATTTATTTTATTATTTTCTTTTTATTTTTTTATATTAAAAATGTCAAAATTAACCTTCCAACCAAAATCAAAGGGATACGGGGTTCGGAGAAGAACAGAAGAGAAAAATCCAACGAAAACAAACCCAAAAAAGAAAAAATCAAACTTGAATAACAGATACATAACCTGTATGAATATGATTGAACAGAAAATTCCACTAAGAAGAACAAAAAATCCAGAACCATATTTCAACGAAAAGATTCAAACTTTTTACAAGTATCAAACTTTTTACAAAATGCACCAATATTTCAACGAAAAGCTTCAACCTTTTTCAGTATCTTGGGCAGATCGGTGCTTTTCGTTGAAGCTCTGCATCTTCATTGAAGTTCTTCCTCTTCTTCTTCGTTGAAGTTCTGAGCTTTTCGTTTGCAGATCTGAACAAGCAGCAGTGTGACTAAGTCAGAGATCTTCGACGGCGGGGTTGAGGCCTTCTCTGTCACGATGGCAAGTCCATGAACGTACTCTGCCGCGACAATCGGTGGCAGAGTGATGGGAACGAGAGAGAGGCGAAGATGACAGCGAACAACAACGATGGGGTGAGATTTGAAGAGCGGCGGGACGAACACGAATATAACGAGAGAGAGGGAGAGAGACAACAGCGAGCAAGGGGAAGGTGGGGGCATTGGTGGTGGGTGGCGGCGGTGGTGATCCAATGGGAGACAGCGACAAGAGAGATAGAGAGAGAAGAGAAAAGGGAAAGTGAGGGGGAAAGGGTTTGCTGTTTTGATTTAATGAACTTTTCATACGGACAATCGCATTTCCGACGGACTTTTCCGTCTGTAATTCAAATTTTTACATTTCCGACGGACTTTTCCATCGGTAATTCAATTTTTGCATTTCCAACGGACATTTCCTTCGGAAATTCAGAAATTTGAATTTCCGACGGAAATGTCCATCGGAAATGCAAAAATTTAATTACCGACAGAAAATTCCGTCGGAAATGTTTGGTGCCAAAAATTTACCCTTCCCGCCACCATTTTCGACAGAAAAGCCGTCATAAACTTTACCGACGGGCTTTCCGTCGGTAAATTTGAAAACTTTCCATATCCTTTATTACTGACGGCAAATTCCGTCGATAATGTCTTAACTACCGATGGTCATGGAGTCCGTCGGAAAAATTTCGTCGGTAAATACGTCTTTTCTTGTAGTGAATATTACAGCTTTTCAAAATCTCAAGCATGGAATTGAGTAATTGTTCCTCCCACACAAAGAGACTCCTTCTCCAAACTAGATTCCACACCCAAACTCCCTCCACCCAATCACCCATTTGAGCCACAGAACATTCATTTGACAAAGAGATGCTAAATAATCTAGCAAACCTATTTGCCAAAGTCCCTGAACCTACCCATTGCTCCCTCCAGAAAGATGTAGACCCCCCACTCCCCAATTTCCTAGAAATCTTATTTCTAAGCCATCCTACCTTGTTGGAGTCCACCCCATCCACCCTACCCAAATCCCTCCACCATACTGACATCCCTCCAAGACTTTCAGCCGATTGATCCCACTGAGCCAACCAAGAGGATGGTTCTCCATATCTAACTGAAATAACTCTAGACCAAATAGACTCCTTGTCGGTTAAAAGTCGCCACCTCCATTTTCCCAAAAGAGCCAAATTGAAATCCCGGATACTTTTAATACCCAAGCTACCCACATTCCTACTTTTACAAACAATATCCCACCTAACCCAACAAATTTTTCTACACTTCCCCCCCCCCAAAAAAAAAAAATCCCTTTGCAACACAACTTAATAATTCTGTTAATCACTTTCTTGGGTGCCAAATAGAAAGATAAATTGTAAACAAGTAGAGAAGCAAGAACCGCATTAATGAGGATGACACGTCCTCCAAAGGAGAGGAATTTGTTCCTCCAACCAAGGAGACGCTTTTGTAGAGCATCAATCACTGGAGCCCAAGTGGAGGACCTTCTTGGATTTGCCCCGACCATGATTCCCAAAAATTTGAAAGGCAAGGAACCTAACTTATAGTTTAGAGTATGTACAGCACCTTCAACAAGTGCATGTCTTACTTTTGTACAAATTAGACCACTTTTATGAAAATTCACCCTCAGGCCTGACACAAGTTCGAAGCTCCTCATAATGCATTTGATTGCCCAAATATTAGCATTGGACATCTCCCCAATCAAGATTGTATCATCAGCATACTGAATATGTGACACCGCTATCTTCTTTCCACTCCTCTCAATGGTATACCACGTGAAAATTTTCTTCTCAACAGCAGACTGGATCAGCCTGCTCAGACCCTCGGCCACTATTAGAAACAAGAAGGGAGCCATTGGGTCTCCCTGCCTCAACCCTTTAGACATTCTAAACTCCTTTGTTGGGCTCCCATTGACCAAGACTGAAACCGAAGAAGAATGTAGACATTCTCGAATCCAAGCTCTCCATTTTATATTAAAACCCATCCTAATGAACAGATAATCCAAGAACTCCCAGCTAACTGAATCGTACGCCTTCTTGAAGCCTATCTTAAACATCATACAAGGCTTTCCTCTTTTCTTCGTATAATCCAGAAGTTCATTAACCACTACCACTCCATCCAAAATGTTCCTCCCCTTCATGAAAGCAGTTTGTTCCTCTGAAATTATTGACTCCATTACCTTGCTCAATCTCCCAGCGAGTAGCTTTGCCAACACTTTATATAGGCAGCCGACTAAAGAGATAGGCCTATAGTCATTTAGACCTACCGGATTCTCTCTTTTCGGAATAAGCACCACAAATGAAGCGTTGCACCCTCTAGCCAACCTGTGATTCTTATGAAAATCTACCACCATACTATAAAAATCAGCTTGGATAGAATCCCAAAACCTTTTAATAAAATTGAAATTGTAGCCGTCCGGTCCCGGACTCTTGCTTCCTTCACAACCCCACACTGCAGCCTTGATTTCATCATGAGAAAATTCTGCACTGAGCATCTCCATTTGTGCAGCCAAGACTTTATTGAAAGGAATGCCTTCTAACACTGCCCTAATGTCATCTTATTTGCTGAACAGTGACTCAAAGTGCTTGAAAATGCCCTCCTTGACCAAATTCGGCTCCTCCACCCACTGACCCTGCACAACTATTCCTTTTACTGCATTATCCCTTCTTCTTTTATTCACACAGGCGTGAAAGTAACTTGAGTTGGAATCTCCTAATTGCAGCCATCTGATTCTTGATTTCTGAAAGGCTAGAGAAACCTTCATTTTTGACAAATTCCAATAACTTTCGAAGAGTTCTCTTCTTCTGATGATGTCCCCTTCTTCAAAAGTCTCTAACTCTCCTTTTTCATCTAGTAATTTAATGTTTGTGACAGTCTGCAGGATCTTTTCATCTAAGTTTCCAAAGGAATTTTTGTTCCACTCCTTCCCTCACAACCTCTTCAATTTTTCCTTGACCGCAAAGGAGCCCCATCCCGTGACATTTAATTCACTCCATTTTTCCTTGATCAATCTCTCAAAATCATTATTTTCCAGCCAGCAGTTGAACACTCTGAATGGCTTGGGTCCCCACTCTATGGCACTCGGCTTCAGCACAATTGGGCAATGGTCGGAAACTATTCTTTCTAAACCCCATTGTGTTAGTTCACTCCAAGTTGCTAACCAATAATCTGACAATAAGAACCGATCGATACTACTCATGCAACTTCCATTTGACATGTGCCAAGTATATCTCCTCCCTACAAGTGGAATATCATTCAACCCCAAGTCATCTATGAACTCATTGAATTCAATCAATTCTCTGTTATCAAACTGTGTTGAGACCCCTTTTCTTTCAGTTGTACATCTCACTGCGTTGAAATTCCCCACCACGCACCAAGGGACTGATAAGTTGTTCTCTCTGAGACCCTTGAGCTCCTCCCATAGTTCCCTTTTCCCAGCCAGGCTACACGGTGAATATATGTTGAAAATGAAGCATGGGTTTATTGATTGCTCCCATAACCTCATGACACCCAAATACCCATTTCCCACAAAGGATTGCTACATAACAAATTTTTCTTTGTTCCACAAGCATAGAAGCCCACCCGAATTCCCCTCTGACTCCTTGAAAATCCAGTCAACCTCTGAATCCCCCCAAAGTGATTGGCACAAAAATTTGTCACAACTGGCCAACTTGGTTTCCTGAATACATATAAAATCCAACCTTTGTTTTCTGATCAAGTTCCTGATTGCCTCCCTCTTCAGTCTCCCTCCCAGCCCCCTAATGCTGTAGGTGCCTATCTTCATTATGTAACTAGTTGAGCACCTTCCTTTTGTCTTAAATTCTGACTCTTCATCCATAACATTCTATCCCTATCCTCCATTTCGACTAATTTTTCCACTATCTCCACCTCTATATTTCCTGTTACTAGACCCAGCTTCTTCCCCATATCCCAGATTTGAGTAACCTTCAGGTATCCTTCTGCCCTAATTGCAGCTCTATTCATGTTTCTAATGTGTGAGTCCGAGAGAGTGCTACTGACCTGAGTAGAATTAACTGCATGCATAGAGCCCTCCATCGGCCTCTTCCCCTTTTTGATCTCTTGTCTTTTCCGCAAAACATCATCATCTCTAGAGACACCACGCGTACTGCCTCCACCGTTGCTTTGATGCAAAGCTTGAATCGGCCCCTTAATTTCACCCTTGCGCCTGATTCTCAACACAATATGCTTTGAAGGATTCGGAACCTTAACATTTTGGCCAGTATTCCTATTTGTTTAATTTTTTTGTTTCCTATTACCCCTACCATTTTTTCCTTTGATTTCCGGCGGCTGTTCTAGAACAATCCCCTCCAAGCCCACAACATTCCCCTGGCCCAGATGTAGATCACCAGAGATACTGATTGGGTCTGAGTCCTCAACAATTGCCTCCAGGTCTATTGGGCTGTTGTTTTGTGTTGGCCCAAGACGCCCAATTTCACTTAAAAGTTTAAACTTCCTCCCACTTCCTTTTTGAATTAAACGGGCCATCCCTCTGCTACACCCCTCTACTACTTCCCTCACAGCACGACCCAAACCCGAACTCCCACCTTTCCACATTTGTTTCCCAATTAGACCCACCTCCTTACTTGCCTTTTCACTGTCCTTTCCCACTATATAATCTGAGCGCAAATCCTCGACCCAATAAGCAGCGCCATTTGGCAGCGAGAACTCCTCACCCTCTTGGTTTTTTTGATTGGACCTATCTGCAGAAACAGTCTTTTGTTCTTCCCCATAGTCCTTTTCTAGGTTTGCGTATTTTCTCCCAAAATTTTGGTTTGAAAATTCCTTATGCAGCCGCTGTATATCGTCTCCGCCGTTCCCCGCCGAAAGCACAGTCTCCAGCACAACCAAAATACTACTTGCCCGGAAATCATCTTCATCGGACGAATAACCATCAGATTGTTGATATTTCTAATCCGAGTAGAGCCTGTTGTAGTTATCTCCGAAAGATTCCTCCAATAATCTAACTGAAAACAGATTCCCGTTTGAAGTAACCTCAACCACTGAGTTTATGATTTCCGGCACCGTGGTTGTGATTAGTACCCTCCCAACATCAAGTCTAACCCTATCTCTTGTAGACTCACCAATGTTGATGTAGGTACCCAGCAGCAGTCCAATTTGCTTGAAAAAACCTTCCCCCCACACATGCACCGGGACACCCATCACCTTAAGCCAAATAGATCTCTCCCTAGCAACCATTAATGGCTCCCACTGTCTGATATCTGAGAACCATCTGGAAAACGAGCACCTCTTATCGTTAACGACCTCCTCCAAGTTTATTCCTTCAAGTGCGTTGATTAGCACCAGATTTCTCCCCATTGGAGTTAGGATAACTGTGAGTAGTTGTTCAAGCTGGAATTTCTTCTTAATGCACATCAAACCCTCTGGATTGTTGGTTTTCCCCACAGATGACCCTTTAGCCATGCCATGTCTTCCTCGGACGCATTAAACTCAATAGCCGACCTGTTTGTACCTCTGAAAGGAATTCTTTTATCCACGTTTTGTCTTACACCTGCACCAAACCTCCTAGGTAGGTTATTACTCCTTCCATCTTCCAAAGCCGTAGAAAAGCTTCTCTTGCCATCAATGTGACCACCTAATTGTACTTGGTCAATTACTTCATGTCTTTTTTTGCTGCAATCGAGTTAGGACCCTGATCAAACTTCGGTATGTTGACTCTGACTTTATAAGTCCCAATCCAGATGTTGTTGAGCTTCTCTACAAAAGTGTGTGGATGCTGATTGTCCAAGTATTTCACAAACCCGAATCTGTACCATGTTTTATCTTTTCTCTCAGGAATGTAAACGTCAATGACCCTTCCCCATTTAGAAAGATTTTCCAAATATCCTCGTCAGTAGCAGTATCAGGGAAGTTTTTGAAGAGAAATGATGTAGTGCCATTGTCGTATTTTCTACTGAAGCGATGACCCGAATCTGTTTTTTTCACTCTCCCTCATCGTTGGTGTTGTTCCCCCTTTTTGCTGGTACATTCTAAAAGCATTTGAAATATAAGAACCTATAATGTCTATATTCACAACCTATTGTTCCATTATTCGATCACAAATCTGAACTGTCCATTTGTTTCCTGTTTTTTTTCCCTCCCGATTTTAATGATATAAGATTTCTAACACGATATGGGGACTATTATTTTTGTTCTACAAGAAAATATACAAGAGGTACTCCAAATCAGAAAAAGATAATCCAAAAAAACAAACCTATTCTTAACATAAGGCCATTATACATTCAAAGGGGCATCTACCCCAATCAGAAAAAGATAATCCAAAACTACCAAATTTTCTGACAATCCAACTCCATGAATAGATCCCTAATAATATCTAAAGCACAAATAACATCAAAACTGGACTTATGAAACATAATATGATTATGACTCAACCAGAAAGACCAAACCACTTAATGTCATAACAGTTGCTAATTGTTCTTAGCCTTCTTACCAAAAATCAAATTAACCACGGTGAGATGGATAATAATGTCTGCCATCCAATGGTAAAACAATTAAAAGACCAACCTAACCATATATATAAATCCAACCCTGATAGGATACCGTGCAGTCAAAAAAGAATACTTGCTCCATTCCCCACTCTTTTACCATACCATTTGAGAACCAATTATAATAAACATTTCCAGTATTGTCTATGGCAACCAAGTCTATACTGAGAATTTTTAGAGTGCCATGTACTATTTTTCAAAATAAAAATTATATTACTGTATCTCCATTTTGTAACGCCCCGCTTTCTTGATTTATGATTAAGGAAGGGATTAGGCATGTTTGAAGGCTTAATATTGTTCCTTGAGTATCAATGAGCTGATGTTTCAAATTTGATGTCAATCGGACTTCAAACGAGCTCAGAATACGAAGAAACGCGCGACAATCGGATACCGACAGAAGGCAAAATGCAGACCGCTTGGACGTTGGGAGACCCAACATTATAGCGTTGGCACGCTCTAGCGCGGGTAGGTGAATGTTTGAGGGTCCTAAGGAGTCAGACACGTAGCGTACACACGTCAACTGCATGCAACACGTGGTAGACAAGAGGCCGCCTATAGATTGGGAACAGTCAATGCTAGAGCATTGGAACGCTCTAGCATGGAGTCCCAGCACACTAAAGCATGCTCATCAGATAGCATCACACTTAAGTTCATTTCATTTTTATTTCTTGCTTCATTTCGTCACCTTTCACCTGCGAATACTAAGAGTGTAGAGAGGGATACTGTGAGTTGAAGAGAGAGAAAGTTGAGTTTGTGGAAAATCCATCTGCCCGTTCGTGATTCTGACTACATCGTTGTGATCAGGGCAATGAGTACATCAAGTATCGGTCTTCGATTCTTCGATACAATTGAGGTAATGCCCGAATCCCTAAGACGTCGACATTATTGACATTAGTGTTCTTAGTCATTTTCCCTATTTTTTCACTGTTTCTTGCATCGATTATTGATTTTGAGCAAGATTAGGGTTTATGACTGTGTCTGGATGGTGTCTTTGTGTTAGGGTAAATTTTGGAGCACCGAGGAGCCCCGAAGTGTAGGTGGTAGCAAGGGAGGAAAGAAGAGGACGTGATTCGAGGTGTCGAGAAAGCCTACGCAAATAGCCAAATTAGGGAGAAAGTAACCGACATTGTCGGGGAGGCAAGCATAGTGTGGATATTATATATGCATGTGTGTAAGGTGCCCCGGACCCTACTAGCATGTCGAATAATCGACAATGGCTAAACCCTATTTAAATAATATTTTAATGTTGTCTACGGTTTAGTTGTTGTATATTTATCGACGTTAGACTTGAAACCCTGGGTTAGATAATTTGTGTTGATGGAGGTTGTCTGATTTGCCTGTTGATGTGATGATTGCTATAACATGTTGATACTGTGCTGCTTTGTATATTGTTATGTTTTATTATTATTATAATATGATGTTGATGACTGGTTGGTGATTGGATGATTTATCTGGCTGTATGGATGAGTTGAGACTTAACACCACGGTAATTCCTTGAGACTATGGCTTTGAGGCCGAAGATGTATGGGCATCCGTTGTGAGTCGTGACTGTGTTAGAAGGTCCCGATGTTAAATCAAGGATGTTTGTTGCATTGTATTTTGCCAAGTGGCGATCCGTATGACTGGGAGTCATACGAGGTTAGTTGTACTCGAGTGCGAGTACAAATTACGGAGGGGTCGGCCTATGAAGAGACCTTGGTGATGTACGAACTGGACTTGGGAGGCTCACACTGACCATTAGGTAGCTCCTAATGTGTCATATTCCTCAATATAGCTTGGTTTTCCCGACTTTACCATGAGTATCCACTTCGCAGGTGGACGTTCCGAGGCGATCAAGATACCTCTAATGGAGCTGAGCTCATAGAGAGATGCACTTTTATTGGTCACGGCGAGTGGAAGGGTTACCTGGACAAAATAACTGATGTTCTCTTAGAAGTAAGGGCCGGTAAGGAGAATGTCTCGGGGTTGAGACCTGGATGAGAGATATCAGCCAATATACATAGGAGTGAGACTCCTTAGAGGAATGATCTGAGAGAGAGAACCTTGAAGATGTATTATGTTGGTGTGACTCGTAGGATGTCTGTTGATTATTGTATGTGATTTGTATATATGATTTCTATTCTATGTGTCCCCATCCCCTTTTTATGACTATGTTAGAGTTGCTTATATCTCTTCTTTCTTTATCTCTCTGTGTATTGTTATCGATATTGTAGATGAACAGTAATAGCAAGACGAGAACGACAGCTTGGAAGGACTACCGGCCACAACGCCGTCTACAGAAGATCCTACCATGGATATATAGATGTCGTGATGGTAAGGGCGAAGGTAGTTCTAAACTCCCACATCACTGAGGGTGTGGATATGTCAGATGCGTCTGTAAGTAATGAGACTCTGTGTGCTTTGTTTTGTATTTTGAATGTATTTTGTTGAGAGGCGGGCGAGTAGTTATGTTAGGAGCTTTGTGGTATCAGTTGGACATGTTTGTTTCTGTATCTTCTGTTTTATTTTCTCTTGGAGTCTGTATAGATGGTTTCTAGGTTTTTGGATCTAACAGTTGGGACTCTACGTACTATGATGGATTTGTGTATACGTTATGTATATATCCGGGTGTTTCCCGTTGTGCATGTTTTAAAGATTTTATTGTTTTACTAATTTTAATATTATAATATTTTCTCCTATAATAATCGCTCAAACGTTAATTACGGATTAAGGCTTAGTTAATTAGGGTTTTCTTTAATGGCACATCGAGGTGTCTCACATTTCAGTACCTTATAACACACTGCATCCTTATCAACCAATTAATACACCATCTCCATTTACCTAGGAGACTTAAATTAAACAATTTCAAATGCTTTAACCACCCAAGTGTTTAGGTTGGCATATATACCCGCTAACCCAAGTAATTTTTCTCTTCTCATCACATCCACCCCAAAAAAACAATCTCTGTATCCCAATTAGCCTCTTCAAAACAATTTTCAGGATTCTGAATAAAGATAAATTAAATAATATAAAAGTAAAGTAGACAACGTCGAATTCAAAAGAATTATTTCCACCAATAGACAAAAGCCTACCATTCCAACCGGACAACCTTTTCCTTATAGAGTCTATAACTGGTTGCCAAGTAGAGAACCTCCTCGGATTAGCCCCCACAAGCAACCCTATAAAAGTAAAAGGAATATCTCCAGATTTACAATGTATACAAAAAAATTTGAGGTTGTTGAAATAAAATCTAAATCCACATTGACCCAACCAACCTAGTTTTATGAAAGTTTACCTTGACCTCGACATCAATTCGAAGCCCCTAAAGAGAGATTTCAAAGTCCAAAGATTTTCTACAGTTGTATCACTAAGATGTAAAGTATCCTCAACATACAAAATATGAAATAATTCAAAATTATTCTCCATTTAAAAACCTTTGGACTTACCAATCTCCACCGCCCTCCTTATTAACCCACTCAAACCTTCTGCCACAATAAGGAATAGAAAGAGAAATAAAGGATCCCCTTGTCTAAGTCCTTTTTGCAGCTGAATCTCATCAGTGGGGTTATCATTAACCATAATGGTCAACTGCCCTGTAAAAACACAAGCCTTATTCCAACTCCTCCATCTTTCACAAAATCCCATCCTGCCCAAAATATAATTAAGAAAACTCCAACTAACCAAATCATAAGCTTTTTCAAAGCCTATTTTAAAAATGATACAACTTGACCCCTAATATTTTTTTTTGCAATATCCACAACCTCATTAATCACTAATTAATATGCCATCAAGAATTTGTCTATTTTTTTAAAAAGGCAGACAAGAATTTTGAAAATAATGGACTAATAACATATTTAAGTCTTACAGCCAGCAACCTGGACATCATTTTATAAATGCTGCCTATTAGTTGAAATAACCAAAGTAAATACAAGAAGGGGGGTTGAATTATGTTTATCAAACTTTTTCTAAACTTAGAAAATCCTTTTCACATGCACAACAAGCAGACGAGTGAAAACAGCTTATCAGACGAGTGACTCGTCTCATATTTGAGACAGCACACACACACAAGCATAAAACAACTTAAAATATTTTGATATTCACATATTTGACCTTAGGTTAGAAAATAAGTTAAATAAACTCTTAAATAAATTGAAGAGATAGAGAGGATAAGTATCAGTCAAGGGATTTATCTTGTTCACCCCAAAATCAACAGGGCGAGGCCCAGTCTTTTGCAGCACCAAGTTTTTTCCACTATAATTGATCACATTACAGTACAACTATTCTTTCCACACATAGCCTCTTCAGTCTCACTCTTATACAAGTATTATTTGCTCACCTACCCTCTTCAGGCTCAACAACTAAAAGAGTAGGAAGTTTTTGTGAATTTAATCATCTTGCAAATCTTTATGGTGAACACTCAGAGAGTAGAATAAATATCAGAGTAAGAAAGACTGTGTATTAACTTTAAATTGTTGAAGAAATAAAGAATGAAAGAATGAAGGAGTAAATGCACAGAGTAAATGATTCTTTGAATAAATGCACTATCTTGGTCTTCATTCACGGTCTTCTTTATTTATAACCTTTAATCAATTTGATCCGTTAGAAAAATTCTCCAGAAAGTTATTTCTTTTGATTTGAAGTAACGAGACGCCATTAATGCCAAAGAGTCGTTATGGGAAGCATTGAATGCTTGAAGACGTTGAACTTTGACATAGCAGACCAAGAGTTCACTTTTGTTCTGAAGCGCTGTTGTATCAGAGGTGCAGCAATGATGCTTTTGTACTTACAGCAGGACACTTTTCCTTTTCAGTGCAACACTCCAATTCGACTCCAAAAAATACTATTAGTTTGTTTTAAAAAAGAGTGAAAAGCATGACTGACTTGTAATGAGGGTAACGTGTAGATTCCTTAAAGCCTTGAAAGAATAATTTCTTCATTCTTCTTGCTTGGTGTTTGTCCAAAGGTCCTTGAATGTGATTTTATTTAATTTGAATTTGTTTACTTGGACTCTTTGTTCTGACACTTGAGCAATAGACGGGTGCAGTCATTGCTTCTAGACAAGTGTAGTTCTGAGACAGAAGAGTGAGACTTTGAGAGGCTTCTCAGTACTTAGCTTGAGACAGAGTTTGTGGTTGCCACGTTAGCTTTTAGTAGACGAGTGCTAAAGCAAATCTGACTTTGCTTCATGCTGAGCTGTCTTCTAGTAGATGGGTGCTTTTCAGATGGGTATTGCGAGTAGACGTATAAGTCTTTTCTTATTTGTCTGCACACTTGACATTTTCATTAGTAATTTCATATGGTTCAATACAACCATACTTAATATATTTGGAATCATCAAACCTTAGAGAATTAATATATGAAAGTGTTTTAGACGTTTGACGTCCTAACATTCTCCCCTTTTTGATGATGACAAATAATTTTTCTGATTTGATTGAACATCAAAAAGATATAGACAGAACTAGACAAGTGTCATATAGACAAGTGTCATATAGACAAGTATCAAGTTCAATTTTGTTGCTCCCCCTGAGTTAATTATTGTCCAACAATATTAAGGTTAAGTTCAATTTTCAAACAAATGTTTAATTTTAAGTTATGTATTTCCTCCCCCTTTTGGCATCAATAAAAAAGAGTATGCAAGAACCATATTTGTAATAGAGTAAATAATCAGAATAGAAATGTAAACAATAAGTTGAACCAAAAGGCAAAGTGTATAAATATTGAAGTCAAAGTAATTACAATGAGTTGTAAAAAGGACACCATAGACAAAACAATGCACGACTCAACAGAAATAAAAGAAGAAACTAAGAATTAGGTCCAACTTGTCTTTTGAAGAAATCTTCCATCATCTTTTGCATAGGTGCTTGTTGCTGCAGAAGAGTCTTCATATCAGTAGCCATCTCATCAATCCTTTGATGTGCAACTGGATCATGAGCAATCATAGTTGTGGAAGCATCAGATGTGGCCAAGGTAGTTGCAGGATTGGCAGTAGACAAGTCTGGTGACTTAGGAACAAAGGGAGGAGGACTAGGAGGATGGGTTGAAGGAGGACTTGGAGAAAGTTCCTCAACCAGAATGTCATCCTGAAGAGGATAGATTGCCAGTTGTTACAAAGTCATTATTTGTGAAGAAGTTTTTCAAAAACAGATTTATCAAATCACCATGCAGTGGAGATTCTAATTGAGTTAACATAAACTAATAGGATCTTCTAATGAGATTGATTGGAGTAACAGGGGTGGATTCAAAGAAATTGAGCTAAAAGAAAGGTTGGACAACAAATAAGGTTGGGAAAGTATAGATGGAGAGTGAGAAAGAGTAGAGAGAATACACAGGCACACCAATAGTAGGAGTATCCATCTTTTCTTCCCTAGATAGTAAGGATCCTTCAATTAGTTCTTCTTCGTCTATAACTCCTTTGCCAAACATGATGCACTTTCTGAACTTTAGCTTCTTGTTGTTTGGGTTGATCAGACAGAACCTTCCTTCTCCTTTCAGCTCAAGAATTTTTTGTTTGCTTTTCAAGGTCATACAGTCAGGCTGAACCTTGATTTGTTGGAGGCTTTCATGATTGCAAAGGGGTTCGGTCTCCACTTGGTTGTATGCTTCACAGCTTCTGCTTCCTTGACCATTGATCTTTCAAACTCTAATGCAGAGATCAAATTTACATCCTTCCAACTCAAATTCTCACAAGGAAATCCAGGAGTGATTTCGATGGGGTTGGAGTCTTGTTTTGGCTTAAAGGGTGATAAATTTGAAAGAGGGATAGGTTTATGTCTGGTGGTGGAGAATAGGTGAGGAAAGATTATTCTTGAGGGGACAAAGCTTGTCCTGGGTTGATAAACATAAGAAACCTATGGAGAGTCAAGTATCTCCATGGCATCAAAATTCGTGGCCTGTTGGTCAGAAGAGGAATGTGATGTATAGGTGA
The DNA here is from genome assembly GCA_030762895.1 of Sophora flavescens. NCBI lineage: Eukaryota > Viridiplantae > Streptophyta > Magnoliopsida > Fabales > Fabaceae > Sophora > Sophora flavescens. The sequence continues at coordinate 182,061,142 of CM061063.1, forward strand.
AAGTCGGAGAGTAGTTGCAAGAGGTTAAGTCCGATTAGAAGGGTGTGGAGTGGATGGTTCAGACATTTGAGGTGATTGTTCAGCAATAGGTGACATGAGTGGTGTTGGTACTTTTGGAGGTGATGAAGGTGGTTGTTGTGGTTTTGGTTGGGGTGGTGGTGAGGTCTGTGTGTGGTAGTCGTAGGTGGTGAAGGTGAGGGTGTTTCCACGAAAATCACTCGTCTGGTTTTCAATTTGGAAGATTTCCTTAGAATCTCATAAGCCTTCCTCTTCACAGAGTCAGACCTTTTCTTCTTGGGGATCATAGCCTCAATAAAAAACTCCCCCTCAGCTTGTACAACTTCTTCCACAACAGCATCCAACTTCCTCTTTACATATTACTTCTTGCCCCTTGTTTTTACAGTGGTTGCAGAAGGTTGTTCAGTTGGAACCTCAGCAGATCCATATTGCTGATTTCCTTCCACAACAGGCTCCTCAAAGCTTTCCAAAGGTACTCGCATCAGAGAGAGAGTTTTGGTAGTGATCTATGTCTATAGATTTAGACTGACAGCAGCATCAAGTCCCATCAAGTTGTTTGCCCTAAAAACTCTTGTCATTAGCATGACATAGGGATAGGAAGTCTTGACATTTCCCTTTGTAGTCTTTTCCGTGTGTCTGGATATCAGGTCAATTGTGTCTATTTTTGATTTTCTAGACAAGGTGATATATGGCAAATTTTTTAATCTTACTAACGTGGTCCCTAGAACCACTTCAAGGCATGACACAGTTAATAAGCAGAACATGTAAAAACCTGCTTTTGGGGGTCATTTGCTTAGACTCATGATTTTTCGATTTAGGAACACCATACACAGCAATGTTGACGGCTTATTCTCCTATAGCAGTTGCCCAGTCCGAAGCCAAAGAGATCGATGTGTAACAACTGCAATGATCTAGAGGAGGTGACTTTCTTTTTAGATTTGAAACTTGATTTTACTTGTTTACCTTTGTGACATGCATCACACAAAACATCTTTCTTAAATAAAATATCAGCCAATCCTCTCACAGGATTATGCCTTTACAATTTAGAAATCAGTTTCACACTAGCATGCCCTAGCTTCTTATGCCATAGCACTTTTTCATCCCCTTTAGACACAAAACATGTTACATGTTGATCTAAGAGCTCAGACAAGTCAATCTTATAAAGATTGTGTTACCTTTTAGCGGAAAAGAGGGGATTGCCACTCTTGTCATTGACTTTCCATGCATCCTTAGTAAAGGAAACAGAGAACCCACTGTCACATAATTAGCTTATGCTAAGTAGATTAAGTTTTAATCCTTTAATTAATAAAACATTAGATATGATAGGTAAAGGAGGTTTACTACCAATTTCACCTACTCCAACAACCTTTCATTTCTGGTTGCCACCAAAAGTCACTTGTCCTCCTTGCTTAGGTTGGAGGTCTAGGAACATAGACCTTTCTCCTGTCATATGTCATGAGCATCCACTGTCCTGGTATCATGACAGGTGTTTGCTTTGTCCTATTAAGGATATCTGCAACAGGAATTATCATGTACTTAGTTACCCATATTTTCTTGGGTCCTTTTCTGTTAGTGTAAGATGCCTGTGAAGACTTCTTTCTCTTTTTATGGATACACTTAGACGTGATATGTCCGACTTTTCCATAGTAAGTACAAACATGATTATTTGAAGTAATAGAAACAGATTTGACAGTTATTTTTGAGAACTTTGTTGATTCATTATGATGCGTCTGATTGGTATACCCCAAACCTTCTTTGTTAAAAGAGTGTCTCTGACTTCCCAAGAGTTTATTCAGATTATCTCTACCATTAACAAATTTGGCAAGATTAGAGGCGAGCTCTTCTATTTTCTGTTGAAGTCTAATCACTTCTCTAAAATATAGAGTTTCAACTGAGATCTTAGCCTCAACCTTTTCAGTCTTTAGCCTATTATTTTCCTCAGCTAACATCTCACACTCTTGAGATTTCTGTGTAACACCCTGTTTTTCGTATGCTTCCTTATCAGTAAATACATGCTTTAATGTATTTATTTTTGATAAAATCCAGAGGATGATTTTATTTAAAATAAAATCATTTTCTTATGTTGTTTTACCGTATGAAGTCACGGTAAAATTTTCGATCAAAAATACAGACGAAAATCGGTTTGGGTTTTCACTGCCAGTACAAGTTTACTGAGCTAGAGACAAAATTTTAATTCGTGAACGAGATGGTTAGTGTTTTTATGATGTTTTGTGTGGGTTTGGAGTTTTTCGAAAAATCTTGTTCGGGGCCAAAATCTTAGGGATTTCTCGGGCGAAATCGTCGAGAAATACGATCGGGGAAGTCATCTGATACACAATGGAGCAAAGTATCAAGAGGATGAAGTGACATGGAGTGACTTGATGTGAAGGCTATGAAACACCTAAGAAAAAGTGAATCTTGACTTTATTTCAAAATCTTACTTTTTCATCTTTCTCTCTCCAATCACATCACATCACCTTAACTCCTTATCCTCTCTACAAGCAACCCACCTTCTTTCTTCTTCTTTCTTCTCTTCTTTCTTCTTCTTTCCCCTCAAAATCGTGACCCCCTCCCTCATTCTCTATAAATACCCTTCATTTCCACCATTCATCACTTTCCTCCATTTTCTCACATTTTCACTTTACTACCTTTCTTCTTCTTCTTCTTCTTCTTCTTCTTCTTCTTTCTTACAAAGTTTACTTTTTTATCAAGCTTTTTACTTTAAGTTCTTCATCAAAGTTCTTCATATTGTTGAGGGTAATGATCCTATGTTGTTTATTTTTCAAGTTATTGTCTTTATGTTCATAGTTTTGCTTTAAGTTTCCTTTAAGCTTTCAAACTTCTAAAATCTCTTTAAAATGGTAGAAAACTCCTTTTGAGTTGAAACCACTTTCTATATTCTTGTATTTAATCATGCTATCACATACTAAAAGGTTGTGTAAAACAAAGTTTCCTAACCTCTTCTTTCTAAGGAGACCGAAATCATGTATATGGTTTAGATGGATCTTGTTTCAACTTTTACAAGTATGAGTTTGTATTTGAGTTTCATTTCCAAGATGATCATGGACCAAGGCTCCTTTATATTAAAGGATGCTATGTCTAAGTGATTGGAAAGTTTAAAGATTTGTTTTCCAAAATGATCATGGACCAAGGCTCCTTTATGTTAAAGGATGCTATGTCTAAGTGATTGGAAAGTTTAAAGATTTTTACTCTATTTTATGTAAAGACCAAAACCAATGAGTTTTAAGTCTATGTTGGTTAAGTTTTAATTTCCAAAATTATCATGGATTAAGACTCCTTGATATAGGAGGATGCTAGGTCTAAGAGATTGGAAAGTTTGAAGATTTCTAACCCCTATTTCTTGTTAAGGCCGAAACCTTCAATGGTTATGGCAAAGATGTTGAGTTTTGTTTTCCAAAGTGATCATGGACTAAAAAGCTCCTTATGTTAAAGGATGCTATGTCTAAGTGATTGGAAAGTTAAAATATTTTCTTGCTTTATTTTCCTATGATGGCCGAATGTAACATTTGACCTAGGGGGTGTTATTTTATTTTGTTTTCCAAGATGATTATGGATTAAAGCTCCTTTATGTTAAAGGATGCTATGTCCAAAAGATTGGATGATTTAAAGATCTCTAACCTCACAAACTTGTTAAGGCCGAACCTAAGAGTTCATGGTCTAAGACATTTGATTTTTCAATTTTCCAAAATGATCATGGTTTCAAGCTCCTTACTATGTATGGATGCTAACCTAAAGAGATTGGAAAGTTTAGAAATTCCTAGCCTATTTATCTATGCTTGGTCGAAACCCTAATTCAAGTACTTAATGGGATTTTTAATTCAACTTTGTTAAAAGATCATTGTTTATGAACTCCTAACACTTAAGGATCATAAATCCATGAGTTGTATAATTTTCGGGAATCTCTAACCCTAAGAACTAGTCTTGGCCGAACCTATACCTTGTGGTTTAGTGTTCTTGTTTGATTTTAACTTGTGATTTTGTGTTCATAACCTTAGACTTTCATCGCGGAGGAAACAAGGACGTTCGTGGTTTACCTCTCCAAGCATCTAATCTCCTTTTCTTCACGGAAGGTAAGAGGGGATTTCCTAAAGATATTCAATAACTGTATGCATGTGTGTAGGTGTTTAACTGGATATTTATATGTTGATTGAGCTTACTTAGTTATATAATGTACTTGAACTGTTATGCTATTATCTGATATTGAACTGTACTTGCTCTAAATGTTATAATGCATATCTGTGATGAACTGCTTTCAACTGTGATATTAGCGTTGAATTGATAATATATACTGTTGTTGATTGAAAGTTTGCTAAGCCAGACTTGTGTCTGTGCCCAGCTGTCATAAGGATTAAAAACCTTAATAAGCTTTGAAGATGAAGGGATTGGTGTTCTTTTCCAAAAGCTCATTAACTTAAAGTACTTGTTTTAAATGTTGAAATGGTTTTGATGAACTATTGTTATACAAGAGAAAAATCATTTTCGAACTATGTGTCTTCAAGTGAAAACTTTCAAGATTATTTGGAAATATCCTATTGGGGATTTTCAAAGATAAAAGTATTTCAAAGATGCTTTACAAAAGATTTTCAAAGGAAAGGTTTTCTCCTAAATGTTTTAGAAACTTTCCGATAGCCTGGATAGGTTATCGAGGATTCGGTTTTGAATTTGATTTTCACTGAACGAAAAATAAGTACTTAAGAAAGAGAATCTAGTACGCGAGACGTCGTCTCTAGTATTCAGTTATACGCGCGTGATCTTGGATCAGTGTTAATTCGGGGCCATGAGTCCTATTCATGATGTTTCTGGACTGAGGGTCCAATTCTCGAAATTGAGGAAAGTGCGTTATGATTTCATTGTGGTGGACTGTGTGTCCTAATCACGTTGTTGTGGACTGTGTGTCCTAGTCACGTTGTTGTGGACTGTGTGTCCTAACCACGTTGTGATGAACATTGTAAAAGGTGAATGTTGTTTTCTACGACCACAACCCCTGACTGCGGCATCGGTTCGATCGTTGTGATTGAGCATTCGGACTGTGTGTCCTATGCTTTTAAGCTTTCAAGTGATGGGGAAATGATGATTAAGTCGTTAGCTTCGAGCTGCGACAGCGAAAAAGAATGAACACAAAGAAAACCTTTTAAATAAAACATTTTCTCATGTGCATTTCCCCAGGCAGACGTGCTTTCTTATATATCAGATACAAGGTGGTATCTGGGAGTCTGTCCATGTAAACCGAGTTCAGAGGCACATGTGACGTTGCTCGTCCTCAGACCTTAAATACATGAGGGTATGGAGGCAACTGCCCGGTGGGCTAGAGATTGACCAACTCTAATTCTTCTCCAGTGGAAACCGGTGTTGATATCTCATGAGATTAAGTTAGAGCCTGATATTGAAGTGCCATTCATATTTTCAAAGGTTGACTGTGCGGGTTTGAGACCCTTTGATATAACACTGTTATGCTATGTATATGCATGATTTAACTGCTTATATGTTTCTGTGATGTATGTATCATGTATATGGTTGTTGTGGGATATATCTTATGACGGTATCTCACTCTTGCACAACTGTATGTTCTGTTCTTTTCTTCTTGTATCGGGAATGCGCGTGCTCTTAGATGGATCCGGATGTTCCCTTGGCACTGACGAGCTCGATGAGCGAGGTATTTGATCACGCTGGGTCGGCGGGGAATTGGACTATACACGAGGGAGCGATGACGACGTCCCTATCGACGATGGCGGTGACGTTATTGATCCGACAACTGATATCTCGTCTGAGGGTAGCGTCTGTGGTCACTCTGCATGCAGGAGGCATGGGTAGATCGTTTGTTGGCTTTTGGAGTTGTCCTGATAGTCCCTAGGCTTTTAGAGCCATCTTTTGAGTCTTGTACCCAATTCCCTATTCCCAGTTTGATGTTATCTTTTTACCTATTTCTTCAGTAGCTGTTTCAGTGTATGTTGGCCAGTTCAACAAGGCCTGTCTTGTAATCAAACCTAAGATCCCAAGTTGGATAGTTATCATTATATGTGTGATGTTGATTTTCATGTTCTTAATGTTCATCACCTTTTCTTAACTGCTTTAAAAAAAATGAGTACCCTTTTTTAGTAACCCTATATAAAAGGTTATTTTTCCGAAGGCGACCAGCGTTTTAAATAAGTTTCTTTTCCGCAATGGGTAACCATGTGATACCGGGTTTCAGGGTGTCGCATTTTGTGTATACTTATTTGAGAGCATAACATACTATCTTTTGAGGGATTGAAAGCTTTAGTCAGACAGCTGGATTCTTCCAACAGTTCATCATATGCATCACTCAATTTCACAAGTTTAGGTTGTACCTCAGTGTCAGAATCTAAATCTGTATCAACCATGAGACATAGGTTTGCTTCATGCTCCTCCTATTCACTCTCATTGGAGCTGTCATCCAAGTCTTCCCACGTGGCCATCATGTTGGATCAAAGCAACCATCACACAAGAGGGGGGGAGGGGGTGAATTGGGTGATAATAGAAATTTAAAACTTTTACTAAACATCAAAACATAAATCAGAGTTTTTCAAATAAAGAGAGTGTAGATGGTTAAGATAAACTATTTTTAAAACCATCTAACACAACTAATAACTTATTTTTGACCAGATTGGAAATAAGGAAGTTAAAGTATTTCGCTTGTCTAATGGGCATTGACTTGTCTGATCATCTCAGACTAAACGTCAACTAGTTAGACAAAATCTATAGGATAAAACATTTGAAAACGATTTAGAACATAAAGCTTAAAATCAGTTAGAAAGCTTTGTTGAAATACATAAAACAACAAAGATAAAGAGATAAGGGTAGAGAGAAAATAGACAACAAGATTTATCCTGGTTCACTCATATAAACAATGAGCTACATCCAGTCCCCAGCAGCAGTCGAGTTTTCTCCACTATCACATCATATAATTACAACGAGTAGTTTTTGCACACCTAGCCTCTCCAAGCTCGTTGAGTATTGTTCTTAACCAGCCTCTCCAGACTGTTGCAAGTATTATTTGCACACCTAGCCTCTCCATGCTCAACGAGTATTATTCTTAACCAACCTCTCCAGGTCAACGAGTATTATTCTTAACCAACCTCTCCAGGATGTTGCAAGTATTATTTTCACCTAGCCTCTCCAGACTTACTGAATTTTGATGAAGGTTACATAGAGAAAATCTCACAACACTCATAGAGTGATTTTATAATGAAGTATAGAGATGAGTTCTTCATACACTCACAAGAGTGGATATATTTTTAATCACTTCAGAATTGAAAAAGAAATCTCTCATAACACTCACTTGAGTGAATATAGGATGATTACATTGAGAATGATTTCTATTGAGATGAAGATAGTGATGCTCTCATTTTTCATCAACTGTAGCAGCGATAGCAACACTAGCAACTCTTCTTCTTCTTCTTCTTCTTCTTCTTCTTCTTCTTCTTCTTCTTCTTCTTCTTCTTCTTCTTCTTCTTCTTCTTCTTCTTCTTCTTCTTCATTATATAAGCTTGAAAAAATATACCCGTTGGAGTTTTTGTCCGTTGTACAAAACTTCTTGATGCTGACCACACTTTAGATAAAGTGATTTTGCTTTTAAAGCTTTTGTCTTTTTGCAGCAGTGATATATTTCTTCTTCTTTTTTTCTTTCACCATACAGTTGTATATGTCTTTTATTAATAAAGATATTCTGACCAGCTGCACACCTTTTTGACTTTTGCACTTTTGTGATAATATATAATATTAAATAGACGTGCAAATCTGGTAGAAGAGAAACTTCAATACGTAACAGCTATCTTTCATTGCTTGTCAACATATCTTCAATTGTTGACAATTCCTGCTTTCCCAAATATATATTAAACTAATTCAGTTTTGTTTTATACTGGGAAGACACTTGGTTAGCTTCATTAGACACTTCTTGGATGAGCTTGTGAGATGCTTGGCTAGTATTCATTAGATGCTTGCTCATTTAGCTCCTAAACTCCGTCATCTTCGTATTATGCAATTTTGACCTTCTTAAAGGTCGATTCAGGCTTCGAGGTCTTCATGAAAGTTGCAGTCCTGGATGTTAGCTTTCGATTGGAACCCATTGCATCCGATTTTAACATGTACAACTCAAGTTATAGCCATCAGACGCTTCAAAGGTCTATCTGTCGGAACAGCATCATGTCACAAAATTACGAATGCAATATGACACCGATATAGATCGTATTTGGTCTCGACGTCTTCATCAAAGTTGTAGATATGTTTCTTAGCTTTTCAAAGACACAAATATAAATTAATTTGGACACCTACAGCTCCAGATAATGTCAGCAGACGCTTGTATGTTCTGGTTGTTACGAACAATATCATATCTCCAACTTGAAGAGGATATTTCACTTAGATTGAGATTGATTCAGGTCTCGACTTATTCCTGAAAGTTGTATATATTTCGCTTATCTTTATAATGAGACCAAGATCTCCTGATTTGAATGAGTGTAGCTCAAGATATGATGCACAGACGCTTGAATGTAGTAGCATATGCTTGACTCCAGTCTTCTATCTTTGTTTCTACACTTCTGTTCTTTATAAGCAGTAGTCTGATCTATACTTGAATAGTCTTCAGACACTTCATAAGAAGATTCCAGATAGAAACTTGGACAGAGACACTTCGAGATAGATTCTTGAATTGAGACGCTTCGGGATAAGACGCTTCATACTTAAGACACTTAACTTGTCTTAATATCCTTCACCAGTCTTAAGACGCTTCTGGTCTTAAGACACTTCAGTAGACAGGTTCATAACATGCGTCAGGGAGATAGAGCACCTTTCCTATGATCACTAGACATGTGATATTAGAAGAGTGAAGCACTTTTTACTTGTCTGCAAACTTGAGGACACAATTAGCAATGTTCACACATTTCTAAATTATTTATGCAATATATTTAGGAACTTAACTTGTTTCTTTGATTTGTCATCACTCAAAACCACATAAACAATTATTCACAACACATATAGAATTTTCACATCATTCCTTTCTTCTTTTTGTTGAAGAACTTCTTAGGAGCTTGTTTCTTGAGTTGAGGACACTCAACTTTTATATGTCTAGGCTTTTTGCATTCGTAAGACACGATGACATTTATGTCAGAGGATCCAGATTCCTTGTTGTACTTCTCCTTGTTGAAACATCTGAAGGGCTTGTCCATTTTGAAGTTTTTTTCTTCCAAAGCTTTTTCATCCTCATTTATTTCATCAAACTCAATCGATGACTCTGCAACTCTTCTAATAGTTCTTGCTCGTGAATCTGAAGAGTTCCGAGAAGCTCATCTAGCTTCATGGTTGACAAATCTTTGGCTTGAGATGCAACAATTTGTAAAGGTCTCCATTGTTTTGGAAGAATCCTAAGAATCTTTTAATATGCTCCTCAGTTTTGTATGTTTTTCCTAGAGAATTCAACCCATTTGTTATAGTTTGAAATATCCCATATATTTGGCCAGTGGTTTCTCCTTCTTCCATATTTAAGAGCTTATATTTTCTGACCAACATGCTGATTTTGTTCTCCTTCACTTTGTTGGTTCCTTCATGTGCAATGGCTAGTGAATTCCATATTTCTTTTGCAGATTCACATGCACAGACTTTTTCAATCTCCTCTCTGCTCTGTGTAACATCCGTGTTTTTGAACCCTAGTTTATGTGTTAATTATGTGTGTTTACGTTCTTGGAAACATGCTCAAGAGATATGCACTCAATCAGCTTCTAATCGGACGAACGCATGAATTAGGTCATGCTGATTGGGGCATCACACTCAAGTGTGCAGAGACCCAACGTCCAAACGTTGGTGCGCACAAGCGTGGCCCTAGTTCACTCTCAAGCGTTGCCTTCTCGACAGACAAGGATTAGACGACGATAACACGTGGCAGCGTCACGTAGGACACATGGAACGAAGGGCGGTTGCTTCGCGGTTAAGCACGTTGCACGTCAAGCGTGGTGGAGCCCCACGATAGTGCATCGGCATGCTCAAGCATGAAGGTCTTCCCCACCAGAGCATTGCCATCAGAAAAGTGAAAAATAAAAGGTTAAGAAGGTGAAAGTGAAAACACTTTCACCACTATGACAAAACAGAACCAGAGAGGGAGAAGTGAGGTCAGGGAGAGAGTTTGGACTTCCGGAGCTTGGTGCAGAGGCTAGTGTTTCGTGAATCCGATTACATCACCGACTTCGTATCGCCTTCTACTACATGTTTGTATCTTTCTTTCTTCGATTAGGCTAAGGTAAGCCTTAACTCGTAAGCACATCGACATGACGACAATGTCGGTATTGATGTTTCTCTTTAGTTTCTCAATTTGGTTATCGTTTTCGTTATTTGTTAGGGTTACCGACATTGCTCGTTTGGTTTTTTCGTTGTTAGGGCTAATTTTGGAGCACCGAGGAGCCCTAGACCTTGTGGCAGCGGCTGTCTATAAAGGACGAGTGCATGTTCATGACCTCAGTTGTACCCCGGAGTACTTCAGGTGGGCGAAAGAACCTTCCTATCGTCGGAGAGGCAAAAATAGTGTAAAGTGCAATAATAGGTGTAGGGGAACCTAAACCCTACTAGTGGCCGAGTAATCGATAATGCCAAAGTCATGTTGGCGACTACCTTGTGGTACCAATGATGACTTGGGTATTGTAGGTTTATCGCTGTTAAGTTGCTTTTACGTAAATCAAGGATGTCTGTTTATTAGCAATGTGTTGCTTGCTATATGCTAGTTGACTAGTCGTGTTTAACAAGCTTTATATGATGCTCTGTGATAACATGTTTACTTTATTATTATTTTAATATGCCTAACATGCTTTGTGTGCCTCACATGTTATATCTGTATTTTTATGCTTAATTGGCTTCTAGGGGATGATATGTGATAAGTGGGAAATATGCATGTTGGGGAGTGTGTTATATGACACGTAGAAGTGCCTAGCCTAATAAAATATGATTATATATGTGATTGGCTAATATGAGATGATATGAGGTTTTATTTGAGTTAGTGGTGTAACATCCCTGGCTGCTTTATGGATTGATGACTGTCCCCACAAACCAACACGGGTCTTTTCAGGGTGTTTTGTCCTCACTCACATGCTTCCCGAGAAAACTTCCCAGGAGGTCACCCATCTCAGAATTGCTCCAAGTCAAGCTCGCTTAACTGTGGAGTTCTTAAGTGATGGGCTACCGAAAAGAAGATGCATCTTATTTTCGGGAGCCCATCACTTACGAACTCCACAGTTAAGCGTGCTTGACTTGGAGCAATTATGGGATGGGTGACCTCCTGGAAAGTTTTCCCAGGAAGCGTGTGAGTGAGGACAAAGCACGTTGAAAAGACCCGTGTTGGTCTGTGGGGTCAGTCGTCAATCCATAGAGCAGCCATGGATGTTACAAGTGGTGTAAGGTTGAGGCACCATGTAATGACCCGACAAGAGTCAGTGAGACTCATACTAGACTGTATGGTGTTGTTCATAGGCTTATAGGTGGAACACACGAGGTTAGAGTATCTGAGTACATATACCGGATATCAAGGGATAGTTGATTCGTGATGCTATTGTGATACTCTTCTAGTCCTGCTAGGGCTGCTACAAGTTTGTTGTATACTCGAAATGCGTTCCACTATTCCCTAACAGTAATGGGGGAATAGTGCCATTCCTAACGGGAATGGGGAATGAGCATCCTAATGGGAATGGGGATGTGAAATTTTTGTAGTGACTGCGATGAGGCAACTTGTGAAGTTGACACATGGAAACACAAGAAGGGGGGTTGACTTGTGTTTCTTAATAGTTTTTCGAAAAAGCCTTTTCTTAAAACCTTTTAGCAAGCAAGACAAGATAAATACACACAAACAAAATAACCTTTTTAAAGAGTTGACAAACTCATATCCAAATCCCCACAATTATTATATGCAAAGACTGTAAAAGATAAGGATAGAAGATTCACACAATTGATTTATCCTTGTTCACTCTCTTCCAACTAAGAGCTACGTCCAGTCCCTTCTACCTGAAGGTTTTTCTCCACAATAATCGAATAGCTTTACAAGTATTCAACACCTCTCCAGACTTACAAGTATTCTTTCTCTACCAAGCCTCTTCAGGTTCTAACTCTAACAAAGAGATTTAAAGAATGATCTTACAAGCTCACTATGTGTGAGAGTATGAAAGTTTAAGATCAGTTATGATTACAAATGAATTTGTTCAAGAGAACTTTGAGCAGGGTTTTGGCACTTTGATTATCAGAGCTTGGATACCTTCTTCACTGGGGATCGTCCAGTATTTATAGATGAAGTGCTTCTCTGCCTTGATCTTTTTCAAAGGTCTTCAATTTGTATCCGTTTAGACATAACATTAAATGCTAGGATCCGTTGAGACTGATAGCTTGATATGCTTTCTGGAGAAGTGCTCTTGGTTATCAGAAGAATGCTCAAAGTAGTGATGTCATTTCCCTGTTTTACTGAAAGTTGCTTTCTGACTTTCCTTCTTCGTACTTGGTTTAACTTTACAACAATACAAGTGACAGTGTACAAAGGTTTGTGTTCTCGATGCTAATATGTTTCTAATATCAAGAAACAAAGTTTTAAACAATTCAAATAACATAATGACTGTACACAACTTCCTTCGTATTAAATAATCAATCAATTGAAATAAATTCACTTTGACTATACGGGTTCAGCTTCAGTGATTAGAACACGTGCAATTTTAACTAAGTGAGAAAACAAGGTCTCCTACTGATGTTACGTCTAATTAAATCCTCGTCTAGAGTCAAGTCTTTGGACTTGCTGTTTTCTTGAGAGTTATTAATTTGGCTTGTCTACTGCTTATTTTTCACATTGACTTAGACACTCGTCTAGTGTTATTTAACTTAGTCAATTTTTAGTACCTCGTCTAGCGATAACCTTATAGACATAGAAATTTACCATAAGTTTGAAGGCTTGTCTAGCGAGTAAAGACTTAAACCCGATACTGTTTCTTAGCAAAACTCAGAAGCTAGAGATAAGTTTCCTTATCAAACAAAACTTTAACACTCCTGCAAGCTAGAATAAACAGTTAGATCTTTGACACAACTTTGCCATATAAATTTAACCTTTTTGTTAACATAAAAACTTAAGAGATTGTTTTAGTCAAAATCACTTTGGTTCCAACAATCTCCTCCTTTTTTATGATGACAAAAACTAATTAAATTTGAGTGAGCAAAGTCTAAGAGAGCTATAGAGCTCCTCCTAAGACAAAGCATACAAAAACTTAATGAATTCTAACATCAGGCAAATAAGCATAGAGAGCTAAGTATTAAAACACGGAGCAATTCAGAAGCAGTATCAGAGCATATAATATCAAGATAACAAATATCAGAACAAAATCAGAAATAGGCATCATAACACAGAGAATCACATAAATGCAAATATGCTATGCGGATGAAGACTTAGACATTCAAAAGACTTCTTTATAAATTTAATTCTCTATCCTTTCTCCCCTTTTTTTTGTCATCAGACAAAAAGGTAAAGAGGGTTAACCATCATTGTCAGTTATAAAACAAGGAGAAAACGAGAATAAATGAAAACTAAGGATTAGAAGGAGGAGGTGGAGGAGGTAGGTTTTGATTTTGATGAGGTGGAGGAGGTGGAACAGGTTGACCTTGAGTCTGTTGGAAGTTGGAGAGCAGCTGAACCATCTGATTAAGTAGAGCATTGGTGGGCTTCAGAGAGTTTTCTACCTGAGCTTCAACCTTCTTGGTGATAGTCTCATCCAAATCAGGTGGCAAGGAAGTTCTTGAGCTTTCAGCAGTAGTAGTCATGTGGCCTTGTTATTGCATTATGCTCAGAGCTTGTGAGTGTTGAGGTTGTGCTTCAGGGTGAACAACTTCCTGGTCTAGAGGTTGAGATGAATGCTTTCCAGAAGTGCCTTGTCTACGGACAGATTCAGCAACTTATTCATTAGTAGCCTCAGTCTGCACAGCTTTCTCATTCAGGTCAGAACCTTCAACAACAATCTCTTCCATTTCCTCAGAAGATTCTGCAAATGCCTGTACAAATGGTTCAGGTGTGAGCACATATGGAACCCAGTATACTTCAACTTCTTCATAGACAGGACTCCTTAGAGGTATACCGAGAGTATCCTCATGTATATAAAATCTTATAGAGGAGAAGCCATATCTGCCTCTAACAGTAGGAGTGATTTTCTTATCATCATCACTAACTCCTGAGGATGAAGCTTCTTTATTGCAATTATTGATGTGACTAGACCAAAAGCCTTTGACATCATCAAGTGTCTTCTTTTCCTCATCTTCAGTTAGCAAAAACTGGATGAATTCTTGGTCGGCTCGAGGATCTGGACTTGGCTCAAGAATGCAGGAATTGAGTGCAGGCATAGGGTGAGTGTTCGGTCTTTTCTTTGCATCCTTGTCCTTGTTGAGGTCAATCATAGGTAATCTAGGACAGATCCTTGGAGGTTTCATGCCAACCTTGGTGTTCCTGGATGAGTGGTACAGCCAAGTTGGTGGGACGAAATTTGCAGCCCTGATGTACCTTGGCAGCTCAAATTTTGTCTTCAGATGAGCATACATGATGTGATCAACTACATCAGCAGCACTCCCATATTCTCTGGGATGCACAAACTTCTTCCATTTGACATTCTTCTCCTAGATGAATCTATGGTATTCATAGGTTCTTGACCTTTGAAGAGGGATTTTTTCTACCTCAATTGCCTTTAAAGGCACAGTCCACCAGACAGGGATAACATCTCTGTCAACACCATCAATGTGGGGTTTGAAAGGTGGAAGTTTGATAAGGTTTGGGTAGATTTTCGTTGGTGGGAATTTTTGTTGTGGCAAGTGAGTGAGAAGGGGTCCATGGGCATTATACATGGCAGATGGAAGAGGGCCATGTCCCTCATATGGAATAGGTACACGCCATGGGTAGTATGTGGGTTCAGGTTAATACTCATACTCTGGTAAGGGATATAAAGGCCTGGTTGATTCTGGTTCAGGATGGTGAGTATGATAAAGGATTCTCCAATCCTTTTTTACTTTGGCCCAGCTTTCAGCTTTACCAACATACAGAGTGGAAGGGTCAGTGTATGGAAATGTGATTTTGGGTAGTTTTGGGAAGGGTGCTCCTGGATTGATCCCAATATCATCTGGTTGATTAAACCAGGGATCATCAGAAGGGATAATGGGTTGAAATTGAGGTCTGATTGGTGAAGTTTGAATGGGTGAGTATGCAGGGGTTGTGGTGGGGCTATGTGTTGAGGAGGAGAATATGGTTCATACAATGGTTCAGATTGAGGTATGGTTGGTTGTTCTGGGATAGGTAAGGATGATTGATTTTGTTGTTGAGGTGGAAGGGTTTGGATTTGAGTTTCAGGTTGTGGTGGTGCAGTGGTGTTGACAGGAACATTAAAGCTCTCTACAAGTGCATCAACAGCTAATTGAATAGGATCATTAGCTGGAAGTGTTACCTCAGAAGTCACAATGGACTTAGCCTTCCTTGAGGGTTGCTGCCTTGCCCTTGTTGGAACAACAGTGTGCTTCTGATTCTTCAGCAATGATCCAACTGGCAAGTTGTCCTCATCATCATCCTCATTGTGGGATATGATCACCTTTCTTGTCCTTTTCTGCCTTGGGACAACTTGATGTTCATCAGCCCTTGGTTCCCTGATGACCACCCCAGTAGCAGGCTTCTTGGCAGCAGCTAGATGAGTTGTTTTGGCTCGTCGTCCAACTGTTTTCTTCCTCAGCCCTAGAGTTCCAGATTCATTTAAATCTCTATGTTTCTTCTTTGACCTTCAGCATCTCCTCTTACTTGGCCAGTTCAACATGAGCAACTGAACTGAGCTTCATGTTTGTCAGGTTCATTTTACCAAACTCAGCAGGAGACATACCCTTCTCCTTGAGGATTGCAGCTTGTTCCTCGGAAGTCATGGCTTCAAGCTTTGTATAAATTTATTGAGCCTTGAAGATTTTGGAGATCAGATGGCAAAAAGGAATAGCAGAGGCCTTCTCCCTGTGACCCACTTAATCTCTGAATCTTCCAAAATGAATATGAGGCAGGTTGACCTTAGTCTTAGTTACCAAGTGGCAGAGACAGAATTTGTGTTGGGCAGAAAGGTTGTCCTTAGACCCACCCTTATGCAATACTGTCTTGTTTAGTGTTTGATGAATAATACGAACATCATCCTTCATCTCCACAGCCTTCCATGAGAGATTTCTGACAGTATCGCTCCTCATCAGTAAAGTAGCAATGACTTTTGGTCCACCCAGTTCTTGCTCCCATTTCTCAGTTAGGGTTAGACCCTCCTGAGCATAGGGAATCACTATTGCTATTGAAGCTTCAGATATAACCACCTTGATTCCCAACACTGTAGCAGAGATTCAGACTTAGTAACCTCGGTTTTCTTCCAGAAAGCCCTTATCAAGTCAGGGTAAACAGAAATCTTCTCCATAAACAATCCTCCCCATCCAATAGCATTGATGTAGTTACTTACATCAACATTGTATTCCTTCACAATGCCAAACTCGAAATGATTCTCTATTCCAACCTTAAGAGCGTTGACATTGTAGGTACCCGCAGCAGATGAAGTAGCCATTGTTGAGTTTGAAGGTTGGGTTCGATAAACATAGAAATCTTTCGTAAGAATTTTTCAGGTTCAGAGAGAGTGAAAGGTTTTTCAGAGGGAAGAGACACACTTAAAAAGGTTTCAGAATTATAGGACATGAATTAAATGCTGACACGGCGCAG
This sequence comes from Sophora flavescens, assembly GCA_030762895.1. NCBI lineage: Eukaryota > Viridiplantae > Streptophyta > Magnoliopsida > Fabales > Fabaceae > Sophora > Sophora flavescens. Next base: position 182,077,901 of record CM061063.1, read on the forward strand.
GTTTTTGAAACCGTAAAAATAAAGTTAAAGAAATTATGGATATAACTGACCCAGCAAAGAGAATTTTTGAATTAAATATTTCTTAGACATAATAAATGCCAATAATAATAAATAGCATAGACGAGTCAGATAAGAGCATGCAAACAGGTAATAGATGCGATAAGCGTTGGACGCACATTTAACATACAATAAATGGCCATGATTGGGCGACATATTAACCCACACAAATTATGTTAAGATACTTTCTAATAAAATTAAATGTCCTCTGCAAGAGGTTTAGTGAAGATATCTGCCCATTGATGGTCAGTATCTACAAATTGTATATCAATAACACCTTTTTGCACATAATCTCTAATAAAATGATGTTTAATCTCTATGTGCTTAGCTTTAGAATGCAAGATTGAATTTTTATATAGATGGATTGCAATGGTGTTATCACACATAAGTGGAATACTACTTACAAACACATTGTAGTCCTCCAATTGATGTTTGATCCATTGAAGTTGTGAGCAGTAACTTGCAGCTGATATATACTCAGCTTCAGCAGTTGGCAAGGCAATCATACTTTGTCTTTTGCTTGACCATGAGACTAGATTAACTCCAATGAAGTGAAATCCTCCACTGATACTCTTCCTTTCTACTCTATCTCCAGCATAGTCAGCATCACAAAAACCAACTAATCTGTAATCATCATTTTTCATATAGCACAAACCCAGATTAGTAGTACCTTTTAAATATCTAAATATTATTTTAACTGCTGATAAATGAGATTCTCTAGGATCAGATTGAAATCGAGCACATAAGCAAACACTAAACATAATATCAGGTCTGGACGCAGTAAGATATAAGAGAGATACTATCATGCCTATATATACCTTTTGGTCTACCTTTTTATCTTTGTTCAGTATGGACGTGGGATGCATAGGTGTGTTCATTGGTTTGCAGTCATCCATTTTGAACTCCTATTTATTTTGAACTATCATCCACTGTTTGTTTTACTTGAAGTCCCAAAAAGAATTTGAGTTCTCCCATCATACTTATTTCAAATTCTTTCTGCATAAGCTTAGAAAATTCTTTACATAGAGATTCATCAGCACCAAAGATTATGTCATCAACATATATTTGTACAATTATAAAGTTGGACTTACTGGATTTTCTAAACAAGGTTGTATCAACATTTCATCTACTAAATCCATTGTCCATTAAGAATGAACTTAACCTTTCATACCAAGCTCTAGGAGCTTGTTTGAGGCCGTATAAAGCTTTCTTTAGTTTATATACATGTTCAGGATGGGTTTCACTTTCAAAACCCGGAGGTTGCGTAACTTACACTTCCTCGTTTATAAAGCCATTTAGAAATGCACTTTTTGCATCCATTTGATAAAGCATAATATTATGACGTGCAGCAAAAGATAATAAAATACATATTGCTTCTAATCTAGCAACAGGAGCAAAGGTTTCAATGTAGACTATACCTTCTTCCTGAGAGTAACCTTGAGCAACAAGTCTTGCTTTATTTCTTACCACTTTACCATTTTCATCAAGCTTGTTTCTGTAAACCCAGTTGGTTCCAATCATTGATTTATTCCTTGGTAGGGGCACAAGAGTCCATACTTCACTTCTTTCGAACTGGTTCAATTCCTCTTGCATTGCCAGAATCCAAACCTCTTCCAGTAGAGTCTCGTCTACTGTCTTTGGTTCTAACTCAGACTAAATCTGAATCATCTTGCTCTCCGAATGTTGATCTGGTTCTCAGCCTATCACTGGGACTTCCAATGATTTGATCTTGAGGATGGTAATTTTTGAAGTACCATGATCTTTGAATATTTTTTTGTTGTGAAGTTTCTGACTCAGATTGTTGTTGATCGTCTACTTGATCATCAGGTTTGATGTTTACTGGATTTTCAGAATCTTTGAGATTCAAATCTGCAAAAGCTTCATCAAGCTATGATAATTTCTTCCAGGATGCTTGTCATCAAATTTAACATGTTTACATTCTTCAACTACTAAAGCTCTAGAATTGTAAACCCTAAAGCCTTTGGATGATTAAGAATATCCTAACGGAATTTCATTATATACTTTAGCATCAAACTTACTGATTTGATCTTTAGTATTTAGTATAAAGCATTTACAACCAAAAGGATGAAAGTAAGATATGTTGGTTTTGCGTCCTTTCCACAATTGATAAGGAGTCTTATTCAGAATTGGTCTTATGTATATTCTGTTCTAAATGTAGCAGGTAGTATCAATAGCTTCAGCCCAGAAGTGTCTATGGACAGAGTTGTCATTGAGCATTGTTCTAGCCATCTCTTGAAGAGATATTTTCTTTCTCTCTACCACACCATTTTGCTGTGGTGTTCTAGGTATTGAGAAGTTGTGAAGAATACCACTTTCCTCATATAACCTTTCAAAATGCTCATTTTCAAACTCTCCCCCATGGTCACTTCTGATTGAAGTGATACACATGCCTTTTTCATTCTATACAAGTTTGCAGAATACAGAGAAGACCCTGAATGACTCATCCTTGTGAGCTAGGAACATAACCCATGTCCATCTAGTGTAGTCGTCTACTATGACTAGACCATATTTCTTGCCACTGACAGAGGCAGTCCTTGTTAGTCCAGAAAGATCAAGATGTAGCAACTCTAGTGGTCTATTGGTACTAACAACATTCTTAAATTCAAAGGAACCTTTGACTTGTTTTCCATTTTGACATGCATCACAGAGAGCATCAGATTTGAACTTAAGGTTTGGTAATCCTCTCACGAGGTTATGCTTATTTAGCTTTGAAATTAATTTCAAGCTTGCATGACCTAGCCTTTTGTGCCAAATCCATCGCTCATCTTCAATGAACACTAGACATGAGACACTTTGATTTGAGAGGTCCTCCAAGTCAATCTTGTACAGATTGTTTTGCCTCTTAGCAGTGAACAAGAGTGATCCATCAGGTTTCTTGACATTACACATTTTCTTATCAAAAGAAACAGCAAACCCACTATCACATAATTGACTTATGCTCAGCAGATTGTGTTTTAAACCATCAACTAAAAGAACATTATCATTGGAGGGAAAATGATGTTTACCAAATTTACCTACTTCAATGATCTTCCCTTTCTGATTACCTCCAAAGGTAACCCAGCCACCATCTTTGTGTCTAATTTCTTGGAACATACACCTTTCTCCCGTCATGTGACGTGAGCAACCACTGTCCAAGTACCAAGATGCGTGTTTCTTTCCTGTTGTTAAGCAAATCTGCAACAGGTATAATCTTATCTTTAGGTATCCAGATTGACTTGGGTCCTTTATTTTTAGTAGTCACTAGACGAGCATGCTTCACATTCTTGTGATGTATGCATCTAGATGTTACATGACCACTTTTTCCACAAACTTTACATTAAGTGTTGGACGAGCTTGATTTTGTTTTAGTATGTTGTTCTTGAGTTTTAGAAACTCTATGGTGTGCATGAGGTTTTGATATTTTGTGAGATGTTTCATGTTTCTCTTTGTCATAGCCTAAGACAGACTTATCATGAGTTGACCTAGAGTACCTCAGTATCAAGCTCAACTTTTCTGAGCCACCTACAAACTTAGACAGGGTGTCTGTCAGATATGTCACATCTTGCTTTAGTTTTGCAACTTCATAAGAGTCATCAGACTCAACTTTGACTTTGTCAGTTAGACTAACATTCTCTGACTCAAGCTTCTTGTTTTCATTTTCAAGAGCTTGCCTTTCCATGCAGACTTTATCATACTCCCTAGTCAACTTAGAAAATTTCTTTTTGAGATTTTTATATTCAATAGACAGAATGGACGAGTTGTGTAATAATTCATCAAAGGTTTCTTGTAGAGTGAACGAGCCAAATTCCATTACCTAAGCATCTATGTATTCACTTTCTCAAGAAGTGCCAGCCATGAGATAGATATTTGCCTCTTCCTCGGCTTCATCTTCTTCTTCAGATGATGAGATATCCATATCCTCCCAAGTAGCCATTAGACCTTTCTTCTTTTTGAAGAACTTCCTTTTGTCCTTCAGTTTTGGGCAGTCAGCTTTGAAATGACCAAGCTTTTACTCGAAACACAGGTGGACCTTTTTCCTTGGAGTCTGATTTTTCTTTGGGAAACTTTTTGTTAAACTGCTTCCTTCTGAAACCACCTTTCTTTCTCCACATATGTTGAATCTTTCTGGAGATGAAAGACAGTTCATCTTCATCAGATCCTTCATCACTGTCAGAAGGGCCAGCTTCATCTGAGGATTCCTCAGCTTTGAGAGCTTTGTATGAGCTAGCCTTCTTTGCCTTTAGGGAAATAGACTTTCTTTTTTTGGTACTCTCTTCTTCATTGAGTTCAAGCTCATGGACTTTGAGAGATCCAAGAAGCTCTTCTAGAGTGAGAAGAGTATTGAGGTTCTTTGCCTCCTGAATAACAGCGACCTTAGGTCTCCACTGTTTCTGTAGGCTCCTCAATATTTTTCTAACATGATCTCTATTCTCATAGGTCTTTCCAAGAGATCTAAGACTATTGATGATAGTTTGGAATCTTCCAAACATTTGATCTATGGTTTCATGTTCGGCCATTTTGAATAATTCATACTGGTGAACCAGCATGCTTATCTTTGACTCCTTGACTTGGGATGACCCTTCATGAGCTAGGGATAGAGTATCCCATATTTCCTTAGCTGTGTTACAACTATGAACTTTATCATGCTCAGATCTGGTGATAACACACATCAGGTAGTGCTTTGCTTTCAGATTGAGTTGATGTTGAGTCTTCTGTTCTGGAGTCCACTAAGCTCTAGGAATACCAGCTCCAGCATCACCTCTTGGCTCAGTATAGCAAGTTTCAATCAGCTTCCAGATATCCACATTTTGTGCATCAAGAAAAGCCATCATTCTCTATTTCCAGTAGTCATAATCACTACCATCAAAGAGTGGAGGCCTATTGATTGCTAGTCCTTTTGTATCAATGCTTGTTGGATCGTACTCCCTCATCACTTGTTAGATGCTCAACCATTTTGAGGCTGAGCTCTGATACCAACTGAAGTTGACATAAGGAAACACAAGAAGGGGGGTTGAATTGTGTTCCTTAATAGTTTTTCTAAAAATATTTTTCTTATAACCTTTTTACAAGCAAGACAAGATAAATACACACAAACAAAATAACCTTTTTTAAGAGTTAACAAACTCAAATCCAAATCCCCACAGTTAGTATAAGCATAGACTATAAAAGATAAGGATAGAAGATTTACACAATTGATTTATCCTGGTTCACTCTCTTCCAACCAAGAGCTATGTCCAGCCCCTTCTACCTGAAGGTTTTTATCCACTATAATCCAATAGCTTTACAAGTATTCAACACCACTTCATGTTTACAATTATTCTTTCTCTACCAAGCCTCTTCAGGCTATAACTCTAACAAAGAGATTTAAAGAATGATCTTACAAGCTCACTATGTGTGAGAGTATGAAAGTTTAAGATCAGTTATGATTACAAATGAATTTGTTCAAGAGAACTTCGAGCAGGGTTTTGGCACTTTGATTATCAGAGCTTGAATATCTTCTTCACTGGGGATCGTCCAGTATTTATAGATGAAGTGGTTCTCTGCCTTGATCTTCTTCAACGGTCTTCAATTTGTATACATTTAGACACACTACAAAAAAAAGGTTATTTAGCGACTAAAAATAGCGGCCGAATTTGCTGGTTGCTGTTTGCGACCGAAATGGCGACCGATTGTAGGATCTAAATCAAACACTGATTAGAGTTGATATTGCGACCAAACTAGCGACCGAAATAGAGCGTAGCAGAGTTATCGGTCTCTATTTCGGTCGCAAAATAAAGGAAAGTAAAAGTCATAAATTTATGACTTTTTAGCGACCGAAATGGCGACCGAGTAAAATGCAACGGTTAGAATTAAGTTATCGTTTGCGACCGGTATTAAATCGGTCGCTAAACGGCGTGCAAAAAATTAAAATAGAGCGTTTTAGCGATCGATTTAGCAACCGAATTATTCGGTCGCTAAAATTATGAATTCAAATTTCAAATTAACCATTTTAGCGACCGATTTAGCGACCGAATAATTCGGTCGCTAAAACTAAAATCCCTAAATCGCGATTTCCTTCCTCTCTTCCCCCATTTCTCTCTTTTCCTCTTTTCCTCTATTCACACGCAGCGCCGCAGAAGTTCCTCTCTCGCCACCACCTCCTCCACACGGTAAGCATACATATCTCTCTCCCTCTCCTTCTCTCTCTCACTCGCGTCTCTTTCTCCCTTTCCTTCTCTCACTCGCGTCTCTCTCTCCCTCTCCTTCTCTCTGTCACTCGCGTCTCTCCCTCCCTCTTCTTCTCTCCTTCTCTGTCTCACTCGCATATCATACAAACAAATTTCTGGGTAGAGAGAACAGAAAACAAAAATACAAGGGGAAAAGGAGAGTTTCGAGTTTGGGTCTTTTCTTTGAGAATACACTGCTGTTACTACTTTGGTTCTGTTGTCCTTTGGTTCATTCTGAGTTTTTGTTCTCGCTTCGGATAAGAATATCACAGAGGTGGTGTCGAAGGGAAGAGTGTTCTGCTGATTAAGAAAAGATTTAGCACTTGTTGTCGGTATTGGTAAATCACAACAACGTTTTTATTTTATTGTTTTCATATGTATTGAACTTGTTTGTATTGATAAGGGTTACCATATATTGGCCTTCATCCTGTTTGATTAATTGTCTAAAAAATGTTAGTTTGATTACACTGCTTGTTGATGACTGGAGAAATATACATGATTTGAATAAACTATCGTCGATATTGGTTTCATATTTCTCATTCTTTGTTACTGTGTTGAGTAATAGCAAGTCTCATTGATGAAAGGCATAATATTTTTCAAAGATGGATAATAGCTATTTACTTTACTTAATTGGTGTTGGGAAAAATAATGATATGTTGTTTTGATAATAAAAAAAACCTGAATGTGAAGTTTAACACTTGTTAAGGTTCATAATCTGTTTTAAGTCGGCATAGATGAGTTTGCATTGATATGTGTTGTTTGAATGTGAATAATTTTCTATTTTCTAAGAATTTTTGGTGACTTAATATGTCATCATGTTCTCATATAGCTGGAATCATTCTTTTGTTTAATCATCACCATGGTTCTATAAGTGCAACAAGTGCATCATTTTTTTTTCTTTGCTAATTAAGAAGTGCATAAAGATGAAAGAAAGATGGTAATGAGGAAGGTGGGGAAGTGTTACGATGGTTTCGATCTTTTCTAATTTTTTTCCCAATAAATAAGAACATAAAAACTGATTGCTTCCTTTTTTTTTTCTTTCTTGGGTAAAGTAAATATTTGACTAATTTGTTTATCAATTTGAATGTTTAGTTGGATGTGTTGATTATTTATCAATCTCAAACTTGCAGGGCTTAACAAACGTATTACTACAGAAAGGCTAAGGGAAGAATTTTCAGCCAGCAGATGGAGGCTTAGAAAAAGTTGGTGATGGATCATATCCTTCACAATCTTTTGAGTTAGCTCTAAGAAGCCTCTCCTGGTTGGTGCTTACTTTTTTTTATTCAGTGACTTCCTTGGTGTTCCCTAGCAAATTTAGCAACCATGTTTATAAATAAATAACAACTCATGAAATTTCAGAGATGAATTCTAGAGAAATGTAAATTGCAAAATTGAAAACCAACACACACACATACTACATGCTTGAATCAATTGCTCAATGTGTTATTGAATTTTATTTGTTGTATGAGATGTAAATTGGTTTTGAACTCCAACATGTTGATTTTAGATTTTTGTATGATAAAAATGGTTGAACTCTTGTTAATGGGTATAAGCATGCAAGTATCTTTGAACTTTTGGTTATATGTGGTTTCAAGATATGTAACAATTGAATAATATTGGTTGAGTTTGAGTTTGCATTGAAATATCATATAGTGTGATTGCTATGTGTGAAATGCAGAAATTAAAATGAATTGGATTCAGTTGGGTATCTAATGGTGTTGTTGTTTCTCCAGCTTTTGAAGCGTATGATCACGGTTTGTTATGTTTGTCAAGATAATATTTGTGCTTTAGGGAACATCATTTTTTGGAATTATATCATGTATATTATTTTCTTATTCGCAGGGTATGATGTATTTCTGGGTAATTTTTGTGGTTTGGTTTCTAGCGAACATGTCAACAAGAACATATCTTCACGTGAGTAAGTCCACAAAGCATATCTCTTTACTGTTGTTATCCCTAATAAGCTTTTAGGCACTAAATTGCCAATAGCTGGGCGGTGGATTGGTTTTAGATATTAGGTTCTGAGGAATTCTTTTTGGTCGATTTAATAGTTAGTATATCAACCATTATTGTCTTCTCCGACTTTGGTTGAATCTCTACCTTATCCCTCTTGTATTTGGTTCTTTTGTTTATGAGTTTAGAGTACCCATTATACTCTTCCAATACACTTTAGCTTATAAAAAAAATTATATTTGGTTTGTTATATGTTTTTTAAAGAAATCGGTCACTAAATTGGTCCCTAGAACAAGTTTTGGGGACACATTTAGTGACTGATTTTTTTTAATTTGGTGGCCAATTTAGCGACCGAATTTTCGGTAGCTAAAATTGGTCACATAACTGGTTTTAGGAGACCAATTTGGCGACCATTTTTATAAATTAGCAACCGAATTTTTCGGTCGCTAATAGCGACCGATTACAAATTCGGTCGCTAAATGATTTAGCGACCAGGGTTTTAGCAACCGTCATTATTCGGTCGCTAATTCGGTCGTTAACCTATTTAGCGACCGAATTTTGATGAATAGCGATCGATTTCTTCGGTCACTAAACACTTCTTTTTTGTAGTGACATAACATTAAATGCTATGATCCGTTGAGACTGATAGCTTGATATGCTTTCTAGTGAAGTGCTCTTGGTTATCAGAAGAATGCTCAAAGTAGTGCTGTCATTTTCCTGTTTTACTGAAGGTTGCTTTCTGACTTTTCTTATTCGTACTTGGTTTAACTTTACAACAACACAAGTGACAGAGTACAAAGGTTTGTTTTCTCGATGGTACTATGTTTCTAATCTCAAGAAACAAAGTTTTAAGCAATTCAAATAAAATAAGGAATGTATTCACTTTGACTATACGGGTTCAGGTTCAGTGATCGGTGGACGCGCATGTCTTTGGACGTGCAATTTTAACTAAGTGAGAAAACAGGGTCACCTACTGATGTTACGTCTAGTTAACTCCTCGTCTAGAGTCAAGTCTTTGGACTTGCTGTTTTCCTGAGAGTTATTAATTTGGCTTGTCTACTGCTTATTTTTCACATAGACTTAGACACTTATCTAGTGTTATTTAACTTAGTCAATTTTTAGTACCTCATCTAGCGATAACCTTATAGACACAAATTTACCATAAGTTTGAAGGCTCGTCTAGCGAGTAAAAACTTAAACCCGATATTGTTTCTTAGCAAAACTCAGAAGCTAGAGATAAGTTTCCTTATCAATCCAAACTTTAACACTCCTGCAAGCTAGAATAAACAGTTAGATCTTTGACATAACTTTGTCATACAAATTTAACTTTTTTGTTAACATAAAAACTTAAGAGATCATTTTAGCCAAAATCACTTTGGTTCCAACAACTTGTAGGGAGTGTCGCGAACGTTCCATCCGGGAGCCGCGAAAAATAGGGGTCGCCACCAAAATTTATTTAAATAGGAAAACTTTGGCAAAACCTTTTTATTTTAAGGACTGGTCTTCAAATACAAGATTGAGCTCGAGAGTCGGTTACGAGTAGGGAAGGTATTAGCACCCTACATCACCCATTCTACAAATGGCACCTTAGATTAATTGCGTGAATTTAAATTGTTTACAAGGAATTTTTTTTTTATTTTTGGGATATTTTGTGCTTCTTTATAAGTTTTGTTTTTTTAAAAACAAATTTATTGATGAAACATAAATGAGGTTGAACATGACACATAACTCCATAGGGCAACCTCAAATCTAAGGGATTGAGCATGACACTTGTCACAGAGCAACCCAAAAATATTAATTTAATTAATTATTTAAAAAAAACAACATAGGAATTAAAAAAGAGAAATGTTGTTTCATGATTTTACATTTTTAATTTATTTTACTTTTTTGGTTAAATGTTGAAAAGTCCCGAGTAAGGTTGAACATGGCACGTAAGTCCATAGGACAACCTTTATCCTAAGGGATTGAATATGGCAACCGAGTCCATAGAGCATCCCTAAATAACACAAGTTCAAATATTTTAATTAGCTATTTAAAAATAAAAGGAGACATTAAAATAAGGAAATTTTAGTTTTGACTTGACAGAATTATTGTTTTTGCTCCTACATATTCCAGTGTGTGATGGTAAACTCGTAGCCACGTATTTCTTATAAAAACTTGATTGATTGGTTAATTTTGCTTTTTATGAAAATATTTTTTTTACTTAGAAGATTTTTTTATTTTTTGTATTTTTTATTGCCTAAATTTTAAATATCGAAAACTCCTAAGCGAGATAGAACATGGTACATACGTCCACGGAGCAATCTCGGATCTAAGGAATTGGGTGTGATAAATTTCACAAAGCAATCCCAAAATTAGGGGTGTTCATCAACCGATCCAAACCGATTCAAACCCCAAAAACCGAACCGAAAACCGAAAAAACCGAAAAACGAGAAAACCGAAAATCGAAAAAACCGTAATTTTTTATTCGATTGGATCGGATTTCGGATCCTTTAGTGAAATCCAATCCAAACCGATCTATTATATACATATACTATTATTTTTGAAATTATAGTATTACTCATACTTAAACATTATTCTTCATACTTCTATGTCCCTCATTCTCTTTAATATTTTTGTTGGAATGACATATATGAGACTATTTATAATAAATATTAATGTCTTGAGGTTATATTTTGTTAAAAGTTTTGATGCATATATATATATATATATATAGACATATATATATATATATATATACATATATATATATATATATATATATATATATATATATATTTGATTGAGTAAACATGAAAAATAGGAAATCAATTAAGTAAATTAGAAAAATAATTAGCTACAATTTATTTGTAGCCGATTCAAGGAAAAAAGATAGGATAAATGAATGTAGATATAGATAATTAATATAAAAGAACGTGTTAAAAAATATCAATAATTTTTTTCTTCTCAAACTCCCACATTAAAACGAAGATTATCTTTTATCCACAATTAAATAAGTAGAAAGGACACTTGACATTCGAAAAAAAAAAGTATTACAAAAACCGAATTATTCAATCCAATCCAAACCGTATTTGATTGAATCGGATTGAATCAAATTTTTTTAAAGAAGCAAACCGATCCAATCCAAACCACACGTTGTTTTCATCATTGGATCATATGACTTTTTAACTCAAAATCGATCCAATCCAATCCCCGAACACCCTACCCAAAATTATTTACAAGTAACCATTCTATTTTATTTATTTTGATATAAATATTTCAAAATGAAAATAAAACTATAAAGAATAAAACACAAAAGAAAATAAGATTCAATCTCTTAGATATTTATCAGCCCAGCCCATTTTCGAATTAGATGAAACCCATCGAGTTAGGGACATTTAACTAATCCATGAACCCCATAACTAATTAATTTAAACTTATGAAAGTGAAAATGAACAAATAAAAAATAAAATAAAGCATTAAAAGAAACACATGGTATCTGGAAACTGGGGATGATCATCGGTGTCGGTTTCGAGCAAGCCCAAAATGCCCAACTCGAATGAAATTGACGAGAGAAAAATACAATCCATTTTCACCCATGTTGACAAGCGGATTGGTCGGGTGACGAGTTTGTCGGATGACGGTTTGGTCAAGTTTGCAACGGATCAAAATTTTTTTATTATTTTATGATCAAAATTTTTTTATTATTTTATTTCAGAAAAAAAAACTGAAAAGGGAGACATAGCCTAAATGATTTCCAGCCCAAAAAAAGGAGACACGGCCACAAAAAAAATATAGCCCAGTTCAGTCAAACAAAAAAAGGAAAAAGAGGGAGAAGTGTAATAGATCTGGATCTTGCGGCGGTCCGTCTGGCGAGAGCCTCTCCCAGTGGCTGGTGCGATTCGCGGTGATGTTGCCTGTGGTCGCTGCTTGGAAGCGGTGGTCCCAGTGGACCTGTGAAGGTAAGGGAACGAACATGGGTTAACTGCAACCGGTGCCGCTGAGCGCTCTGTCGCTACCGATGCTGTGTGCTCCGCTGCTACAACCGCTGTACATTCCGCCGCTATCGCCGTTGTGTAAGTGTCGAGTGAGTAGCTAAGTGAGTAACAGCATAAGTGAGACAGTGAGTTTTAGGTTATGTGTTACTGTGTGGTTCAATTTGAGTAGGATAGTAATGGGGTAGAGGGTCAGGCCAAGGCATGTCATACTGTAATGCGCTACTAAAGTTTAAGAATTGGGCTTTGGCCCACTCCTAATATAACTCTATTTTGTTAGTATCGGTTTGGATCAGGTACCGATCGATGGAAAAAACTAAACCCGAAATAGACTGAAGTAATCCATATAAGACTAATTTTTTCGTCCACCCAATCCGTCAAACCGAACCAACCCACCTGTTTCACCAAAATTAATAACGGGTTGGTCGGTTTCGGACGGATCATATATTTATGATTAGCCCTACTGGAAACGAGGAAGCAAGGGACCTTTGGTGTTCCTCCACACCAGTGCTAGACATTAATGTTTTGTTTGAATGTAAGAATAAGATGAGAAGAGAGAAAAAGTTTGAGAAGAGAGAAAATGATAAGAAATAGAAGAGTAATAAAGAAGAAAGAAGTGTGTTCTTTCTTCCCTTTATTTGGTTGGATATAAAGTAAGAAGAGATAAATATAATTGTTTTTAAATAAACAAAAATACCCTTAACTAAAAATTCAAGATACAAATTTTTTTGATTTTATTAATTAAGTTAATTTAAATAATTAAATAATTTAAACTAATTTAATTTATTTAATTTATTTTACCTAATATAATTTATTAGTTTAATATATTTATTTTATTAATTTAAATTTAATTTAATTAAATAAATGATTAATTTTATTTCATTTATTTAAATTTATTAAATAATTGAATAAGAATTCAAAAAAATTGTACAAAAGTCATTTTATATGAAATATTTTCTTCCTCTTCCATTTTTTTCTCAATCGAGGAGAGAAAAAATTTTAAGGTAGATCCCACCAATCTTGTTCTCTTCCCTATTTCTCTCCTCCACCAAATAACAGGAAAATGCATTTTCTCACTTCTAATTTCTTACTCTAACAAACAAAGCAGAACAGAGAAGTGGAGCAGGGATGCCGCACATCTGACAGAGAGGCCGGCGGCGTGGTTCGTCGGAGCTCGAGGCTGGGGTGGAGATGGCGGTCTCGGACATGTATTCGTACGGCGGCGGGTAGAGCAGATCGGGCTTTCGTGATGACGATGGCGGAGCAGGCTTGCCACATCGATGGAAGCGCGGCGGCTGGCCGATGATGAGGATGCGGGTCTGTACCGTGGCAGGAGCTGATATCCGTACGGTGGAGAAGGGACGTTGGCTCTGATGCGGATCAGACTCGAAAACTCCGGCGCAGCGGACATGGTGGAGCACGTTCAGACTGGTGGGAAAGACTATCCGGACGGGCAATGGTGGCGTGTGGCCGTGACGGCAAGCTTGTCAGGGACGATGGAGTTGTGTAGTTGTTGTTCCTCTTCTGGTTTTTTTATTTATTTATTTTGTTTTTGGGAAATGCATTGATAACAAATGAAGAAAAGGAATGGATGGCTCAAAATGTGAGGGATGAGGATCTTGTGAGTTTCATTTTTTTATTCTAAATGAGGAAGAAGATGGAAGTGTAAATTCCATCGTATATGAATCATTAATAAGGATTTTAAGAATTCATAGTCTTCATTAATGGGATGAATAAAAAATAGTGACCTTTCCCCATGTTTAAATGTTAATATTTTTTTGCTTGAACTTCAATCAACAATAGAAACTCTTCTATCCCTTTCCTTCCTCTTTATGCCTCTAACTTTGATGGAAATTTGGAGACTTTCTTTTTAGGCAGAGATAGGGAAATGTTTCATTTCCTTCATTTTATAATTGCTTCCATCAAACAATATATTCTTTTATGAAAAGACTCATTCCTAAGAGTCATAATCATTCATTCAAATATTAAATAATATGTCCTTTCATTCAAATATTAAACCACCACTAATATTTGTCACACACATGAGACATTAATTCTTACATTCTCTCACTTGGCTCATGTGACAAAGTACAACCTCATGTGGTCCAATAAATTCTCAATCATAATGCGCATAAATAAGGACAATTGTTTCATCGTAAGTCATATTTAAGAACATGAAATAATAAGAGTCATGGTGGTCATATATCCTTACTTTGACATAGTTCATTCCATGCACTACTATATTAGTCTTCTTCCTAATATGACACTTTCATGAGAAATACATAATATGTCTAACAATAATGTCATTTTAAAGACCATTCATGTTTTTCAACATCATCATTCATAATTGTGCACACATAAGTTTGAAAACAAAAATTTCAGAAACTTATACATTAATAAGCTTAAAGTGTCATACATACATCATTAATGAATTAAAAACATAATTTAACATTCGCTAGCAGACATAATGCTCATTCTTTCAACATGACGAGTAAATGCTTTGGGCGGTAACCCTTCTGTTAAAGGGTCGGTAATCATAAGTTCAGTGCTAATATGATCAATTGACACTCTTTATTTCTGAACTTCTTCTTTAACGACAAAGTACTTTATTTCCATATGCTTAGCACCCTTAGAGTACTTATCGTTTTTCGAAAAGAAGACAGATGTGGAATTATCACAATAAATTTTCAACGGCCTGGCAATACTGTCGACTATTCCAAGTCCTGAAATAAAGTTCCGCAGCCAATTAGCCTGAATAGTGGCCTCAAAGCATGCCACAAATTCAGCCTCCATAATAGATGCAACAATGACCAACTGCTTCGCACTCTTCCATGATATTGCTCCTCCGGCTAAAAGATATACGTAACCAAAAGTGGACTTTCTTGTGTCCACACATCTAGCAAAGTCTGAATCTGAATATCCAACCACCTCAAGGTGATTAGATCTCCTAGAAGTAAGCATGTAGTCCTTCGTTCCTTGCAAGTATCTTAGAACTTTCTTTGCAGCTTTCCAATGGTCTATTCCTGGATTACTCTGGTATCTACCCGGCATTCCAACTACAAAACTTATATCTGGTCTCGTACATGTCTGAGCATACATCAAACTCCAAACAACAGATGCATAAGGAATATTTTCCATCTGTTTCTGTTCCAAATCATTCTTTGGACATTGCATGAGACTAAACTTGTCTCCTTTCTGAATTGGAACAGGAGATGCTGAGCACTTGTCCATCCTAAATCTCTCTAAAACTTTATTAATATATGCTTTTTGAGACAAACCCAACAATCCAAGTGATCTATTCCATAATATTTCTATTCCGATCACATAGCTTGCCTCACCCATATCCTTCATTTCAAAATTGTTAGAGAGAAAGTTCTTGGTCTCACTTAACAGACCAAGATCATTAGTTGGAAGCAAGATATCATCAACATACAGAATCAGAAATATAAACTTACTCCCACTGATCTTCAGATATATACACCGGTCAACAGTGTTTTCCTTAAATCCAAAAGAAACAACAGTATCATTGAACTTAAGATACCATTGTTGGGAAGCTTGTTTAAGTCCATATATTGATCTCTTAAGTTTACATACCATGTGTTCCTTTCCTTTCTCTATGAATCCCATTGGTTGATTCATATAAACATCTTCCTCTAAGTTCTCATTTAGAAAGGCAGTTTTCACATCCGTTTGATGCAACTCTAAATCATAATGAGCTACCAATGTCATGATAATTCTGAAGGAATCTTTCTTGGAAACTGGTGAAAACGTTTCTTTGTAATCAATGCCATCTTTCTGAGTAAAACCTTTAGCAACAAGTCTGGCCTTGTAACATTCAAGGTTGCCATGAGAGTCACGCTTAGTCTTAAAGACCCATTTACACCCAACTCTCTTGCAACCTTCAGGAAATTCTACGAGGTCCCAAACATTATTCTGTTCCATGGATTTAATCTCATCTTTCATGGCATCTAACCATTTATCAACATTATCACAATTCATGGCTTGTGAAAACGAAACTGGATCATCATCAATTCCTAAGTCATTTTCTGACTCTTGTAGATATACCACATAATCATTTGGTATAGCAGATCTTCTTTCTCTTTGGGATCTTCTTAATGTTATTTCTTGTGGTTGTTCTATTATAGGTTCATTGTCAACATCAGGAACATTAATTTGTTGTTCTTCTTGATTATTATACGGTTCAACAATTTGAGGAACAACAACTTGAGCAGTAGGAACACAAGTCAAAGGAACTTGTATTCTTACTTCATTAATCTCCACATTTCGTGAAGCTTCACTCCCATTGGTTTCACCACTCTCAATGAACCTAGCATTCCCAGTTTCAATAATTCTTGTACTATGGGTAGGACAATAAAATCTAAACCCCTTAGACTTTTCTGGATAACCAATGAAATATCCACTGATTGTTCTTGCATCCAATTTCTTTTCCCGTGGATTATAAATCCTTATTTCTACCTGGCAACCCCAAACATGCAGGTGCCTTAAACTAGGTTTCCTTCTAGTCCACAGTTCAAAAGGTGTCTTTGGAACTGCCTTACTAGGAACCCTATTCAACAAATACATGGAAGTTTTTAAGGCATACATCCACAATGATAAGGGTAAAGATGCATTACTTAACATACTCCTAACCGTATCCATTAAGGTTCGGTTACGCCTTTCCGATACACCATTTTGTTGTGGTGTACCCGGCATTGTGTATTGAGCACATATGCCACGCTTTTCTAGGAATTTAGCAAACGGACCAAGGTGTTGTCCATTTTCATCATACCTTCCGTAATACTCACCACCTCTATCAGACCTTATGATTTTTACCTTTCTGTCCAATTGCCTTTCAACTTCATTTACATAAATTTCTAAGGCATTCACCGCTTGAGACTTCTCATGCAGTAAATAGACATATCCATAACGTGAAAAATCATCAATAAAGTTGATAAAGTATTTTTCCTTACCGAAAGAATTGACATCAAAAGGTCCACATATATCAGTATGAACTATCTCAAGAAGTTGAGTGCTTCTTGTGGCACCTTTCTTTGTGTGATTTTTTTGCTTTCCTTTAATACAATCCACACTAATATTAAGGTCAGTAAAATCCAAATATGGAAGGACTTCATTCTTTATAAGTCTTACCATTCTTTCCTTGGAAATGTGACCCAAGCGCTTATGCCATAAATAAGCGGAACGTTCATTCACTAAACCACGTTTAGTGCCAACATTATGATGCAAGGTCATAAGTGTTTCAGCATATAGATTATCAAGATTCAATCTATATAAACCATCAATAAGTATACTAGATCCAATCATAAATGTATGCTTATACAAACTGAAACATCCATTACCAAACTTAAAAGAGTATCCAGCAACATCAAGTTTAGACAAAGAAACTAAATTCCTAGAAATATTAGGTACATACAAAGTTTCAAATAAATCTAAATGATGTCCAGTGTCAAGGATCAAACGATAAGTCCCGATAGCTTCCACTGAAACTTTCACTCTATTCCCCATGAATACAAACTTCTCATTTGGGCTTATGGTTTGGATCGTAAGAAATCCCTGCATCGTATTAGAAACATGAGTCGTACATCCAGAATCAATCCACCAAGTATTATGAGGAACTTCAGTTAAATTTGATTCGAAACATACATAAGCATTAAGCTCACCTTTCTTTTGGAACCAAGCCTTACGTTTGGGGCAATCCTTCTGGAAATGTTTAGATTTCCCACAGAAATGACATTTGTCATTCTTTCCTTTCTTCTGGATCTTAACGGAGGACTCATTTATCTCTAGTGGTCCTTTCCCCTTTCCATGTTTCTTATCAGCATTCTTACCAGCTCCTTGATGGTTCACATAATGGATTGAGTGACTTCCTTGATTCTTAAGTCTCGTTTCCTCTTGAACCAACATACTGTGCAATTCATGCACATTCCATTTATCTTTCATGGTGTTGTAGTTCATTTGGAACGGACCATAATTAGACAGTACTGAGTTCAAAATGAACTGCACAAGGAAATTCTCATCCACTTCCATTCCCAATGACTTAAGTCTTGCTGCAATATTTATCATTTCAATAACATGCTCATGCATAGTACGAGAACCATCAAACTTCATGGTGGTTAAGGTACTCATTAATGTCCCATCAAGAGACTTGTCAGCAGTTTGGGAGCACTCTTCCATATTCTTCATAAATTCTTTTGCACTTTCAGTTTTAGGAAGAGTAGACTTAATGTTACTTGCTATGCTCATTCGCATAAACATCAAACTTAGTCTGTTTGACTTTTGCCAAGCCTTAAAATGAGCCTTCTCTTCATTACTACTAGCATCAGTAATAGCAACAGGCTTCTCAACTTGAAGAGCCAAATCAAGATCCATTACACCAAGGTGAAATTGGATTTGTTCACTCCATTCAGAGAAGTTCAGCCCATTAAATGTTGGAACAGACGTAGCATGCGAATGTAAAGACATAGGAACAAATACTGCAATTAACACATGCTTCACATTAATGCTTTGAGTCATAAAATAACATACAATCAAATTCAGACAATAAACATTAAACATTCAGTGCACATTAATGTTCTCCTTTGGGTGATACATCAATTCACAACAAACATAATGATGCTAATACAGTCAACATTATTAGGCAATGAAATATGCACTAACTAGAAATATTTACTATCTTTGGACATATAAATAAAACTAATAGTGCATTCATATCACCATCAATCATGTCCACTAATTATAAGAACAACTAATCAACCTTTGGGTGATCCATAAATGCCTTATAACAATGAACTTCAACTTACCCATAAACTAACAATCATCATGTCATTTATAGCATCACATTCTATGGGTAATTGAAATAAATTACCATTCATTTGGAATTAAATAAACTTTCAGATTTGACGACTTTGGTGATTAACAAATATACACTTAATTCAAAAATAATACATACTTCACAATAATTGAGGAATATAAAATTCCACATTCTAAGCATATTGATTTCAATTCAATACCATCTCTGTACATGGCGTGAATACCATTACAATTAAATAGACAATACATCTTTGTCTTTCATTCTTAAAAGTTCATGCACGGGAGACTTCATTTCCGTGAACAATACATTTGGTTTCAAAAATTGGTATTTAAAATCACGTACAAGAAAAACACTTTATTCAAATAGATGATATTTTAAAAGCATTTAAAAATTAGAAGCAATTCATATATGCAAAATGAAAATGCACAGGGAAGCGTCATCAATCATCACGGTCCCGAATTGAGAACGTACAAGAAGATTATGCAATTCATTCACATAGGACAAAAGACATATACTTTCATTCCTTTGATCCTTCTCATTCACAGTAGCACCGAAAAAA
This sequence comes from Sophora flavescens, assembly GCA_030762895.1. Lineage (NCBI taxonomy): Eukaryota > Viridiplantae > Streptophyta > Magnoliopsida > Fabales > Fabaceae > Sophora > Sophora flavescens. The sequence continues at coordinate 182,097,479 of CM061063.1, forward strand.
CATCAATAAGTGCAGCGGAAAATCATAATTTAAAATCCTAATTTTCATAATTAGGGTTCATGCAAATTGGGAATTCAAAGGTCATCAATGAAAAACTATAAATTCCCTAACACATGCTCTGATACCACATGTAAACTCTATCATACATGAGCCATTAATAAGGATCTTAAGAATTCATAGTCTTCACTAATAGGATGAATAGAAACAATAACCTTTCTCCATGCTTAAATGTTAATACTTCTTTGCTTGAACTTCAATCAACAATGGAAACTCTTCTATCCCTTTCCTTCCTCTTTATGCCTCTAACTTTGATGGAAATTAGGAGACTTTTTTTCTAGGAAGAGATAAGGAAATATTTCATTTCCTTCCTTTTATAATTGCTTCCATCAAGCAATATATTCTTTTATGAAAAGACTCATTCCTAAGAGTCATAACCATTCATTCAAATATTAAACAATATGTCCTTTCATTCAAATATTAAACCACCACTAATATTTGTCACACACATGAGACATTAATTCTTACAGGAAGGTGATTCTGAGTTTGTTGTGGGTTATGGGTATGTGAGTTGTTTTAGATTCATGGTTTTTTTAGTTGACGATGAAGATGAGTAGAAGATGATCTTGGAATTTTTTCCAGCTCCCCCCTTTCTCTCTGATGCTCTCTCCTTTTTAACATCCCCTGCTTACAAGACTCCAAAAACAGAATCCAACATTGTTGCATTGTAAAGTCTTTTTCTCATTTCCATTCTCATTTGTTTTGTATCTGTTATGTCTTGTTTTGTGTAGCAATTTTCTCGTTCTTGTATTTAGTCCTTTTGCTCCTTGATTTGCTCAGATTTGACCAAGAGAGATAAGAGGTAGGTAGGGATGACAATGGGTAGGTTTGGGTAGGGTACTATAGTACCCGTCCCCATACCCGCGTTTAAAAAAATTACCCGTACCCTCGTGGGTAGCAACCTCAATACCCTTACCCGTACCCTTTGGGTACCTAAGTACCCACACCCGCACTCATTACCTGCACTTTAACAAAGAAAAAAATAAATAACAAAATGATCATAACTTAATTTAAAAACCATCCAACGATGTTTCGAATGTATTCATCAAAGCTACGTAGAAAAAAAATATAACAAAATGATCATAACTTAATTTAAAATACTATATGTATGTGATGAAGTTAAAAAATATCATAGCTTAATATGCGACTTTGCATATCCTAGTCATCATTAATGTAGTGAGCTGTAATGGCCATATATCCTTTCTTTTGGTTACTTGTCATTCCACATGTCCGGTGTTAAAGCAATCTTACTCCCGATCTTCTCTAAGAGTCCCATAATCTTCACCTTTTCATTTTCATAGATTTTGATAATATCATTTTTTTTTTGTCGTGTTTCGACTAGGAACCTCGAACAAAGGTTGAAGACCTTCAGAATATGCTCTGAATCCCTGATGGTCCACCATTGAAAGTGGATACTCGTGAACTATTATCATACAAGCAAGGTCTTTTCTTAATTTCTCTGGATCAAAGTGATAGTTACTCAAATAAGTAGATGACCCATCTACCTTCTTCTGTTCTCTCAACAAGATTGATTGTCTTATATCCTTATATGGCCTTCTTTTACAAGTCTCATAATGTTTATGCAAATGATGTGTTCCATCAGTTCTTCTACCACACATATGCTTGTTGCAATAATTGCATATAGCCTTTTCTTCACCATTAATTTTTTTTTCGTGAAGTGGTTCCAAACAACGAATATCTTTCTTTTTTTGTCATCTTCAGACAACTCAATAGTATTAGCATCATCAACAAAAACAGGAACGGGATCAGTTGGAGTTTTGGATCAATCTTTTTCGGAACTACCCATATTTCCACTGGGAACATTTTGAGGTTGTGCGAGAGATGAGCTACTCTCAGATTCCTTTGATTGAATCAATCCAATTGCATTTTCCATCGAAAAAAAAATAAAATAAAAACCATTAAAACAGAGCAAAACACAATACAGAAAAAATCAAAAAGAAGAACATAACAAAACAAAATGAAAAATACAGTGAACACAGAGCAAAGCAAGATGAACCAACAAGAGCAAAGATGAACACAGTCACAGAAGATAAGAAAACATAAGAAAAAATAGAGCAAGATGAACACAGTCACAGAACACAATAAAAAAGTGAAATCAGAGAGCAAAGTGAAATCAGATGATAAATCACCACCTGGAGATGGGTGGAAGTCGTGGTGCGCCGTCGCTTCTGGAGGCCGAACTGATGGGTGGAGGTCGTGGTGCGCCGCCGTGCACCGCCGCTGCTGGAGGCCGAACAGTGATGAAGGTTTAGGATTCATGGTGGGTCGGACGCCGCTGATGGAACGTCGCCGCCAAACAGAGATGAAGGAGGCCGAATAGAGGAAGGGTCGATGAAGGAGGAAGAATGGTCGAACAGAGGAAGGGTCGAATGGTGAAGGTCTGGCGATGAAGGAAGATGACGGTGGAGGAATAATGTTACAAGGTATGGGGCGGGGTGGGTACCAAGGTACCCGTACCCGCCCCCATACCCTCTTCGATTTGCGGGTAATTACCCATACCCGTACCTTTACCCAAAAAGCTGGTTTTTACCCTACCCACGGTGGGTATTTTTTGCGGGTACCCGGCGGGTATGGTCCAGATTGCCATCCCTAGAGGTAGCAGATGATATGTTGCAATTGATTTCCCCCATTCACTCTTTAATTTCAAATCTTCTTCATTTTACAATTTATCACAAAGCATAACTTTCCCTTTTGTTTCTCAAGAAATTAAATGCTTTTGTCCTTACCCTTTTGGCCTCACCCCACGCCTCACTATCTGCTCTTTCTTTTTAATTTTTTTTTCTATTTTTTAAATTTTTTTTACAAAAGGAATCAATTATGGTTTATTGTTTTTATTTATTTTTTAAAATGGGCTTTGGGATAAAGATATAATGGCCCAAGAGAATGAACAAAATCTTTTTGGTTTTTTTTTTGCAATTTTTATATTTTGTCTTTTCGAAATTTTAATTAAAAAAAACGACACCTGGACTAAATTAGGTGTTCACAGGGAGTACTCGATTGTGACAGGCAAGGACGGATCCACGTTAGGGGTTGTGTGGGCAGTTGCCCCCACAAGCTAGTCTTTATTTATACTTATATATCTAATCAATTTTATTTTGCCCCTATAAAAATTTAAATATTGCCCCCACATGTCAAATATTATTTATCTTTTAATGAGAATTAACATTACTTTGGTAATCTCTCATTTTTTTTGCTTAATGAATTGCTTCTTATTTCTCACCCGTTATGTTATATCTTGTGTATTTTATATCATTTTGTATATTTTATGTATATTTATAATATTTTCTCTAGTAAAATTTATAGATTAATTTTTGCCCCCATTAACTAAAATTTCTGGGTCCGTCGCTGACAGGATTGTAGGTGGCCACGTCAGCATACAGGCATAATTGCATGAGTGATAAGGGTAGAGGTTGATGCATGTCTTTGTGCTATTATTGTATGTTTATGCTACGAACCATTTCTGTTGCATGGTGATAGTATAGATTCTTATCTCCCTATCTTGTCTCTATATGTTTTGTTATATGTTCATGGACTAGACTCTTCTCTACAGGATGTTGTTCTATTATCATCCTTGGATGACGGGACCACACAGGGTCCTAGTGATGTGAACCTTTGAGATTGAGTTCCACGACGAGCGATACTGGTAGATCGACCTGTCTACCTTTTTGTCTGTTTATATCGGGCTGGTCAGCGTGTGCATGTGTTTTGGTGATTCTCCACAATCCAGCCTCGTAGGCGTCTTTCAGATCGGACAACGATTACCCTTTGAGCATTTTTGGCACCCACCGAGGACACAACAGTACCCGTGGGATCTTTCTCAGTCATCAGAAGTTGTAGGACCAGTAGGCGTCGTTTCTCGCGGACGTTAGTGTTGTAGTCTACATTTTCAGTCGATGGCTCGACTTAGACGTGTGTTCATCACAGATAGTGAGGAGTCGGTGAATAAATCACCACGAAGAGTTCATAGGCGCTGTTTTTGCGAGGGCCAGGGTAGCTCTTGGTACCCATACTAGAGATAGTATGTGGTTCGTGCGTCTATATGTGCAGGTGTGTGTTGTGAGCCTATTTTGATGTATTTTGAGAGTGGGTCGGGCTAGATGTTTGTTGTGAGGATATGGCTAATTGATGATCTTTTTATGTATTTTCGTTATGTTAGTTTTATAGTGATGTATATCTGATAGCGCCCTAGTGACGGGGCAGCCGTGACGTGTTTATATTTATGTGTGTGTGTGTGTGTGTGTGTGTGTGTGTGTGGTGTTTTATATCTTTTTATGTTTTATGTTTAATTTTTTAACGTCTCCGCTTTTCTACATACTCGTTAACGTTTATATCAAGATTAAGGCTTAATTAATTAGATTTCTATTTAATGGGACATCGGGTTGTATCACTCGAAGCACACATGATAGCATATCTAGCTTTGGCTTTGAGTTGTCATTTTGTCTTTTGTTCAACTTTCATGTTTGCTATCTCAACTGTTACTCCAGTAGGATCTTTAGGAATATAAGGACCATCTTCAATGTTATCCCAAATATCAGAATTAGTGGATTGGATAAACAACTTCATTTTTTCTTTCTAGTAGATGTAGTATTCTCCATTGATGTATGGAGGTCTTAACATGGAGGCACCTTCGTCTGCATGGTTTTTGCTTGTGCTTGCTTCACCTACGATTTGTACCGAGATCGTTTCCTCTACACTGTGAGGTGCTTAACCTAGGGGCTGAACTCTGATACCAATTGTAATAACCAAAGTAAACATAAGAAGGGGTTCAAATTGTGTTTATCAAACTTTTTCTAAACTTATAAAATCCATTTCGCATGCATAACAAACAAACGAGTGAAAACAGATTATCAAACAAATGACTCGTCAAATATTGGAGACAACACACACACAAGCATAAAACAACTTAAAATATTTTGATATTCACATATTTAACCCCAGGTTAGAGAAACAGGTTAAATAAACTCTTAAATAAATTAAAGAGATAGAAAGGATGAGTATCACTCAAGGGATTTATCCTGATTTATCCTGGTTCATCCCAAACTCTTAAAGAAAGACTGCGTATTAACATTAAATGATTGAAGAAATAACGAATGAAAGAATGAAGGAGTAAATGCATAGAGTAAATGCTTCTTTGAATAAATGCACTATCTTGTTCTTCATCTTCACGGTCTTCTCTATTTATAACCTTCAATCAATATGATCCGTTAGAAACATTCTTCAAAAAACGATTTCTTTTGATTTGAAGTACTGGGATGCCATTATTGCCAAAGAGTCGTTCTGGGTAGCATTGAATGCTTGAAGACGTTGAAATCTGACAAAACAGACCAAGAGTTCACTTTTGTTCTGAAGCGCTGTTGTATCAAAGGTGCAATAGTGATTCTTTTGTACTTGCAGCAGATGACTTTTTTTGTTTCAGTGCAACACTCCAGTTCAGCTCCAAAAAGTACTTTTGGTTTGTACTAAAAAGAGTGAAAAGCATGGCTGACTTATACAGAGGGTAGCATGTAGATTCCTTAAAGCCTCGAAGGAATAATTTCTTTATTCTTCTTGCTTGGTGTTTGTGCAGAGGTCCTTGATCCTTGAAATCTTTGAGTATGATTTTCTTTAATTTGAATTTGTTGACTTGGACTCTTTGTTCTGACACTTGAGCAGTAGATGGGTACAGTCATTGCTTCTAGACAAGTGTAGTTGTGAGCTCCAAATGAGTGTGACTTTGAGAGGGTTTTCAGTACTTAGCTTGATACAGAGTTTGTAGTTGCCACATTAGCTTTTAGTAGACGAGTGCTAAAGCTGATCTGACTTTGCTTCATGCTGAGCTGTCTCTAGTGGAAAGGTGCTTTTCAGTCGTGTCACTAGAACTCTTCTCAGAGTGACAGACTCACTATTCTGTTGTGAATAGACGAGTCATGAATAGACATATAAGTCTTTTCTTATTTGTATGCACACTTGAATAATTTCATTAGTAATTTCATATGGTTTAATACAACCATACTTAATATATTTGGAATATCAAAACTTAGAGAATTAACACATGAAAGTGTTTTAGATGTTTGAGGTCCTAACATTAGTAAAATATATTTGAAATCTCTAATAGATTAAGGATTGATCCTTCTTGGGAACCAAAATAAAAAAAGAATAAGAAATACCTATTGGCTGATTTTCATTTGAAAAGAACAATCCTCCTCAATATCATGCACCTCGAATTTGAAAGACTCCAAAAAATGCTTGAAGAAGCTAAAGTTGAACCTTTTTGTCCCCAGGCTCTTGTCACCATCACACCTTCACATAGCCTTTCTGGTTTCATCCAAAGTAAAAGGAGATTAGCTGCCTATTTTCTTCATAGGACAACTGTTTAAATTAGATACCTTCTAGAAAGGGAAGATCAAAGAAAGGTTCTGAAAATTATCTAACGAATTATGCTTATATACCAAACCTTGATTTTTATAATCCGAAATACCAAGGACTTCTACATGCAAAACTTTAATATCTTCTTTTAGCAACCAAAGCTTTTCTTTGAAAGTGAAAATTTTCCATCCAGCTACCTTCAGTTTATCCCACTTGCTATTCACAAACCGATCAAAATCATAATGTTGTAACCAACAATTATTAAATCAGAAAGGCTTAGGTTCTTAATTAAAACCATCGCGCTTTAATATAATAGGACAATGATCATAAACATCTCTATTACCAATCCATTATGGACAATGATCATAAACATCTTTGTTACCAATCCATTGTGGACAATGATCACAAATATTCATTTAACTATCAGAGACAAGAAACCTATCTAATATGCTCATATAGGATCCATCTGGTTTAAACCAAGTTAATCACGTACCGCCACTACAAAAAATGGGTATAATATGGCAGCCACTTTAGGCAAATAATGGTGGTTTGAACTGCTGTATTTGAATTAACGATGATAACCAATATGACCATAATTGTGTCCACCATTAGGTATAATAAGGCAATTTTCCCCCGTCGTCGGCTTAACTGCCATAATCTACTTGTATAACACGACGGGTCATTGTTTGCATAAAACGATTTGTGTGACTAAATCAATATTCCGATTATAAAATGGCAGTTGTAAGCAGTTTGAAACTGTCATATTTGGCTAAAGTAACTAATTTGATACAATTAAGTATGTCAACTCAACTTCAAAATTACATAAAAATCTTAAGGTCATGATTATTTTGTCCTTATATATATATATATATATATATATATATATATATATATATATATATAAAATATAACATTATATTACATTATAATATATATTATATAAATAATATTATATATTATATTTATAATACTATTATATTACACTATAATATTTAACACAAAGGTATTACAGTAAATTTAACATTATTTTGTTTGTCCTGTTCATTGTCCATCAAACACCATACTTGTGACACCGCCTACCCCGCGTGTATTTATAAAGACATAACATAATAAAGGAAATATATTTAAAATAGAAACACATGCATATTATTTCATAATAATAAAAACCAAGGTAGAAGATACCACATTGTAACAAAACATCTCAACATGGAAATAAAACAAGTTTTAAAAGAAACATAACCGTGAAAGCAAACCCAACCCCGATGTCACATTATAAAGCTGCTATAACCAAAAATCCGGCAACATCTCAAATAACAAACTAAAACAATGGAAATCCTAAACTACGAGTAGCGGTTCCTTAAAGTCACTCCTCAACAGGCTGCTTACCGTCCTCTGCATAACAAAATGGTACATGCAAAACAAACAACCGAAAAATGGGGAGTAAGAAACATGTATAAAACACAACGGCATGTAAGCAGTTAGAAAGATGAGCATATATCATTTAAACATAGCATGTTATAACATACAACATATATCAATAACATATTTATATCATTCATATCAATTCAGCCAATGTATGCTATGCAGTGCAGCACTACTCCACTACTCCGTTATGCATGTGGATCCAAACTATCTCAGGAAGACAACATCGGAGTTACATATCCATATTGGCCAATAAGCACCAACGCCAGCAGTTCACCAAACCATGGGTGAACCCCTTGGATAGACGACCCACCGTACTCCAGGATGCGTCACCACAGGGGGCCATGATTCACCTAACTCTCAGATGAATCACCACGAACGGCCAGATCGCCTTACTCTTGGACGACCTCCCCTATGTTGAACTTTCCCCACTAACAACTCCAATGCATGAATGCATGGGCAACAACATTAACAAACAAACAACCACCACCTCAATTTGGTCCAATAAGCACCCAAGTTTTATAACCATCAACACCTTGACCAAAAAGCGTTAAGGCCCCCTTGACCAATAAGCACCAAGGTTCAACATTAACAACACCTTGACCAATATGCATAGAGGTTACTTTGACCAATAAGCACCAAATCATAACATGCGGTAACCCATCGTTATCGATTTAACCAACTTATTGTTTACAATTTTCTTATTTAAGTGTTCATTAAGTTGTCTAACTCATCTTTACTTCGATTGGTCTCTTATTTCATCATTGGGGACAATTGGGGTGAGACACCCCTTATACTTTAATTCACGTCTGTTCTGTTTGGGGGAGCACGGTCGTGCTGTCTGTTGAGCACGACCGTGCTTAAGCAGCGCGACCAATTCAAATTTGAAAGGGAAGCACGAGTGTGCTTCCTTTTAGGTACGGTCGTGCTTACTAGAACATGGCCGTACTCTCTGGGTAAACTTGTTAAGGTTCTTTAGCCAAAATCTCCCTAAAATTCTCATAGATCAATCCTAGGGTCTTTAACTAAGCCTTTTAACATTTATCTCACCCCTCATTACTAAATCCATATATCATACATATAGCAAAACAAAACACTTAGGCAAATAGCACACAACAGGGTCATGGGTTAACCCATCATCTTACGCTAGCCCCAATGCCTACATGTTAATACTATCCCTTCTCCCCATACCTGGTATGAAGATTCCAACTACGATAACGCAAGCAAACTATTCTCGTTCCCTCAAGCGGTAACCCATCGTTACCGACTTTGACCAATAAGCACCAAATCATAACGTACGGTAACCCATCGTTACTGACTTAACCAATTTATTGTTTATAATTTTCTTGTTTAAGTCTTCATTAAGTTGTCTAACTCATCTATACTTCGTTTGGTGACTTATTTCATCATTGGGGACAATTGGGGTGAGACACCTATTATACTTTAGTTCACGTCTGTTCTGATTGGGGGAGCGCGGTCGTGCTTACCCCCAGCATGGGCGTGCTGGACTTTAAGTTCAACACGGTCGTGCTGTTTGTTAAGCACAACCAATTCAAATTTGAAAGGGAAGCACGGGCGTGCTTCCTTTTAGGCACGGGAGTTCTTACTGGAGCATGATCGTACTCTCTGGGTAAATTTGTCAAGGTTCTTTAGCCAAAAACTCCCTAAAATTCTTATAGATCAATCCAAGGGTCTTTAACTAAACCTTTTAACATTTATCTCGCCCCTCATTACTAAATCCATGTTTTATGAGCCATTGGAGAATTAATCCTTTAATTCCAAGTCTTATTAATAAGCCCTATCAGTTTATTATAGTCTTATTAACGTTAATGTCAACATTCAACTCACAACAGCAACCACCAACCAAGTCATTCATTCATGGCATGGTAATATCATCATCAACACATTCAATTATGGCATAAACATTCATCATCAATATTAACAACAACTCAAGATTTAAGCATGCCAATCATATATCATACATATAGCAAAACAAAACACTTAGGCAAATAGCATACAACAGGGTCATGGGTTAACCCATCTTCTTACGCTAGCCCCAAGACCTACATGTTAATACTATCCTTTCTCCCCATACCCGGTATGAAGACTCTAACTACGACAACGCAAGCAAACTATTCTCGTTCCCTTGAGCGGCTCGACGAGTTCCTCAAGCCGTGGTCAATCATGAAAAGAATAACCAATTAATCCCTAAATCCAAGAAATAGGAAAAAAAAAGATTAATAGAGGGATAACCATTACCTTTAATGGCACTAGCATGCGTGACTTCTCTCCCAAATGGACTCAAAAACACCAAGAACTTTGAAGGGTTCAAGGGAAGGGAAAGGGGAGATTTTTCTGGCACACTAGGGTTACTAAAAGTGCAACTTTGAGGGTTAACACTCGAAACCCTCGCAGACTCCTCCATTTATATACCTCCAAACCAGAGCACGACCGTGCTCCCACTAAGCACAGGCATGCTTAACGTGGGCACAGGCATGCTTAACTAAGCAAGGGGTCCGCGACATTAACGTCACAAAAGCACTTTAAGCACGGGCGTGCTAATACATGAGCACAGTCGTGCTCATGCACCGGAAAGTGATTTTCCGCTTTAAAATCCCACTTAGCCCATTTTTAACGTTTCCAAGGCACATTCCTAGCAACTACCCAACAAACAACATATATAAAACATGTAGAAGTGCTTAAAGACTTTATACGAAAAACGGGGTGTTACACGTACAAGATAAAAAAAAAATTCTAGTAACTTATAGGTTTGTCCTATACACTATTCTACTTGTCCTGTGCTTCACTGTGTATCAAACGCACCCTAAAACTATCATATGAAAAAAAATTGAAAATCAACTAACCCATAAGATCTTTTTAAAAAAACTATGTGATTTTGTGTTTCAATTAGCATGGTCACTATTTTGTAAAACCAAAGTAATTTTTATCGATTTATTTTCTAATTTTCCTATTTGTATAAAATTAATATTTTATACATTGTTAAAATTTTGCAAAACCAACTTAGTGTATAACTCGTAAAATAGGCGATGTAGGATGCTAATATCTTCCATATTCTCAATCATGATCTTGTTTTCAAACACTATTTTTTTTTAAAAGTTTTTTTAAAAGTCTTCTCCGGCTTAAATAAACTTTGCTGGTTTTATCTACAAAATAAATAAAGGATTTAATTTATATACACTGACAGTGTAAAGGTGTTTTACACTATCAAACAATTAGAAATTGATATACCATTAAAAATGCTTTATTCTTATCCTAACCACCTTAAAAGTCATCAATTCCTTGATTTTTAATTGGTTGTCAGTGTAAAAAATCTTTATACTGACAGTACATACAAATTAAACTCATAAATAAATAAATAAATAAACTTTGCTAGTAAATTTATCTAATAGGGTAGTTTTTTTCCCTTATCTCTTTTGGGCTTTGTACCCATGAGTATAATGATTGAATTTGTTTTTGAATACTTATCTGGCAAATCAGCAACTAAAATATGTAGTTTTATTACTTTTTTAAAAAATGGACCTTTGTACCCATGATAGATTTTGTATATATCAATGTATCCACTGTTTAATTATTTTATTTTGAATTATATGGTATAGATATGTTGCCACGTATGTGTTATTAAAAAAAAATGTTGCCACGTATAAATATTATTGTGGAATATAATTTATATTAAATAAAACCCACACCAACCTCAAATTGCAATCCCTAAGTATTTAAGTCTCACTAATCCAATCTTTGTAGTTATCCTTCCAAAATCTATCACCGATTCTCTTTTAGGTTTTTACTTAATTTTCCATCCATCATTTCATTTCACCTATGGATTCTCCATTCAACTTTGACCCTATTGCCAACGACAAGGTTGTTGAAATTGATGAAGATGATGCTTTCCCATTCGTCTACAATGATGATGAGAAATATGAGGATGATTACAATATTGAAGTTGAGAATTATAAAATTGCGTCCACAAATAATTTCACTATTTTTAGTGAATCTGAAATTAAACGACTTCAAGAGGCTGACATCACCCAGATCTCAATGCTTTTATCAATTTCAAGATTTGATGCATGCCTTTTGCTGTACCACTTTGATTGGAGTGTGACCAAAGTGCACGAAGCCTGGTTTGATGCCGAAGAAAAAGTTAACAAGTTATTGGGCTGCTAAAGGAGCCCCAGGTACTTTTTTTGGACTCTAAAATCTACACTTGTGAGATCTGTTTTGAGATATTTGATTTCAAAGAGGTCAAGTCAACAGGGTGTGACCAAGGTTCTAAATTGCGGTTGCGGTCGCGGATGCGGTTGCGGTTCTTGTTGCGATCATCTGCGATTGCGGCATTATCGGTCATTGCGTCGTGGATCATGATCATGGCTGCGGCGTGAAATAATTTTATGTTCGCACCAAATCTAAAAAATATTGTAGAATTATTATAATTCTTCATATATCCGAATCGAGAAGATGATAAAGAAAAATAGAGAAAAAGAAACAAATTGCTAAAGCATAAAGGAATAATTCTTGCATTTAAATGCTTTGGGGCCTGAAATTTTTTAGTTTTGGAAAAAAATTTGAACGAACGGTGTTGAAAATGGGTGTTGCGGCGTCGATGCGGTCCGATCACGCGGTCTTGATGCGGGTCCGATCACGGTCTTGATGATGCGGCCGCAACGGGTGAAAAGGGATCACACCGCAATTGCGGTGTGATGCGGTTGCGCTGCGGTCCGCAACCGCAATATTGCGGTCGCAATACGTGATGCGGTCCGCAATTTAAAACCATGGGTGTGACCATCCATACTGCATCAATTGCCGGAAGCAATACATTGATATAAAAATCAATGAGGGCCCTGATAAGTGTTTGGCACTTAAATGCCCAAATTCCTCGTGATGCAGCAGTCGGTGGTGATATGATTAATCAAATTGCAAGTGAGGCCAGTAAGAAGAAGTATGACCAATTTCTGATCCACTCTTATGTGGAAAAGAATAAGAAAATGAAGTGGTGTCCAGGTCCAAATTGCGAGTATGTGGTTGTTTTTGAACCAGATGATGTTAATAACAAGTTAGATATTACGTGTCGTTGTTATCACAAATTTTGTTGGAACTGTGGCGAAGATGCTCATAGCCCCGTGGATTGTGAAACTCTGAAACAATGGGTAAACAGGTGGAACCCTGAGGCTCAAAACATCAGTTGGATTCTTACTTATACTAAACCAAGCCCTAATTGTCAGATACCTATTGAGAAAATGAAGGGTGCATGCGAATGAGATGCATATGTGGGTTCCAATTTTGCTGGCTATGTCTTCAAGATTGGTCCCAATGTCGTGACGCGTGTCGCAATCAAATGAAGATCAACCAAGAACAATACAAGGAGAGAACCAAAAAAAATAAGTTAACAAGATATATGAATAGGAACAGTGATTATTATGAGCGTTGGGCTATCAATGAATTTTTAAGAAAAAAGGCTCTTAGGAATATGAATGGTAAGGATATAAAGAGGTTAAGTGTGTTACTTGGAAAGCCTAAATCTGATTGAGTTCATTAACGAGGCATGGCTACAAGTGGTTGAATGTAGAAGAGTGCTTAAATGGACATATGTATACAGATACTATCTCCCCGAGAATGAGAAGGCTAAGAAGGAGTTTTTTGAATACACACAAGGAGAGGCAGAGGCTGCTTCGGAAAGGTTTCACCATTATTTTGAAAGAAATCTGCGTAAGTTTCTAAGTGGCGAAAAACTTGATGGCTTTAATAAATTTCTTTCTAATCTAGTTGATCTGACTGATGCTACTAGGAACTACTTTGGAAAGCCTGTGAGAGCATTAGAGAATGATGAGATAATCAATAGCTAAAATAGGAGATTAAAGAATAAATTAACAATGATGGACTGTCCGACTTTGGTCTGCGGCAATGCCAGCTGTGTGGCAATCACAATGTTATCTCTGTGACAGTGGCAATATATCTTTTGCACATTGTACCTTGACAAATCAGTCATTGGCAAACTATTTTATTTTACTTTTTTCTTTGCTTTATGTAAAAAAGTTTTGTTTAATGACTTTATAGCCCTACAATGATTAATTACAGTTAATCATGTATGAAATGTTTAAATGCCTCAATTTGTTTTGATTGGTCTAGACTAATTTTATTAATTATAAATGAGATGTAGGCTTTCCTTTGTTAGAAATACTTGAATGTTCACCGTCAAAGTTAACGTGGATGGAAGTTTTGTACCCTATACGTCTAACATGGGAACAAGTGGGCTAATTAGATCTTCGAATGGGACTTGGGTTGTTGGCTTCTCATATTCATGATGGCAGAAACCATGTGTACCACATGTTTACCAGTTTATTAATGGACATCGTGGATCTTCTTAAGCGATAGTTGGGTTAAGCTCATACATGTTTACAGAAGCAAACAACTATGCAAATTACTTGGCAAAGTTTGGTGTGAGTCACTGCACTGATTGGAATCTCTGGAAGGAAGCTCCCTTGTTCATGGAAACTCTTCTGCTTAGTGATGTTCTAGGCTTTTCTTCTCTGCCTTAGCTTTTGTTTCTTTCCTTTTGCACAAAAAAAAAAAAGTACTTCAATGTTAAGCCATTTCTTTCTCGACAGTTTACTAGAATAGAATGAATTAGATGCTCATTTGAAATAATTGAAAATGAAAAGTTTATTACATATACATTGGAAGGGTAATGATATTTTCAAATAAGAAAATTTTATGTCATCTTTACATCATTTTTTCTCGATAATAAAACAAGAAAAAATACACGTTGATTTTAATACACTCTCTACCTTTATTTTTCCAAACAAGAATTGTGCAAAATTAATGTAGTGTTTTCTTATGTGTCTTATGTCATCACCCGAATTTAGCAGTCATGATTGGTCGAAAGAGAAAGATGAAACTTTCCCTTTCATAGCCTATCAAGCCTACTTAATTTGTGTCATCCAAAGCATCAAGCTTCACTTCAGTAATTAATAATTTTAATATTGGAATTAAGATTCATAGAGTACTACAAAACATAAGAAAGTAATTCCTGAATATTACAGAGAACCATGGGTTCCAATTGTTAACAAAACCAGGTCAAACACCCAAAATAAACCAGAAAAATTGCCACCAGATAGAAACCAAGACTTCAAAGCAGCTCCTATGCATGAGAAGATCCAGGGTTATCTGTAACTATGCCTACAACATAGATAACAAAAAGTGTGGGTTAGTATTAAAGTCATGCATATATATATCAACCAACATTAGTATAAGTCCAATTATGACATATAGATTAAACAATTGAAGTACTTGTGAAATGACTTGGTGAATCCTCAACAATTTACTCATCATGTTCCACTACATAAGGAACATAATCGTAAGCACAGATATAATTAACCGAACCTTTTGGGTACCCCTATGGTTGTTCGCTAAGGTCCCCTGCCTCGACAATTTTAAATTTCCTATACTGGAGATTCTGTCTCCTCCGCCCATTGAACTCCCTCCTTAACTCCAAGGTTGTTTGCTAAGGTCCTCAAACTTGACCGTTGTTATTTATATCCTGAAGATATCGTCCCCTCTGGACGAATACCCAAAGTTTTACACAAGCAAGGCAATCTATTCTACAAAGTACAAATCTAACGAATACACATGGACATAATTTTGTGTTGAAGATACTAAATCATATTCAATGACAATCCATGAATCCAATAATAACATAACAAACGATATTCCAATACCATAATACACATATCTCTTAATACCATATATCTCTAGCTAACTACCGGTTTTTATTTTTATCTTACACAATGTATGGCAACCTTATCTTCTTTTTTTTTTCAATGCAAAAGATAGAGTGGAAAGGCATTACAATAAGGTTAGACATCTCAACTAGGTTGTCACCTCTAACATCATCCATCATCCTAAACATTTATTAAAAATGGAAAAAGAATAAAGAATACAAGGCATGGGGAAACTATACCAAAACCAATGAATAAACAAAATCTGTAATTAGGAAAGAAAAATCTATTCCTATTAAACTCATCTTTAATAAAAGAGGGAACTAAATTCCACCACAAGAAACTGTGATGATTGAGACCATAAGAAGCTAGGCCATCTGCACAAGTATTTCCTTCCCTAAATATATGAGAAATCATAAACCTCATACGACTAGATAGAACTATACAATTTTACCATCTAGTTAGAGTGCCTCGAGATGCTTAGAATCTCTCTCAGATGCTTTTTCCGTGGTGTTTGTCGATCCACCCCCTACGATCCGTCCCGCTAAAGTAAAGATGACTCGGGGGGTTGACAACTCTCTTTGTCTATGAGGCATTCGGGTCCTTGTTTGTTCTTCCCGAGCTCTGCATTGTTGGGCGAAATCTGTCTTACGTTGGTTCCCACAAACTTCTCTCCCTCTGGGTGTGGCATTGTGTTCGCGGGATGGGGTGGCCGACCGATGTCAATAGTTTGGGGTATTTATTTCTCTTGCTCGCACATACCGATGAAGCCGCCCAGCCCTGACAAATTCTTCTATGGTGTCCTATAAATTGTAGCATTCTTCTATGATGTGCCCATAACCTTCATGGGAGTCGCAGTACCTTGACTGGTCATTCACTCCTACTCTTTTTATGTGGGGCCTTGGAATGTTTGGAAACTCAGAATAAATAAATTCCTTATGGTTTTATGCTCTGGGGGTATTGAGAGGTGTGTATCTATCATACCTATTTTTGATCAACCTTTTTTCTTTCTCCGGGCAGTCCCTTCCTTGTGACTGGCCGGTCTTCCCTGATTGTCTTTCAGTAGGGGTATGACTCTCCATCCTTTTGAATTCTTCGAGGATGATGAATTTCCTGGATCGTGCTCTTAGCTCATCCATGCTTTCTGTTTCCCTTTTTGCCAAAGAGGTTGTGAATGGTCCCGGGCTAAGCCCGACAACGAGCAGGTGCAAGGAAACTTTGGGGTCAAGATTGTGTACATGCAAAGTTGCTTGACTGAATCGATGGATATAGTCTCTTAGTGCCTCATCCTTCTGTTGTCTGACCCTTGCCAGGGTTTGGGATGAGTGGGGTCATTGCATGTTGGTGGTGAAACTTACTAAAAACTTTTTTTTTCAGATCCCCCCATTCATCTATTGATCCTGCTGGAAATGTAGTAAATCACCATAGAGTTTCCCACCAGTAACACCCCGATTTTCACTGCTTTCTAGTATCGGTAATTAATATATAAAAATATATTTTTATCCGAGACTTAGAAAATTGTTTTGGGTAAAATACTGTTATTTTCCTGCCATGTTTTATATCTTAGGGTTACGATGCAATTTTGGGTTGAAAATTCAGACGGAACCCTATCTGCGTTTTCACTGACAGTAAAAGTTTACTGCTCAGAAGACCTAATTTTGAGTCGTGAACGAGATGAAAAATGTTTTTATCGTATTTACTACGATATTGGAAGTTTTGAAAATTTTGGTAAAAAAATTAAAATATTATATTTGTTGCGGGCATATACGTCGAGATGTCTCTAGGAAGAGCTTGAGCCAGATGAATCGGGAAGTCGGCAACGTAGCAGAGATATTGGATTGACCGACTTGACGAGCATTTATGACGAGTTTATCCGTATCATAAATTGCCATAATGGCACATTTATGGCAACATTAAATTTTCCTATGAAATGACCAAAATGCCCTTGTCTTTTTATGACAATTTCTAACAAATGCCATTGGACAAGTTGACCAAACCTTGCCCAATCCTCACGGCTTCAATAGTGTCATCTTCCCTAAGTTGGTTGTCTTCTTCATATAAATACCATTCTTCCATTTTCATGACTTTCTTCTTCAAAGTTCATACTTTTGCCATAAGAACACCATAGGAAAAATTCAAAAGAAACTCATCCAAATCTTGTTTTTCTTGAATCAACAAGAGGTAATAAGTTATTCTCTTGTCATTTAACTCATTTCTCTTCACAACTTTTGATAGATTCATGACTAAGATTCATATGTTCTTCATTTGTTCAAAGTTCATGAAACTAGATTCAAAAATTCATAACTAATTCTAGAAAAATCCTTTTGACATGAAACCAATTGCTATGATCTTATAATCATCTCTATTTTCATCATCTAGAAGCACAAGATCATGAGAAATTTCTTTCCTTGATTTCTGGTTATGGCCGAACCTAGGTTAACTTTGAGTTTTTAGGTTTTATTTCATTTTCATGACTTGATTCATGATTCAATCCTTTTGTATCTTGCTAGTTATTGTATTCAAGTATACAGAAGATCAAAAAAATCAAACTTTAACCTATTAATCTCATCAAAACCGAAACCCTAGATTTGTGTACTTAAGGGTTTTGTGATTCAAAAGTTGTTTGTAACACTTGAATCAAACCCTAAGTTTTGTATGTTGATTTAATCCAAGAGTTGATGAAATTTCAAAATTTCTAGCCTATGGAGCTTGAGGAAATCCGAACCCTAGTTCTTAGAACTAGATGAGTTTAGTTCATGTCAGTTCATAATCATGGTTAAAGTGATTAATCATGCTTAATTAACTTATGGATCATTAATCCTTAAGTTAATCAAATTTTAATTTTTCCTAACCTGGATAATGGGTTGAAGCCGAACCCTAACCTTCATAAACTAAGTGTATTGTTGTTTGATTTGATTTATTTTGGTCGTAATTCGTTTGAAGGAAATAACTGAGTTAGCTGAGTCAAGCTGACGGAGAAAAATCAGATCAGGATCAGAAAATTAACAAGAAATATAGTGTGGTCTTCAAGAGGTAAGGGGGGTATGCCTGAGGAGTTGAGATAATCTCATGCTTATTTGTGGAGTCATGTATTAATTTTATGTATGAAATATTTTATTTTATTATACTGTTTACTATTAATTGCTAGATTGATGTGATGTTTATCTGAGTAATTGAATTGAAGTGATGTGTGAACTTACATGATTATGATTATTTGTTTATATTATAATTGTGATGCATGTCATAAATTGATATATGCCATGTCATTTAGTGATTGGAATTTATCTGCTGTTGAGTGTTAGACCGAGTAACCTGACATTAGTCAGTGTTAAAAAAAATTAATTAAGGATAAAAAACTTGATAAGCTTGGATAATTAATCAGAGGGATTAATTCGGGAGATTTTGAGAAAAAAAAATTATTATTTTAATAATATTTTGTGAAAACAGTGTAAATAAGCAATAGTAAGGGCGAAACCGTGAAATTTTTTCACAGGCTCTAATTTTTTTATAATAAATTCAATTTTATTATAAAATATTATTTATAATGATTAAGTTCCAAAAATAATATTTACAGCAGTCAGAACAATTACTTCTGACAGAAAAGTGATATTAGTTATTTAATATTATTTAATTAATATCATTTATTTAATATTATTTAATATTAAATATGTAATTATTTAAATTTTCGAAATTTATTTATTTAATATTTTTATTAAAATTTTTGTTTTGTTAATCTTTATTGAAAATTATTTCTTAAAGTGAAATAATTAAGAATCAAAAAGAAATTATAAATGATTTTTGAAATTTATTAACGTTTTAACAGAAAAGAATTTATGTAACAATGTTTTTATTCAGTGAAAGTATTCCGTTAAACTTGGATGAATTTTCAAAGCTTTTGTTTTGTTTTTCACTGAGCAAAATGTTTTACAAGCAGATAAATGAGCCTAGAAACCGAGATGTCGGGGTTCTAGTGTTGTATGGACACGTAGATCAAGGATCTGTGTCATGGGACGGAGTGTCCTGCAAGTTTTGTTTTTGGACTGTGTGAGTTCCATATCCGCGAGCCTAAAACTGGTGCATCGGTTTAAGGGCATCGTGATTGAGCATTCGGACTGTATGTCCTATGTTGAGATTAAAAGATTTGGACTGTGTGTCCTGTATTTGTTTTAAGTGAAAAGTCTTAATTAAAAGAATTAAGCATGGTCGTTAAGCTTTGTGCTTCGACGAGGAAAGATTATTACGACAAAGAAAACAAACGAGAATAAAAGTTTTTCTCATGCATTTAATGGCCATTGTGTCATGTAAATGGCATTGAATCCAGAGTGGATCAATGTATATGACAGACGTGTCAGGTGGTGATGATCATTGAGGTCCGGAGTGGATCAATGTATCTTTTATAGGACTTTGTGTCCAAATTGATAGGACTTTGTGTCCATATTGAATATATGTGCCGCTATTTCCTATCGGGAATGGGGGAATAGTGTCATTTAGGTGCTGGCATGAACATCCTATCGGGAATGGGGATGTGCACCATTTATTTTCTTGGACATTGTTTTGTTCGTTTTTACAATGCGCCATGTGCGAGCCTGATCAGCTTGAAACGAAACAAAAAGTTGTGGGATCTCCGGAGATTAGGTATCAAATTAGAAATTGAACATAGAAGTGTCATGCATTTTTATAAAATGACGATGATTGTCGGGCATGAAGCCCTGTGAATTATATCATTTTACTGTTAGAATTCATGTTATTATATTGTGAATATTTGGTAATTGCTATTTGAGAGTCTTGCATGGGGTTGTCTTATAAAACTCATATATTGGAAACTCACCCTTACAAACATTTTAGATGGATCCGGACGAGGTGGATTTGAACTACTCGGGGGTACGATCCCTGACGTTTGACAACGCTGATAGAGGAGACGCCTGGGTTATTAACCTAGGGGCTCGGAGTGCTACTTATACTGGTCCTTTAAGAACACTCCGAGGTACAGCCGCTGAAGGACCACAACAGTTAGTACATAGCAGGGAAACAATTGAGATATCGTTACCACCCATCTGGATGATACTACAATATTTAGTCAACATGGGAGTCTGGAACACCAACCGCCTCAGTTTATTCAACCACTACAACAAGTTGCACTAGGATCACCTCCTGCACCTATAATATTAGTTCCAGAGAACATTCCGGAGGAGATGGAGGAAGACCTGAGGAGAATCCGGTGGAAAATCCTGACTATGTTCCTATAGCAGACGAAGGGTCTGGAGCTGCTGGAGAGGGGGCTGTTGTATCCTCTCCAGACACATCTTCAGGGGGTGGGGGAGTGTACACTGGGCTTCCCAATGGTTTTATATAGTGGTGACCAGCTTAGGATGTAGTTTTAGGAAGAGTGGGAATTTTAGGATAGTCTGAATTAGTGACTCCTGAGAGTCATCTTTTGCGTAGTATTTTCAGACACCCACTATGACTTAGTTGTAAAATTTCTGATGATGTAAAATATGTGTGACAAGTGGATCGTGACCTAGTAAGAAAAGGGTCATTTGTAAAATAGAGAAGTATATGTGAAATATAATATAATGGTGTATATTATATCATGAGAGTTTGAATGTATGTGCAGAAAAAGAAAAAAATTTATCACTATTTTTAAGAAAAGAAGTATAGGGAATTAGAAAATGCATCTTATTTTCCGAAGAAAACCAGCAACTGAATATTTTATTTAGTTTGATGTTTAGGTAATGTTACGTAAATGTGATGCCTAAAAAGGGGGTGTCGCACCCACCTGAGGGTTAGTGGGAACGCTCGGCACATGAGATGCTCTTGAACACCGTGGAAAAGCATTCCTGCGGAGAATGTGTCTACGTGGTCCTTCAGATCCGAGGTTCCTTCGTACATCTCAAGGTTGGTTGGTTGCCTAAGATCGACTGGTACACGAATACACATGATCTTTCAGTGAACGGATGTCCGACCGGTCTTCTGGTGACTCTGTATCTTGTTGGAGGTGTCGAGTCCAGCTAGTGGTCCTTCTAGGCTAATCGCGAGCTTCTTTCCATCTCCTTCCTTGGGGATGGGTTGGAGAGGTCGTTTGAGAGGTTTGACTTGTCTCAGAATGTGAGACCTGATAAGTGTGATCATCATCTGTGAAGGCGTCGGGCTTCAGGGTTTGGAGCAAGCGTACCTGAGCCCTGGTTGCTTCTTTCTATTTGCGGACCTTGCTAAGTAGTAGTTCTTATTGCATGAGGGATTGCATTCCCCTACTCGGGGTTTCAGGCACGATTATCCCCTGAGGCCCAGGGGGCGGACGGGTGACTTCATCTCCATACCTTTTGCCATTCTCTGATACAATTTGCCTTCTCATGGTTACCATGTTGGTAGGAATAGAAGTTTTTCGTTCCCACAAGCGGTGCCAATGTTCCAGGGGAAGCCCAGAACCTAAACAATACTCCTATATATTGGGCCTGTGCGGACTTGGCCCAATGCTGAATGCTAGTGATGGATCCTCCTTCTCCTTCTTTGTGAAACATGAACCGAATGGAGGGTACCTGTGAAGACACTCTGATGCTTAAATCAGCAAAGCTGTAGCAGATAATGTGCATAGGTTTTTCAAAACATTCCTCCTCTTCTTAGTGGAGGTTTATATATACACCTGTTATGTTGAATAGAGCATGATGGCTTTTAGTATGGTTCCCTATACTTCTTGGCGTGTTTGGCCCCTTACGTTTTGCAGTAGAGGTGTCCATGATAATGGTCTGTAGATGGTTGTGTGTGTTAGGGGGGAGGGGCGACTTCCTCCCTAACCTGTTTGGGAGTAGGTAAAACGAAGCTCTTTCTCGAGGTGGGAAAGTCAACTCCGTACGGTAGAGGTTATGACCGAGCATTTTGGTCAGCTAGGAGCAGTATACCCGGCCTTATGTTTGTTGGGTTTTCATCAGGTCGAGCCCTTCTTGGGTCGAAGATTGGAGGGCCTTAATCCTTTGTATCTTGGACCGTAAGATATATATATTAGGATAAAAAAAAATAGAAAATATACTTCTATCTGCAAAAAATAAAATTTGTATAAAAACCATATCAACATATCATTTTATTTTTATTATCTCATTTTTTATTAAAAATAACTAAAATTAGTTTAAATTTTAAAATTAATTTAAAATTTCTGAAATGATAAATAATTTAAAATAAATTAAAGCATTAAAAGTGATAATTTTTTTTATGAACCACCTTAATTAGGGCCTTTGGCTCCCCAGTGACATGCCAAGGTATCCCCACAAGCTTCGACCCTTTGGACAGACTACGAGACTAATTCTCTGTTGGTTACTTAAAGCATGAAATTAATCCTTGGTTTTTGTAACCTCCCAACTAGAGTGTCTCCATCAGGATTCGAACTTGTGACTCCTCCTTATGGGGTCAAGAGGCTGACCACTCGACCAACCCTTGGTTGGTAAAGTGATAATTATTTTTAAAATAAATAATATATATATATATATATATATATATACATAAATAGAATTTATATATAAAAAACTTATATCCATATCCTTTTATGTCATTTTACATTTGTCAGCTGATTCAACCACTTGTTTTACCAAACACTTCAAACTCAATCCACTAGCTTATCTACTACCTCTATACCTCATCCACTATCCGTTATAAGCTTATCCACTATCAGCTAGCCTATTCGTTATTCGCTAATTTAAATCAAACAAAGCCTTAATAAACCCATCATAAAGACAAGAACATCTTCCTAAATTTTTTAACTAACGAACATCAAATCCTAACAAAATTTTAGAGGGACCAAAAAAAAAACTATTTGCGAGGACTAAAAAATTAATTAAACCTAATTTGTTTGTTCATTTTGTTCACTTGCTACTAAGTCAAATGAATTTGTTAAAGACTTTCTTGCTAAAGTTAATTTTTTAAAATTTATAATACCTTTTATAATTGCTCAGTCCTTATCATTGACCTAGATACATACTATTGATTGATTCTATAATCATATTTGAGAATAGCTGTCATTCGTATTTTCATCTCAATTGCTGCAATAAGCACTAGACAAATTTGTGAAGTTACATGGAACTGTCCTAGGGAGCATGTGCTTACACTAAATGTTGATGGCAACAGTCTTGCTAATCTTGGCAAGTCAGGTTTTGGAGGCTTAATCAGAAACAACCTTTGAGAATGTATTTTGGGGTTCTCGGGTTCTTGTGGCACTTCTAACAACCTTAATGTTGAGCTTTTGACAATAGCGAATGGACTTAAACTTGCATGGAGAGCTGGATATAGAAATCTCATATGTGAATCGGATTCCAAAACTTCTTTGGATTTGATTAATGGAGAGATTAGTGGTTTTCATCCTTATGCTCCTCTGATTCAGCATATCCAGAGTTTCAAATCTCTGTCATGGACCTTGTGCTTTCAACATGTGCTTAGAGAAGGGAATGCTTGTGCAGATTGGCTTGCTAAGCAAGGAGTTACTTCTAACCAAAGCTTGATCTTGTGGGATACTTGCCCCCATCAGCTCTCTTCAACCTTGCTGATTGATGCTTTGGGGATAGTTAGACTTAGAACTTGATTTTCTTTCCTTTGGTTTCTTTGTTTTTCCCATTGATCAAAAAAATCAAAATTGCTGCAATAACAATGCCATTTATTAATCTCTGGTTTGTTCATTCATGTAGAAGCTTTTGAAAAACAACTCACTAGAGTCTTTTAGAATCTTTATGACTAATATTTCAATGTAGATATAGATGTCAATACTTTATTTCAGGCAATTGAGTTATATTTATTTTAACCTAACAATTTTTTGATATTTTTTTTCACTTCAAAATTGAACAAGGTGAAACGAAATGGCATTACAGCTAGCAAAGAGACATGATGGGGAGTAGTGATATGTGTTATCAATTTGGTTATATGTACTTTGGGTTCAAAAAGCTATTTTATAAATTTTGTTTGGCTTAATTAGATTTTTGGTCTCTTATCTTATTGTTTAGATTCATTTTGGTCCCTTATATTTAAAAATTCATTTTGGTCCCTTAAGTTTGAAATGTTACCCAAAGTAATCATTAAAGTCAAACATGTTAGTAACATCGTTAACCTCTCTCCGACGTGGCAGTTAAGTGATGATCTGGGCAGCTGATATTGCACGTCTGCTACATGGCAGCGTATGATGGTACCAAGTGACAACGTGTGATGGTGCCATGTGGCATCATTTTTAGTACCATGTGGCACAACCAAATCGAGTCCAAAAAATAAGATAAAAGGACCAAAATGAATCTAAAAAAATAAAATAAGGGAACAAATCGAAATTTTAGCTTTTCTTCCCCAATGAGTCTTCTTCCCCAATAGGTCTTCTTCCCCAAGGGTTGATGTTTTCTGTGTGAACCAAAGAGCACACTCTTAGTCTCATTTTCTTCATTATCCAGCAACTGAAACTCACCCAAAAAATCACCATGAAGCCCTTTTCAATGAATTTCGTTCCAAAACAGCCACCGCAAGCAAGTCGCCTTCTTCCACATAGCACACCAACTAGCCTCCATAAAGTCCATCGAAGTTACCATGCTCCACCACATTTCACCTAGCATTGTTCGCATGGTCCACCAAATCTGGGCTCCTTCGCGTAACGCCAGTCATTAGTATGGAGAAATGTCATCCATGACTGTCTACAGCCCTTAGGGAAAAAGACCCATTGGAGAATAAGACACATTAGGGGAGAAGGGCTAAAATTTTGATTTGGTCCTTATCTTATTTTTGGATTCGATTTGTTCCTTTATTTTATTTTTTGTATTTATTTAAGTTCCTTATCTTATTTTTTGGATTCGATTTGCTCTTGCTATGTGGCACCATCACACACTGCTACGTGGAACACGATGCAACATGGAAGACGTGCCTCTCTACTGCCCACATCATTACCTAACCACCACGTAGGAAAAAGGTTAACGACATTACTAACATATCTGACAGAAAGGACTATTTTGGGTAACGTTTCAAACTAAAGGGGCCAAAATGAATATTTTAAAACATAATGGACCAAAATGAATCTAAAAAATAAGATAAGGGACGAAAAAGCTAATTAGCCTTTTTGTTTTAAGACTAAAGACCCATTTTAGTTCCTGACAATTTTTGAGGTACCATTTTTCGTCCTTAAGAAAAAAACTCATCGAATAGTCGTCTAGAATGAAAAAAGAGGGACACTCTAGTTCCTCCATCTATTTCCATCATGGACACACGTTAAAGTACTTATGTGTACCGTTCGTTAGTGTGCCCAATTGTTCGTTAAACCTGTCCATATTGTAACGCCTTGTTTTCTTGATTAAAGTGTGGGGCATGGGTTAAGCATGTTCTAGGGATTAATCATGTTCCTTATTTGTTAGTTAGCTTGTGTTTCAAGTTTAAGGAAGATCAGAGTTGGAATGAGCTTAGACCACATAGAAACACGCAAAAATGGGTACCTGCAACATACCCAATGTTTGGACGTGGGGATACCCAACATTTGAGCGTTGACTGTTAGAAATTTGGCAAGTATACCTGTAAACACCTAATTTTGTCCGGGTATTTTTCCTTTTAATTAATATTTTCAAAAAAAAATAAATAAATAAAAACTAAAAAATAAACAATAAAGAAATAAATATAAAAATGCAAAAAAAAAAAACTAAAAATATTTTTATTCTTGGCCCATTACATCATCAAATGGAGCCCATTTTCGTTTTGTTTCAAGTTATCTTTTGGGCCCATTATCCAAGCCCAACTAAAAATTTTTTTTATTACTCTGATTTGTTATTAAAATAAAAAAAAAAGTAAAAAAAATTTTTGAAAAAATGGCCATCTTTCACATTGCTCATCGCATCGCAATTGTTTATCTTTTGTGAGCACAAAGCCCTATAAATTGCACATTTTAAGCATAGGCATCATAAGTTTTTATTTTCTGTCAAGCTTCAGTGGATAACTGACTCCACAAGCTTTTTACCTTTCCTTTCAAGCTTCAGATCATAACCGACTCCGCAAGCTTTTAACCTTTTGTTTTCAAGCTTCAACAGATAATCGACTCCGCAAGCTTTCTATCTTTTCTTTCAGGCTTCAGCTCACGCTTCAACGGATTCCCGACTCCGCATGCTTTTTATTTTTATTTGCTGTCAAGCTTCAACGGATAACCAACTCCGCAAGATTTTAACCTTTTTGTTTGCAAGCTTCAGCGGATACCCTACTCCTCAAGCTTTTTACCTTTCCTTTCAAGCTTCAGCTGACAACCGACTCTGTAAGCTTTTAACATTTCTTTTCAAGCTTCAGTGGATAACCGACTCCACATGCTTCTTATTTTCTGTCCAGCTTCAGTGGATAATCGACTCCACAAGCTTTTTACCTTTTCTGTCAAGCTTTAGTGGATAACCGACTCCGCAAGCTTTTAACCTTTTGTTTTCAAGCTTCGGCGGATACCCGACTCCACAAGGTTTTTACCTTTCCTTTCAAGCTTCAACGGATAACCGACTCCGCAAGCTTTTAACCTTTGTTTTCACGTTTCAACGGATAATCGACTCCGCAAGCTTTCTATCTTTTCTTTTGACGCTTCAGCTGATAATCGACTCCGCAAGCTTTCTATCTTTTCTTTCAAGCTTCAGCGGATAACCAACTTCGTAAGCTTTTAATCTTTCTTTTCAAGCTTCAGCGGATAATCGACTCCGCAAACTTTCGATCTTGTCTGTCAAGATTCGGCGGATACCATACCCCGTAAGCTCATTTTATATTTTTGTTCGAGCTTCTGATGGGTAATCCACCATGTAAGCTCATTTTATCTTTCAGTTTGAGCTCCCAACGGACAATCTACCCCGTAAGCTCCTTATATGATATTGCTTTGAGGTCACAGATCCTTTGCTTGCCATTGTACCCCAGACAAAATTGGAGTTCATGTCTTTCCTCGTTTCTTACAACGATAATAGGTTAACTACGGCTAATAAGAAACAAGCAAAGAGGGGCAACTGTGAACACCTAATTTTGTCCGAGTATTTTTCCTTTTAATTAATATTTACAAAAATTTTTTTTAATAAAAAATAAATAATAAACAAAAAATAAATAAATATAAAAATGCAAAAAAAAAACAAAAAATATTTTTATTCTTGACCCATTACATCATCAAATGGAGCCCATTTTCGTTTTGTTCCAAGCTATCTTTTGGGCCCATTATCCAAGCCCAACTAAAAAAAAATTGTTTTTTTTATTAATCTGATTTGTTATTAAAATAAAATAAAAATAATAAAAATTGAAAAAAATTGAAAAAGTTGCCAGCTTTCACTTTCCTCTTTCAAGTATGGATCAGATTTTGCTTTCTTGGTCCCCTTTGTTTTCTTATGCTTTGTTTCAAAAAATGGTGGTACTACCCTGCACCATTGTTGCACCTACAAGGTGGTGGAGCAAAGGCCGATATGCTCCCCACAAAATGTACCACCCTCTGCATATTTTTGGTCTACACCTCAAAGCACGGCAGTAACAATTTTGGCATCATCTTCCTGCTTACGTACTATATAAACAGAAGCACTTTGTAAAGGAAAGGGGGAGGGGCGTGAAACAAAGAAAATGCATCTGATTATAGTTTGTTCATAAAAAATCTCTCCCCCTCCTTCTCCATAAACTACCATCTTTTCCATCATTCTTCCACAATGACCAAACCTTTATGATCCACATTATCTTCAATCTATCATAACCATCACCATTTTTCATAACCAAAACCCAAAGAAATAACAAAAAACCGATCAGAACTTTATCCCTAAGCTCCTTCGCCGTGCTCCACCGTCTTACTTCATACTCAACAGTGAGACAACACCCCAAGCTCCATCCAGTTACTCGTCTCTGTCATCCCTTAGGAGCAAGCACAGTCGTGCGTCGTCACCACCGCCACGTTCAGGTCCCCTGCACATCATAGTCCCAGATCTGTTTCTCCTTCACGCGGATCCTCTTCTACAACTCGAGATCCAGATAGGTTGTCATCTCCTCCGCCCGAAGCCACCCGCCGTCACGCCAGACCACTGCACAGCCTAGCCGGACCGTACCAAACACTTCGCCCCTCCCCGCCATCACGAATCGCAGATCTCGGACTCCAACACTACCCAAACGTGCCGTCCAGCCTTCGTTAGCACCCAGCTCCGTTACGCCTCACCACTGCCGTGACGTCCACCCTAGCCATCGTTGCGTCGCTTCTCCTCCACGCGCCCCCAGGTTCATTGGTCCCTCTCTGTTTGTTGGTAACGAAGAAGCTTCCTCTGCTTCTTTCTTTTTATTTTGTTATTTTTATTCTTTCTCTTTTATTATTTCTTTATTATGGTTTATGTTGGGTTCTGATATTATGTTGGGTTTGTGATGGCAGCATGTGGCCCAAAGTTGGTGTTTTTATTGTTTCTTTTGTCCACATTGGCCCATATTTTTATTTACTGATCTGGTCTCTTTCATTTGGTCAGACCCCTTTTTTTTAAAAGAAAACTGTTTAGTAAAAATAAAAAGCTTTAATAAAAAATTACTTGTTAAAACAATTTGTTTTTGTTTACAAAATACAAAAAAAAAAAACTTTTGAGTTCATGCAACAGTCTACGACGTTGATGTATGATTTTTATTCTTAGGTGTCGTATGAATTGTAAGGGTTCAACGTATGGTTTATCTATCCTTAACCATGTGCAAAAGTGAATTCCTTTTAAAAAAAATGTTTTCAACTTATTCTCAAGTCTTATAAAAATGAAAAATCTTTTCAAATTCACGCAACAATCTACGATGTTGATGTATGAATTCTCATCCTCAAGTGGCGTATGAATTGTAAGGGTTTACCGTATGACACTACTATCTTGAACCTTGTGCATGAGTGAATTATTTGTAAAATAAAATCCTTTTTCAAAATTATTTTTTTTTTAAATAAATCAAATCTTTACCAAAAATTAAAATAAACCAACAAACCAAACATTTTTTTATAAGAACTACGTGGCTTTGAGTTTCCCATCGCACCCTGGAATACGTAGGAGCGGAATTATTCACTCTGTCAAGCCAAAACTAAATTTTCCTTTATTTAGGTATCTTTTTATTTTTGAATAGCTAATTAAAATATTTGAATTTATTTTATTTAGGGACGCCCTATGGACTCGGGTGCCATGTTCAATCCCTTAGACTTGAGGTTGCTTTGTGGACTTAACTGCCATGTCCAACCTCATTTAGGTTTTATCAACAATAAATTTTAAAAATGCAAAAATTGACAAGGAAATACAAATTATACAAAATAAAAATAATTCTTTCTTGTAGATAAATTTTTGGGGTAGAAGAAATATTTAAAAAGTTATTAAAAACATTTTGCACAATTAACTTGAGGTACCGTTTTTTAAACGGGCGATGTAGGGTGCTAATACCTTCCCTACTCGTAACCGACTCCCAAACTCAAATCTCTAACCTTTTTTAAAGACCATTTTACCTTAAATAAATGGGTTTTCCAATATTTTTCCTAAATAAAATATTGGTGGCGACTCCTTGTTTTTACCTTCTTTTACACGGCGCCCGAACGGAACGGTCACGATAATACCAAATCGTGACAAGTAATAAAGTGTGAGTATCATTCCCAACGAGGATTAAGAGCAACTTCCAACACGTCCAACTAGACTACTATCTAGGCGAATATTTGGAAGGAAGGTAGCTGATAAGCCTCTGGCTTATCTAGTTTTAAGACTAGATAAACTAGGGTTTATGTGCCAATTTATTCGAGTTTACTCTCGTTTTCGCCCAAATTTGCCTTGTTTTGTTCCTAAGTTGGACTTTGACTCGTTTTGCGTCTTTTGTGTAGTTTTTAGGTTATTTTGGAGAGAATTACGCTTGTGGTTGCTTGTGTTGTTTTCAGGTCCATAAGTGAGGCTCTAAGAATTAAGGAAAGTCAACAAATAGTGGAGATTGCCATTCTGGGGATTCTCGCCCCGCGAGAGGAGGCTCGCCCCGCGATAGTTTGAAGATCTGGGAAGACAGAGACCATCACGGCCTAGCCATGATTGACATCACGGGCCGTGACAGGAAGGTTCGCGTCGCGAGACGTTCTTCGCGTCGCGAGTGTGTGAACTCCAGAAAAGTACCAGAATCAGAGACCATCACGGCCTAGCCGTGATGTATATCACGGTCGTGACCTAAAATCCACACAAGGCAGAGAACATCACGGCCTGGCCGTGATTGACATCACGGGCCGTGACAAGAAGACTCGCGTCGCGAGACATCCTTCGCGTCGCGAATCTTCAAATCCCAGTGCGCCGCCGAGCGAAGCCGCCACGCCTGGCCTGGCGTGATGACCGCCACGGCCGTGACGCGTGGGCCTCCTTATAAATAGAGCAGATCGAATGAAGAAGGGGGACTTTTTTGGATCAGAATTTTCAGAGACCTTTTATAACCCTTATTCTGGGATTTCTTCTTCTCTTCTTTTCTCTTAATTCATAGGCTTAGGATGAATTCCGATTGTACGTGCGTTGTTGTTACTGACATGAGGAACTAATCCTCTTGTCTAGGGGATCGATGAAGCCACCCATGGCGGCATAGTGTTCATGTAATGTAACTCTCTCTCCTTTAATTCAATTATGATTTTCCAATTCTGTTTTCATTGTGTCGATTATATGCTAGCGTGATCGACTAGTTAAGCGTGTTGAGGCCTAGCGGCGATTCGCGTTTTAGAACTTGAATTGGGAACATCGGTCGAGTATTGCACGAGAGTGAGTAGGAGATCGATGCAACCTATAGGGAACAAGAATTAATAGAATTCGAGATTAGGGTTAAGAGACCTAGCAAGTAATTAACTCAAATCATCGAATACGTCCTAATGAGCACTAAGTGGATTTAGGAGAATTTAGGGGTCCCTGGTTGACATTAAAATTGAACTTAGGGAGGAGAATATCATCACTTGGGTACTTTGCATGATTTGGTAGGTGGATTCGAAACCTTAGATGCTTTTATTTCTGAATTTAATCACCGTAGCGTTATTTGAATCGATTCTTGAATTCGCAATCTCAATCTCTTTCTCTCAACCACCTTCTATTGCTTAACCAACGTATCGGATTTCTTGACAATTTAGTCGAATTGGTAACCCAATCCTTGTGTTCGACCACGGTAGAATCTTACCGTGTTTTTATTACTTGCGACGACCCGGTACACTTGCCGGAGTCACAACAAGTTTTTGGCGCCGTTGCCGGGGATTGGCACAACCAATTTTCCTAATTTTTAGGAAATTCGGCTGTTTGGTTAAGCTGACTTTTAGTTTTATTTTCTTTTATTTAATTGTTATTATTTTTCTCTGCTTCTTTGATTCCACTTGGTCTTTGCCTGTTTTTGTATGCGAGGTACCCTCCTACAAGAGGACTTGCTATTTGATTCCGAGATCACCAGGACCGAGCGACAGTTAAGAAAAGAGGCCAGAGAAAGGAAGAGGTTGGAAGCAATTAAAATAGAGGGCATGGCTGAAGGAAATCCTCCTCCTCCTCCTCGTTACAAGCCTCTCTTTGAGTACGATCTACCAAGCTTGGGAGATTGTGACTCTTCTATTGTGAGGGGCAACCTGAACACAGACTCCTTCAGAGTTGAAGCATGTGTCACATTCCAGCTCCGGGAGAATCAGTTTGATGGAAGTGGCAAACAGGACCCTCATAGACACATCACTCGCTTTCTAGAAGCTTGTGACTTGCAGAAGACCAAGGGAGTTTCTCAGGATGAGTTTCGCTTGCGGCTTTTCCCTCTTTCTCTTAGGGATGTCGCTCGCGATTGGGTTGACAGTTTGGATAGGAACAAAGATCGAACTTGGGAGCAAATGGCACAGAAGTTCCTAACCAAATACTTTCCTCCTCAGAAGGCGGCACAAGCAAGAATAGCCGTCACTTCATTCAGGCAAACGGAGGATGAAACCTATAATGAAACTTGGGAGAGGTACAACGGATTGTTGAGAAGATGCCCGTCAGCGTTCTTTGACCCGGTCTCTAAAGTTCAACATTTCTTTAATGGGTTGAGGGGACGCTATCAGATGAACTGTGATGCCGCACCGGCGGTTCTTTCTCATATTTATCACCGAGAGGATGGATGGGCACTATTGGAGAAAATGTCATATAATGATTACAGCCGTGGTAGGGAAAACTCAAGTGGGGTCAGTGCTGGAACAATGGAAGCCATTCTAGAGCAAGTCAAATCATTGAAGATGCAAGTGGTGGCTTTGTCAGAGAACAAGAAGGCTAATGTGATACACGAGGGAATGCCACCAGGTTGTAGTAATTGTAATGGAGATCATGACACTCGAAACTGTCCATTCAACTTCCCTCAGGAACATGTGGACTCATGCCACAACTTTTATGATACTGTGCCCCAGAACAACTATCAGAGGAACAATCAGAATCAGAATAGGGGCTACATGAGAAGAGACCATCCGGGATTTGCTTGGAGTGATGTTAATGGTGGTCTAGCCGGCCAACAACATCCGCAACAGAATTGGCAACAACCTCAACAGGGTCTGAGACCGAACATTGGCATTCAAGCAGCAATAATACTCAGCAGGCTCTTCCGGGGCCTAATCAGTTGCAACTGACAGATAGTGGAAGACAACCTTGGGAGATGGCTTTTGAGAAGTTGTCAACCTTTACAGGCACATCTTTTGAGATGGTGAACACTGCCATTGACAAGTTTGCGACTCATACAGGATCGCGAATTCAGAATCTGGAGACACAAATATCACATTTCGCGAAGCAACTTAATGAGCGTCTTCCGTGCACTCTCCCGGGTGACACCGAGAACAACCCTAAGAGCCGAGTGCAATGCCGTGACCACTAGAAGTGGTAGAGTGCTGGAATCTAACAGGGGCGCACCTAGTCCTCCCAGGAAGTTGAGGTCTCGAACCATCCACATATTGGGGAAGAACAAATTTGAGAAAGAAGAGGAGTTTGAAAGAGGTAAGGCACCGGAGCAAGGAGGGAGGTTAAAGCTTGTAGATGAAGAGTTCCGTAGAAAGAAGTGGGTAGAGCCCAAGGACCTCCCGTCCTACATGAAGGTACCATATCCGGAAAGATTGAAGAAACCTCAACAGGATAAACAGTTCAACAGATTCCTTGATGTCTTCCGCAAGCTTCAAATTAACATCCCATTTGCGGAAGCCCTGGAACAAATGCCATCATATGCCCGGTTTATGAAGGAGATTCTCACCAAGAAGTGGAGAATTGTGGATGAGGAGACGGTTGCTTTGACCGAGGAGTGTAGTGCCATTCTTCAGAGAAAACTCCCTCCAAAGTTGAAGGATCCCGGTTCCTTTTCGATACCGTGTACTATTGGGGAGATGAATATAGGGAAGGCATTATGTGATCTAGGGGCAAGCATCAACTTGATGCCCCTCTCCATGATGAAGAAGTTGGGGATTAAGGAAGCCAAGGATACACGGATGTCACTCCAACTGGCCGATCGCTCCATCAAATACCCCTATGGGGTTGTCGAAGACTTGCTAGTGAAGGTGGACAAATTCATATTTCCGGCAGATTTTGTGGTGCTTGATATGGATGAAGACGCCGAGATCCCTCTCATATTGGGGAGGCCTTTCTTGGCCACAGGGCGTGCTTTGATTGATGTGCAACAAGGGAAGCTCACCCTCCGCGTGCAAGATGAGAATGTAGTCTTCAATGTCTTTGAAGCAATGAAGCACCCCGTGGAGAGGCTCGGAAGTGTACCGGTGGATTTTGTGGATGGTATTGTCAAGGAAGAGACCACTAGAGGAGCCCATGGTTCTGCACTTGCACAAGTGTTGGTAAAATCCCATGGTGATGATAGTGAGGAAGAAGACCCCTTGGGGGATGAGGACTATCTTGAATGTTTGAAACAGATGGAAGCCTTACCAATTCTCCCAAGGGATGAATATGCAAAGGAGAAACTCAACAAGGAAGGCAATGAGGAAGATGGAAAGACACCGGAGTTGAAGCAACTCCCAAATCACTTGAGGTATGCATTCTTGGGGGAGGAGGGACAACATCCGGTGATCATTAGCAATGCTTTGAAAAAGGATGAAGAGGAGAAGCTGTTGAGAGTTCTTAGGGAACACAAATCCGCCATTGGATGGAAGATTTCGGACCTAAAAGGTATAAGCCCTTCCCTATGCATGCATAAAATCTTGATGGAGGATGGTTATAAGCGGTGGTTCAACCACGAGAGACGGCTAAACCCCATCATGAAAGAAGGCTGTGCGTAAGGAAGTGATTAAGCTTTTAGATGCCGGAATCATCTACCCAATCTCGGATAGCAACTCGGGTTAGTCCGATTCATGTGGTCCCAAAGAAGGGTGGAACAACCGTGGTAGTCAATGAAAACAATGAATTGATCCCCACAAGAACCATCACGGGGTGGAGAGTGTGCATCGATTACAGAAGATTAAATGAAGCAACAAGGAAGGATCACTTCCCTCTCCCCTTCATAGATCAAATGCTTGAGAGGTTAGCCGGATATGAGTACTACTGTTTCTTGGATGGTTACTCCGGCTATAACCAAATTGTGGTGGATCCTCAAGACCAAGAGAAGACGGCTTTCACTTGTCCGTATGGAGTCTTTGCCTACAGAAGGATGCCCTTTGGATTGTGCAACGCCCCCGCTACTTTCCAAAGGTGCATGCTCTCTATTTTCTCGGACATGGTGGAGAGATGCATTGAGGTGTTCATGGATGACTTCTCGGTCTTTGGGACCTCCTATGACAACTGTTTGAAGAACTTGACCTTGGTGCTTAAAAGGTGCCAAGAGACTAACCTTGTGCTCAACTGGGAGAAATGCCACTTCATGGTCAAGGAAGGTATAGTCTTAGGGCACAAAGTCTCCCAACGGGGGATTGAGGTTGACAGGGCGAAGATTGAATTGATAGAGAAGCTGCCCCCACCAACCAATGTGAAGGGGGTGAGGAGTTTTTTGGGGCATGCCAGGTTCTACCGGAGATTCATCAAAGACTTTTCCAAAATCGCAAGGCCGCTTTGCGACCTTCTTGTGAAGGATGTATCCTTTGACTTTAATGATTCTTGTTTAAATGCCTTCACTGTTTTGAAAAATATGCTTGTCACCGCACCCATAATCACTGCACCTAATTGGAATTTGCCATTTGAAATCATGTGTGATGCTAGTGATTATGCGGTGGGGGCTGTTTTGGGGCAGAGGGTGGAAAAATTAGCTCATGTCATTTATTATGCAAGTAAGGTTTTGAATGAGGCACAGGCTAATTATTCCACCACTGAAAAAGAACTACTTGCTGTGGTGTTTGCTTTGGATAAGTTTAGATCCTACATCGTGGGGTCTAAGATTGTGGTTTTCACTGATCATGCAGCCATAAAACACTTGATGACAAAACAAGAGGCCAAACCTAGATTAATTCGGTGGATTCTTCTTTTGCAGGAATTTGATCTCGAGATTAAGGACAGGAAGGGATCCGACAATGGGGTGGCGGACCACTTATCTAGGTTGGTCAATCCCGACACCGAGGAGGAATTGTTAGACATCAAGGAAGAGTTTCCTGATGAAAAGCTGTTTGCACTTATTGAAAATTCCCCTCCTTGGTTCGCGGATATGGCCAACTTCAAGTCTTCAAATGTGGTTCCGCAAGGTTGGACTAATCAACAGAGAAAGAAGTTCTTCTCGGATGCAAAATATTATGTGTGGGAGGACCCCTATCTCTTCAAGCAGTGCTCGGATGGGATCCTCAGGAGATGCATTCCCCATGACCAAATCGGAAACGTGTTGTGGCATTGTCATAGCTCGGATTATGGTGGGCATTATGGGGGAAAGAAGACTGCAGAAAAGATCCTTCAAAGTGGTTTCTTTTGGCCGACGCTCTTCAAGGATGCCTACACCTTTGTTGAAAACTGTGATCGTTGCCAAAGGGTTGGCAATATTTCTAAGCGGCATGAACTCCCTTTGAATTGCATGCTCGAAGTAGAGCTCTTTGATGTATGGGGGATAGATTTCATGGGGCCATTCCCACCCTCTTTCTCTTACCAATACATTTTGGTGGCTGTGGACTACGTGTCGAAATGGGTGGAGGCAATCCCAACAACCACAGATGATGCGCGGGTAGTCATGGATTTCTTGAGGCGCAATATCTTCTCGAGGTTTGGGGTTCCAAGAGTGTTGATCAGTGATGGGGGATCCCATTTCTGTAACAATCAAATGCATAAGCTTCTCGAGAAGTATGGGGTCAAGCACAGAGTCTCTACTCCCTATCACCTCCAAACAAATGGGCAAGCAGAGGTATCCAACCGTGAGTTGAAGCGCATTCTCGAGAAAACCGTCAACTCCTCACGGAAGGACTGGTCAAGGAAATTGGATGATGGCCTATGGGCTTATAGGACCGCCTTCAAGACTCCAATTGGAAGGTCTCCTTACAATTTGGTGTTCGGAAAGGCATGCCACCTACCGGTGGAGTTGGAGGAGAAATCTTATTGGGCAATACGGGAGCTCAATTTTGACTTGACAAAGGCCGGAGAGAAGAGGTTGTTGGACTTGAATGAGCTGTCTGAGATCCGCATGCAAGCTTATGAGAACGCGAGGATCTACAAGGAGCGGACGAAAGCATGGCATGACAAGCACATCTTGCCTAGGAGGTTCGAGCCCGGGCAATTGGTGCTTCTGTATAATTCAAGGTTGAGGCTCTTTCCTGGGAAGCTGAAATCAAGATGGTCTGGACCATACAAGATCCTACAAGTCTTCCCTCATGGGGCAGTGGAATTAGAAGGGACCTCTAGAAACTTCAAGGTGAACGGGCACAGGTTGAAGCATTATCATGGGGAGTCAATCCCAACTGGAAAGCAAGTGTTTTTTCTGGATTAACCCTTAGGGGTGACTTGAGTCAGGCTCGGGACGTTAAACAAGCGCTACTTGGGAGGCAACCCAAGCTAGGTACCCTCTCCTTTCCTCACTCTTGTTTTTGTTTTTGTTTTTGTGTTTGTTTTGTTTTTGTTTGTCACTCTTGAATAATTTGAGAAGATCAAGAGTTTTTGTATGAAATGTCGTGTCGGCAAGCTTGTTGGATTTTAATTATATTAAGCATAGATGGATTGCTTGAATTATATTGACCATTGTTAATTTCCCCCTTAGTTCTAATAATAGAAAAGTTGATCCCCACTTAAAAATTGAAAATTGAACTTTGAGATTTATTATGATTGCTTGATTTACGATAAGTTTGGGGTGAGGGGGTGCACACACTAGGAATCGTATCTCGGTCAAACAATTTGCAAAATGTCCAGGTGAGGATTTGAGCCTCCAACTCTGTTTGTGAATGTGTGAATCACTGTAAGTTGCACTTTCCCGAATTTGCTTGAATCTCTATATGGTTTGCATGTTTATGTGTTGCATCAAATGATTTAGGCAATTTTCTTTGAATTAACTACTTGGCCTGAAATGAACCATCCCTAATGCATGTTCCCTAGTTAGCCAAATTGAGCCCAATTGACCTATTGTTTCTTGATGACCCTACATTACGAGCCAAAATCTGAAAAACCATGTTGACCCAATCTTAAGATTAGGAGAGCATGGAAATGAGCAAGAGAAAGGTTGTGAGAAACTAAGTTTGGGGTGGCTACAAGGTATGTGTCATATTGGGATGAGAAAAAGAAAATAAAGGTTGACCCAAGGCAAAAAGAAAAGAAAAGAAAAGAAGAAAACAAAAAAATTGCCAAAAGAAAAGGGGCAAAACAAAAATAATATCAAGGAAAAGGTTGTAGTCACCCGAGCCCAAATGAAAAATGGAAAGAAAGGAATTTGAGTGGAAAAATGTGTTTAATGCTCATGCTCTCTTAGTTCCTAGGGACTTAAGCCTAAATATCCTTGATTATCCTACCCTCAGCCAGGCCCCATTACAACCTTTAAAAGACCTTTTGATGTTGCATGCATGTTTTCGTGGGAACTATGTTTGAGATGAAAATCAAATTCATGGGAAGTGCTCTTGATAAGTGAAATTGAGTGAAAAAGTTGAAAGCCTAGACAAACTTGAGCGAATGAGTGAAATACTAAATGCCCTTGTGAGGAAGGCAATTGTTTGAAATAGGTGATCTTCCTTTGTGTGTATCTTTGAGCCTCAACTTAGAGTAATGATGGCATGAATGATAATTTCTCAATTGTTTAAAGTAGATGAATGTGGGGACTACATTGATAAAAAAAAAGGGGGAAATCAAAGAAGAAAAATTGTTTTGTAAAGTTGCATGAAATGTGTGCGAAATTGATTAGATCTTTCAAGCTTGCCAAGTCTTGAGTCGTTTTTGAGTTTTAAGCTTGCTTGGGGACAAGCAAGGTTTAAGTTTGGGGTATTTTGATAAGCCTCTGGCTTATCTAGTTTTAAGACTAGATAAACTAGGGTTTATGTGCCAATTTATTCGAGTTTACTCTCGTTTTCACCCAAATTTGCCTTGTTTTGTTCCTAAGTTGCACTTTGACTCGTTTTGCATCTTTTGTGTAGTTTTTAGGTTATTTTGGAGAGAATTACGCTTGTGGTTGCTTGTGTTGTTTTCAGGTCCATAAGTGAGGCTCTAAGAATTAAGGAAAGTCAACAAATAGTGGAGATTGCCATTCTGGGGATTCTCGCCCCGCGAGAGGAGGCTCGCCCCGCGATAGTTTGAAGATCTGGGAAGACAGAGACCATCACGGCCTAGCCGTGATTGACATCACGGGCCGTGACAGGAAGGTTCGCGTCGCGAGACGTTCTTAGCGTCGCGAGTGTGTGAACTCCAGAAAAGTACCAGAATCAGAGACCATCACGGCCTAGCCGTGATGTATATCACGGCCGTGACCTAAAATCCACACAAGGCAGAGAACATCACAGCCTGGCCGTGATTGACATCACGGGCCGTGACAAGAAGACTCGCGTCGCGAGACATCCTTCGCGTCGCGAATGTTCAAATCCCAGTGCGCCTGAAGCGGGAAGCCGTCACGGCCTGGCCGTGATGACCGTCCACGGCCGTGACGCGTGGCCTCCTTATAAATAGAGCAGATCAAAACAGAAAGGGGAACTTTTTGGATCAGAATTTTCAGAGACCTTTTGTAACCCTTATTCTGGGATTTCTTCTTCTCTTCTTTTCTCTTAATTCATAGGCTTAGGATGAATCCCGATTGTACGTGCGTTGTTGTTACGGACATGAGGAACTAATCCTCTTGTCTAGGGGATCGATGAAGCCACCCATGGCGGCATAGTGTTCATGTAATGTAACTCTCTCTCCTTTAATTCAATTATGATTTTCCAATTCTGTTTTCATTGTGTCGATTATATGCTAGCGTGATCGACTAGTTAAGCGTGTTGAGGCCTAGCGGCGATTCGCGTTTTAGAACTTGAAATGGGAACATCGGTCGAGTATTGCACGAGAGTGAGTAGGAGATCGATGCAACCTATAGGGAACAAGAATTAATAGAATTCGAGATTAGGGTTAAGAGACCTAGCAAGTAATTAACTCAAATCATCGAATACGTCCTAATGAGCACGGAAGTGGATTTAGGAGAATTTAGGGGTCCCGGTTGACATTAAAATTGAACTTAGGGAGGAGAATATCATCACTTGGGTACTTTGCATGATTTGGTAGGTGGATTCGAAACCTTAGATGCTTTTATTTCTGAATTTAATCACCGTAGCGTTATTTGAATCGATTCTTGAATTCGCAATCTCAATCTCTTTCTCTCAACCACCTTCTATTGCTTAACCACCGTATCGGATTTCTTGACAATTTAGTCGAATTGGTAACCCAATCCTTGTGTTCGACCTCGGTAGAATCTTACCGTGTTTTTATTACTTGCGACGACCCGGTACACTTGCCGGAGTCACAACAGTAGCTCAATATGAAATACCAAACCCAACAAAAGTAAAAAAATAAACAAATAAAAGGAACAAGTTCTTTTTGGATTTTTACGACACCCTACTCTAGGGTCATCCCATTAATACCCAATTATAAATCATAATTATATAACGCTGGTTACTTTCGGAAAATATAATTAAGGTAACTAACCTTCTATAAAAATAGTGCTTAATTTTTTTTTTCTTTTCATACAACATATAACTATTATAAACATAAACCACATATGTGTACATCCATATATATACATATGCTTCATCGTTTACATATATAACTCCTATACTAGGAGATATCAAAAAGCCTTTTGAAGCATAGACTATTCTCCATCAAACTAAACAAAGAAGATAAAGATATATATACATATCAACAACAACTGGTTCACAACCATTTCAAAACTAAGGCTCTAAGAAGCCAAAGTAAAACTATCAAGACTCACTACCCCGGAAACTATACCTAAGCTGGTCAAGCTAATGAAACCCATTGGGAAGACCATAAGGATCAATCCCACCTACAGCTGACGAGTCTGATGATGCCTCCGCTTCCATTGCTTCATCTGAAGAATCACCATCATCTACTGCAGGAGGTTGAAACTCCGGATTGTCCTCTAGGTATTCCTCTGGATCTTCGTCACCTTCTACTAGCTCTTCTTCAACTGGAGGTTCTCCATTTCCTAATATCTGAAGAGGTTGAGGTTGAGGTAAAGGATCCATCATTCCATGCTCCTCCAGATATTGAAGATACAGCCAAACCGGTGGTAACGATATCTCGATTGTTTCTACTACATGCGTCCTCTGATTGGGTCCTTCTTCTATCGTGCCAATAACTTCAGTACTAGGGCCATGGTAGGTGGCGCTAAGTGCCCCAATATTTATATCCCAGGCACCACCATACTGTGCCCGATCAAAAGTGAGTGTACGAACCCTCGACTGCACCAGTGGTACGTCTGGATTCATCTGAATATGTTGTAAGAGTGAGAAACCAATACTTGGATCTTACTCAATAACTACACTCTAGCCATCAAATACCACATCAACATTTATCACATACAATTAATTATAAACTAACAGTTTATCAATGGGTTCAACACCCCAAACATTATCCATAAAATTATGCATGACACTTCTATTCATCATCTAATTTTCGTCCTAATCTCATGAGATATCCCAACATCATATGAGTTGATCAGACTCCAAAGCCACACTGGCTAACTTGGCCAACTGCCAACAGGTCCGCGACCTCTTCCCATCTTGAAAACAACAAAGGCATACACAGCCAGGCACTCACAAGGCCAACACATTGCTAATGCCCACAATCAGTGGCTCCGCCATTAGCAAGTAAGATGGCGATCCCAAAGTCCTCCAAGGCACAATGAGATATGCATATCGTAATTACCTCAGCCGCCGGTAATTAATGCATTAAACAACAAATCGCAGGCACGTCTGCCACATGCATGCAAAACACTTTTGTTTTGTTCTTTTCTTTGTGCTCAATCTTTCTCTTGCCGAAGCTCAAAATGGCTTACGACTCACATAGTTTTAAAACACTTTTTAAAACTTTCATTATAACACAGGACCTTACTGTCCGAGTGCTCAATCACGACACCTCTCGACCAGTGCACTAGTACTAGGTTCGTGCTTCTAGAAAACATCTTCAATGTTTTATCACAGTATACCTCATGTATACCTCATGTATACAACATAGGCACTCCAAGTCCAAATGACTGAGTCCATCACAATCACGGAACATTAGTACCCCGACGTCTTGGTTACTAAGTCCAACTGTATTTTCAACATTGTTAAATCAACTTTCGATTTTTAGAAAATTCTTTTCTAATGGTAGAAATTCATTATAAAAATTCTTAACAAATAAAACTTAGTTTTCACAAACCAATGAGTCACTTGAGGTTTAACTTTCTCAAAATAAGCACTGCCGTTTCAAAAATACTTGCCGTCTAGATTTTCTAGATTTGCCGTCAAATTTTGTTTTTAAGACTTTTAAGCCAAAAACTTAACTTTTTCCACTTAATTAATCTTCTAAAATCACCCTTAACTTGTTTTCATCAATTAATTTAATAAAAGAATATTCTGTATTATTCTGGGTTTCCTTACGTAAAATTTAACAATACTAAAATATTTTCACCGTGTCGAACTCATTGTGACTCATAATTCACTTTTCCAAAAACAACTTATTAAAATAATAATATTTTTTCAACACTCTTTATTCTTCTCAAAAGAAATTCTCTTTGATATCATATACCAATAACTTGCCACTAAAACCTTGAATATAATTCAATACAGTTTCTTAAAGCTTTTATCCGACTTTCTTAATTATGCACTGACCACTGTCAGGCTTCTCACACATCAAACAACAATTATATCACAGATATTTCCCAGGCAGATCATGCATCACAGTTCATAATATAATTGCCAATAAACAATTAACGCAAAATAAACCACACAGATATCAATAACACAACAATAAACAACATAAATAAACACTAACAAACAATTAATTACAAACAACCATTGGATAGCATATAGCCATTGAATAGAATCCTTCTCGGTACTCCCCCCTTACCTCTTGAAGACTCCTTGTTCAACTTACAAACACCTTCAGAATTTCCGTTACCTTGTAAACTTGTACTCAACTAACCTTCAATTATAACCAAAGTGTTACAAATCAAGAAACTAAAACATTCTAAACCCTAATACATAGTCACGACCTCTAAGGTTTTTGAATAACTAAAACTTCTAATCATGATTAAGTTATGGATTAATGATCCTTAATTAACCTAAATCATAGATTATCAACTAAACAACTAAGTTTTAAACTCAAAACTTCCTAACTCTTTTATACATAGATTCGGCCTCAATAGGTTCATGAAGCTAGGGTTCTTAGGTTAACAAATCATCTTGGATTTATAAAGCATACTTACTAAACACTTGATTTCTAAGATCATTTATGAAAATCATGAACAAAACTCAACAAAACTCACCCACTTAGGGTTCGGCCAACATGAACATTTTTGAGTAAAATAGTCATTTTAAGAAACTAACATGGATTAAAGTGTGTAGTCATACATGCCATATAGAATACATGATCATACATGAA
Source organism: Sophora flavescens (assembly GCA_030762895.1). NCBI lineage: Eukaryota > Viridiplantae > Streptophyta > Magnoliopsida > Fabales > Fabaceae > Sophora > Sophora flavescens. The sequence continues at coordinate 182,140,968 of CM061063.1, forward strand.
AACACATGAACAAAACTCTACCAACCCTAAGGTGATAGATTCGGCCAAGGCTAGTTTTTCAAGAAAGAGATTTTTGATTACTTCATGCTCTTGGATTTAGATAGTAGACATGATATCTAGAAGATAGAAAGTAGTTTCATCATCATTAGATTTTCCTAGGATTTATTATGATTTTTCAAAGTTCTAGGGTTTGAAACTTGAAAATGATGAACCACCATGATATAAGTCTTGAATCAAGAAACTATCTAAAGAACATAGACACGATTTAAGACAAAGATTAGGATTTACCTCTTGAGAATCAATGATGAAGAAAATCCAAGAACTTGCTTTGAAACTTAGAACTAAGAACTTAGAACTTTAGAGTTTTAGAAGACAACTAACCAAAGAACTAAATGAAAAGTGAGAGAAGGGTATTTATAGTGTGAGTGGCGACATCTCAAGAAGGATCTAGATGAAGATGAGTTGTCATGTTAAAAGGATCAAAGTGCAATTAAGTTCCAAGGACCAAATTGCAAAGATTCCAATAGTTGAAGGACTAGTTTGCAAATAGACAATAGAATGTCATGATGATGAGTTTAATCACATTAAATGCCATCTTATCTTTGACTTTCTTGGCTGATTTTTATGAGTGAAAGACAAGTTAAGAAAGTAAGATAATTCAATGTATTAAGAAGAATCAAGAAACTTGTAGACAAATCTAGGATAAGTAGAAACCTATAGAAAATTCTAGAACCAACTTGACAATTCCAACTAAAATGGGCAGCCACAATTCACATGGGCTTTCGTATGGGCTTGAAACATTTGGGCTTGATTTCATTTTCTTATTGGTTGTGGGACCCACTTTGAAGATTTAGGCCTTTAAACATAAGATAAGAAAACTTGAATGGCTTTATGGACTCAACTATGAACTAACAAGATTTGGACCTATAAGTCACGACCATCTTGGATTAGAAACAAGGATTCTAGCCCAATCCACTTGAAAAAACGAAAAAAACTAATTTAGGGACAAAATGGTAATTTACAGAAAGTTCAGGGACTTAACCGTAAATTTCGAAATTCTCTATTTAATCCTGAAAAACCTTCTAAACTTAAAAATATGATTCATCCCCTTGAATCATCTCAAAATCCTAAGATAAATCCTCTTACTACTCTTAGAAACTCTAATCTCCTTTCCGTCGTCTACCCGATTACGCTTTCCGCCCGTAATACTCAAATTATTTTTTTTTTTCTGAAAAAAATTCTAAACATACAAAGTTGTAGAAAATAAAATACTAAGCTTAAGTCTGTCGTTCACGAATTAAAATTAGGTCTTTTGAGCAGCATTATTATACTGTCAATGGAATTCGCAGACCGGGTTTCGCCTGAATTTCCAACCTAAATTTTAATCGTAGTTTCCTACGGTCAAGTAGGATTAAATACTATCCTCCGTTCACTTAGAATAACTTTATAAAACTCTAATAAACTTATAAACATATTTATATGTATTTACTGTTATTTAAAACAGTAAAATACAGGGTGTTACAATTTTTATCAAACACCTAACAAGCACAAATGGGTTTTAATGCAAGAATGATGAAATGTTGAGGTTAGGTTCACTTAACTTCATTTAAATGCATCGAATGACTAATAACATAGTTCCTACTTCAAATATGACAATCAATCCACTAGATTACCCAAATCCTAATCCCTTAGATGATAAGAGCCTAAATCCCCAAATTAAACCATAATTCCTCAGGAGGCTTAATTAGTGAATTTGCATGAAGATCAAGGATTGCATTATTATTAATAAATCTAAATCCATTCCTAGATACAAGGTTTACTAGGTGATTGATTTCAAGTCTAGTCCTAATATGAACTTTCCAATTGCATACCAAGACAATAATCAAGTCATGGATGATCAAGCCACAACAAGCATTAAGCATGGAAATCAAACACTCATAAAGAAGTAAGAACTAAATTAAGAGGTCAAGTCAAATACATGGAAACTCAGGAATTAGCTACACCTAACCCCAACAATGGGGAAATTAGCTACTCATAGTCATAGAGATAGCAAAAGGGAAAGAAATAACAAAGATAAGTGTAGAAGACTTCATGAATGATGTCCTTTAGCTCTAGCAGTTCCAAGTGCAGAGAAATCCTCTCCCTTTAGGGTAAATTTCATCCATGGTACTTTTTGAATGCCTTAGGTTTTTTCCAAAAACTGAATTTATAGTCCATGTGTCATCAGTAATTGGGGCTGAGCGCCATTTTGTGGGGCTGAGCCCCATCACTCCAAAATTTAACACCTTCTCTGGCGTATCCGTGCTGAGCCCTGGAATATGGGGCTAAGCCTCGCGACATAGGGCTAAGCTCAGAAACATGGGGCTTAGCCCCGCTTGCAGAATTGGGCTATTGGTTGGGATTCACATTGACTTTAATTGGGCTTCTTCTTCTTACATCAATCTACACAAAAACACCAAAAACATTACTAACTAACCCAAAATAACAAATAATAAAAATAAATCCTAATGACTCAATAAAACACATAAAACATAAGATAAACAACCTCTTAAGAATTGAAAAGGAAATAATCTACCTAAAATACACACCTAAAAAGTATGCATATCGGAAAATTATCAACTCCCCCAAACTTAATACTTTGCTTGTCCCCAAGCAAAAGTAAAAACAAAAAACAAGAAAAACAAAACACAAGAACAAACTAATGGTTGAACAACTTCAAAAGAATCAAGATGACTCACAACTCAACAAGACAAAGTGATACACACTCCAACATGGTTGAAATCCTCAAACAAAAGAATCAATTCATGGCTTAATTGTACCCAAAATTGCTCACAAGAAGAGATTATAGCCAAAATACAAGTTATTTTCACTCTTAAAAGGTTAAGGTGCATGGCATAAACAATTAAGGTCCTACCAAAGAAACTCAGCTCCTCACAAGATATAACATTTCCCTCAGCCACTCAAGTATGTGGGGTCAAGTGTTTCACTCATTTACACACATCAAAACCATACAACCACAAATTTTCTCTTCATCTCAATCAACATCACATAATCCACACACATGCATAAATCACAAGGGTCTTTACTAGGGATGTAACGTGTCTAGGCAATAAGGAAGGTTATTCAAAGATAAACAAGCTAGACACCAAGGAGAAAAGGAGAGCAACTTTATTTTTCAAATTTTTGAACATTTTCTTTCTTGATTCTCTTTCCCTTTTAGTCTTTCTTTCAACACTTTCACATCGTAACAACTTTCTTTTCTTTTTATTTCCTTTTCGCTTCAACTTTCTTTGGAGCATTTGCTCTTCTTTTTTTTCTCTTTTCTTTGTAACCTCAATTTCTCACATATAACTCCCCCAAACTTATGTCAATCCCAACTTAAACAAAAGCTCTCCTATCCCTAAGGTGTTGGTAGAACATTGTTTTTCATCTTAATTTTAAGCACAAGGGTTAAGAACAAAAATTATTGTCTTTCAAGCTCAAAGAGTCATCACAAGGGAGAAATGTTAAAGTTGGCTTTTTGGTCAAGTGGCTATTTGAAAAGAATTGGCCTGATCATTTATATGACATGCATGCAAGTTATGAATTCAATCAAGATGCAAGTAAATTCAAGAGTATAAGTTCCAATGATGACACTCACAAAGATTTTTTTTATGGCTCAAAGGGTTCACAAAGGTAAAGCCAAGCATTTCAATGGATTTTTCCAAAATTATCATGCCACATTCATTAATCACCAAGAGTTAAAAACAAGCATTAAGGATATGAAATCTAAAATAGAGCAGTCATTAGAAGCACAACTCAACCACAAAAATCAACTTCACATTGAAAGAAAACAACATGGGAGCATGTAAAAACAATGAACTTACATAAGAGAAGCAATCTCAAAGTCTTTCTCAATCATTCAACCACTCCCTCAAACCTAAAACTTTGCTTGCCCTCAAGCAAAAGTTGATACCAATAGGGGGAAAAAATATATGCAAAGAAGCATAGAACTTAACATGCAACATGGGTATGGCACTAAGCTAAGTCAAATGGAGCAGAGCCTAGGACAGTAGGGCTAAGCCCAAGACAGTGGGGCTAAGCCCAGATATTATAGAGAGCTGTTTTGTCACAGATAAAAGGGGCTAAGCCCAACGAAGTGGGGCTAAGCCCTAGGATGACTGAGAGTCCATGTTAATGTCGGGCTCACCCATGCCGAACCCCGAATCTGGGGCTAAGCCTCGCGACATAGGGCTAAGCTCAGAAACATGGGGCTTAGCCCCGCTTGCAGAATTGGGCTATTGGTTGGGCTTCACATTGACTTTAATTAGGCTTCTTCTTATTGCATCAATCTACACAAAAACACCAAAAACATTACTAACTAACTCAAAACAACAAATAATAAAAATAAATCCTAATGACTCAATAAAACACATAAAACATAAGATAAACAACCTCTTAAGAATTGAAAAGGAAATAATCTACCTAAAATACACACCTAAAAAGTATGCATATTGGCAACTTATCATTGACACACTCAAACATGGGTTGTTGGACGCTTGGATATGTTATGGGGTCAGATACGTGTGGGACACATGGCAGAATAGTGGCCACACTCTAGCGTGGGAAGTCCCAGTGCTAGAGCGTGGGAACGTTTGGGAGTGGGGTGCTGGCACGCTAGAGCATGCTTAACAAAGAAGAATACCTTAAGTTATTTTCTTCCTTTTCTTCTTGGCACTTTACCATTTTCGTATGAGATGCGGCCTAGACATTCTATATTTAGAAGGGAGAGAGTTCTAGAGAGAGAGTGAGTTTGAGAGAAATCTGGACATCGTTACCCGATTCTGACCTCGTCGGGACAATCCCGACAATGAGTACAACGCGTATACGTGCTCGAATCTTCGATTCGACTAAGGTAATGCTCGAATCTCTAACACGTTGGGACGTCGATATTGTCGACATTAGTGTTATTTGTCATTTACCTTTGTGATTTTGTTATTTCTCGCTTCGATTATGGATTTCAAGTAAGATTAGGGTTTATGATGATGCATGCATCTGCCTCTGTGTTAAGGTTGTGTAGCTTCAAGAAAACTTACGTGATTACTCAAGGTGGGGAGAAAGTAACCGACATCGTCGGGGAGGCAAGCGTAGCGTTGCTTGTTTTTCTATATGTGTAGGGTGCCTAGACCCTACTAGTGGTCGAGTAGTCGACAATGGCTAAATCCTATTGAAAACAAATTTGTGGTAGTGGCTAGGGTTTAGTTATTGTAGGTTTATCGACGTTAGGACCGAAACCCTAGGTTAGATGGACTATGTTGATTGGGGTTGATTGAGATGCATGTTGCTATGTTTGATTCATTGATATATGACTACATGTGATGCTTGGCATTCTTACTTTGATTATTATATATTTTGCATATTTGATGATGATCTGGTGAGTGCGTGGGACTAGAGCTGTCAAAATGAGCCCGGCCCAATGGGCTGGCACGAATAGCCTGACATTAAGCATGTGCTGGTTTGATAAAATGCATGCCCGAAATTATTTTGCCCCAACCCAGTCCGGCCCGAAAATTCATTGGCCCAACGTGGGCTGGCCCGTTGGCCCGAACTTTGAAAGTAAAAAGATATAAAATGAACTGAAGCATAACATTTTTATATTGCGAATTTTGAGAAACAATACATTGTTATTTATAGTATCCTCTAGGTGTTTTGAATAATATATTTTTATTAGTTAAATTTGTTAAAAAGCTTAAGTAGTTAACATTTTAAAAAAGATGTTGTCTTACTCTCTAAAAGAATAAAAGATGCTGTATCGTTCAACATACATTTATCGGGGAGTTTTATTTTGATACTAAACAAATAATAAAACCTCACTACCAGGTCTATTGGATGAAAACATGTAACTTAACACCCAACACTAGTGCAATAAGTGCTTTTTAAGTCAGTTAAAATTGATGTTTTACGTCAGAATACTGGCTGACGTAAATACAACTGACGTTAATAGTTAATATTTTAACGTCAGTTGAGAACCGATGTTAAATATAAAACTATTAACGTCAGTTCTTTAACAAAACTGACGTTAATTTTGTAAAAATTAACGCCAGTTTTTTAAACAACTGACGTTAAACATAAAACTATTAACGTCAGTTCTTTAAGACAACGGACGTTAATTTTTTTAAAACTAACGTCAGTTGTTATAAAGAACCAACGTTAAAGGTTTAATTTTAACGTCAGTTTTTTATTACAACTGACGCTAATAGTGTACTGTATATTTTATAAAATACTATTAACGTAAGTTGTTTGATACAACTGACGTTAATATATTTTTTTTTAAATTCAGTTTTAAAATATCACTCCCCTCAGCCTATCCCCGCATTCAAGAAATATCCCAAGAATACGTAATATCACACACATTACAGAATTGCAAAGGAAAAATGGAACAATGGGGGGACTTAAAACCAAAATCCATGTATATATATAAATAAATTTTAGTTCCAATGTCTAAAAAACAAAACTACCAATCTAAGGATATATATATACATGTTATTAATTAGTTTCTAAAGTCTAACAAAAAAACTATTTATCTAAGTATTGCGGAGGTATCTTGTCAATTCCTTTTTTTAGCCGCATACTTGAAGAAGAATTCAGCGAAGCACATCCTCAAGTCTCTTAACTCATCTTCTTGAATAGGCGATTGGTCGTTAAATGCCTACACACGTTCAAATAATAACAATAACATCAATGCAAGTCATCTTCAAAACTATAATATATAATTTAACAAGTTGTTCAAATATTACCTTATTCCATCCATCCGTAATAGATGTGGAGACTATGTTCAACATATGAAGCATCACATAATAGCCGCACGACCACCCGTCAATTTGAAATCGAGACTACCAACAAAATTAATTTCAACGTCAGTTGAATATACATATAAATTAGTAATTATAATATTAATTATTTGATAAATAAACTACCAAACCTTGGGGATGTTCCATACAGGATTTGCTTTAGCCTTAGAAGTCCTACTTCTCCCGTTGACGCAACTTATGCTACTCGCCTTCAGCACGCTATCATAAACAAATAATCATGTCGATCAATTAACAAATTCATATATCATGTGTGGAATAAACTAAAAACAACTGATATTAAAACTTAAATTAAATTTAAGATTAGTTACTTACTTATTTACAGCTTCCACCACCTTCGGTGGCGGATCTTGGTGGAGAGAGCGTAAGAATATGACAAAGATGCCTAGACGGGTGAAGTACGAACAACTGCCAATGGTTTTTCATACAAGAGGGAGCCAGATATAATTCTTTCCGATTGTCTCCCAACAAGTATCCCATGTATTTACTTAATCCATCGCCATCAAAGAATTGGGGCAGAAGGATGACGACGGATCTAAGAAGCCGGAAGCGATGCAACGCCTTTATCAAGTCAAGACGATGGAGATACCTAAGATATGAAAAGGTGTGGATGTTAATTACATAATATATATATATATATATATATTGAAATTAAAATAAATTATTAAATGGAAAAATACCAAAAATAAATAAGTTATAAAATTAAAATTAACATACGTGCACCAAAGACTGAAAACATTGTTGTTCATCCAGACGTTATTTCTGCAGGCGTTCCCGAGATCGTCACCACAGAAGGTAAATATCCTCCGTTGATCTGGGCGTGCCACCCATCCATCGTGCTCCAATGTACATTCAAAAATCTCAAACGCATAATCCTCGCCAAGTGAGAATAAACGAGTGATAGGTGACAGCGACACCGACGTCGACTTGGCCTTCAGTTTAGGAAATATAAAATAGATAAGTTGTTGATAATTAAAAAAAACACAAGTAATTATTTGACTAATTTGGACATTAATAATGAATACATACCTTTGTTAACATTTCGAGCTCACGTCGTTTGGAGTCCAACTCAAGCTCACGCCTTTTCATTTCCAACTCATGCTCATGGCATTGGACTTCGAACTCCCGCTCCCTAGCTGCCAACTCATCGTCCTCCACATGTGCCCTACTAAAACTCTCTTTTGTGCTCACATGTGAAGGGTTGGCATGCCCTGCGTTGTCCTGGGATGTACCGACGGAGGAAATCTCTCTGGCAAGCACCTGCTTGAATTCCGGGTTGGATATTAAGCTTTGCATCAGATGTGTTGTAATAGCTGGGTTGGACATGAGGTGCTGAGTAATGTCAGCCAAAATTGATGCTTCATCGACCACCCGCTTTCGTGAAGCAGACTTGCCATAATATTCTTTGATGGTCACGTTCCTAGGAACACCGAGAACCCGACCAGGATGGTCTTTCTTGCCTAGAGCAGTCATCAAGACGTCCCGCCGTCCAGAAGGGACGAATGAGCCCTGGGAGGATTGTGCTTTAAGATCCATCTACAATGAACAAAATTAAAAAACGTGCAAGTGAAAAGTGTTGCAAATATCTATACAAATATCAATTGAAATCAAGTTAATTATTTACTTACAATCTTATCTGCCACTTCGCGAGTGGAATCAACTATAAAAGATCCCATCTTTGTCATGCGACCGGCTAACCAGACATCCTCGCGGTCGATGTCCGACGGAGGACTTGATGGTATGCCCTCAGGAACCTCTCCTCTTTCAATCCTAGCAGAGTGCTCTTCCTGCTTCGCCCTCAGCCTATCTGCCATCATCTGCTCGATCCGACTCTGGTACCCACCCTGAGACATGGTGTGGCGGTGGACGTTCTTCGCCTGATTCTGCCGACCCTTATTTGACTTAGCCTATTCAAACAAAAACACATAATTAAATACAGTTAAATAATCTATAATAAGCATACAAAATTAACTTAATCAACCAACCTGAAATTCTCCATCCTGTCGACTCCTGACAAACATATCCCAAGTATCCTGATCAATCCAGGGATAATCCGAGAACATTTTATCAAGCCGCTTCTTCCCAGATACATAGTACCTGGTAAGATCATGCTTGAACCCATTCCAACGCTTTGATGCCATTTTCATACATTTATGACGATGATCGTCGTCATTTGGCACAGTCCAAGCTACCTACACATTAAATACATAACAACTGGATGGATTATAACTCGGATAATTATCTAATAATGTAAATCAAATGAATGTAAAGGTAAAATACCGCGATAGCCTCCCAAATCTGATCCTTAACGTTCTGTGGAACGTCATTCCAGTGGTTGTAGTTGATGCTTACGTGCTGCTTTACTTGTAGAAACACCCACTTATTAAATTCTTTAGCACGGGGTCCCTGGGCATTTAGATTAGCATCGAAGGACACCTCAAGCTTCTGTCCGCTTTGCCTGTCCTTCTCTAGTTTCTTCAACGAGGTGGCTCCTCTACCCCGTTTCCTATGAGCCTGTGATGTCTGTATGGACAAAAAAAATGATAAAATAGAGGGTTGTAACATTATAAACTTACATTAAAAAGAAGGACTAAAGATAGTATATAACATGTAAACTTACACTAGAATCAGGCGTAGGCGTGATCGGGTCCTGCGAAGCCTCCACAGTGTCCTCCCGTGCATGTGGGCTATTCGACCGATCCATATGTATGCCTGTTCAGAAACAATATTTATGTATTAACATAGGTTATAACTCAGAATAAATACAGAAGTATAAATAAAAATAACTAGATAGGTCCTGTAGATATACAAAAAATCTATCCAATATAAGGACAATACGGGAGATTGAAAACTATAGTTATTGAAGATTGCCAAGCACTGGTCACGGTCTGGCAGTGATGTACGTCACGGCCGTAACATGCCAACTGAACCAGACCCTCACATGCAGAACTGATCACGGCCTAGCCATGATGAGCATCACGGCCGTGACAGATCAACCAGTAGAGCAACATGCACTCAAAACCAAAAATAGAGACATTCCAAAAACAACTGAAACTCACGGTTTCAAGTTTCAACTACTGAGACTACAATTTCAACATACACTCAAAACCAAAAATAGAGACATTCCAAACAACTCAAACTCACAGTTTCAAGTTTCAACTCCTGAGACTACAGTTTCAACCAGCAGAGCAACATGCACTCAAAACCAAAAAATAAAAAAATGTGCCCTAAAGACTCACCAGAAATAGGCGCTCGCGTGGTGGTGGGGTGGAAGCTCGAGTGGTGGCCAACATTCGATGTGGTTACTGAGAGCAGAGGGACAAGGAGAGTTAGTGCGCGGGAAGGGGAAAGAGAGATGTCAAGTTATTGCAAAGAATGAGCGGGAAAGACAGAGTTAGGGGTTAAGAGTGTACCTCACGGTGGTGGCGAAGAAGCCCTCGCGGTGGTTGCGGTGGAGATGAGCTCGCGATTAGGGCAGAGTGAGAGTGAGAGTGAGGGTTGAGAGTGAGGGTTGAGCGTGATGAAAAGAGAAAAGAGACGTACAGAGAAGTGCAGAAGGCGCGCGGGTGTAAAAGTTTTTATCTATATAAAACAACATTTTACGTCAGTTGTTAGCAAAAACTGACGTTAAAGGTCATATATTTAACGTCAGTTATCTTAAGAAACTGACGTTAAAAACACTCACACTTCTTACGTCAGTTGTTAGTAAAAACTGACGTTAAAGGTCATATATTTAATGTCAGTTGTCTTAAGAAACTGACGTTAAAAACACTCACACTTCTTACGTCAGTTGTATTACACAAATGACGTTAAAAGTTTATTAGTTTCTGCAAAAACATTCATTCCTTTGACTACTGTGCTACTTATCCATTCACCTTGTAACCTAATCCTCTTAATGAGCATTAAGTTTTTAGATAAGTTTTCAAGAAAATCAAAATAGCTTAGTAACTTCATCCCCTGCTCCTATAAATAGCTTCCTTCCATCCTTTTAATTTTTTCTGCTTCACAATATGGCTCTGCCATGGAGATTAACTTCATCACTCTTTCTTCCTATGCCTAGACTCAAAGATCTTTGTCTTAATGGTCAAACAACTTCTGAGGTTGTGTAAATCACATAACATGGATGGTAAGGTTGGGTGAATCATGTAATGTGATTCTCTCACTTTATTTCATCCCCGTCATCCCTTTCACTTTGCTTTGGAAGCAAGTGACTGTGGATTCAAGACGATGCATCAAGGAATTCCAGTGAAGAAGAAAGATGCAAAGATCCATTTCACTTTGCTTTCGCTGCTAGTGACTGAGGATTTACTTTGCATCATGGAATTCAAGTGAGGGAGGTGATGCATCCATTGGAGTTTCTGATGACAGACTGAGAAGAAAATGATGTTGAAGCAGAAACTTTTTTATATTTTAGGGCTATGTTGCATAATTTTTTATCTTTTAATCATGTAATTTTAACTTATGAATCGCTTCAATGAGATACGATTTGATTATACATATAACTTGTTTTATGTTAAGTGTTTATTTATTTTAATTTGCACAAGAATTTGTTTACTAATTCAAGCTAATTAATAAAAATTAAAACTAAACTTGTTTAAAAAAAAGTTTAAAAATAAACTCGCACTATATGGAGTGATCTGCGTTAGGAGGGACAACGAGGACATGACAGCCAATGAAATGAGTTTCATAATTATTTACGTCGATTATTTATAGAATCGATGCACATAGTGATTTAATATTTACAAACTGCCACCACCTCATTTTTAACGCCAACTTAATTTATGACTGCCAAGTTCCCGTGATATTAATTACATTATTTCCAATATTCATTCTCGCACGTTTATAATATATAGGATTATTTACGCAGCTATTTATTTAATCAAGTAAAAATCACACTTTTAACGTCAGTTGTATAAAAAACTGACGTTAACAATAAATATTTTTTATTTTAAAAACACTTTTAACGTCAGTTTTTTTAAACAACTGACGTTAAAAGTGTATAGATATCTGCAAAAACATTCATTCCTTTGACTGCTATGCTACTTACCCATGCACCTTGTAACTTAATCCTCTTAATGAGCATTAAGTTTATAGATAAGTTTTCAAGAAAATCAGAATAGCTTAGTAACTTCATCCCCTGCTCCTATAAATAGCTTCCTTCCATCCTTTTAATTTTCGGCTTCACAATATGGCTCTACCATGGAGATTAATTTCATCACTCTTTGTTCCTATTCCTAGACTCAAAGATCTTTGTCTTAATGGTCAAACAACTTCTGAGGTTGTGTAAATCACGTAACATATGTGATAAGCTTGTGTAAATCACGTAATGTGAGTTGCTCACCGTATCATCCTTCCGGAGAATCAGCTGCTGGAGGGCAAATCAGGTGCTCGGGTGTCACAGTTCCAAAACCTCAGCTTTGGCAGCAAGTGACCGTCAAGGAAGTCTCTAGAACCACTGCCTTTGTTTGAAACAGATCTAGTGCACCTGTTTTCTGAGGTCTTAAAGGATGCAAGTGACTATTCCAAGGCCATTGCTAAAACAGATCGAGTGCACCCTTCGGAGTATAGTTTTCCCTTTGGCATATTTCATAAAACTCTCTGATGGGATGTAGCTTTAATGTTTCGGGTGTGATAAGGGAACGAAGCCTCAACAAAAGTTTAGGATTTTAAACCCTTTCAATATAACTTTTTATAGGATTTTAAACCCTTTCAATCTTCTGTATCAGTCTGTATTACACTTCATGAATGATATCCGGTTTGGGTTATTGATTCAACTTATACTTCGCACATATATTTTAGTTTTCAAAACAGAAACACACAACATCAAAGCAATTGTGAAACTGAAACTTTGAGGAAGGCAATGCGGAAGGGTACGTATACTAGATAAAAAAAATATTAAAATAGCCTTTAACGTCAGTTCGATAAAGAACTGACGTTAAAATGTTCACTGTTAACGTCAGTTGTTTATTGAACTGACGTTAAAAGTCAGTCACTTCACTTTTAACGTCAGTCCTTAAAACAACTGACATTAAAATTGAATTAATGAAGTCTGATATTTACAAAACTGCCACCGCCCCCTTTTTAACGTCTAGCTTTTGGTTAACTGACGTAAACCTTTACCGTATAATGTATATTTTCCACTAGTGCAACATACACTTTTGTATCTGTGTTGTGACACCCTCTACCCCGCATGTTATTTATAAAACATTTAAATTAAAGAGGTAAGATAAAACATGCATTTATTTCACAAAATAAAAATAGGATAGAAAGCACCACATTGTAACATCTCTCAATGCGGAAATATAACAAGTTTTCAAAAAGAAATAACATAAACATGAACATCAAAAGCATAAAAGATAACCCAACCCCGATGTCACATACAGAGCTGGTATAATCGTTCGGGAATACAATCCTTGGAAAACAAACTGAAAAAGCTAAACTAATAACAACAGAACTACTGAAAATCCTAACTAGAGTCGCGGATCCTTAGAGTCAATCCTCCACTGGCTGCTCACCGTCCTCTGCATAAAGAGATACATGCCAAAACAGAAACAGAGAAAACAGGGAGTAAGAAAACATGTAAACACAACGGCATGGAGATAGTAAGTAAGATGAACATACATCATAGCATGGTATAACAATATAGAACATATATCATCAACATAATATAATCACAACAACATGCTATTTCAACCAACATATGCTATGCGGTGCAACACTACTCCGCTACTCCATTATGCATGAGGATCCAAACTATCTCAGGAATGCAACTTCGGAGTTACATATCCACATTGGCCAAAAAGCACCAACACCGACAGTCCACCAAACCATGGGTGAACCTCTTAGATAGCCGACACACCATACCTTGAATGCGCCACCACGGAGGCGCACGGTCCACCAAACCTTGGGTGAACCACCCGCGGACGGCCATATCGCCATACTCTAGGACGAACTCCCCTATGTAGATCTTCCCCCACTAACAACTCCAATGCGTGATGCATGAGCACAACAACAAACAAGGGCAACCACCTCCTTCACTTGGCCAATTAGCACCCAAGTCTTATCACCAACATCAACACCTTCACCCTTAGGGTCAAGGTCCCCTTGGCCAAAAAGTACCAAGGTTCAACTTACCAACACCTCGACCAAAAAGCATCGAGGCCACTTTGGCCAAAAACCACCAAAGTTTATCAACATGCGGTAACCCATTGGCCACTGGCTTAACCAACTTATTAATCTTGTTTATCTTAACTAGTCTTTAATTAAGTTATCTAACTTGTCTTTGTTCGATTGGTGTATTATCACATTATTGGGGACATTTGGGGTGAAACACCCCTTTAAAACCTTTAATCTCGGATTCTGTACAGGAGGGGGAGCACGGGCGTGCTCACCCTATGCACGTGCGTGCTTCCCTTTAAGTGAAGCACGACTGGGCTTCCTTTTATGCACGACCATGCTTCCTTTTATGCACGGTGGTGCTTGGTTCACAGTCGTGCTCCTGTTCTTCACGGTCTTACTTAAAGCGTAACCATCTTCCATAATTCAAACTGGGAGCACTGGCGTGCTCCCTGTTCAGCACGGCCGTGCTCTTGGGCAGGGCCATACTGTTCTGGGAAGATTCATGGTGTTCTTGGGTTTAAAACCTCCCTAAACACTCTTAAATCAAATCCTAATGTCCTGACTAATCCATTTGGCATAAAACCTCACCTCTCACTAACAGTTCATGTTTTATGACACATTATGGAAATTAATTCCTTCACCGTTATGTTAATTAAGAGTCTTATTAACCAATTAGGGTCTCAATAACAAACCAACATCATCATTCAACAGTCATTCAACCAATCAACATAATCAACATCATAACAACAATATTCATGTCATTCACAACATAAGTATTCATACCAACTCAACCACTAATCATGTCATAAATAGATTAACCAATTTGGTATACAACAGAGTAATTATAAACAATAGGCATTTATGACAGGCATGCTTATAATCAACCAATCAATAATAGCAATTAATCCATATAACCAAACAAAACATGGCATTGACAACAGTTAACAACAATAAAGGGGCTATGGGAACCCTTCATCTTACGCTACCCCCTTGCTTAATGATTACACTATCCTTTTCCCCATACCTGGTATGAAGGATCAGATAGTGACAACACAAACGGTAAACCAACGTGTTCCTCGAGCGGCTCAGTTAGCTTTCCAAGCCTTGTTCAAACAGAAAGAGTTAACCAATTAGTTCCCAAATCTAAATAACAGAAAAGGGAACACTAAGAGGGAGGAACCGTTACCTATAGGGATCAACACAGACGAACTGGACGTTCCCAAGAGTCTCTAAAGCTCCAACAATGTAATGGGTTTAGAGAAAAAAAGGGGAGAAAGGGTTTGTAGCCGCACTAGGGTTTTTGTTTTTGCCAAAATAGGGTTTAAAATGCAACCCCCGATTTCTGTGCCACTTTTATAAGCTGTAGACCTAAGAACAACCGTGCACCTTACCAAGCACGGGCATACTTACCTCAATGTCTCCGTGACGCCAATCCCTTGCACAGTCGTGCTTCCTATTAAGCTCGACCGTGCTTGTGATCCAAACAGTCACAAGACACAACATTGAGCACATGCTGGACATAAGCACGGTCATGCTCATGTACCAGAAAGGGATTTAAGCCTAGAAATCCCACTTAACCCTTCAACAACAATTCTAAGCTAAGCCCTAAGGCTTAGACAAGCAAACAAACATGTATAAAAGCACTTAACGAAAAACGGGGTGTTACATGTGCTGCTTGCTCCATTTCTCGTCGTTAATTACGTAACTTAACATGTTAATATTCGTAGTAATATATAATATAGGTGTTTTAAGTTTATCTCTCTTTATTAAAGAATAGAAAAATATTTTTTTAACAAAATTAATTTTAAATTTATAACTTACTAATTTTATAATGTTATTATTTTTAAAATATTTTATTTTTATTTTTATTGAAACATATTGGTCCATGGGCCAGCCCGCATAGGGCTGGACTGGGCTAGTAAATTAGTAGTCCATACTTAAATTGGCCCAGCCCAATCCGGTCCGAAAATATAGCGGCCCGTTATGGACTGGAACAAATGGGCAGGGCCAACCCGAATTGACAGCTCTACGTGGGACTGTGGGTATGTTGCTATGTTGAGTTAACATCGTGGTAATGCTTTGAGAATGTGGTTTTGAGACCGAGGATCTATAGGCATCGTATATGAGTTTGTTCTCCATGATGCTAATTTCTAAACAGACAATCTAGCAAAATATATATGATGCTACTTCTATTGAGTTTTTGGCAATTTAGGAAAATTCTCTTATAACCTTAAATCTGATGTGTGGTTTCTAATGATTTCATACATAACTGTAAATATAACAGACCAAATATAGTTATGTAGTTATAAAATACATAGAGTATATTAATACATGTGATTTGTCAGTATATAGAGTAATATTAATTTTTATATTAAAATTTGCAAAAAAATTATTAATTGATTTTGTGTGGATAGTTTAAAATATTCAAATGGATAATTCTATTGGGTTGCAAAACTTTAATAGAAGGATAAGAAGGGAAGAATAAATAAAATAAATTAGAAAAACACTTTTCAAAAAATGTAAGGATATTCATGGGTCAATTTGATTCAGATTTGCATAAAAAAAAATCAAAACTAATTAATCAAAATCTACTGGTTTAGTTATGTTTAGATTTATAAAAAATAATTCAAGAATCTGAGACAAATCAAAGCGATCAATAATGGATTGATTCAGCTCGGACTCGAAAAATATTAAATATTAAATATATTAAAATATATATAGTTAATATTAAAATATAGTGTATATATATATATTAAAGGATGGTAATCAGTTCGATCTCACGATGCTTGGATCCGAGAATGGAACTGTCGGGTTTGGGTTTAGTTCGGTTCAACTCCATCCATCCAAACAATCACTAACCATTCAACTCCATCCATCCAAACAAAACCTACTGGATATTCTTAAATGTCCATAACAGTTTAAATAACAAAATTTACCAAATATTTTAAATAACTTAAATTTCTAAATTAACCAAACATAAAAATGTGGACATGAATAAATATAATAAAAATAACAAAATCCATAAATTTCTATAGTATATTGTCATTCCTCTTCCCTTGCTAGCATGATAAAGGTTGAAAGGTAGAGCATTCAAAGACTGTAGGACGTTTGGCAACTAAGCATTTGAGGGTCCGTGTGCTCTAATGATATGATTGGAAAGACCACTCCGACTTGAGAATCTTCTTCCACCAACACACAAATCACATTGAAACTGTGGTTGAGGGTTCGGCAATGGATTGGCCTCGGGCTGTTGGGGCTGAGAGTTTGAGGTATCCTCTTGACATGGCCTAGCAATATGGATAGCATAACGTTGCTTTGTTGAGAAGACCCTACGACACTGATCACACTGAAAAGTTTCCATGATATAGAGCTTGAATTAGTTTAGGACAAGAGAAATAAGGATCATATGAATTGATTTATATAGTTTTGTAAAAGAGAATGATATAATTGAAGGATATCTTACAATTATTATTTCAAATCTGGAGGTTGATAAAAAATAAAAATTATATTACAATAAAATAGTTAAATATGGAAATAATTGATTGAACTAATTGAGAAAGTATCACGAATTCACGATCTTAATATGATGGATTTCGCTATGAATATGACGAATAGAAGTATCACGATATTATGTGAGAAATAAACCAAGAAAAAAAATCATATAATCTTAAAAAGATAGCCAGGAAAAAATGTAATAGATTTTTTTTATAGACAAATATTAGCCACAACTCTTTGTCACTCCACTCCTCAACTCCTCCACCCTAACCACCTTGACTGCTTATAGACTCCTGTAATAGATTAAAATCATAAAATTAGTACCTCATAAATAGTGATAATTTGGATGCGTAAAAAATATAGTGATAATTTGGGTCAAGGACAATAAAAATAATAAAATAAAAAATAATTTAAGAAAATTATTAATTATATTCGGATTATATATGTCAAGATTTGTGGGTGCAAAAAAGTGGATAGTCAGAATACATAAATTGGCTCATGTGATTAGGATCTTTGGCCTGTCAAAAAAAAGTTTAGGATCTTTGGCAAGAATAATATTATTTAATTAAATGCTGAAAGTAATTAAAAAATGAATGGCCTAATTATGATTATTGATTTTAATTGATAAAAATAAAATAAAATCTGTAAACTATAATCTCTAATCTCTAATATATCTATAATCTCAAAAATCACCATTGAATTTGAAATCCAATAGATGAATTATACACAATTAAAATATTATATTTTTTATTTTATATCTATAATTTAGAATTTCGATTTTATTTTTGTGTGATACTATTTTCAACACATTATACCTAATAGTTTGAATTCAAAAAAATAATAATCTTCAATGTCATTTATTGAGTGTTTTATTTGCAAAATAATTTCTTTAAATGACAAATAATTTATTTCACCATTTTTAGGAATGTCAATTGAATACGATCCATATTACTTATGTGTATCAATGAAAGCTTTATGATTTTCTTCCCAATTAAAATAGAAAATTACAGATAAATGATTAGTACAATTCAAATTTGAAAATAGACTACACAATTAATTAATCCTAAAATATTGCTTCCAACGGTGGATTATAATAAATTTGAAATCAACAATGAATAGATGAATTATAGTTAATAAATGGGAAATCATTTATACTTAATTTCTAAAATAACAAGTGATTTGAAAAATATTTAAATATTTATAAATCACCATTGAATTCGAAATCAGATGAATCATACTAAATAGAGACATTATATTTCCAAAAAGTCGAACAAATATTAGTTAATTTAGGATTTTAATTTTATTGTTGCCCGATAATGTTTTCAACACATTATACCTAATAGTTTGAATTCGAAATAAAATTCATCTTCATTGCCATTTATTGAGTGTTTATTCTGCAAATTAAAATAATTTCTTTAAATTTCAAATTATTTGTTTCACCATTTTTAACAATGAAAATTGAATACGGTCCATATTACTTAGTTTTATCAATGAATGCTTTGTGATTTTATTCCTAATTAAAATCAAAAATTACAAGTAAATAATGAGTGATATTCACATTTGAAAATAGACTACACAATAAATTATTTCTAAAATGTTGCTTCCAACCGTGGATTCTAATAAACAAGAAATCAACAATAAATAGAAGAATTATACTTAATAAATGGGAAATCATCTATACTTAATTTCTAAAATCACAATTGATTGAAGAAATATTTAAATATTCAAAAATCATCATTAAATTCGAGGTCAAATAGATGAATTATACTTAATAGAAATAGCATATTTTCGAAAGCATGAAAAATTATTAATTAATTTAGTATTTCGAATTTATTGTTGTCTGATAATGTTTTCAACACATTATACTTGATAGCTTGAATTCAAAAAAAAAAAAAAATCATCTTCAATGTCATTTATTGAGTACTTATTTTGCAAAATAATTTATTTAAATGTTAAACAATTTCTTTCACCATTTTTAAGATCTAGGAATAATTGTACCAGTGCAATACACGGGATAACTTTGATAATTGAAAAAATTATAAATATAAGTATTTTTAATATGTAAACTAAAAAAATTAAATAAATAATATTAGATGAATTATAAAATATAAATACAATGTAACAAATTATTAACATAATGACATTATAAAATAGCACGGGGAAAAGTTTGTTTAATGTTAAAATTATATTTAAATTAATTATAATCATTCTATATATAACATGGCAATCTATATTCCAATTAAATCAAATACGAATTCTAAAAAGAAAATAGCGCATAGATCCTCATGCAACGACAATATTTATACAATATAAAAAGGTAGATATAAGAAATGTTTGCATGTGGAGGAAAAAACAAAGGAAGAATATTGTTATTTAAAAAAAAAAGATTTTTAAACGTTTAGAAAATATAGTTGCCTATCATATTTTTTCCTTCTTTGTTGAAAATCTATTTGATTTCTTTCTCCTCGTTTCCCCTACAAGTTAAATAATTTTAGAAAATATATTTACTTATGATATTATATTTATATTGTCTTTTGCAAATCAATTTGATTTATTTATTCTCTTTTCTTGTGCAAGATAACAACTTTATATTTTTTTCTTCTCTCTTGAGAAACTATTTGATTTATTTCTCCTCATTTTCCTATTGAAGTTAACAATTTTTAGAAATTATATTTATGATCATATTATTATTTTATTCTTCTCTCTTGAGAATCTATTTGATTTGTTTCTTCTCTTTTTCCTGGGTAAGTTAACCATTTTTATAAAACAAATTAGCTATCATAATACTTTTTCTCCTCTCTTAAAATCTAATTTTTTTTTCTCCTCTTTTCCTTGTGCAAGATATTTATTTTTAGAAAATATATTTGTCCATCATATGTTTTTTCTTTCTCACTTTAAAATCTATCTTTTTTTTTCTCTATTGAGAATCTATTTGGTTTATTTCTCCTTTTTTTCCTGTGCAAAGTTAACAATTTTTGGGAAATATATTTATATATCACATGATAAAGATTGTATTAATCATTATTGATTGCTTGCCTGCTATATTTAGCACATATGAGTAATAACACATATGAGAAATGTTGATTACTTGCTTTCTGCTACTGGTCATTAATGACATGATTTTCAATTGGTTCATTTCAAAAATAGATTATTCTTATAATGTTGTGCGTCTCAGTTTAAGAATGATACATGTAACACCCCCTTGGGCATTACATGACTAACTTAATTTTGTAATACATATTAAAATAAAATAATAGTTGCTGGTTTGCTTTCGGAAAATAATTTATATAAGTACTTAAATACAGATCGATACTTTTTACAAAAATTTTGACAGAGTCTCCTCTGTAATTTCAACATCCCATGCAAAAAAATACCTGCTAATATATTCATATTGTCATCAAAATAAAGGCGCTTCGAGCCATAAATATCACATCCACAATAGAGGCTCTCTGAGCCGTAAACATACATACGCATAACAGTAATCTAATAAAAGACTCTCAGAGTCATAATACCTATAACTATTACTTTCTCCAAATAAAATTTTCTCGATAAATTTACCCAATTGTCTCGCACGTTTTGGGTCGGCCTCTCAATAGTTCCTGATTGAGTACATTTCGAGTAGGGTAGCCGATTTCCACGACAAGAAGTTGCAAAGCCCCAAGCATTTCATGGAGTTCGAACCCGAATGTCCCTAAAGACCCAAAAACTAAAGGAGCCGTCTTTGGTCCGTAACCATTCAGTTTGTCAGTTCACCCTTTGTGAAACTGTAGCTCGAATACACAATGGCACGTCTGCCACAATGACATAAAAGCCAGACTATGCATGTAAAACAAGGTGTTCTCATTCTCATTTTCTTTTTCGCATCGTTCTTTCCTCGTCAAGGCTTACGCTCTCGACTACTTTTAATCAAGTATTAAATTAAACTTTAATACTCACATAGGATTTTATCAATAAAATCCATGAGTCACAATCTCCTTCACAACCGAACACTAGTCCGATGTCTCGGAATTCTAGGTTCTATCTTTCCTCGAAACTAGAATAGGAACTCTAGCCCGTCAATCCAGAACAATAGGTCCTTTCTACTTTCTCAAAACTCAAAACAAGAACTCTAGCCCGTCAATCCGTCCTTTCTTTTTCCTAAAAACTAAAAACAAGAACTCTAGCCCGTCAATCCGGAGCACTAGGTCCTTTCTTTTTCACTCTCTTTCCAGAGGTTTTCGTTCAGTGAAAAACTAAAAATCAAAAATGAAATCCAATTGTTTTCTCACTCTCGAAACTCAAATAGGAACTCTAGCCCGTCAATCCGGAGCACTAGATCCCTTCCACTTTCACTTCTTTCCACATGATTTTCATTTTCTCTAAGTGAAAACTAAATCGAAAAACACAATATCAAAGTCTTCTCAACTTGGTGCCACAAATACGTTTTCATTCTTAGAAATACATTTTTCACCAAAACCTTTTCTTTTATAAATCCATTTACCGTAAACTTAGAAAACTTCAAAAATCCTTTTCTCACTTTAAAACCAACTATGAAACTCTTACTAATCGATTTATCAAAGAGGCATTTTCTCTAAATTCTTCCATTTTTGAAACCACTTTTGTAAAGCCTAAAAGAAAATCTTTGTTTTCAAAAAACTTTTCTTTTCAAAAATTCTTTAAACCTTTTCATGAATTTTGATATTTCCCATTTTCTTTCTTTCCTAACTTTGTTCTATCTTCACACTTTCATCATTTAGGATTTTCTTCTCATTTTCCAAAGAAAACAAAACACCACTTTCTCGATATTTATGAGTTAAGGTACTTTAATGTCTTAATCTTGATTAACAAGCAATGACCAGTGTCATGCCATCAGCCAATCACAGTCAAGCAAACAATAATATAATCAACAAACAATAACATTAAAACTCCAATCAAACTGCAAACAATTCAAGCAAGACATCTTTACAAAGATTTAAAAATTTACATACATTCAAACATGACAATAAGTATGTAACTACTAAAACTCTTTAGGTAAACTCCTTTTACCTTTGTAGACCATAAAAGATTCTCTCCTTGACGCATTCAACAATTAGCTTCCCTCACAACCCCAGCTCGACGTTCCAATTTCCTCTAAACAGCTCCTGTCAACTCTCGAACAATATAAAATATGTTTCCCCCAAGAAAACGCAACCCCGACAACATCCCAGAGAGGGAGTCAAAGCATTTTGACAACCAGATAAAACACATAATCAGCTATTCATCATTCAAACGCTCACTCTAAGTTGATTTTAAATATTCAATTTCACAAAATAGAGCTAACTTCAATAAAATCATATTTGGGACGTTAGGGTTCATAAATCAATTTTTGGAAAACTCATTTTAATTAAAGAACAATGAAATTGGTTTAAGATAACTTTAATTCATAGTCCCAATTGCATAAAAACAAGTTTTAATTTCAATTTTCAGTATGAAATCAAAGAGCTAGGGTTAGGGTTTGAAAATTAAATTGGGGGTTTTACAAAATAGAAGAGATTTAAGGGTAAACACTTACCAAAGATGATGAAAGAGGATGTCATGGTGGCGGTTGAAGGTCCGGTGCGGCGGCTGGTGACGATGAGGCAGCGATAGTGGCGGAGCGATGACGGCTACGTTTTACAAACAACCAAAAGCCAAAAGAAAAAGAGAAGGTTCAATGGAGGAAGAAGAAAGGAAACTAAAGAACACAAATGGTGGAAAACCACCATAGAGGTGGCGGCGCCTACGCTCACCATGGTGGATGGCTCGATTTCGTGTAGTGGAGAACGATCGACGCGAGGAGTCAACGGCGTGCGGCTCCCTGCCCGCGTCGAACGAACGACTGGATGATGGCTGGGCTGGGCGGCGGCGTGCGGTTTGAAGCAGCAAGGAGAAGAAGGAGTAGGGTGACCTGAAGGAGGAGTAAGGAGATGTGAGGGGAGGAAGAAGAACTAAAAATAAAGAGAGGGGGGGGGGGGCAGCAGAGGAGGAAGAGAGGGGTTTTGTGATTTTTTTTTCTTTTATTTAAATAAGTATAGGTGCATAATTAATAATTAAGTGGTTAAAATTGAGTCTAGAAAAAAGATTTAGTATTACTCATTAGATCTAAAAATAATGAGTGATAAATATATTCTTTAAAAATTCAAAATATAGTAAAGATTGATAGTTGAATTGATCAACTAAGAAAATCCATGGTCCAACATTTAATCTCTGATAAATGTCAAACCAATTTATTTTCAAATCTAAAATTAAATAGAGTAAAATATGAAAATAATTTTCTTTCAATTATATCATTAAAATATTTTTCTAAACAAATACTAATAGTGACCATAACATAACATTATTGTCTAGTAAAAGTACTTATACTGGAATAAGGAAGTGCTGATGCACTTAAAAAAATGTTTTTAAATGAGTAATTAAATTACTCAAACTAAATCACGCAAAAGTAAATTAAAATAATTATTCAGATAATTAATCAATCCAAATTAAATAATATAAACATATATATTTACTGTTATTGAAGAACAGTAAAAATCGGGGTGTCACAATACATATTAACGGTTTTTATGATTTTTACTTCTCGTCGCGGGTTTTATTCCTATCAATAAACAATTATATCATCCATCACAACAGAAATAATAATGTTTCACAACAACATAATCACAAGGCACCACTTTTCCTAGATAAGAGACATCTAAGACTCGAGGAATGACCACCGATTCCCTATACCATGGTTTTAACAAACAGTCGGAGAGAGTGGTTCAGAGGATTGTTCCGGATTACACCAGCCATGGGTAATAAAATGTGTTAACAGTCATCATCATGCACATAGGCTTTTTCGGGAACATCCCACACTACCAGAAAATACATCGTGTCTAGTAAAGTATGTCGGTGTATTGCTAGATTACCATGCCTGTAATATCTAAAAAAATGCTTGATTAATTATTATCATTTTTCCATCTTCAATTTCCTTGCTTTACACATTAGAATATTTTTGGGAAATTATTTCATGAGCTTTATATGAATATGAATATTTCTTTTCTTTAGATTATGAAGGTTAGTTAAATTACTAAGTTTGTATTAATAGAGATCCTTGGGAGGTAAAGCCCAAATACACTAGCCCATAATAGCTAAAATGACAAATCACTCTACCCTTATTTTCCTCTCATTACACTACCTACACACACTCACTTTCATTTTCTCTTTCAAACTTCATCTTCTTTAAACCACCAAAGTCTTATTCTTCCTCCTTGCTCCAACAAATTCATCCAACCCTAACCATCATCATCCAAGGTTGATTTTCAAGCTCTAACATCATTTCCTTGTTAGCCTTAACCATCTAAACCTCTTTTGTACATGTACTTCCTTCATTTGAGCTCTTCTTCCTCCATAGCCATGAAATTCGACCCACACTAGAGTTACACCATCCATTCATTATTTGGAAAAACCAACACCATATTCCCACTTCTCTACATCATCTAAGCCTATGTTATTTCATACAATTTTTCATTTGGAGCTCTCTAGCAAAAATGGGTATTCTGACCTAAGGACATCAAACCCTTAGTTCATCATTTTCTTCATTTCAAGTTTCTTCCCTACAAAACCGTGGTCCTAAGGGGGGAGATTACAGCCATCAAGAGAAAGGAGAGACAACTCAAACACAAGCTTCATAACCTCTACACCACTTGTGAGTTTCCTTAGTTTAGTGCTTGGTAACCATAAATCCAAGCATAGGAATTTTGATGCTTGCTTTTATTGTTTGATTTGGTACCTGCATGTTGATTATGTGAAGTAAAATGAGTTCTTATTGATGATATAAATTATTTCAATTGTATGCATGTAATTTGTTTGTGAAAAGTCCCAAATGAAGTTACTGGTCAGAAACCCGTATAAACATATGTGCAGTATTTTTCTTATAATCATTTCTATGGGGCTTTGTTCGGTATGATTCTTGTTTTTTTTGAAAATAGACTCGAAATGCTACAATTTAGGCCCTTATTTTTCTGTTTTACACTGAGTATTGATGAAGAAAAACCTGTTATAATTTGAAGTATTGTAACTGCCCTGTTTTCTGGGTGCAGAAGCTTGCTTATTAAAACTGTAAGTTTTCGTAAACTGTATTCCAAAACTAAAATCTTATTTATAAATTAGACTTATTTAGCTTTCCAGGGACTAGTCTTTTGCCTAAATCTGACTTCGTTTGGTATTTTAGTAAATTCATAGAAGTTGGCTGAAAACTGGAAATTTCTGCAGGTGTTGTTGATGTTTTAGTTCATGTTAAACAGTTGTATGAAGATGGTTTCGGCTGATTTAAAATGTTTTGTAGTGTAACAATAATACACAAAAGTAAACTATAGCTTGGTGTAGAATTCGGATGAATCTCCAATTGGCTAAGTTTGTTAGTTTATGCCATGTACATATTTAGCTATGTGATAACAGTTTTTGATAGGAAGTGTAGTTAGTAGTTTTTTCTGTTTTGACAGTTAGAAAACTGAATTGTAACTGCTTTGCCTATGCACTGCTTATATAAAGTCATAGCTAGGCATTAGCATACATAGAATTATCTTCTTGAGTGATGTGTGCTAGAGGAGAAAGTTGAGTGATTCACAAATCACAAGTGAGTGCAAGTATAGGAGTGTGTGAGATCATACCTTGAAGATTCTTGTACTGTAAAGTCTTGCCAATAGTGGATGAAAGTCTCAACTGCAGTGTGGATGTAGGGGCTATTGATTTGTGCCCTGAACCACGATAATTCCTCTGTCTTCTTCTTCTCTATCTCTTCATTTTCTGTTTTCTTGCACCACAAGCAAACCAAGCAGAACCCCAATTCTGCAATCTGTCTTAGCAACAATTCTGCATTCTTGGCTCAGCAACAATTCTGCATTCTTGGCTCAAGAACAATTCTGCATTCCCGACATAACACCTGGTATCTAGAGCCTCTACTGGGAGGCGTTTTCCGCGATGGGTTCAGCCAAGTTCGACATAGACAAGTTCAATGGTGAAAATGATTTCAGCTTGTGGAGAATCAAGATGAAGGCACTCTTGGTTCATCAAGGACTCGAGGATGCATTACTAGGAGCAGTTAAGCTTCCGGAGGACCTTTCTGAAAAAGACAAGAAAGACATGCTTAGCAAGGCCCATAGCACCATTATCCTCTCTCTAGGTGATGCAGTTCTCAGGGAAGTGGCTCAAGAATCAACTGCATCTGGTATTTGGTTAAAACTGGAAAGTCTTTATATGACCAAGTCTTTAACCAATAAGCTATATTTGAAGAAGCAACTTCATCAGCTAAAGATGGAAGAAGGTATGTCAATCAAGGATCATGTCTCATCTTTTTCAAGAATCATTCTTGATTTAAAAACTATTGATGTCGAAATAAGTGAAGAAGATCAGGCAGTGATGCTTCTGTGTTCACTACCCCCATCTTTTGAGAACCTTGTTGACACAATGTTGTATGGAAGAGATACTCTCACACTGGAAGAGGTTAAAGCAACCTTAAATTCCAGAGAAATGAAGAGGAAGATCACTGAGAATAGAGGAGAAACAAGTGATGCTGAAAGTCTGTATGCTCGAGGAAGATCAGAGAAAAAGGAAGGAAAGGGCAAGAATAAATCAAGATCAAAGTCCAGGACCAAGAAGAGGTGCTACTACTATCAAAAGGAAGGTCACTTCAGGAAAAACTTTCCTGAAAGGAAAAGAAAGAATGGATGCAGCACTAACAGCAATCACACTTCCAATGACATGGCTGTTGTGGCAGATGGATATGAAAGCTCTGATGTTTTGGCTATCACTGAAGAAATGGGAAGTGATGAGTGGATTCTTGACTCTGGATGTTCCTTCCATATGACTCCAAATAGGGAATGGTTTGATTCCTACAAGGAAGTCATTGTTTAAAGGTCTTAATGGGTAACAACATTGCTTGTAAAGTAATGGGAATTGGCACTGTCAAGATCAAACTAGGTGATGGAACCATCAAAGTCCTCACTGATGTGAGACATGTACCTGAGCTTAAAAGGAACCTGATATCTCTAGGCATGCTAGACCAAGCAGGATGCTGTTTTACTGGTGAAAATGGAACCTTGAAGATCAGCAAAGGATCATTGTTGATCATGAAAGGAACCAGGAAGCATGGCCTGTACAGACTGCAAGGTAAAACCATTTTAAGCCCTGCTAGCCTAGTCTCTGTGTCAAAAATAAATTCCACTGCACTTTGGCACTATAGACTTGCTCATGTAAGTGGTAAGGGTCTTGAAGAATTATACAAACAAGGCTTAATTGGGAATGGAGATTTTGAAAAACTTGAATTCTGTGAACACTGTCTTTATGGAAAACAGAAGAGGGTCAAGTTCCTAACTGCATCACACACCACCAAGGCCACAGTGGAATATGTTCATTCAGATATATAGGGACTCGCTAAGGTTCCCTCATTGAGAGGAGCTAGTCGTTTCATATCTTTCATTGATGATTGTTCAAGGAAGGTTTGGGCTTACTTGTTAAAACATAAAAACCAAGCTTTTAAGTGTTTCAAGCAATGGAAAGTACTTGTTGAAAATCAAACAGGTAAGAAGGTGAAAGTCCTAAGGACAGATAATGGCCTGGAATATCTAAGTGAAGAATTCACTGGATTTTACAAGGATCATGGCATAATCAGGCATAAGACAGTAAGGCATACACCACAACATAATGGCTTGGCAGAAAGGATGAATAGAACCATCCTAGAAAGGGTCAGGTGCATGCTTTCTTTTGCAAATCTGAACAAAAGCTTCTGGGGAGAAGCTGTCCATACAGCTAGTTACTTGATCAATAGGTCACCCTCTTCTGCCATAGGTTTTAAAACACCTGAAGAAGTGTGGTCTGGAAAGGCACCTAGCTATGATAACATTAGAATATTTGGCTGTCCAGCATATATTCATGTCAATCAAGGAAAGCTAGAGCCAAGATCAAAGAAAGGAGTCTTTCTAGGATATCCTGATGGGGTGAAAGGCTACAAGGTATGGTTAACTGACCCAGGAGGAGGCAAGTGCGTGATTAGTAGAGACATTGTGTTCCTTGAAGAAGTTATGCTTGAAAAGGGTGAAGGAAAATCCAACCAATCTCAGAACAATGATAAAACAGACAAGAGTGTTCAGTTGGAGGTGGAGCACACCAAACAGAAGGCCAAAGAAACACACCGAACCGTGGAAGGCGGAACCTAAAACTGAACCAGAAGTTGAAACCTCACAGTCCACATCAGCATCACCTTCCTACCAACTAGTTAGAGACAGAGAAAAGAGGCAAGTTAGAGCACCTCAAAGGTTTGGCTATGCTGACTTGATTGCATATGCTTTAAGTGTTGAGACAGAACAACATGATTCTGATCCTGGCAGTTTCAAAGAAGCAATTTCTGGTCCTAATCATGAGATGTGGAAGATTGCCATGACTGAAGAAATTGACTCTTTGAGGAAGAACCATGCCTGGGAATTGGTTGAAAAACCTCCAAAGCAGAGAATTGTTGGCTGCAAGTGGATATATAAGAAGAAACCTGAAATTCCAGGAGTAGAGAGTAGCAGACACAAGGCCAGACTTGTAGCTAAAGGCTACACACAGAGAGAAGGGATAGATTTCAATGAAATCTTCTCTCAAGTAGTAAAGCATACAAGCATAAGAGTCATTCTATCTCTTGTTGTTGTTTATGATCTAGAATTGGAACAAATGGATGTGAAAACAACATTCTTACATGGCCAGCTAGAAGAAAAGATCTACATGAAGCAACCTGAGGGATTTGAAGAAAAAGGGAAAGAGCATATGGTTTGCCTATTGAAAAGGTCTTTGTATGGCTTGAAAAAATCTCCTAGGCAGTGGTATAAGAGGTTTGATTCCTTTATGCTCTTAAACAACTATGACAGAAGCTCATTTGATAGCTGTGTTTACTTCAAAAGGCTAGAATCTAGTTGCTTCATATATCTTATACTCTATGTAGATGATATGCTTATTGCTAGTTCAGATATGAATGCAATAAGCAAGCTCAAGGATCTCTTAAATACTGAGTTCGAAATGAAGAATCTGGGAGCTGCAAGGAAGATTCTAGGCATGGAAATTGTGAGAAAGAGATAAGAAAAACTTCTCTACTTGAATCAGTCCACCTACATTGAAAAGATTCTGCACAAGTTTAACATGAATGATGCAAAGACAGTGGTGACTCCTATAGCAGGACACTTCAGATTGTTAGTGAATCAATCACCTAAGAGTGATGAAGAACTGAGATACATGAGCAACATACCATACTCTAATGCTACAGGTAGCCTAATGTATGCTATGGTTTGCTCAAGGCCTGACTTAGCATATGCTGCTAGCTTAGTCAGCAGGTTTATGGGAAATCCAGGCAAGGAGCATTGGCTTGTTGTTAAATGGATTTTTAGATACCTTAAGGGTTCTAAATCCCTTGGATTGATCTTTGGAAAAACAGAATCATCAAACCAGAATCTTGCAGGGTTTGTAGATGCTGATTTTGCAGGGGACATTGATAAGAGAAGGTCTCTAACAGGCTACATCTTCACCCTATATGGGAATGTAGTAAGCTGGAAGGCAAATCTTCAATCCATTGTTGCATTGTCAACCACTGAATCCGAGTATATTTATCTCACTGAAGTAATCAAAGAAGCAATATGGTTGAAAGGGTTTATAATCGAGCTAGAAGGAAAGGATATCTCCACAATCTGTTTGGTGTGATAGTCAAGGTGCAATTTGTCTCTCAAAGAATCAAGTATGCCATGAGAGGACAAAGCACATTGATATAAGACTGCATTTCATCCGAGACATAATTGCACAAGGGATGGTCGAAGTAAAGAAGGTCTCTACTGAAGATAATCCAGCCGATATGTTAACTAAAGTGGTTCCAAACACCAAATTCCAGCATTGTCTAGATTTGGTGAATGCTAGAACTCTTTGCAAAGCAACTAAGATTACATTCGGGTCTGATGGCATCTCTAACAACTTGTATTGAAGATTCAAGGTGGAGAATTGTAGAATTCGGATGAATCTCCAATTGGCTAAGTTTGTTAGTTTATGCCATGTACATATTTAGCTATGTGATAACAGCTTTTGATAGGAAGTGTAGTTAGTAGTTTTTTCTGTTTTGATAGTTAGAAAACTGAATTGTAACTCGCCTTGCCTATGCACTCGCTTATATAAAGTCATAGCTAGGCATTAGCATACATAGAATTCTCTTCTTGAGTGATGTGTGCTAGAGGAGAAAGTTGAGTGATTCACAAATCACAAGTGAGTGCAAGTATAGGAGTGTGTGAGATCATACCTTGAAGATTCTTGTACTTGAAAGTCTTGCCAAAAGTGGATGAAAGTCTCAACTGCAGTGTGGATGTAGGGGCTATTGATTTGTGCCCTGAACCACGATAATTCCTCTGTCTTCTTCTTCTTCTCTCTATCTCTTCATTTTCTGTTTTCTTGCACCACAAGCAAACCAAGCGTAACCCCACTCTCGCAACTCTGTCTCAAAGAACAATTCTGCATTCTTGGCTCGTAAACAATTCCGCATTCTTGGTTAAGCAACAATTCTGCATTCTTGACATAACACTTGGAATCCAATATTGATAAGCATCCTCTATTCGGTTGATTCGATTTAGAATGGATGTCAAAGACATTTTTAAATGTCAATTATAGAGTCCTTCCCATTTGGAAGGCAATCACAAAAGTCCTGTCAGATTGATAGGCAAGTATAGAAGTCCTTCCGGTTAGGAAAGTCAAGAAAGTAAGTGCAAAGCAAGTGGGACGCCGCTTGTTGTCATAGTCGTATGTCCTGCCTTACAGTATAGAGCTAGTTCCTCTTAAGTACCTCGGTGCGCGGGAACAACAACGTTTTTTCACCGACAAAATTAAAACGGGATGTCCGATTGAGTGGTTCGCAAATATTTTGAATGACATGATGATGCCAGGATTGAACCCAAAGCTAGTCCTCTCTAAGTACCATGGTGCGTGGGGGCAGCAATGAGGTTTATACCTGATGATATGTATAATTTTATTAATATATGTATATGTGTGGGACTGAGGGCTCTGTTTGCATGGAATTTAATGAGATTTCATATCTCACCCCCTCACCCTTTTGTTTCGGGGATAATCCCTCGTATGTTGGAGAACTGTGAAGTATACCCGGAAATACTTGGCAGTTGTTCCAATGTAAGTTGTTTCTATTATTGAAGACGTTGCCGGATTGGAGTCAAGTGTCATATTGTCATTGTTTAGTCTCTAAGTATGACTTTTTTTGAAAATGTATGAGATGTTTAGCGAAAATCTAATTTCAGTGTATCTTATGTTTTGTATCTAGTAGTATCTCAATGTACTTTGGGGTATTACAATGCCACAGAAGAGCAACCAACTAGGTCTATATGAGTATTACATACCCTGACACCCCCAAGCATCAATAGATCGTCACTATGAAATTCACACCCACATTAAAGTGTTAGCTCAATTTCCTAGGCACAACGGCCTTACAGAACATAGTTTCACCATGTGTTTAGGCAAACTTTGCTAGAAATGCGTTCTTCTCGTCTATCTAACGGATGACATCGCGATTCCTTTGGAATTCTTTCAGTGTACTGTAACGGATGCTAGATGTTCTTAAGTCCGAATCACCGGTACTTAATCATAAAGCTAAAGTTCTCAAGTAACCTTTCATCTTTGTGCAAAGTTTTCTTAAAATACTTGTTTACAAATTCCTATCTCATTATGAGATTGGAACACAGGTCTAATTATTTATTTCTCTGTACTTTTCTAGTTGAGCCTTTTTCATTGGCATTCAATAAAACAAATCATTCTAGCTCCATTAAATTTTATGGAATATGTATAATGAATTATCCATACTTTATGACATAAGGTCGTGTTCCACCCCACGCCATAAATTATTACGTCAGATTTTCACTAAGTCATTCTTGACTTAGGCTTTTTACATTTTACAAAGAAAATCTCGTCTTTGAAGACTAAAATTATTTTGGATTAAAACTAAAACCTTTATATAATAACAAACCCATTTTCAAGAATAATTTCCATCAAAGATACTTAGGTATCAATTTTCACAAAACATTTTCTCAAAAATCCTTAAAACTTTTAACGACTCGTTTCGGTGTTTTTTATTGAATTTAGGCCTAAAAGTCCTACTTTTGAAGGTATGGTTCTTCATCTCAAATGTATTTTTCTCCTAGGTTATATTATTCATGTGAAAATGTTGAAACACTGATTTTACATCATTTATACGAAATTCCTAAAAATTTGACTGAACGTCGTTAATTTTGTAAATCGCGTAAATCCTTTTTCAACGATTTTACACTCTAATAGTCCAAAACTCATTTTGGAGTTTTAGAACAGTTTTACAAGCATGAAAAGCAGTTTCTAACTGTCCAAATTCATAAATTTTAAAAAATTGCAGTTTAGTCCCTAAACTTTCATTAATTACAAAAATGTCCTTATTAACTTAAAACCTTATAACTTTTTATTTATAACTCCAAATCACACCAAACCAACTTCTTTAGAGATACTTTTCAGTTTCCCTCAAATTTCCTAGGAATCACATTTCTTCCCCAAATAATTTTCAATAATTGCAAAAAGGTCCTTTTTCACCAAAAAGCTTCTAACTTTTTATGTATTAATCCAATTAACACCAAACCAATTTCTATGGTCTTGTCTCATCAAGAATTACAATCTTAACATACAAGTACATGAATTTCAGTGCAGCCACTGAAATTCTCAGAAATTGCAATTTAGTCCCTTAGGACTCATAAATCCATAACTTTCAACATATACATCCAAATCAATCCAAACCAATTTCTATATTCTTATGTGATCATGAAATCCTCATAAAAAATTATTCAAACCGTTTATAACCTCAAGGAGCCCATTTAATTTAACATGGCCGAATGGCCTTACTTTTTCATTTTAACCATTTTTGTTTCACAAAACAAACAATCATTAACCTAGGTTCCAACTAGAGATTAATCACACAAATATAAACACATATAAAAATCAAACATCAACCAAATCCTCCAAGAGGATCACACCCTTATAAATCAATAAATTACACAAAATACATACTTATAATTTACTAGACTTTATAAACTAATAAACCACAAACATATCTACCCTAAGGTAGGATGATGGTAATCTCCCCCATAACTTTGGTGACTACTTGATACTCAAGCAAGAAGAAGATGATGTTCACGTAGAGCTCAAGGCTTGAACCAACAAAACCTAGCCATGAATCATCAACAAGAAAATAAGTTAAAAATGAAAGAAAACCATCTAACTCACTTAAGAGTTAGGTTCGGCCTTGTCAAGGAAAATAGGCTAGAGATCTCTAAATTTTTCAAGCTCTTAGATGATGAAAGTAGAAGTCATATGAAGATCATAAAATTGGAATCACATTAAAAGGATTTTTCTATGATTTTCTAGTGATTTTTGAATTTCTAGATCTAGGAATTGAAATTTGTAAAAACTTGAAATATGAAGAAAAGTTGTGAAAGAAAATGAAGCTATGATCATGAATCACAAGAATCTACCTTTATATTTTGAATAAATGATCAAAATCTACTACTTCCTTTGAAAAATGAAGATGAAGAACTTAGAGTTTTTTCTTAAGGTTTTGAAGAACAACATGAACAAATGCATGAAATAAAATGTCCAAGTGTGTCTAAGAAGGGTTTGGCCGTGAGTTGCTAGGGAGAAAAGGGTCTAAAGAATAAATTGTTGTCATGGCAAACTTGTAGTTAAAATGAAAGATTTAGGGTAATTTGGGTTTTTCACATTTTAGTCATCATTACATGCATTTAATGCATGGTGACTCACCCATATGACTCACCCCCTTGAGTCATCACAAATGACTTGTTGGTCTTATCCGTCCGGCGTCGGGTTTTGTCTCTACATCTCCGTTCTCTATTCCGTCGATCCCCGATCGTCGAGTGTTCACCCGATGTTTGGACGTGGGGATACCCAACGTTTGAGCGTTGACACACTCAAACATGGGTTGTTGGATGCTTGGATGTGTTATGGGGTCAGATATGTGTGGGACACATGGCAGAATAGGGGCCACACTCTAGCGTGGGAAGTCTCAATGCTAGAGCGTGGTAACGTTTGAGTGTGGAGTGCTGGCATGCTAGAGCGTGCTCAACAAAGAAGAATACCTTAAGTTATTTTCTTCCTTTTCTTCTTGGCACTTCACCATTTTCGTATGAACTGCGGCCTAGACATTCTAGATTTAGAAGGGAGAGAGTTCTAAAGAGAGAGTGAGTTTGAGAGAAATCCGGATATTGTTACCCGATTCCGACCTCGTCGGGACAATCCCGACAATGAGTACAACGCGTATACGTGCTCGAATCTTCGATTCGACTAAGGTAATGCTCGAATCTCTAACACGCCAGCACGTTGACATTGTCGACATTGTTGACATTAGTGTTATTCGTCATTTACATTTGTTATTTTGTTATTTCTTGCTTCGATTATGGATTTCAAGTAAGATTAGGGTTTATGACGATGCATGCATGCTGCCTCTGTGATAGGGCAAATTTCTGAACTTCGAGGACCCCGAGGAGCACGTGGTAGCAAGGAAACGTGGGAAAGAGAAGGTTGTGTAGCTTCAAGAAAACTTGCGTGATTACTCAAGGTGGGTAGAAAGTAACCGACATCGTCGAGGAGGCAAGTGTAGCGTAGCTTGTTTTTCTATATGTGTAGGGTGCCTAGACCCTACTAGTGGTCGAGTAGTCGAAAATGGCTAAATCCTATTGAAAACTAATTTGTGGTAGTGGCTAGGGTTTAGTTATTGTAGGTTTATCGACGTTAGGACCGAAACCCTAGGTTAGATGGACTATGTTGATTGGGGTTGATTGAGATGCATGTTTCTATGTTTGATTCATTGATATATGACTACATGTGATGATTGGCATGCTTACTTTGATTATTATATATTATGCATATTTGATGATGATCTGGTGAGTGCGTGGGACTAGAGCTGTCAAAATGAGCCCTACCATGGGCTAGCCCGAATAGCCTGACATTAAGCATGGGCTGGTTTGATAAAATGCATGCTCAAAATTATTTTGGCCCAACCCAGCCCGGCCCGAAAATTCATTGACCCAACGTGGGTTGGCCCTTTGGCCCGAACTTTGAAAGTAAAAAGATATAAAATGAACTGAACCATAACATTTTTATATTGCGCATCTCACTATTTTGAAAAACAATACATTATTATTTATAGTATAGTAATTTCACCTCTAGGTGTTTTGAATAATATATATTTATTAGTTAAATTTGTCAAAAAGCTTAAGTAGTTAACATTTTAAAAAAGATGTTGTCTTACTCTCTAAAAGAATAAAAGATGTTGTATCATTCGACATACATTTATCGGGGTGTTGGATGAAAACAACATTGGATGAAAACACATAACTTAACACCCAACATACACTTTTGTATCTATGTTGTGACACCCTCTACCCCGCATGTTATTTATAAAACATTTAAATAAAAGAGGTAAGATAAAACATACATTTGTTTCACAAAATAAAAACTGGATAGAAAGCACCACATTGTAACATCTCTCAATACGGAAATATAACAAGTTTTCAAAAAGAAATAACATAAACATGAACATCAAAAGCATAAAAGATAACCCAACCCCGACATCACATACAGAGCTAGTATAACCGTTCCGGAATACAATCCTCGGAAAACAAACTGAAACAACTAAACTAATAACAACTAAACTATTGAAAATCCTAACTAGAGTCGCGGCTCCTCAGAGTCACTCCTCCACTGGTTGCTCACCGTCCTCTACATAAAGAGATATATGCCAAAACAGAAACAGAAAACGGGGTGTAAGAAAACATGTAAACACAACGGCATGGAGATAGTAAGGAAGATGAACATACATCATAGCATGGCATAGCAATATAGAACATATATCATCAACATAATACAATCACATCAACATGCTATTTCAACCAACATATGTTATGCGGTGCAACACTACTCCGCTACTCCATTATGCATGTCGATCCAAACTATCTCAGGAAGACAACTTCGGAGTTACATATCCACATTGACCAAAAAGCACCAACATCGACAGTCCACCAAACCATGGGTGAACCCCTTGGATAGCCTACGCACCATACCTTGGATGCGCCACCACGGGGGCGCACGGTCCACCAAACCTTGGGTGAACCACCCACGGACGGCCAGATCGTCATACTCTAGGACGACCTCCCCTATATTGATCTTCCCCCACTAACCACTCCAATGCGTGATGCATGAGCACAACAACAAACAAAGGCAACCACCTCTTTAGATTGGGCCAATAAGCACCCAAGACTTATCATCAACATCAACACCTTCACCCTTATGGGTCAAGGCCCCCTTGACCAAAAAGCACCCAGGTTCAACTCGATCAACACCTCGACCAAAAAACATCGAGTCCACTTTGGCCAAAAGCACCAAAGCTTATCAACGTACGGTAACCCATTGGGCACCGGCTTAACCAACTTATTAATCTTGTTTATATTAACTAGTCTTTAATTAAGTTATCTAACTTGTCTTTGTTCGATTAGTGTATTATCACATTATTGAGGACATTTGGGGTGAAACACCCCTTTAAAACCTTTAATCTCGAATTCTGTACAGGAGGGGGAGCACGGGCGTGCTCACCCTATGTACGGGCGTGCTTCCCTTTAAGTGAAGCACGACCGTGGTTCCTTTTATGCACGGTCGTGCTCGGTTCACGGTCGTGCTCCTGTTCTGCATGGTAGTGCTTAAAGCGCGGCCATCTTCCGGAATTCAAACTGGGAGCAAGGGCGTGCTCCCTGCTCAAAGACGGGCAGTGTGCTCCCGGCGGGCCATACTGTTCTGGGCAGATTTATGGTGTTCTTGGGTTTAAAACCTCCCTAAACACTCTTAAATCAAATCCTAATGTCTTGACTAATCCATTTGTCATAAAACCTCACCTCTCACTAATAGTTCATGTTTTATGACAGATTAGGGAAATTAATCCCTTAACTGTTATGTTAATTAAGAGTCCTATTAACATATTAGGGTCTTAATATCAAACCAACATCATCATTCAACACTCATTCAATCAATCAACATAATCAACATCATAACAACAATATTAATGTCATTCACAACATAAGTATTCATACCAACTCAACCAATAATCATGTCATAAATAGATTAACCAATTTGGTATACAACAGTAATTATAAACAATAGCATTTATGACAGGCATGCTCATAATCAACCAAACAATAATAGCAATTAATCCATATAACCAAACACAACATGGCATTGACAACAGTTAACAACAATAAAGGGGCTATGGGAACTGCTCATCTTACGCTATCCCCTTGCCTAATGATTACACTATCCTTCTCCCCATACCTGGTATGAATAATATGATAGTGACAACACAAACGGTAAACCAACGTGTTCCTCGAGAGGCTCAGTTAGCTAATAGAAAGGGTTAACCAATTAGTTCCCAAATCTAAATAACAAAAAAGGGAACACTAAGAGGGAGGAACCGTTGCCTAGAGGGATCAACATAGATGAACTGGATGTTCCCAAGAGTCTCTAAAGCTCCAACAATGCAATGGGTTTGGAGAAAAAAAGGAAGAAAGGGTTTGAAGCCGCACTAGGGTTTCTGTTTTTGCCAAAATAGGGTTTAAAATGCAACCCTCGGTTTATATGCCACTTTTATAAGCTGCAGACCTATGCATGACCGTGCACCTTACTAAGAACGGGCGTGCTTACCTCAGCGTCTCCGTGACACCAATCCCTTGCACAGTCTTGCTTCCTATTAAGCATGATCGTGCTTGTGATCCAAACAGTCACAAGACACAACATTGAGCACGTGCTAGACATGAGCACGACCATGCTCATGTACCAGAAAGGGATTTAAGCCTAGAAATCCCACTTAGCCCTTCAACAACAATTCTAAGCTATGTCCTAAGGCTTAGACAAGCAAACAAACATGTATAAAAGCACTTAATGAAAAATGGGGTCTTGCATGTGCTGCTTGCTCCATTTCTTGTCATTAATTACGTAACTTAACATGTTAATATTTGTAGTAATATATAACATAGGTGTTTTAAGTTTATCTCTCTTTATTAAAGAACATAAAATATTTTTTAAAAAAATTAATTTTAAATTTATAACTTACTGAGTTTTATAATGTTATTATTTTTAAAATATATAGTTTTTATTTTTATCGAAACATATTGGTCCATGGGCCAGCCCGCATAAGGCTGGACTGGGCTAGTAAATTAGTAGTCCATACTTAAATTGGCCCAGCACGATCCGGTCCGAAAATATAGGTGCCCGCTATGGACTAGACCAAATGGGCAGGGCCGGCCCGAATTGACAGCTCTACATGGGACAGTGGGAATGTTGTTAAGTTGAGTTAACATCGTGGTAATGCTTTGAGAATGTGGCTTTGAGACCGAGGATGTATGAGCATCGTATATGAGTTTGTTCTCCATGATGATAATTTCTAAACTGACAATCTAGCAAAATATGATTTTACTTCTATTGAGTTTTTGGCAATTTAGGAAAATTCCGCTACATCCTTAAATCCGATGTTTGGTTTCTAATGATTTCATACATAACTGTAAATATAACAGGCCAAATATAGTTATAAAGTTATAAAATACATAGAGTATATTAATACATGTGATTTGTCGGTATATATGGTAATATTAATTTTTATATTAAAATTTGCAAAAAAATTATTAATTGAATTTGCGTGGATAGTTTAAAATATTCAAATGGATAATTCTATTGGGTTGCAAAACTTTAATAAAAGGATAAGAAGGGAAGAATAAATAAAATAAATTAGAATAACACTTTTCAAAAAATGTAAGGGTATTCATGGTTCAATAAATTGAATGGTTTGAGTGGGATGGAGTGATTTAGGCTATCATCCTTAATTATTCCATTCCATTATTAAAAGCCCAAACAATGGGCTATCATTCTTAATTATTCCATACCATTTTATCACTGCACTCCATCAATCAGTATTTAACAAGTTCACTCAATCCATCCAAACATAGCGGTAACTATTGAAAAAGATATTCCTAAATGTACATAACAGTTTAAATAACAAAATTTACCGAAATATTTTAAATAACATAAATTTCTAAATTAACCAAACATAAAAATGTGGACATGAATAAATATAATAAAAATAACAAGTAAAATTAATTTCTAATACATGTGATTTGTCGGTATATATGGTAATATTAATTTTTATATTAAAATTTGCAACAAAAATTATTAATTGAATTTGCGTGGATAGTTTAAAATATTCAAATGGATAATTCTATTGGGTTGCAAAACTTTAATAAAAGGATAAGAAGGGAAGAATAAATAAAATAAATTAGAGTAACACTTTTCAAAAAATGTAAGGGCATTCATGGGTCAATTTGGTCCATATTTACACAAAAAAAAAATCAAAACTAATTAATCAAAATCAACTGGTTCAGTTATGTTTAGATTTATAAAAAACAATTCAAGAAATCTGAGACAAATCAAAGCAATCAAGAATGGATTGATTCAGCTCGAACTCGAAAAATATGAAATATGAAATATATATAGTTACTATTAATATATATATATATATATATATATATATATATATATATAAAAGGATGCTTGAATTCGAGAATGGAACCATCAGGTTCGGTTTGGTTCGGTTCAATTCGGACCCAAAAAACCGAATCAATTTTATTGGTTCGCTCAGATTTTCTGATTCATCTGGTCAATTCGAACCATTGAACACCCCTAATCACCTTTTTGTTTGAAATTTAAACAAAAACTCTCAATAATCTGCTTAGTAATTGACTAGTGGGATACTTAAAATTCAATAGTAGTTAAAACTTAAGGTTAGGTATAGGAGTTTTGAATGAGATAGAGTTATTTGTAATGGAGTTGAGTGGAAAAGTAAAAGCATATCAATCAATTGTTTGGAAGTTTAATGATGAAATTGAGGGAGATCCCAAACCCCCAAAATTGGAGTATGAAAATTGGATGGTTTAAGTGAGATGGTGTGATTTGGGCTATCATCCTTAATTACTCCATTCCATTACTAAATAAACTCCCAAACAATGGGTTGATACCATTTTATCACTGCACTCCATCACCAATCATTCAACTCCATTCGTTCAAACAAAACCTACTATTGAAAGGATATTCTTAAATGTCCATAACAGTTTAAATAACAAAATAGGGTAAGAGAGTTAGTTAGTAGCAATGGAGTGGAATGGAAAGGTAAAAGCATATCACTCAATTGTTTGGAAGTTTAACGAATGAATGAAGAATGAAGGGAGATCCCAAACCCCCAAAATTGGAGTGTATGAAAATTGAATGGTTTGAGTGGGATGGAGTGATTTAGGCTATCATCCTTAATTATTCCATTCCATTATTAAAAGAACTCCCAAACAATGGGCTATCATTCTTAATTATTCCATACCATTTTATCATTGCACTCCATCAATCAGTATTTAACAATTTCACTCAATCCATCCAAACATAAGCCCTGATCCTTGGGCTGATAGTCAAGTAATTTGCTCTTGAATGACAGGTCTACTCTCGGATACAAAGGTTCTATGTTCAAGCAATTGGGCCAACTTTCATTGGAAAGATATTCCTAAATGTCCATAACAGTTTAAATAACAAAATTTACCGAAATATTTTAAATAACATAAATTTCTAAATTAACCAAACATAAAAATGTGGACATGAATAAATATAATAAAAATAACAAAATCCATAAATTTCTATAGCATATTGTCATTCCTCTTCCCTTGCTAGCATGATAAAGGTTGAAAGGTAGAGCATTCAAAGACTGTAGGACGTTTGGCAACTAAGCATTTGAGGGTCCGTGTGCTCTAACGATATGATTGGAAAGACCCCTCCGACTTGAGAATCTTCTTCCACCAACACACAAATCACATTGAAACTGTGGTTGAGGGTTCGGCAATGGATTGGCCTCGGGCTGTTGGGGCTGAGAGTTTGAGGTATCCTCTTGACATGGCCTAGCAATATGGATAGCATAACGTTGCTTTGTTGAGAAGACCCTACGACACTGATCACACTGAAAAGTTTCCATGATATAGAGCTTGAATTAGTTTAGGACAAGAGAAATAAGGATCATATGAATTGATTTATATAGTTTTGTAAAAGAGAATGATATAATTGAAGGATATCTTACAATTATTATTTCAAATCTGAAGGTTGATAAAAAATAAAAATTATATTACAATAAAATAGTTAAATATGGAAATAATTGATTGAACTAATTGAGAAAGTATCACAAATTCACGATCTTAATATGATGGATTTCGCTATGAATATGACGAATAGAAGTATCACGATATTATGTGAGAAATAAACCAAGAAAAAAAATCATATAATCTTAAAAAGATAGCCAGGAAAAAATGCAATAGATTTTTTTATTTATAGGCAAATATTAGGCACAGCTCTTTGTCACTCCACTCCTTAACTCCTCCACCCTAACCACCTTGACTGCTTATAAACTCTTGTAATAGATTAAAATCATAAAATTAGTACCTCATAAATAGTGATAATTTGGATGCGTAAAAAAATAGTGATAATTTGGGTCAAGGACAATAAAAATAATAAAATAAAAAATAATTTACGAAAATTATTAATTATATTCGGATTATATATGTCAAGATTTTTGCGTGCAAAAAAGTGGATAGTCAGAATACATAAATTGGCTCATGTGTTTAGGATCTTTGGTCTGTCAAAAAAAAAAAAAAAGGTTTAGGATCTTTGGCAAGAATAATATTATTTAATTAAATGATGAAAGTAATTAAAAAATGAATGGCCTAATTATGATTATTGATTTTACTTGATAAAAAAAATATAAAATCTGTAAACTATAATCTCTAATCTCTAATATATCTATAATCTCAAAAATCACCATTGAATTTGAAATCCAATAGATGAATTATACACAATTAAAATATTATATTTTTTATTTTATATCTATAATTTAGAGTTTCGATTTTATTGGTGTGTGATACTATTTTCAACACATTATACCTAATAGTTTGAATTCAAAAAAATAATAATCTTCAATGTCATTTATTGAGTGTTTTATTTGCAAAATAATTTCTTTAAATGTCAAATAATTTATTTCACCATTTTTAGGAATGACAATTGAATACGATCCATATTACTTATGTGTATCAATGAAAGCTTTATGATTTTCTTCCCAATTAAAATAGAAAATTACAGATAAATGATTAGTACAATTCAAATTTGAAAATAGACTACACAATTAATTAATCCTAAAATATTGCTTCCAATGGTGGATTATAATAAATTTGAAATCAACAATGAATAGATGAATTATAGTTAATAAATGGGAAATCATTTATACTTAATTTCTAAAATAACAAGTGATTTGAAAAATATTTAAATATTTAAAAATCACCATTGAATTCGAAATCAGATGAATCATACTAAATAGAAATATTATATTTCCAAAAATTTGAACAAATATTAGTTAATTTAGGATTTTAATTTTATTGTTGCCCAATAATGTTTTCAACACATTATACCTAATAGTTTGAATTCGAAATAAAATTCATCTTCATTGCCATTTATTGAGTGTTTATTCTGCAAATTAAAATAATTTCTTTAAATTTCAAATAATTTGTTTCACCATTTTTAACAATGAAAATTGAATACGATCCATATTACTTAGTTTTATCAATGAATGCTTTGTGATTTTATTCCTAATTAAAATCAAAAATTACAAGTAAATAATGAGTGATATTCACATTTGAAAATAGACTACACAATAAATTATTCCTAAAATGTTACTTCCAACCGTGGATTCTAATAAACAAGAAATCAACAATAAATAGAAGAATTATACTTAATAAATGGGAAATCATCTATACTTAATTTCTAAAATCGCAATTGATTGAAGAAATATTTAAATATTCAAAAATCATTATTGAATTCGAGGTCAAATAGATGAATTATACTTAATAGAAATAGCATATTTTCGAAAGTTTGAAAAATTATTAGTTAATTTAGTATTTCGAATTTATTGTTGTCTGATAATGTTTTCAACACATTATACTTGATAGCTTGAATTCAAAAAAAAAAAATCATCTTCAATGTCATTTATTGAGTACTTATTTTGCAAAATAATTTATTTAAATGTTAAACAATTTCTTTCACCATTTTTAAGAACAAGGAATAATTGTACCCGTGCAATACACGGGATAACTTTGATAAATGAGAAAATTATAAATATAAGTATTTTTAATATGTAAACTAAAAAAATTAAATAAATAATATTAGATGAATAATAAAATATAAATACAATGTAGCAAATTATTAACATAATGACATTATAAAATAGCACGGGGAAAAGTTTGTTTACTGTTAAAATTATATTTAAATTAATTATAATCATTCTATATATAACATGGCAATCTATATTCCAATTAAATCAAATACGAATTCTAAAAAGAAAATAGCACATAGATCCTCATGCAATGACAATATTTATACAATATAAAAAGGTAGATATAAGAAATGTTTTCTCGTGGAGGAAAAAATAAAGGAAGAATATTGTTATTTTTTTTAAAAAAAAGATGTTTAAACGTTTAGAAAATATAGTTGCGTATCATATTTTTTCCTTCTTTGTTGAAAATCTATTTAATTTCTTTCTCCTCGTTTCCCCTGAAAGTTAAATAATTTTAGAAAATATATTTACTTATGATATTATATTTTTATTGTCTTTTACGAATCTATTTGATTTATTTATTCTCTTTTCTTGTGCAAGATAACAACTTTATATTTTTTTCTTCTCTCTTGAGAAACTATTTGATTTATTTCTCCTCATTTTCCTATTGAAGTTAAAAAATTTTAGAAATTATATTTATGATCATATTATTATTTTATTCTTCTCTCTTGAGAATCTATTTGATTTGTTTCTTCTCTTTTTCCTTGGTAAGTTAACCATTTTTATAAAACAAATTAGCTTTCATAATACTTTTTGTCCTCTCTTAAAATCTAATTTTTTTTCTCCTCTTTTCCTTGTGCAAGATATTTATTTTTAGAAAATATATTTGTCCATCATATGTTTTTTCTTTCTCACTTTAAAATCTATCTTATTATTTTTTTCTTCTCTATTGAGAATATATTTGGTTTATTTCTCCTTTTTTTTCCTGTGCAAAGTTAACAATTTTTGGGAAATATATTTATATATCACATGATAAAGATTGTATTAATCATTATTGATTGCTTGCCTGCTATATTTAGCACATATGAGTAATAACACATATGAGAAATGTTGATTACTTGCTTTCTGCTACTGGTCATTAATGACATGATTTTCAATTGGTTCATTTCAAAAATAGATTATTCTTATAATGTTGTGCGTTTCAGTTTAA
This sequence comes from Sophora flavescens, assembly GCA_030762895.1. Lineage (NCBI taxonomy): Eukaryota > Viridiplantae > Streptophyta > Magnoliopsida > Fabales > Fabaceae > Sophora > Sophora flavescens. The sequence goes on from CM061063.1 coordinate 182,185,882, forward strand.
GAATGATACATGTAACACCCCCTTGGGCATTACATGACTAACTTAATTTTGTAATACATATTAAAATAAAATAATAATTGCTGGTTTGCTTTCGGAAAATAATTTATATAAGTACTTAAATACAGATCGATACTTTTTACAAAATTTTTGACAGAGTCTCCTCTGTAATTTCAATATCCCATACAAAACAATACCTGCTAATATATTCATATTTTCATCAAAATAAAGGCGCTTCGAGCCATAAATATCACATCCACAATAGAGGCTTTCCGAGCCATAAACATACATACGCATAACAGTAATCTAATAAAAGACTCTCAGAGTCATAATACCTATAACTATTACTTTCTCCAAATAAAATTTACTCGATAAACTAAGCTGGTCGAACTATGAGACTCTTACTGGAAAAAGAGTCCATGGTTATTCCTGTAAATCAACTTTCTTCAAAAGTTGGGACCAATCTATCCGAGTGGGGTAAAGAACTCCTCAGCATCATCTGCACACTTAACCCAAAATACCACAAAAGAAACCAAACAGAAATAAAGCAAAGATGAGATATCGACATATGAGTTTTATCATAGCAGTCACATACACGACTCTCACACAATGACATACAATATATCATAACCATAAACACAGGGATCCATTCCCGACAATAAAATGCATTTTGTAAAACATTTCATGTCATTTCAATATTCACTATCTAGTTCACTATCTCCGGAGATCTTAACTTCCCTTCGTCGAGCATGATAGGATCGCGATAATGCCCATAACACAATTGTCTCGCATGTTTTGGGCCGGTCTCTCAACAGTTCCTGATTGAGTACATTTCGAGCAGGGTAGCCGATTTCCACGACAAGAGGTTGCAAAGCCCCAAGCATTTCGTGGAGTTCGAACCCGAATGTCCCTAAAGACCCAAAAACTAAAGGAGTTGTCTTTGGTCCGTAACCATTCAATTTGTCAGTTTACCCTTTGTGAAACTGTAGCTCGAATACACAATGGCACGTGTGCCACAACGACATAAAAGCCAGACTATGCATGTAAAACAAGGTGTTCTCATTCTCATTTTATTTTTCGCATCGTTCTTTCCTCGTCAAGGCTTACGCTCTCGACTACTTTTAATCAAGTATTAAATTAAACTTTAATACTCACATAGGATTTTATCAATAAAATCCATGATTCACAATCTCCTTCACAACCGAACACTAGTCCGACGTCTCGGAATTCTAGGTTCAATCTTGCCTCGAAACTAGAATAGGAACTCTAGCCCGTCAATCCAAAACACTAGGTCCTTTCTACTTTCTCAAAACAAGAACTCTAGCCCGTCAATCCGAAGCATTAGGTCCTTTCTTTTTCCTCAAAACTAAAAACAAGAACTCTAGCCCGTCAATCCGGAGCACTAGGTCCTTTCTTTTTCACTCTCTTTCCAGAGGTTTTCGTTCAGTGAAAAACTAAAAATCGAAAATGAAATCCAATTGTTTTCTCACTCTCGAAACTCAAATAGGAACTCTAGCCCGTCAATCCGGAGCACTAGATCCCTTCCACTTTCACTTTTTTCCACATGATTTTCATTTTCGCTAAGTGAAAACTAAATTGAAAAACACAATATCAAAGTCTTCTCAACTTTGTGCCACAAATACGTTTTCATTCTTAGAAATACATTTTTCACCAAAACCTTTTCTTTTACAAATCCATTTACCGTAAACTTAGAAAACTTCAAAAATCCTTTTCTCACTTTAAAACCAACTATGAAACTCTTACAAATCGATTTATCAAAGAGGCATTTTCTCTAAATTCTTCCATTTTTGAAACCACTTTTGTAAAGCCTAAAAGAAAATCTTTGTTTTCAAAAGACTTTTGTTTTCAAAAATTCTTTAAACCTTTTCATGAATTTTGATATTTCCCATTTTCTTTCTTTCCTAACTTTGTTCTATCTTCACACTTTCATCATTTAGGATTTTTTTCTCATTTTCCAAAGAAAACCAAACACCACTTTCTCGATATTTCTGAGTTAAGGTACTTTAATATCTTAATCTTGATTAACAAGCAATGACCAGTGTCATGCCATCAGCCAATCACAGTCAAGCAAACAGTAATATAATCAACAAACAATAACATTAAAACTCCAATCAAACTCCAAACAATTCAAGCAAGACATCATTACAAAGATTTAAAAATTTACATACATTCAAACATGACAATAAGTATGTAACTACTAAAACTCTTCAGGTAAACTCCCTTTACCTTTGTAGACCATAAAAGATTCTCTCCTTGACGTATTCAACAATTAGCTTCCCTCACAACCCCAGCTCGACGTTCCAGTTTCCTCTAAACAGCTCCTGTCAACTCTCGAACAAAATAAAATATGTTTCCCCCAAGAAAACTAAACCCCGACAACATCCCAGAGAGGGAGTCAAAGCATTTTCACAACCAGATAAAACACATAATCAGCTACTCATCATTCAAACGCTCACTCTAAGTTGATTTTAAATATTCAATTTCACAAAATAGAGCTAACTTCAATAAAATCATATTTGGGACTTTAGGGTTCATAAATCAATTTTTGGAAAACTCATTTTAATTAAAGAACAATGAAATTGGTTTAAGATAACTCTAATTCATAGTCCCAATTGCATAAAAACAAGTTTTAATTTCAAATTTCAGTATGAAATCAAAGAGCTAGGGTTAGGGTTTGAAAATTAAATTGGGAGTTTTACAAAATAGAAGAGATTTAAGGGTAAACACTTACCAAATATGATGAAAGAGGATGTCATGGTGGCAGTTGAAGGTCCGGTGCGGCGGCTAGTGGCGATGAGGCAGCGACAATGGTGGAGCGATGACGACTGCGTTTTCTGAAACAACCAAAAGCCAAAAGAAAAGGAGAAGGTTCAATGGAGGAAGAAGAAAGGAAAATAAAGAAAACAAATGGTGGAAAACCACCATAGAGGCGGCGACGCTATGCTCACCACGGTGGACGGCGTGATTTCGTGTAGTGGAGAACGATCAGACGCGAGGAGGCAACGGAGTACGGCTCCCCTGCCGTGTCGACGAACGATGGATGATGGCTGGGCTGGGCGGCGTGCGGTTTCGAAGCAGCAAGGAGAAGAAGGAGTAGGGTGAAGTGAAGGAGGAGGAAGGAGATATGAGGGGAGGAAGAAGAAGTAAAAAGAGAGAGGGGGAGGGGGTGTGCAGAGGAGGAAGAGAGGGGTTTTTGTGACACCCTAATCTCGGGTCATCACATGGTTACTCGTTTGCGGAAATAAAACTTAATTTGCTGGTTGCTTTCGGAAAATAATGTTTTCTCGACGTTTATCTCTTCCAAATATGGTGATAAAATTTTTTCTTTTCCTCCTTATTTTAACCTCATAACCACAACAACATATTCAATTCACACTTAACTACATAATGTATATAAGTCCTCCAACTATACTGCCTCATATTTTTCTCACATAAATCATAATCAACTTTATTCTTAAAACATAACATTACCTAAGCTGGTCGTAACTAACGGATAATACAACCGATAAAAACAGCACAACATGCCTCGAACTAGACAGCCTTCGTCTTCTTGTAAGGATCATACCCCTCGTACAGCTCTGATATGGTTGTAAGGGTGAGATGCCAATATATGGATTTATCACCATAACTAAATGCACAACACAAAAGATTGCACATACACATATACATGTCTATAACAACGTACTCATTCATATTATATCACATCATTTATCAATGGGTTTCACACCCCAAACATCAACATTGGAAAACTATGCATAAACACTTCAATACATCTTCTAAACATTCATACTTAATCTCATGAGATATCGCCAACCTCGTAAACCTCGTGATGAGTTGATCAGACTCAATTGCCACAGGCATACAGCCACAGGCACGCCCATCGCACACTGTCCAACATCGTGGCACAGTGATAACAATCTGAGATGGGGCCTCATTGTCCAAACCCTGGGCACAATGAGAACATCTTTGCATGATCTACCCTGACACCGCAAGGTAATCCCTCTTTTGATTATGGCACGTCTGCCAAATGCATGCAAGAAAACATTTTATTCTCAACACTTTTCTTTGTGCTATCTCTTTGTCTGTCAAAGCTCTCAAAAGCTTACGACTTAATATCTTTTGAAACATCTTTACATCTTTTATTAACAACACAGGACCTCAAAGTCCGAGTGCTCAATCACGAAGCCCCTAGACCTTGCAATCAGTCATAGGTTCATGGTAGTAGAAAACAACTTAAAACATTTTAACTTCTTTAAATAGATACCCAGTTTACAACATAACGAACCTTAATACCCCGACGTCTCAGTTATTAAGTTCCATATCTTTGTACAGCGTTTTACATCGTTTTACATCTTTCACATCGTATTACATCTTTTACATCTTTTGTCTGTGAAAAACAAAATCCAAAATAGGATAATGTCATAAGAATACTAGTACCCCGACATCTCGGTTACTAAGTTCTATATCATCCTTTACGTCATTAAGTAAAACTCATTAACCGAAAATTCTTTCTACTTGAAATTCGTTTATAAAACGTCAATTCATAGAAAATCCACTTTTCCTTTGGAAACACATTTTTTCCAAAATAACGTCAAATCATCAACAACTTCTTTTTATTGAAACTTCAACTCTAATAAATCAATTCAAATTTAATCTCTTTTCAACATAAGTACTGCTGTTTTTAAACTTTCACCGTAAATAATTTCGAAACTTGCCGTCGTTTAACATTTTCAAAGAAAACGTCTTTAAGTCAAACTTTGACATTTCTTCTAAAATAATTTTCTTATATAATAAATAAGGTCTTTTCGAATATCAATTTAACAAAATCCCTTTTTATAATATCTCGGAATTTCTTGTGTAAAAATTAGCAGTACTAAAAAAATTTCACGGTTACGCTCTCACCGTGACTCGTAAATTTCTTTTACACTAATAAATCCTTAAAATAATAATATTCCTCAAAACTCATTATTTTTCCAAAATCATATTTTCCTCTACTATTTTATTCCAACATTCCCCATAAAACGTTGAATATAACTTTCACAGCTTATTAAATCTTTTATTTGCTTAATCGGTTGTGCACTGACCATTGTCAGGCCTCTCAAACAACATTCAACATTCAACATTCAACAACATCATCAGAGTTCTATCACCAGGAAGATCATGCATCATAACAACATAATATACTACTGCAGATAATTAAAAGCAGATCAATCACTGATACACAGATAAACAACACATCATAAACAACATAAACAATTAATCACAAACCACATATAAATCATATAAGCCACACTAAAAGCAAATAGTTATAGAGAAAATCCCTCAGGTAAGCTCCCCTTACCTCTTGAAGACTCGACTAACGTTTTCAAACAACCTCCCGATTTAATCCGGTTTCCTCCGTCGGTTTTAGGTCAAACCAACCCGATTGATTCCTTCAAACGAATTGCAACCAAAATAAATCAAATCAAACCACAACATACTTAGCTCATGAGGGTTAGGTTTCGTCCAAAGGCTGACTTTTAGGGTTCAAAATCCTTAAAATTGCTAATCATGATTAAGTCATAGATTAATGGTCTTTAATTAACCTAAATCATAGATTAGTGACTAAACAACTAAGTTTCAAACTCAAAACTTCCTAACTCTTCTATACCAAGATTCGACCTCAACATGTTCATAGGGCTAGGGTTCTTAATTTAATAAACCAACTTGGATTTATTAAGCATACATACTAATAGCTTGATTACTAAGATCATTAATGAAAACTTTGAACAAAACTCATCTAGTTCCAAGAACTAGGGTTTCGGCCTTTATGAAACAAATAGGTTAGAGTTTTATTTTTGATCTTCTATACAAGAATTATCAAGGTACTAGAAGATTGAATCATGAATAAAGACATAAAAATGAAACAAAACCTATGAACATGATATTGACCTAGGTTCGGCCCAGTCCAGAAATTAGGGAAAGAAATTTCTCATGATCATATGCTTATAGATGATGAAAATAGAGATGATTATAAGATCATAGCAATTGGTTTCATGTCAAAAGGATTTCTCTATAATTAGTTATGAATTTTCAAAGTTCTAGGGTTAGAAACTTTAAAGTGATGAACAACTATGATATAAGCCTTGAATCAAGAAACTTGCTAAAGAACATAGGCATGATTAAGGAAGAATATTAGGATTTACCTCTTGAAGATCAATGATAAAGGAAATCCAAGAAACTTGCTTCACAAACTTATCACTAAAGAACGTATGAACTTAGGGTTTTGAACAAAAAGGCATTAGAAACTAAGTGAAAAGTGAGAGTATGGTATTTATAGAGCTTGCTTGCGCCACTCTTGTAAGGATCTAGAGATGATGAGTTGTCTTGCTAAAAGGATTAAAATGCAAATACTTCCTAGGGACCATTTTGCAAAGATTCCAAAAGTTTAAGGACTAGTTTGCAAATTGTCATTAAATTGTCATGATGACTTTTTGCCACAATAAATGTGGTCTTATCTTGATGACTTTTGGGCTGATGTTTGTCATAGATCTTTTAAGACAAATCAAGAAGGTTTGAGAAGATCAAAGAATGATATAGAACAAAGTGGGAAATGTAGAATAATGTGGAAGATTGTTGAACATTCTAGAAAATTCTTAACTCATCCAACAACAAATGAGGGCAGCCATCAATCCCTCAGGGGCTTGCGCATGGGCTTAGCAAATTTGGGCTTGGTTTAATTTTTGTGGGGCCCACTTGAAGATTTAAGCATTAAGCTTAAGATAGGAAACTTATATGGCTTCAAATGGGCTTTATGAAACTTAAGTCATGGGTAAGGAATTTGGGCCTCAAAGCCACGGTCCTCTATGGATTTGGAACAAGGATTCTATCCCAATTCACTTGAAAAAAACTTAGAAACTAACTCAGGGACAAAAGGGTAATTAACAGAAAGTTCAGGGACTTAAGCGTAAAATTCATAAATTTTTACTTTAACCTTGTGGAACCTTCTAGACTTAAAAATATGATTCATCCCCATGAATCATCTCAAAATCCTAAGATAAACTCTTTATCGGCTCTTAGAAACTCCGAAATCCCCTCCGTCGTCTACCCGATTATGTATTTCGCCCGTAAAAAGTAAATTATTTTATTTTTTTCTGAAATAATTCTAAAAATACACTCTTGTAGGAAATAAAATAAAAATCTTAAGTCTTTCATTCACGGATTAAAATTAGGTTTTCTGAGCAGTAAACTTTTACTGTCAGTGAAAACACAAAACGACAGACCGGTTTCCGTCTGAATTTTCAACCCACAAACTTCCCCGTAACTTATGAAAATAAGTATAACAAGGAAATGACATTGGTTTATCCAAAATCATTTCCTAAGTCTCGGATAAAAATATATATTTATATATTTATTACCGATATCACGAAGCAGCGAAAATCGGGGTGTTACATTACTACCTCACTAAAAAAAATTTCGTCATCGAAATTTCGAGACTCAAAACTAAACAGAATTTTGCAATCTCATCTTAAACTTAAGATTTTACATTGCCCTTCACATCACTTCATTCCTATTATTCCATATTCCATAACACAATTCATTCTTACGTCATTTCTACATATCCGTATTATCCTCAAAATTGCATCAAAGCCTATCACCCTCAAAAAACAAAATCAAAACTTAATCACTTCTCTTATCAACATGGTTCCACCATAAACCTTATTCCAATCATCTAACTCTGAATATTATCATTAATACTAATAATGTCTTCACATCACCACGTATCAACTCCCTACTCAAAATATTTAATCATAGTCTTAGTTCCTCTTGATTATAATTCATCACTCCAATTTGATATCACCTCACACATCTAATCCTCAAAATAACTTCATTGCATATCCTCAAAATGACTTCATTGCACATCTCATCCTCGAACTTTTTTATCAACTTAATTTTTTTTTCTCAAGAACTTTTCTTTTCCACTCACATTCAACTTAGGTAAAACTTACCATAGACACTTTTCTGTAATTCCTTACTCATTTATTAACACATATTACTTCTAAAAAGTAATTCAAACAAGTCTCACTTCAGAAAAAACACAACATCATCTCACTTCAGAGAAAACACAACGTCGTCTCACTTCAGAGAAAACACAACGTCAACACAACAGACCTATTTCCCAAAGATCCCGAAAGACTCGACCAGCTCCGATACCACTAATGTGACACCCTAATCTCGGGTCATCACATGGTTACTCGTTTGCGGAAATAAAACTTAATTAGCTGGTTGTTTTCAGAAAATAATGTTTTCTCAACGTTTATCTCTTCAAAATATGGTGATAAAATTTTTTCTTTTCCTCCTTATTTTAACCTCATAACCACAACAACATATTCAATTCACACTTAACTACATAATGTATATAAGTCCTCCAACTATATTGCCTCATATTTTTCTCACATAAATCATAATCAACTTTATTCTTAAAACATAACATTACCTAAGCTGGTCGTAACTAACGGACACTACAACCGATAAAAAAAGCACAGCATGCCTCGAACTAGACAGCCTTCGTCTTCTTGTAAGGATCATACCCCTCGTACAACTCTGATATGGTTGTAAAGGTGAGACGCCAATATATGGATTTATCACTATAACTAAATGCACAACACAAAAGATTGCACATACACATATACATGTCTATAACAATGTACTCATTCATATTATATCACATCGTTTATCAATGGGTTTCACACCTCAAACATCAACGTTGGAAAACTATGCATAAACACTTCAATACATCTTCTAAACATTCATACTTAATCTCATGAGATATCTCCAACCTCGTAAACCTCGTGATGAGTTGATCAGACTCAATTGCCACAGGCATACAGCCACAGGCACGCCCATCGCACACTGTCCAACATCGTGGCACAGTGATAACAATCTGAGATAGGGCCTCATTGTCCAAACCCTGGGCACAATGAGAACATCTTTGGATGATCTACCCTGACGCCGCAAGGTAATCCCTCTTTTGATTATGGCACGTCTGCCAAATGCATGCAAGAAAACATTTTATTCTCAACACTTTTCTTTGTGCTATCTCTTTGTCTGTCAAAGCTCTCAAAATCTTACGACTTAACATCTTTTGAAACATCTTTACATCTTTTATTAACAACACAGGACCTCAAAGTCCGAGTGCTCAATCACGAAGCCCCTAGACCTTGCAATCAGTCTTAGGTTCGTGGTAGTAGAAAACAACTTAAAACGTTTTAACTTCTTTAAATAGATACCCAATTTACAACATAACGAACCTTAATATACCCCGACATCTCGGTTATTAAGTTCCATATCTTTGTACATCTTTTTACATCGTTTTACATCTTTCACATCGTATTACATCTTTTACATCGTTTTACATCTTTTACATCTTTTTTGTCTGTGAAAAACAAAATCCAAAATAGGATAACGTCATAAGAACACTAGTATCCCAACATCTCGGCTACTAAGTTCTATATCATCCTTTACGTCATTAAGTAAAACTCATTAACCGAAAATTCTTTCTACTTGAAATTCGTTTATAAAACGTCAATTCATAGAAAATCCACTTTTCCTTTGGAAACACATTTTTTCCAAAATAATGTCAAATCATCAACAACTCCTTTTTATTGAAACTTCAACTCTAATAAATCAATTCAAATTTAATCTCTTTTCAACATAAGTACTGCTGTTTTTAAACTCTCACCGTAAATAATTTCGAAACATGTCGTTGTTTAGCATTTTCAAAGAAAACGTCTTTAAGTCAAACTTTGACATTTCTTATAAAATAATTTTCTTATATAATAAATAATGTCTTTTCGAATATCAATTTAACAAAATCCCTTTTTATAATGTCTCGGAATTTCTTGTGTAAAAATTAGCAGTACTAAAAAAATTTCACTTCATTACGCTCTCACCGTGACTCGTAAATTTCTTTTACACTAATAAATCCTTAAAATAATAATATTCCTCAAAACTCATTATTTTTCCAAAATCATATTTTGCTCTACTATTTTATTCCAACATTCCCCATAAAACGTTGAATATAACTTTCACAGCTTATTAAATCTTTTATTTGCTTAATCGGTTGTGCACTGACCATTGTCAGGCCTCTCAAACAACATTCAACATTCAACATTCAACAACATCATCAGAGTTCTATCACCAGGAAGATCATGCATCATAACAACATAATATACTACTGCAGATAATTAAAAGCAGATCAATCACTGATACACAGATAAACAACACATCATAAACAACATAAACAATTAATCACAAACCACATATAAATCATATAAGCCACACTAAAAGCAAATAGTTATAGAGAAAATCCCTCAGGTAAGATCCCCTTACCTCTTGAAGACTCAACTAACGTTTTCAAACAACCTCCCGATTTAATCCGGTTTCCTCCGTCGGCTTTAGGTCAAACCAACCCGATTGATTCCTTCAAACGAATTGCAACCAAAATAAATCAAATCAAACCACAACATACTTAGCTCATGAGGGTTAGGTTTCGGCCAAAGACTGACTTTTAGGGTTCAAAATCCTTAAAATTGCTAATCATGATTAAGTCATAGATTAATGGTCTTTAATTAACCTAAATCATAGATTAGTGACTAAACAACTAAGGTTCAAACTCAAAACTTCCTAACTCTTCTATACCAAGATTCGACCTCAACATGTTCATAGGGCTAGGGTTCTTAATTTAATAAACCAACTTGGATTTATTAAGCATACATACTAATAGCTTGATTACTAAGATCATTAATGAAAACTTTGAACAAAACTCATCTAGTTCCAAGAACTAGGGTTTCGGCCTTTATGAAACAAATAGGTTAGAGTTTGAATTTTGATCTTCTATACAAGAATTATCAAGGTACTAGAAGATTGAATCATGAATAAAGACATAAAAATGAAACAAAACCTATGAACATGATATTGACCTAGGTTCGGCCCAGTCCAGAAAATAGAGAAAGAAATTTCTCATGATCATATGCTTCTAGATGATGAAAATAGAGATGATTATAAGATCATAGCAATTGGTTTCATGTCAAAAGGATTTTTCTATAATTAGTTATGAATTTTCAAAGTTATAGGGTTAGAAACTTTAAAGTGATGAACAACTATGATATAAGCCTTGAATCAAGAAACTTGCTAAAGAACATAGGCATGATTAAGGAAGAAGATTAGGATTTACCTCTTGAAGATCAATGATAAAGGAAATCCAAGAAACTTGCTTCACAAACTTATCACTAAAGAACTTATGAACTTAGGGTTTTGAACAAAAAGGCATTAGAAACTAAGTGAAAAGTGAGAGTATGGTATTTATAGAGCTTGCTTGCGCCACTCTTGGAAGGATCTAGAGATGATGAGTTGTCTTCCTAAAAGGATTAAAATGCAAATACTTCCTAGGGACCATTTTGCAAAGATTCCAAAAGTTTAAGGACTAGTTTGCAAATTGTCATTAAATTGTCATGATGACTTTTTGCCACAATAATTGTGGTCTTATCTTGATGACTTTTGGGCTGATTTTTGTCATAGATCTTTTAAGACAAATCAAGAAGGTTTGAGAAGATCAAAGAATGATATAGAACAAAGTGGGAAAATGTAGAATAATGTGGAAGATTGTTGAACATTCTAGAAAATTCTTAACTCATCCAACAACAAATGAGGGCAGCCATCAATCCCTAATGGGCTTGCGCATGGGCTTAGCAAATTTGGGCTTGGTTTAATTTTTGTGGGGCCCACTTGAAGATTTAAGCATTAAGCTTAAGATATGAAACTTATATGGCTTCAAATGGGCTTTATGAAACTTAAGTCATGGGTAAGGAATTTGGGCCTCAAAGCCACGGTCCTCTATGGATTTGGAACAAGGATTCTATCCCAATTCACTTGAAAAAAACTAAGAAACTAACTCAGGGACAAAAGGGTAATTAACAGAAAGTTCAGGGACTTAAGCGTAAAATTCATAAATTTTTACTTTAACCTTGTGGAACCTTCTAGACTTAAAAATATGATTCATCCCCTTGAATCATCTCAAAATCCTAAGATAAACTCTTTATCGGCTCTTAGAAACTCCGAAATCCCCTCCGTCGTCTACCCGATTACGTATTACGCCCGTAAAACGTAAATTATTTTATTTTTTTCTGAAATAATTCTAAAAATACACTCTTGTAGGAAATAAAATAAAAATCTTAAGTCTTTCGTTCACGGATTAAAATTAGGTTTTGAGCTGTAAACTTTTACTGTCAGTAAAAACACAGAAAACGACAGACCAGTTTCCGTCTGAATTTTCAACCCACAAACTTCCCCGTAACTTATGAAAATAAGTATAACAAGGAAATGACATTGGTTTATCCAAAATCATTTCTTAAGTCTCGGATAAAAATATATATTTATATATTTATTACCGATATCACGAAGCAGCGAAAATCGGGGTGTTACAGTTTTGTGATTTTTTTTCTTTTTTTTAAAATAAGTATTGGTGCATAATTAATAATTAAGTGGTTAAAATTGAGTCTAGAAGAAAGATTTAGTATTACTCATTAGATCTAAAAATAATGAATGATAAATATATACTTTAAAAATTCAAAATATAGTAAAGATTGATAGTTGAATTGATCAACTAAGAAAATCCACGGTCCAACATTTAATCTCCGATAAATGTCTAACCAATTTATTTTCAAATATAAAATTAAATAGAGTAAAATATGAAAATCATTTTCTTTCAATTATATCATTAAAATATTTTTCTAAACAAATACTAATAGTGACCATAACATAACATTATTGTCTAGTAAAAATACTTATACTGGAATAAGGAAGTGCTGACGCACTTAAAAAAATGTTTTTAAATGAGTAATTAAATTACTCAAACTAAATCACGCAAAAGTAAATTAAAATAATTATTCAGATAATTAATCAATCCAAATTAAATAATATAAACATATATATTTACTGTTATTGAAGAACAGTAAAAATCGGGGTGTCACAATACATATTATGGGTTTTTATGATTTTTACTTCTCGTCGCGGGTTTTATTCCTATCAATAAACAATTATATCATCCATCACAACAGAAATAATAATATTTCACAACAACATAATCACAAGGCACCGCTTTTCCTAGATAAAAGACATCTAAGACTCGAGGAATGACCACGGATTCCCTATACCATGGTTTTAACAAACAGTCGGAGAGAGTGGTTCAGAGGATTGTTCCGGATTACACCAGCCTTGGGTAATAAAATGCGTCAACAGTCATTATCAATGACATAGGCTTTTTCGGGAACATCCCACACTACCAGAAAATACATCGTGTCTAGTAGAGTATGTCGGTGTATTGCAAGATTATCATGCCTGTAATATCTAAAAAAAAATGCTTGATTAATTATTATTATTTTCCCATCTTCAATTTCCTTGCTTTACACATTAGAATATTTTTGGGAAATGATTTCATGAGCTTTATATGAATATAAATATTTCTTATCTTTAGATTATGAAGGTTAGTTAAATTACTAAGTTTGTATCAATAGAGATCCTTGGGAGGTAAAGCCCAAATACACTAGCCCATAATAGCTAAAATGACAAATCACTCTACCCTTATTTTCCTCTCATTACACGGCTACACACACTCACTTTCATTTTCTCTTTCAAACTTCATCTTCTTTAAACCATCAAAGTCTTCTTCTTCCTCCTTGCTCCAACAAATTCGTCCAGCCCTAACCATCATCATCCAAGGTTGATTTTCAAGCTCTAACATCATATTTCCTTGTTAGCGTTAACCATCTAAACCTCTTTAGTACATGTACTTCCTTCATTTGAGCTCTTCTTCCTCCATAGCCATGAAATTCGACCCACACTAGAGCTACACCATCCATTCATTATTTGGAAAAACCAACACCATATTCCCACTCCTCTACATCATCTAAGCCTATGTTATTTCATACAATTTTTCATTTGGAGCTCTCTAGCAAAAATGGGTATTCTGACCTAAGGACATCAAATCCTTAGTTCATCATTTAATTCATTTCAAGTTTCTTCCCTACAAAACCATGGTCCTAATGGGGGAGATTACAGCCATCAAGAGAAAGGAGAGACAACTCAAACACAAGCTTCATAACCTCTACACCACTGGTGAGTTTCCTTAGTTTAGTGCTTGGTAACCATAAATCCAAGCATAGGAATTTTGATGCTTGCTTTTATGTTTGATTTGGTACCTGCATGTTGATTATGTGAAGTAAAATGAGTGCTTATTGATGATATAAATTATTTCAATTGCATGCATGTAATTTGTTTGTGAAAAGTCCCAAAAGAAGTTACTGGTCAGAAACCCGTATAAACATATGTGAAGTATTTTTCTTATAATCATTTCTATGGGGCTTTGTTCGGTATGATTCTTGTTTTTTTTGAAAATAGACTCGAAATGCTGCAATTTAGGCCCTTATTTTTCTGTTTTACACTAAGTATTGATGAAGAAAAACCTGTTATAATTTGGAGTATTGTAACTGCCCTGTTTTTTGGGTACAGAAGCTTGCTTATTAAAACTGTAAGTTTTCTTAAACTGTATTCCAAAACTAAAATCTTATTTATAAATTAGACTTATTTAGCTTTCCAGGGAGTGGTCTTTTGCCTAAATCCGACTTCGTTTGGTATTTTAGTAAATTCATAGAAGTTGGCTGAAAACTGGAAATTTCTGCAGGTGTTGTTGATGTTTTAGTTCATGTTAAACACTTGTATGAAGATGGTTTCGACTGATTTAAAATGTTTTGTAGTGTAATAGTAATACAAAAAATTAAACTATAGCTTGGAATCCAATATTGATAAGCATCCTCTATTCGGTGGATTCGATTTAGAATGGATGTCAAAGACATTTTTAAATGTCAAGTATAGAGTCCTTCCCGTTTGGAAGGCAATCACAGAAGTCCTTTCAGATTGAAAGGCAAGTATAGAAGTCCTTCCGGTTAGGAAAGACAAGCAAGTAAGTGCAAAGCAAGTGGGACGCCGCTTGTGGTCATAGACGTATGTCCTGCCTTACAATATAGAGCTAGTTCCTCTTGAGTACCTCGGTGCGTGGGGAACAGCGACGTTTTTTCACTGACAAAATTAAAACGGGATGTCCGATTGAGTGGTTCGCAAATATTTTGAATGACATGATGATGCCAGGATTGAACCCAAAGCTAGTCCCTCTTAAGTACCATGGTGCGTGGGGGGCAGCAATGATGTTTATACCTGATGATATGTACAAGTTTAGTAATATATGTATATGTGTGGGACTGAGTGCTCTGTTTGCAGGGAATTCACTGAGATTTCATATCTCACCCCCTCACCCTTTTGTTTCAGGTTAATCCCTCCTATGTTGGAGAATTGTGAAGTATCCCCGAAAATACTTGGCAGTTGTTCCAATGTAAGTTGTTTCTGTTATTGAAGACATTGCCGGATCGGAGTCAAGTGTCATATTGTCATTGTTTAGGCTCTAAGTATGACTTTTTTTGAAAATGTATGAGATGTTTAGCGAAAATCTAATTTCAGTGTATCTTATGTTTTGTATCTAGTAGTATCTCAATGTACTTTGGGGTATTACAATGCCACAGAAGAGCAACCAACTAGGTCTATATGAGTATTACATACCCCGACACCCCCAAGCAATAGATCGTCACTACGAAATTAGCACCCGCATTAAAGTGTTAGCTCAATATCCTAGGCACAACGGCCTTACAGAACATAGTTTCACCATGTGTTTAGGCAAACTTTGCTGGAAATGTGTTCTTCTCGTCTATCTAACAGATGACATCGCGATTCCTTCGGAATTCTTTCAGCGTACTGTAACGGATGCTAGATGTTCTTAAGTCCGAATCACCGGTACTTAATCATCAAGCTAAAGTTCTCAAGTAACCTTTCATCTTTGTGCAAAGTTTTCTTAAAATACTTGTTTACAAATTCCTAGCACATTATGAGATTGGAACACAGGTCTAATTATTTATTTCTCTGTACTTTTCTAGTTGAGCCTTTTTCATTGGCATTCAATAAAATAAATCATTCTAGCTCCATTAAATTTTATGGAATATGTATAATTAATTATCCATACTTTATGACATAAGGTCGTGTTCCACCCCACGTCATAAATTATTACGTTCGTATTTTCACTAAGTCATTCTTGACTTAGGTTTTTACATTTTACAATAAAATCTCATATTTGAAGACTAAAATTCTTTTGGATTAAAACCAAAACCTTTATATAATATCAAACCCATTTTCAAGAATAATTTCCATCAAAGATACTTAGGTATCAATTTTCCCAAAACATTTTCTCAAAAATCCTTAAAACTTTTAACGACGGTTTCGACGCTTTTTATTGAATTTAGGCCTAAAAGTCCTACTTTTGAACGTATGGTTCTTCATCTCAAATGTATTTTTTTCCTAGGTTATATTATTCATGTGAAAATGTTGAAACACCGATTTTACATCATTTATACGAAATTCCTAAAAATTTGACTGAACGTCGTTAATTTTGTAAAACGCGTAAATCTTTTTTCAACGATTTTACACTCTAATAGTACAAAACTCATTTTGGAGTTTTAGAACAGTTTTACAAGCATGAAAAACAGTTTCTAACTGTCCAAATTCCTAAATTTTAGAAAATTGCAGTTTAGCCCCTAAACTTTCATTAATTACAAAAATGTCCTTATTCACTTAAAACCTTATAACTTTTTATTTATAACTCCAAATCACACCAAACCAACTTCTTTAGAGATACTTTTCAGTTGCCCTCAAATTTCCCAGGAATCACATTTCTTCCCCAAATATTTTTCAATAATTACAAAAAGGTCCTTTTTCACCAAAAAGCTTATAACTTTTTATGTATTAATCCAATTAACACCAAACCAATTTCTATGGTCTTGTCTCATCAAGAATTACAATCTTAACATAAAAGTACATGAATTTCATTTCAGCCACTGAAATTCTCAGAAATTGCAATTTAGTCCCTAAGGACTCATAAATCCATAACTTTCAACATATACATCCAAATCAATCCAAACCAATTTCTATATTCTTATGTGATCATGCAATCCTCATAAAAAATTATTCAGACCGTTTATAACCTCATGGAGCCCATTTAATTTAACATGGCTGAATGGCCTTACTTTTTCATTTTAACCATTTTTGTTTCACAAAACAAACAATCATTAACCTAGGTTCCAACTAGAGATTAATCACACCAATATAAACACATATAAAAATCAAACATCAACCAAATCCTCCAAGAGGATCACACACTTATAAATCAATAAATTACACAATTTACATACTTATAATTTACTAGACTTTATAAACTAATAAACCACAAACATATCTACCCTAAGGTAGGATGATGGTAATCTCCCCCATACCTTTGATGACTACTTGATACTCAAGCAAGAAGAAGATGATGTTCACGTAGAGCTCAAGGTTTGAACCAACAAAACCTAGCCATGAATCATCAACAAGAAAACAAGTTAAAAATGAAAGAAAACCATCTAACTCACTTAAGAGTTAGGTTCGGCCTTGTCAAGGAAAATAGGCTAGAGATCTCTAAATTTTTCAAGCTCTTAGATGATGAAAGTAGAAGTCATATGAAGATCATAAAATTGGAATCACATTAAAAGGATTTTTCTATGATTTTCTAGAGATTTTTGAATTTCTAGATCTAGGAATTGAAATTTGTAAAAACTTGAAATATGAAGAAAAGTTGTGAAAGAAAAGGAAGCTATGATCATGAATCACAAGAATCTACCTTTATATTTTGAATAAATGATCAAAATCTACTACTTCCTTTGAAAAATGAAGATGAAGAACTTAGAGTTTTTCCTTAAGGTTTTGAAGAACAACATGAACAAATGCATGAAATAAAATGTCCAAGTGTGTCTAAGAAGGGTTTGGCCGTGAGTTGCTAGGGAGAAAAGGGTCCAAAGAATAAATTGTTGTCATGGCAAGCTTGTAGTTAAAATGAAGGATTTAGGGTAATTTGGGTTTTTCACATTTTAGTCATCATTACATGCATTTAATGCATGGTGACTCACCCCTATGACTCACCCCCTTGAGTCATCACAAATGACTTGTTGGTCTTATCCGTCCGGCGTCGGGTTTTGTCTCTACATCTCCGTTCTCTATTCCGTCGATCCCCGATCGTCAAGTATTCACCCGATGTTTGGACATGGGGATACCCAACGTTTGAGCGTTGACACACTCAAACATGGGTTGTTGGACGCTTGGATGTGTTATGGGGTCAGACATGTGTGGGACACATGGCAGAATAGGGGCCACACTCTAGCGTGGGAAGTCCCAACGCTAGAGCGTGGTAACGTTTGAGTGTGGGGTGCTGGCATGCTAGAGCGTGCTCAACAAAGAATAATACCTTAAGTTATTTTCTTCCTTTTCTTCTTGGCACTTCACCATTTTCGTATGAACTGCGGCCTAGACATTCTAGATTTAGAAGGGAGAGAGTTCTAAAGAGAGAGTGAGTTTGAGAGAAATCCGGATATTGTTACCCGATTCCGACCTCGTCGGGACAATCCCGACAATGAGTACAACACGTATACGTGCTCGAATCTTCGATTCGACTAAGGTAATGCTCGAATCTCTAACACGCCGACACGTCGACATTGTCGACATTGTCGACATTAGTGTTATTCGTCATTTACATTTGTTCTTTTGTTATTTCTTGCTTCGATTATGGATTTCAAGTAAGATTAGGGTTTATGATGATGCATGCATGCTGCCTCCGTGATAGGGCAAATTTCAGAACTTCGAGGAGTCCCGAGGAGCACGTGGTAGCAAGGAAACGTGGGAAAGAGAATGTTACGTAGCTTCAAGAAAACTTGCGTGATTACTCAAGGTGGGAAGAAAGTAACCGACATCGTCGAGGAGGCAAGCGTAGCGTAGCTTGTTTTTCTATATGTGTAGGGTGCCTAGACCCTCCTAGTGGTCGAGTAGTCGAAAATGGCTAAATCCTATTGAAAACTAATTTGTGGTAGTGGCTAGGGTTTAGTTATTGTAGGTTTATCGACGTTAGGACCGAAACCCTAGGTTAGATGGACTATGTTGATTGGGGTTGATTGAGATGCATGTTGCTATGTTTGATTCATTGATATATGACTACATGTGATGATTAGCATGCTTACTTTGATTATTATATATTATGCATATTTGATGATGATCTGGTGAGTGCGTGGGACTAGAGCTGTCAAAATGAGCCCGGCCCGATGGGCTAGACCGAATAGCCTGACATTAAGCATGGGCTGGTTTGATAAAATGCATGCTCGAAATTATTTTGGCCCAACCCCGCCCGGCCCGAAAATTCATTGACCCAACGTGGGTTGGCCCTTTGGCCCGAACTTTGAAAGTAAAAAGATATTAAATGAACTGAACCATAACATTTTTATATTGCACATCTCACTATTTTGAAAAACAATACATTATTATTTATAGTATAGTAATTTCACCTCTAGGTGTTTTGAATAATATATATTTATTAGTTAAATTTGTCAAAAAGCTTAAGTAGTTAACATTTTAAAAAAGATGTTGTCTTACTCTCTAAAAGAATAAAAGATGTTGTATCATTCAACATACATTTACCGGGGTGTTGGATGAAAACACATAACTTAACACCCAACATACACTTTTGTATCTATGCTGTGACACCCTCTACCCCGCATGTTATTTATAAAACATTTAAATAAAAGAGGTAAGATAAAACACACATTTATTTCACAAAATAAAAACTGGATAGAAAGCACCATATTGTAACATCTCTCAATACGGAAATATAACAAGTTTTCAAAAAGAAATAACATAAACATGAACATCAAAAGCATAAAAGATAACCCAACCCTGATATCACATACAGAGCTAGTATAACCATTCCGGAATACAATCCTCGAAAAACAAACTGAAACAACTAAACTAATAACAACTAAACTACTGAAAATCCTAACTAGAGTCGCGGCTCCTCAGCGTCACTCCTCCACTGGCTGCTCACCGTCCTCTACATAAAGAGATACATGCCAAAACATAAACAGAGAAAACGGGGTGTAAGAAAACATGTAAACACAACGGCATGGAGATAGTAAGGAAGATGAACATACATCATAGCATGACATAGCAATATAGAACATATATCATTAACATAATATAATCACATCAACATGCTATTTCAACCAACATATGTTATGCGGTGCAACACTACTCCGCTACTCCATTATGCATGTCGATCCAAACTATCTCAGGAAGGCAACTTCGGAGTTATATATCCACATTGGCCAAAAAGCACCAACATCGACAGTCCATCAAACCATGGGTGAACCCCTTGGATAGCCTACGCATCATACCTTGGATGCGCCACCACGGGGGCGCACGGTCCACCAAACCTTGGGTGAACCACCCACGGACGGCCAGATCGTCATACTCTAGGATGACCTCCCCTATATTGATCTTCCCCCACTAACCATTCCAATGCGTGATGCATGAGCACAACAACAAACAAAGGCAACCACCTCCTTAGATTGGGTCAATAAGCACCCAAGACTTATCATCAACATCAACACCTTCACCCTTATGGGTCAAGGCCCCCTTGACCAAAAAGCACCAAGGTTCAACTTATCAACACCTCGACCAAAAAACATCGAGGCCACTTTGGCCAAAAGCACCAAAGCTTATCAATGTGCGGTAACCCATTGGGCACCGACTTAACCAACTTATTAATCTTGTTTATCTTAACTAGTCTTTAATTAAGTTATCTAACTTGTCTTTGTTCGATTAGTGTATTATCACATTATTGAGGACATTTGGGGTGAAACACCCCTTTAAAACCTTTAATCTCGAATTCTGTACAGGAGGGGGAGCACGGGCGTGCTCACCCTATGCACGGGCGTGCTTCCCTTGAAGTGAAAAACGATCGTGCTTCCTTTTATGCACGTTCGTGCTCGGTTCACGATCGTGCTCCTGTTCTACATGGTAGTGCTTAAAGCGCGACCATCTTCCGGAATTCAAACTGGGAGCAAGGGCGTGCTCCCTGTTCAGCACGGCAGTGCTCTTGGGCAGGGCCATACTGTTCTGGGCAGATTTATGGCGTTCTTGGGTTTAAAACCTCCCTAAACACTCTTAAATCAAATCCTAATGTCTTGACTAATCCATTTGGCATAAAACCTCACCTCTCACTGATAGTTCATGTTTTATGACACATTAGGGAAATTAATCCCTTAACTATTATATTAATTAAGAGTCCTATTAACCAATTAGGGTCTTAATAACAAACCAACATCATCATTCAACAGTCATTCAATCAATCAACATAATCAACATCATAACAACAATATTAATGTCATTCACAACATAAGTATTCATACCAACTCAACCAATAATCATGTCATAAATAGATTAACCAATTTGGTATACAACAAAGTAATTATAAACAATAGCATTTATGACAGGCATGCTCATAATCAACCAAACAATAATAGCAATTAATCCATATAACCAAACAGAACATGGCATTGACAACAGTTAACAACAATAAAGGGGCTATGGGAACCGATCATCTTACGCTATCCCCTTGCCTAATGATTACACTATCCTTCTCCCCATACCTGGTATGAATAATCTGATAGTGACAACACAAACGGTAAACCAACGTGTTCCTCAAGAGGCTCAGTTAGCTTTTCAAGTCTTGGTCAAATAGAAAGTGTTAACCAATTAGTTCCCAAATCTAAATAACAGAAAAGGGAACACTAAGAGGGAGGAACCGTTGCCTAGAGGGATCAACACAGATGAACTGGATGTTCCCAAGAGTCTCTAAAGCTCCAACAATGCAATGGGTTTAGAGAAAAAAAGGAAGAAAGGGTTTGAAGCCGCACTAGGGTTTCTGTTTTTGCCAAAATAGGGTTTAAAATGCAACCCTCAGTTTATATGCCACTTTTATAAGCTGCAGACCTATATATGCATGACTGTGCACCTTACTAAGCACGGGCGTGCTTACCTCAGCGTCTCCGTGACACCAATCCCTTGCACAGTCTTGCTTCCTATTAAGCATGACCGTGCTTGTGATCCAAACAGTCACAAGACACAACATTGAGTTTTTGGCAATTTAGGAAATTTCCGCTACATCCTTAAATCCGATGTTTGGTTTCTAATGATTTCATACATAACTGTAAATATAACAGTCCAAATATAGTTATAAAGTTATAAAATACATAGAGTATATTAATACATGTGATTTGTCGGTATATATGGTAATATTAATTTTTATATTAAAATTTACAAAAAAATTATTAATTGAATTTGCGTGGATAGTTTAAAATATTCAAATGGATAATTCTATTGGGTTGCAAAACTTTAATAAAAGGATAAGAAGGGAAGAATAAATAAAATAAATTAGAATAACACTTTTCAAAAAATGTAAGGGTATTCATGGGTCTATTTGGTTCATATTTGCATAAAAAAAATCAAAACTAATTAATCAAAATCAACTGGTTCAGTTATGTTTAGATTTATAAAAAAAACAATTCAAGAAATCTGAGACAAATCAAAGCGATCAAGAATGGATTGATTCAGCTCGGACTCGAAAAATATTAAATATAAAATATATAAATATTAAAATATATATAGTTAATATTAAAATATAGTATATATATATATATATATATATATATATAAATATATATATATATATATATATATATATATAAAAGGATACTTGAATCTGAGAATGGAATTACCATCAGGTTCGGTTTGGTTCGGTTCAATTCGGACCCAAAAAACCGAATCAATTTTATTGGTTCGCTCAGATTTTCTGATTCATCTGGTCAATTCGAACCATTGAACACCCCTAATCACCTTTTTGTTTGAAATTTAAACAAAAACTCTCAATAATCTGCTTAGTAATTGACTAGTGGGGTACTTAAAATTCAATAGCAGTTAAAACTTAAGGTTAGGTATAGGAGTTTTGAAGGAGATAGAGTTATTTGTAATGGAGTTGAGTGGAAAAGTAAAAGCATATCAATCAATTGTTTGGAAGTTTAATGATGAAATTGAGGGAGATCCCAAACCCCCAAAATTGGAGTATGAAAATTGGATGGTTTAAGTGAGATGGTGTGATTTGAGATATCATCCTTAATTACTCCATTCCATTACTAAAAGAACTCCCAAACAATGGGTTGATACCATTTTATCACTGCACTCCGTCACTAACCATTCTTGGCACTTCACCATTTTAGTATGAACTGCGGCCTAGACATTCTAGATTTAGAAGGGAGAGAGTTCTAAAGAGAGAGTGAGTTTGAGAGAAATCCGGATATTGTTACCCGATTTCGACCTCGTCCGGACAATCCCGACAATGAGTACAACGCATATACGTGCTCGAATCTTCGATTCGACTAAGGTAATGCTCGACTCTCTAACACGTCGGCACGTCGACGTTGTCGACATTGTCGACATTAGTGTTATTCGTCATTTACATTTGTTATTTTGTTATTTCTTGCTTCGATTATGGATTTCAAGTAAGATTAGGGTTTATGACGATGCATGCATGCTGCCTCCGTGATAGGGCAAATTTCAGAACTTCGAGGAGCCCCGAGGAGCACGTGGTAGCAAGGAAACGTGGAAAAGAGAAGGTTGTGTAGCTTCAAGAAAACTTGCGTGATTACTCAAGGTGGGTAGAAAGTAACCAACATCGTCGGGGAGGCAAGCGTAGCGTAGCTTGTTTTTCTATATGTGTAGGGTGCCTAGACCCTACTAGTGGTCGAGTAGTCGAAAATGGCTAAATCCTATTGAAAACTAATTTGTGGTAGTGGCTAGGGTTTAGTTATTGTAGGTTTATCGACGTTAGGACCGAAACCCTAGGTTAGATGGACTATGTTGATTGGGGTTGATTGAGATGCATGTTGCTATGTTTGATTCATTGATATATGACTACATGTGATGATTGGCATGCTTACTTTGATTTTTATATAATGCATATTTGATGATGATCTGGTGAGTGCGTGGGACTAGAGCTGTCAAAATGAGCCCGACCCGATGGGCTAGCCCGAATAGCCTGACATTAAGCATGGGTTGGTTTGATAAAATGCATGCTCGAAATTATTTTGGCCCAACCCAGCCCGACCCGAAAATTCATTGACCCAACGTGGGTTGGCCCTTTGGCCCGAACTTTGAAAGTAAAAAGATATAAAATGAACTGAACCATAACATTTTTATATTGCGCATCTCACTATTTTGAAAAACAACACATTATTATTTATAGTATAGTAATTTCACCTCTAGGTGTTTTGAATAATATATATTTATTAGTTAAATTTGTCAAAAAGCTTAAGTAGTTAACATTTTAAAAAAGATGTTGTCTTACTCTCTAAAAGAATACAAGATGTTGTATCATTCGACATACATTTATCGTGGTGTTGGATGAAAACACATAACTTAACACCCAACATACACTTTTGTATCTATGCTGTGACACCCTCTACCCCTCATGTTATTTATAAAACATTTAAATAAAAGAGGTAAGATAAAACATACATTTATTTCACAAAATAAAAACTGGATAGAAAGCACCACATTGTAACATCTCTCAATGCGGAAATATAACAAGTTTTCAAAAAGAAATAACATAAACATGAACATCAAAAGCATAAAAGATAACCCAACCCTGATATCACATACAGAGCTGGTATGATCGTTCCGGAATACAATCTTCAGAAAACAAACTGAAACAACTAAACTAATAACAACTAAACTACTGAAAATCCTAACTAGAGTCGCGGCTCCTCAGAGTCACTCCTCCACTGGATGCTCACCATCCTCTACATAAAGTGATACATGCCAAAACAGAAACAGAGAAAACGGGGTGTAAGAAAACATGTAAACACAACAACATGGAGATAGTAAGGAAGATGAACATACATCTTAGCATGGCATAGCAATATAGAACATATATCATCAACATAATATAATCACATCAACATGCTATTTCAACCAACATATGTTATGCGGTGCAACACTACTCCGCTACTCCATTATGCATGTCGATCCAAACTATCTCAGGAAGGCAACTTCGGAGTTACATATCCACATTGGCCAAAAAGCACCAACATCGACAGTCCACTAAACCATGGGTGAACCCCTTGGATAGCCTACGCGCCATACCTTGGATGCGCCACCACGAGGGTGCAGGGTCCACCAAACCTTGGGTGAACCACCCGCGGACGGCCAGATCGTCATACTTTAGGACGACCTCCCCTATATTGATCTTCCCCCACTAACCACTCCAATGCGTGATGCATGAGCACTACAACAAACAAAGGCAACCACCTCCTTAGATTGGGCCAATAAGCACCCAAGACTTATCATCAACATCAACACCTTCACCCTTATGGGTCAAGGCCCCCTTGACCAAAAAGCACCAAGGTTCAACTTATCAACACCTCGACCAAAAAACATTGAGGCCACTTTGGCCAAAAGCACCAAAGCTTATCAATGTGCGGTAACCCATTGGGCACCGACTTAACCAACTTATTAATCTTGTTTATCTTAACTAGTCTTTAATTAAGTTATCTAACTTGTCTTTGTTCGATTAGTGAATTATCACATTATTGAGGACATTTGGGGTGAAACACCCCTTTAAAACCTTTAATCTCGAATTCTGTACAAGAGGGGGAGCACGGGCGTGCTCACCCTATGCACGGGCATGCTTCCCTTTAAGTGAAGCACGATCGTGCTTCCTTTTATACACGGTCGTTCTCGGTTCACGGTCGTGCTCCTGTTCTGCATGGTCGTGCTTAAAGTGCGGCCATCTTCCGGAATTCAAACTGGGAGCAAGGGCGTGCTCCCTGTTCAGCACGGCAGTGCTCCTGGGCAGGACCATACTGTTCTGGGCAGATTTATGGTGTTCTTGGATTTAAAACCTCCCTAAACACTCTTAAATCAAATCCTAATGTCTTGACTAATCCATTTGGCACAAAACCTCACCTCTCACTGATAGTTCATGTTTTATGACACATTAGGGAAATTAATCCCTTAACTGTTATGTTAATTAAGAGTCCTATTAACCAATTAGGGTCTTAATAACAAACCAACATCATCATTCAACAGTCATTCAATCAATCAACATAATCAACATCATAACAACAATATTAATGTCATTCACAACATAAGTATTCATACCAACTCAACCAATAATCATGTCATAAATAGATTAACCAATTTGGTATACAACAAAA
The DNA here is from genome assembly GCA_030762895.1 of Sophora flavescens. Lineage (NCBI taxonomy): Eukaryota > Viridiplantae > Streptophyta > Magnoliopsida > Fabales > Fabaceae > Sophora > Sophora flavescens. Next base: position 182,212,164 of record CM061063.1, read on the forward strand.
TAATTATAAACAATAGCATTTATGATAGGCATGCTCATAATCAACCAAACAATAATAGCAATTAATCCATATAACCAAACAGAACATGGCATTGACAACAGTTAACAACAATAAAGGGGCTATGGGAACTGCTCATCTTACGCTATCCCCTTGCCTAATGATTACACTATCCTTCTCCCTATACCTGGTATGAATAATCTGATAGTGACAACACAAACGGTAAACCAACGTGTTCCTCGAGAGGCTCAGTTAGCTAATAGAAAAGGTTAACCAATTAGTTCCCAAATCTAAATAACAGAAAAGGGAACACTAAGAGGGAGGAACCGTTGCCTAGAGGGATCAACATAGATGAACTGGATGTTCCCAAGAGTCTCTAAAGCTCCAACAATGCAATGGGTTTAGATAAAAAAAAAGGAAGAAAGGGTTTGAAGCCGCACTAGGGTTTCTGTTTTTGCCAAAATAGGGTTTAAAATGCAACCCTCGGTTTATATGCCACTTTTATAAGCTGCAGACCTATGCATGACCGTGCACCTTACTAAGCACTGGCGTGCTTACCTCAGCGTCTCCGTGACACCAATCCCTTGCACAGTCTTGCTTCCTATTAAGCATGACCGTGCTTGTGATCCAAACATGAGCACGTGCTAGACATGAGCACGGCCATGCTCATGTACCAGAAAGGGGTTTAAGCCTAGAAATCCCACTTAGCCCTTCAACAACAATTCTAAGCTATGTCCTAAGGCTTAGACAAGCAAACAAACATGTATAAAAGCACTTAATGAAAAATGGGGTCTTGCATGTGCTGCTTGCTCCATTTCTTGTCATTAATTACGTAACTTAACATGTTAATATTTGCAGTAATATATAATATAGGTGTTTTAAGTTTATCTCTCTTTATTAAAGAACATAAAATATTTTTTTAAAAAATTAATTTTAAATTTATAACTTACTGAGTTTTATAATGTTATTAATTTTAAAATATATAGTTTTTATTTTTATCGAAACATATTGGTCCATGGGCCAGCCCGCATAAGGCTGGACTGCGCTAGTAAATTAGTAGTCCATACTTAAATTGGTCCAGCCCGATCCGGTCCGAAAATATAGCGGCCCGCTATGGGCTAGACCAAATGGGCAGGGCCGGCCCGAATTGACAGCTCTACATGGGACTGTGGGAATGTTGAGACCGAGGATGTATGGGCATCGTATATGAGTTTGTTCTCCATGATGATAATTTCTAAACTGACAATCTAGCAAAATATGATGTTACTTCTATTGAGTTTTTGGCAATTTAGGAAAATTCCGCTACATCCTTAAATCCGATGTTTGGTTTCTAATGATTTCATACATAACTGTAAATATAACAGGCCAAATATAGTTATAAAGTTATAAAATACATAGAGTATATTAATACATGTGATTTGTCGGTATATATGGTAATATTAATTTTTATATTAAAATTTGCAAAAAAATTATTAATTGAATTTGCGTGGATAGTTTAAAATATTCAAATGGATAATTCTATTGGGTTGCAAAACTTTAATAAAAGGATAAGAAGGGAAGAATAAATAAAATAAATTAGAATAACACTTTTCAAAAAATGTAAGGGTATTCATGGTTCAATAAATTGAATGGTTTGAGTGGGATGGAGTGATTTAGGCTATCATCCTTAATTATTCCATTCCATTATTAAAAGCCCAAACAATGGGCTATCATTCTTAATTATTCCATACCATTTTATCACTGTACTCCATCAATCAGTATTTAACAATTTCACTCAATCCATCCAAACATAACGGTAACTATTGAAAAAGATATTCCTAAATGTACATAACAGTTTAAATAACAAAATTTACCGAAATATTTTAAATAACATAAATTTCTAAATTAACCAAACATAAAAATGTGGACATGAATAAATATAATAAAAATAACAAAATCCATAAATTTCTATAGCATATTGTCATTCATCTTCCCTTGCTAGCATGATAAAGGTTGAAAGGTAGAGCATTCAAAGACTGTAGGACGTTTGGCAACTAAGCATTTGAGGGTCCGTGTGCTCTAACGATATGATTGGAAAGACCCCTCCGACTTGAGAATCTTCTTCCACCAACACACAAATCACATTGAAACTGTGGTTGAGGGTTCGGCAATGGATTGGCCTCGGGCTGTTGGGGCTGAGAGTTTGAGGTATCCTCTTGACATGGCCTAGCAATATGGATAGCATAACGTTGCTTTGTTGAGAAGACCCTACAACACTGATCACACTGAAAAGTTTCCATGATATAGAGCTTGAATTAGTTTAGGACAAGAGAAATAAGGATCATATGAATTGATTTATATAGTTTTGTAAAAGAGAATGATATAATTGAAGGATATCTTACAATTATTATTTCAAATCTGAAGGTTGATAAAAAATAAAAATTATATTACAATAAAATAGTTAAATATGGAAATAATTGATTGAACTAATTGAGAAAGTATCACAAATTCACGATCTTAATATGATGGATTTCGCTATGAATATGACGAATAGAAGTATCACGATATTATGTGAGAAATAAACCAAGAAAAAAAAATCATATAATCTTAAAAAGATAGCCAGGAAAAAATGCAATAGATTTTTTTATTTATAGGCAAATATTAGCCACAGCTCTTTGTTACTCCACACCTTAACTCCTCCACCCTAACCACCTTGACTACTTGTAAACTCCTGTAATAGATTAAAATCATAAAATTAGTACCTCATAAATAGTGATAATTTGGATGCGTAAAAAAAAATATTGATAATTTGGGTCAAGGAAAATAAAAATAATAAAATAAAAAATAATTTACGAAAATTATTAATTATATTCGGATTATATATGTCAAGATTTGTGCGTGCAAAAAAGTGGATAGTCAGAATACATAAATTGGCTCATGTGTTTAGGATCTTTGGTCTGTCAAAAAAAAAAAAGGTTTAGGATCTTTGGCAAGAATAATATTATTTAATTAAATGATGAAAGTAATTAAAAAATGAATGGCCTAATTATGATTATTGATTTTAATTGATAAAAAAAATATAAAATCTGTAAACTATAATCTCTAATCTCTAATATATCTATAATCTCAAAAATCACCATTGAATTTGAAATCCAATAGATGAATTATACACAATTAAAATATTATATTTTTTATTTTATATCTATAATTTAGAATTTCGATTTTATTGTTGTGTGATACTATTTTCAACACATTATACCTAATAGTTTGAATTCAAAAAAAAAAAATCTTCAATGTCTTTTATTGAGTGTTTTATTTGCAAAATAATTTCTTTAAATGACAAATAATTTATTTCACCATTTTTAGGAATGACAATTGAATACGATCCATATTATTTATGTGTATCAATGAAAGCTTTATGATTTTCTTCCCAATTAAAATAGAAAATTACAGATAAATGATTAGTACAATTCAAATTTGAAAATAGACTACACAATTAATTAATCCTAAAATATTGCTTCCAATGGTGGATTATAATAAATTTGAAATCAACAATGAATAGATGAATTATAGTTAATAAATGGGAAATCATTTATACTTAATTTCTAAAATAACAAGTGATTTGAAAAATATTTAAATATTTAAAAATCACCATTGAATTCGAAATCAGATGAATCATACTAAATAGAAATATTATATTTCCAAAAATTTGAACAAATATTAGTTAATTTAGGATTTTAATTTTATTGTTGCTCGATAATGTTTTCAACATATTATACCTAATAGTTTGAATTCGAAATAAAATTCATCTTCATTGCCATTTATTGAATGTTTATTCTGCAAATTAAAATAATTTCTTTAAATTTCAAATAATTTGTTTCACCATTTTTAACAATGAAAATTGAATACGGTCCATATTACTTAGTTTTATCAATGAATGCTTTGTGATTTTATTCCTAATTAAAATAAAAAATTACAAGTAAATAATGAGTGATATTCACATTTGAAAATAGACTACACAATAAATTATTCCTAAAATGTTGCTTCCAACCGTGGATTCTAATAAACAAGAAATCAACAATAAATAGAAGAATTATACTTAATAAATGGGAAATCATCTATACTTGATTTCTAAAATCACAATTGATTGAAGAAATATTTAAATATTCAAAAATCATCATTGAATTCGAGGTCAAATAGATGAATTATACTTAATAGAAATAGTATATTTTCGAAAGTTTGAAAAATTATTAATTAATTTAGTATTTCGAATTTATTGTTGTCTGATAATGTTTTCAACACATTATACCTGATAGCTTGAATTCAAAAAAAAAATCTTCAATATCATTTATTAAGTACTTATTTTGCAAAATAATTTATTTAAATGTTAAACAATTTCTTTCACAATTTTTAATAACTAGGAATAATTGTACCCGTGCAATACACGGGATAACTTTGATAAATGAGAAATTATAAATATAAGTATTTTTAATATGTAAACTAAAAAAATTAAATAAATAATATTAGATGAATTATAAAATATAAATACAATGTAACAAATTATTAACATAATGACATTATAAAATAGTACGGGGAGAAGTTTGTTTAATGTTAAAATTATATTTAAATTAATTATAATCATTCTATATATAACATGGCAATCTATATTCCAATTAAATCAAATACGAATTCTAAATAGAAAATAGCACATAGATCCTCATGCAATGACAATATTTATAGAATATAAAAAGGTAGATATAAGAAATGTTTGCATGTGGAGGAAAAAAACAAAGGAAGAATATTGTTATTTAAAAAAAAAAAAAAGATGTTTAAACGTTAAGAAAATATAGTTGCCTATCATATTTTTTCCTTCTTTGTTGAAAATCTATTTGATTTCTTTCTCCTCGTTTCCCCTGCAATTTAAATAATTTTAGAAAATATATTTACTTATGATATTATATTTTTATTGTCTTTTGCGAATCTATTTGATTTATTTATTCTCTTTTCTTGTGCAAGATAACAACTTTATATTTTTTCTTCTCTCTTGAGAAACTATTTGATTTATTTCTCCTCATTTTCCTATTGAAGTTAACAATTTTTAGAAATTATATTTATGATCATATTATTATTTTATTCTTCTCTCTTGAGAATCTATTTGATTTGTTTCTTCTCTTTTTCCTGGGCAAGTTAACCATTTTTATAAAACAAATTAGCTATCATAATGCTTTTTCTCCTCTCTTAAAAATCTAATTTTTTTCTCCTCTTTTCCTTGTGCAAGATATTTATTTTTAGAAAATATATTTGTCCATCATATGTTTTTTCTTTCTCACTTTAAAATCTAACTTATTATTTTTTTCTTCTCTATTGAAAATCTATTTGGTTTATTTCTCCTTTTTCCTGTGCAAAGTTAACAATTTTTGGGAAATATATTTATATATCACATGATAAAGATTGTATTAATCGTTATTGATTGCTTGCCTGCAATATTTAGCACATATGAGTAATAACACATATGAGAAATGTTGATTACTTGCTTTCTGCTACTGGTCATTAATGACATTATTTTCAATTGGTTCATTTCAAAAGTAGATTATTCTTATAATGTTGTGCGTCTCAGTTTAAGAATGATACATGTAACACTCCCTTGGGCATTACATGACTAACTTAATTTTGTAATACATATTAAAATAAAATAATAATTGTTGGTTTACTTTCAAAAAATAATTTATATAAGTACTTAAATACAGATCGATACTTTTTACTCCTCTGTAATTTCAACATCCCATACAAAAAAATACCTTCTAATATATTCATATTTTCATCAAAATAAAGGCGCTCCGAGCCATAAACATCACATCCACAATAGAGGCTCTCCGAGCCATAAACATACATACGCATAACAATAATCTAATAAAAGACTCTCAGAGTCATAATACCTATAACTATTACTTTCTCCAAATAAAATTTACTCGATAAACTAAGTTGGTCGAACTATGAGACTCTTACTGGAAAAAGACTCCATGGTTATTCCTGTAAATCAACTTTCTTCAAAAGTTGGGACCAATCTATCCGAGTGGGGCAAAGAACTCCTCAGCATCATCTGCACACTTAACCCAAAATACCACAAAAGGAACCAAACAGAAATAATGCAAAGATGAGATATCGACATATGAGTTTTATCATAGCAGTCACATACATGACTCTCATACAATGACATACAATATATCATAACCATAAACACAGGGATCCATTCCCGACAATCAAATGCATTTTGTAAAACATTTCATGTCACTTCAATATTCACTATCTAGTTCACTATCTCCGGAGATCCTAACTTCCCTTCGTCGAGCATGATAGGATCGCGATAATGCCCATAACACAATTGTCTCGCGCGTTTTGGGTCGGCCTCTCAATAGTTCCTGATTGAGTACATTTCGAGCAGGGTAGCCGATTTCCACAACAAGAGGTTGCAAAGCCCCAAGCATTTCGTGGAGTTCGAACCCGAATGTCCCTGAAGACCCAAAAACTAAAGGAGCCGTCTTTGGTCAGTAACCATTCAGTTTGTCAGTTCACCCTTTGTGAAACTGTAGCTCAAATACACAATGGCACTCTGCCACAACGACATAAAAGCTAGACTATGCATGTAAAACAAGGTGTTCTCATTCTCATTTTCTTTTTCGCATCATTCTTTCCTCGTCAAGGCTTATGAACGCTTTTGTCGCGCGCACGCGTCAAAAAACGGCGATTGGAAAAATATGTAGTTTAGGGAGCGACAACTCGAGTATCGTCTCACAAGGACTCTTGGGTTGTTGTTAACAGAAAAAGTCAGTTTTGGGGGGGTTTGAGATTTAAATGATGCAATTAAGAAAACAATTAAGGAAAACAATGCAAACTAGATAATTATCAAATAAGCTAAACGATCAACCTACTGCTTTCGGTTTCCCACTATCATTGGTTCATATAATTCCAAGCCCTAAGCGGATTCTAATCTCTTTTCGATTGTAACATCAATTAACAAGCGAAACCGATGCTACGAGACATATGTTCCTATTCCCGAATTAAGCAAACGGGGTGAAGCCCTTCGTGAATTAAGCAAACACGAATTGAAGACACGCGAATTAAGCAAACGCGATTAAATATAGGAACACACAATCATCGAAACAAATCAATATATATTCTATATAATCCTGAATTAAGCAAACAGAACATACAGAACAAATATTGAAAGAGAAAAGCAATATGAATGGGAATTACATAACCTCAAGTGCGGTGGAACCCGATTGCAGTAGATTAATCAAGGAGACTAGTTCTCCATTACAAATATATACCTAACTTAAACCTAATTTCGTAGTCGTCACTATCTAAAAAAAAAAGAAGAAGAGAAGATGATCAGTTCTGCCCCAAAACAGATATAAATACAGATTCAGGGTTGCGGTCACTAGCGAGGCGAAACATGATTCGCGAGGCGAGCCAGAGAGGGTGACTGTTGCTACTCGTGCTGGTCTTCGGGCTCGCGAGGCGAGCATCCTCTCGCGAGGCGAATCCTCTAAAATTGCATTTTTCCATTGTTTTCTTCATTCCCTTGGCTCTAAGTGCTTTATTCTAACCTGAAACAATAGGAAATTGGAGTGAATGCTTTATTTGACTCAAAACTAACTAAATTAGCCCAAAAATACTCTAGAGACTCAAAATGCTGCTTAAAGACAATCGAGTCTAATTTGGGCGAAAACGATATATAATTAGCACAAAACCACGGTCATACTAGCCATAAAACTAGATGAGCCAGAGGCTGATCTTACGCTCTCGATGATGAGTGTGATTTCACCTCATATTTCATTATCATTTGCATGCATTTTCATATAGCTTAGGCATATTTAATTTGATATTTGTTTATTTTTTACCTTGGAACGGGTAAGGCGGTTTTGTGGTGTTGTTGTGCAGGAATTAAGAATTAAAATGCTCGGGATCAACCATGATGGAGGTTGCATGAAGATGGGGCTTGAAAAGTGAAGAAAATGAGCCAAACAGAATCCAGCACGGCCTAGCCGTGATGACCATCACGGCCGTGATCGCGTAGAGCTTAAAAGAAAGAATGGAAAAGTCAGAACTGGTCACGGCCAACCCGTGATGCCCATCACAGCCGTGACATGTCAGCTGAACCAGACCCTCACAGGCAGAACTGATCACGGCCTAGCCGTGATGGTGGTCATGGCCGTGACAGACCAATTAGTGAGGCAACACCCAAGGCAGAATCTGTCACGGCCTGGCCGTGATGGCCATCACGGTCGTGACGTACAATATTTGGATATGAAGAAACTGATTTTATCTGAATTTGTGTTTGATTGGGATCCAAATTACCCTAATATATAAATAGGGCAATTAGGCAGAGAAAAAGGGAAACTTTTGGGCTACTACACTTAGGCAAAAATTTAGGATCTTCTTCTTCTTCTTCTTCTCCTCCTCTCTTAGATTTTATTTCATGTTTTTGTTGACCAAGCTTGTCATCACCATGGCAATGCTTGAGTAGTAGCTTTATTTCTAGGGATTGGGGCTATGCCCAAGATCTGATTTATGTTAGGAATTGATGTTTTACCTTTGTTAATTTCGATTTTGCTTTAGATCTGATTTCTATTGTTTTAATTACTCATAAATTCGGTGGCCACTTATTTGTGTGTCGTAGATACTCTAAGGAGGAACCTAGCGGTGAACTTAGGTATCGGATCTATAGAATCAGACTTAGGACTTAAATCACGAGAGTTAGAAGCAGTCCTTCGAGGATTAACGAATTGTCACAAAGCTTAAAGGGTTCAATCTAAATTCAACTACCACGAGAGTAGGGGTTGGTTTAATTGGGCACGGTTTTTGTAACCCGAGAGGGAGCATTAACTTATTTAGGATAAATTCGCCTTCAAGGCAATTTTAATAATTAACAAGGGGTAGTCAATTTAGTAACATAAACAATCTTGTTGGTAACCCAATTCCTAGGAATCTCTTTAGATTTGAAAAACCCCAAATTGATTTACTTTCCTGTTTTGTTTAATTGCAATTTTAAATTTGATTGTTACTTGATCCTTATTTCAAAAATCAAAACCTTTTCAAAACCCTTTTTTATATTGTCCAATTTAATTGATTTGATAATTAGTTGTGATTTGAGATCACGGTCTTTGTGGGATCGATCTTTTTATTACTTGGCAACGAATCCGGTACACTTGTCGGAATCCACGTACATCAAGTTTTTGGCGCCGTTGCCGGGGACTGTGTTTCCTTAAATCTCAATTTAATTTTTAAGTTGATTTTTCTGGACTTTTTATTTTTATTTTTAATTGTTTTTTGTTAAAAAAAAATTCTTTTTCTTCCTAGAGTATCTATCTCTCTGTTTTTTTCTCTTTTATGCAAAGATCCCTAAGTCTTGGAAACCTTATAGAGGTCGACCCCGAAATCGAAAGGACCTTTCATAGACGTAGGCGACTACAAAGAGAGAGGGAAAGGTTGATTCCCATTCCACTCATGGCAAATCTACCAGATACCAAACCATTGAAGGACTACGCAGCCCCAAATATGAGGGGTTTGCGAACTGGGATTGCTAGGCCAGAGATCGAGGCGGAGAACTACACTATACCGCCTATGCTAATTAACATGATTAGGCAACATCAATTCGGAGGATTGCCCTCGAAGGACCCGACTGATTATGTGGAGACATTCTTGGAGTTCACCGATGCAATTGGGATTCATGGCGCTCCGGTTGATGCTATTCGCTTGAGGTTGTTCCCCTCCTCTCTTACTGGAAAGGAAAAAGCTTGGCTAAAGCAAGTGCCCGCTAATACCTTGTCGACTTGGGACCAACTGGAGTATGCATTCTTGGAGAAATTCTTCCCTCCATCCAAGACTGCTTACCTACGACCTCAGATCACCGGGTTCTTCCAAAAGGACGGAGAATGCTTATCCGAAGCTTGGGATCGCTACAAGGGATTGCTAGAGTCTTTCCCACATCATGGACTCGAGAGGTGGTTGTTAGTGCATACCTTCTACAACGGACTGGATTACTCTTCGAAGGTGTCACTTGACTCACGGTGGTGGAGTCTTTATGAATAGACCTCTGACCGAAGCGTTCAATATCATTGAAAACGTCGCCACCAACTACCACCAATGGGGCTCGGAAAGAGGTAATAACCCGAAAAATATTTCGGGGGGTAAGTTTGAAATGAATAGCACTGATCTTATTATGTCTAAAATTGACTCACTGAATAAACGCTTTGATCAGCTTGAAAAGGCTAATGTGAGTTCAATAGGTGCTACTAATATTGATTGTGAGATTTGTGGAATGCAGGGACATGACATAATGGAGTGCCCACGTGGTATTGCTCATGGATCCGGTGCTTCGGGGGAACAAGTGAACTCTTGTCACAACTTCTATGACACGAACCCGAAGTTACCCAACTACGCTCCCCCAAATCCTTACAACCAAGGATGGAAGAACATCCCTTACCTTTCGTACGGGAACTACAACAACACCCTGAACCACGAGTTCCAGGAAGGCCAAGGTAATAGGAAACCCGCATCGGGGTATCCTCAGGTACAAAAGTCTAAACTTGAGTCTCTCTTGGAAAACTTTGTTGAAACTCAAACAAAGCAAAATGAAGAGTTTAGACAACAAGGTAGGGCAGTCAATGAGGCAATAAAAGAGTTAGCATCTGAGGTAGATAACTTATCCATCCATAATAAGATGTTAGAAACTCAAATTGCCCAACAAGCTAGTACATACTCTAGGCCTAAGGGTACGTTTTCGGGACAACCCGAAGTTAATCCCAATGAACATTGTAATGCTATATACTTAAGGGATGATAAGCTTGGGGTAGTTGAAAAGGATGTGGAATGTGAGGAGGACATGAGCAAAGATGAAGAGATAGAGCCAAAGTATGTCCCTCCACCACCGTACCAACCCCCAATACCTTTCCCATAAAGGTTGGTCAAGAAAAAACAAGTATAAATAGAAACTAAGAGCTTAATTGAGGAGCACAATGCCATGATAAAAACTAATATGGCTCCTAAACTAAAGGATCCAGGAAGTTTCTCTATTGCTTGCTCAATTGGAGAGGTGAAAATAGACCAAGCCTTATATGACTTAGGGGCTAGTGTGAGTTTGATGCCGCTTACTATCTTTGAGAGGTTAGGAACCAAGAAATTGAGTCCCTCCAAATTCTCTTTACAATTTGCGGAGGGCTCAACTAAAACTCCTCTAGGCATACTAGAGAATGTCCCCGTAAAGGTAGGGAAAATTTTCATTCCTACCGACTTCATGGTGTTGGACATGAACGGGAATTCTAAATTCCCTATCATTCTTGGAAGACCATTCCTGGCCACAGTTGGAGCGATAATAGACGTAAAAAATGGCAAGCTCTCTTTAAATGTAGAGGAAGGTAGGGTAGGTTTTGATTTGACTAACTCATATAACAACCCTCCTTTTGAGAGTCATGTGTGCATGATTGAGATAATGCCTCCAGAGGTGAAGGAAGAGCCTAACATGGAAGCAACTTCGAAGCTTTGCATGACGAATGATGCACCAAAGGGTGATGAAGTTGGAGTTGCTCCTCATGTGGAGATAAAACTTCCGCCGGGAGGAAATAAGGCCATGAAACTCAGAGTGAAAAGAGCAAAGCGAAAGCGCAATTGGCCATATGAACAAAATCGGCTCTTTGAAGGACTTCCATGGAAGAGAAGTGTTCTTGAACTTCCAGGTCCAGTCAACCCTGGTTGATTGAAAGAAGTATGGTCAAGCTTAAGACCGTAAATAGGCGCTTCTTGGGAGGCAACCCAAGTTTCCTTTCCCTTTTCCATTTATTTTTGAATTTTGTTTTTGAATAACTTGAGGAGATTTAGAGAAGAAATATCACTAATTGATGGTTTTGCCAAGTGTTTTCAAGTTAAGAAGGAAGGAAGAGCAAAAAGCCAAGGACAAATAAAGTTAGAAGTCATCACGCCCAGGTCGTGACGGCCATCACAACCGTGATTAGCTAACCAGAGAAGATCAGAAAGGATCACGACCCAGTCGTGATATCCATCACGGGCGTGATGAGAAGGACCCTGAAGATCAGAATGTATCACGGCCTAGCCGTGATGGAACTCACGACCGTGATAGGCCAGCTCCTATAGACCAAAATTGATCACGGCCTAGCCATGATGAGCATCACGGTCGTGACACATTTTCCAGCATCTCTTTGACTAGGCATGTGAGCCAGCACCCGCTACCACCTCGGTAAGTTGTTCCATTTTTCTCCTCTCTCCGACTTGATTATTTACATTGGGGACAATATAAGTTTTTAAGCTTGGGGTAGGGGTATTTTTGCAAATTTTTTGCATTTTTGCATTTTTCATGTTACATTCATATAGGCATAGTTTTGCATGATCACATGATTAGATTGCCTCCTTGCTTAGATTATGCATCCAATTGTAAAAACTTGGTGCTAAATGAATTGAGATAGTGAATTTTTGAACCCAATTTTTTATTCTTGTGATAGGCTAAAAATAAAAATGCTTGAGATGATCTTTTGATAGTTGATAATTAGCATGTGGTTCCTTAGATTTGTGTTTCTCATTGATTTTAAACCACTAAATGTGAGATTTTTGAGCCTAAAAGGGGTAACTCACTAAATCTACCCCATTCTTTGTGATTGAGTGTTTTATTCCTCTTGGATTGTATTCTCTAGGACTTGACTTCAAACCGTTTTGAAACTTAAAAATTTTTGTAAACATATTTGAAAATGATTGAGGCATTAGGTATTTTTCTGGCCATCTGAGCTTTGATTGATTAAATGCTACCCCTTAGTTGCCCAATTTTGAGCCTAATAGAATAAAATACTTTTCTTGGTACCTTGAATTATTTTGATGAATGATGCTTGGTATGGCACCTTTTAAAGTATTGCAAAAAGGGTAAAAAGGTAGTTTGAAAAAATAAATTGTGGGATGAGAAAGTTAGAAAAAAATATTTCTCTTAAGTTGAAAATCTCCCCTTCTCCACATAAATAAAATAAAATAAATAAACAAAAAAAAATGGAGAAGGGGATGACAAAAAGAAAGTGAGAAATAAAATAAAAAGAAAGAAATAAAGGTGGAAAAGTGAACTAAAAAGCCCAAAAAGGTATTTTAGAAGGTTGTCATGCTTTGCATTTTTGATATTCTGTTTAGCCTTCTTGAATTTTCCTTTCTTGGTTTACCCACCTAACGATCGATCCCATGGCCCCATTACAACCAAAATAAAAGACCTCTTAATTCTTATGTGTTTTCATTAATAAAGTAGAGATTTGGTTAATAGTCAAGCTTATGGTAGGGTACCTTCCTTAAGGAAATTGAGCGAATTGTCATATACCCTTAAACACTTGAGTGAGGTGAGAAGAGTGCCCAAATTAGTGAGAGATATGAATCTAGAAAACCTAAGCTTCTAATTGGACTTGAAATTGATTGTCTCTTGGGTACTTATTGAATATGCCTGTTACTTGGATTAGTTACTGGGTTTCTTGGTTCACAATCCATGCTTTGATTGTATATCTTGATTTGCCTTAGTGATTGCTTGAGGACAAGCAAAATCTTAAGCTTGGGGTAGTTTGATGAGTGTGATTTCACCTCATATTTCATTGTCATTTGCATGCATTTTCATATAGCTTAGGCATATTTAATTTGATATTTGTTAATTTTTTACCTTGGAACGGGTAAGGCGGTTTTGTGGTGTTGTTGTGCAGGAATTAAGAATTAAAATGCTCGGGATCAACCATGATGGAGCTTGCATGAAGATGGGACTTGAAAAGTGAAGAAAATGAGAAAACAGAATCCTTCACGGCCTAGCCGTGATGACCATCACTGCCGTGATCGAGTAGAGCTTAAAAGAAAGAATGGAAAAGTCAGAACTGGTCACGGCCAGCCCGTGATGTCCATCACGGCCGTGACATGTCAGCTGAACCAGACCCTCACAGGCAGAACTGATCACGGCCTAGCCGTGATGGTGGTCACGGTCGTGACAGACCAATCAGTGAAGCAACGCCCAAGGCAGAATCCATCACGACCTGGCCGTGATGGCCATCACGGCCGTGACGTGCAATATTTGGATCTGAAGAAACTGATTTGATCTGAATTTGTGTTTGATTGGGATTCAAATTACCCTAATCTATAAATAGGGCAATTAGGCAGAGAAAAAGGGAGACTTTTGGGCTGCTACACTTAGGCAAAAATTTAGGATCTTCTTCTTCTTCTTCTCCTCTCTTAGGTTTTATTTCATGTTTTTGTTGACCAAGCTTGTCATCACCATGGCAATGCTTGAGTAGTAGCTTTATTTCTAGGGATTGGGGCTATGCCCAAGATCTGATTTATGTTATGAATTGATGTTTTACCTTTGTTAATTTCGATTTTGCTTTAGATCTGATTTCTATTGTTTTAATTACTCGTAAATTCTGTGGCCACTTATTTGCGTGTCGTAGATACTCTAAGGAGGAACCTAGCGGTGAACTTAGGTATCGGATCTATAAAATCAGACTTAGGACTTAAATCACGAGAGTTAGAAGCGGTCCTTCGAGGATTAACAAATTGTCACAAAGCTTAAAGGGTTCAATCTAAATTCAACTACCACGAGAGTAGGGGTTGGTTTAATTGGGCACGGTTTTTGTAACCCGAGAGGGAGCATTAACTTATTTAGGATAAATTCGCCTTCAAGACAATTTTGATAATTAACAAGGGGTAGTCAATTTAGTAACATAAACAATCTTGTTGGTAACCCAATTCCTAGGAATCTCTTTAGATTTGAAAAACCCCAAATTGATTTACTTTCCTATTTTGTTTAATTGTAATTTTAAATTTGATTGTTACTTGATCCTTATTTCAAAAATCAAAACATTTTCAAAACCCTTTTTATATAGTCCAATTTAATTGATTTGATAATTAGTTGTGATTTGAGATCACGGTCTCTGTGGTATCGATCTTTTTATTACTTGGCAACGAATCCGGTATACTTGCCGGATTCCACACCCGTCACTCGACTACTTTTAATCAAGTATTAAATTAAACTTTAATACTCACATAGGATTTTATCAATAAAATCCATGATTCACAATCTCCTTCACAACAAGAACTCTAGCCCGTTAATCTGGAGCACTAGGTCCTTTCTTTTTCACTCTCTTTCCAGAGGTTTTCGTTCAATGAAAAACTAAAAATCGAAAATGAAATCCAATTGTTTTCTCACTCTCGAAACTCAAATAGGAACTCTAGCCCGTCAATCCGGAGCAATAGATCCCTTCCACTTTCACTTCTTTCCACATGATTTTCATTTTCGCTAAGTGAAAATTAAATCGAAAAACACAATATCAAAGTCTTCTCAACTTTGTACCACAAATAAGTTTTCATTCTTAGAAATACATTTTTCACCAAAACCTTTTCTTTTATAAATCCATTTACCGTAAACTTAGAAAACTTCAAAAATCCTTTTCTCACTTTAAAACCAACTATGAAACTCTTACAAATCGATTTATCAAAGAGGCATTTTCTCTAAATTCTTCCATTTTTGAAACCACTTTTGTAAAGCCTAAAATAAAATCTTTGTGTTCAAAAGACTTTTCTTTTCAAAAATTCTTTAAACCTTTCCATGAATTTTGATATTTCCCATTTTCTTTCTTTCCTAACTTTGTTCTATCTTCACACTTTCATCATTTAGGATTTTCTTCTCATTTTCCAAAGAAAACAAAACACCACTTTCTCGATATTTCTGAGTTAAGGTACTTTAATGTCTTAATCTTGATTAACAAGCAATGACCAGTGTCATGCCATCATCCAATCACAGCCAAGCAAACAGTAATATAATCAACAAACAATAACATTAAAACTCCAATCAAACTCCAAACAATTCAAGCAAGACATCATTACAAAGATTTAAAAATTTACAAACATTCAAACACGACAATAAGTATGTAACTACTACAACTCTTCAGGTAAACTCCATTTACCTTTGTAGACCATAAAAGATTCTCTCCTTGATGCATTCAACAATTAGCTTCCCTCACAACCCCAGCTCGACGTTCCAGTTTCCTCTAAACATCTCCTGTCAACTCTCGAACAATATAAAATATGTTTCCCCCAAGCAAACGCAACCCCGACAACATCCCAGAGAGGGAGTCAAAGCATTTTCACAACCAGATAAAACACATAATCAGCTACTCATCATTCAAACACTCACTCTAAGTTGATTTTAAATATTCAATTTCACAAAATAGTGCTAACTTCAATAATATCATATTTGGGACTTTAGGGTTCATAAATCAATTTTTGGAATACTCATTTTAATTAAAGAACAATGAAATTGGTTTAAGATAACTCTAATTCATAGTCCCAACTGCATAAAAACAAGTTTTAATTTCAAATTTCAGTATGAAATCAAAGAGCTAGGGTTAGGGTTTGAAAATTAAATCGGGGGTTTTACAAAATAGAAGAGATTTAAGGGTAAACACTTACCAAAGATGATGAAAGAGGATGTCATGGTGGCGGTTGAAGGTCCGGTGCGGCGGCTGGTGGCGATGAGGCAGCGACAGTGGCGGAGCGATGACGGCTGCGTTTTCTGAAACAACCAAAAGCCAAAAGAAAAAGAGAAGGTTCAATGGAGGAAGAAGAAAGGAAACTAAAGAACACAAATGGTGGAAAACTACCATAGAGGCGGCGGCGCTATGCTCACCACCGTCGACGGAGCGATTTCGTGTAGTGGAGAACGATCAGACGCGAGGAGCCAACGACGTGCGGCTCCCCTGCCGCATCGACGAACGACGGATGATGACTGGGCTGGGCGGCGTGCGGTTTCGAAGCAGCAAGGAGAAGAAGGAGTAGGGTGAAGTGAAGGAGGAGGAAGGAGATGTGAGGGGAGGAAGAAGAAATAAAAAGAAAGAGAGGGGGGTGCAGAGGAGGAAGAGAGGGGTTTTGTGATTTTTTTTTCTTTTATTTAAATAAGTATAGGGGCATAATTAATAATTAAGTGGTTAAAATTGAGTCTAGAAAAAAGATTTAGTATTACTCATTAGATCTAAAAATAATGAGTGATAAATATATACTTTAAAAATTCAAAATATAGTAAAGATTGATAGTTGAATTGATCAACTAAGAAAATCCACGGTCCAACATTTAATCTCCGGTAAATGTTAAACCTATTTATTTTCAAATCTAAAATTAAATAGAGTAAAATATGAAAATAATTTTCTTTCAATTATATCATTAAAATATTTTTCTAAACAAATACTAATAGTGACCATAACATAACATTATTGTCTAGTAAAAATACTTATACTGGAATAAGGAAGTGCTGACGCACTTAAAAAAATGTTTTTAAATGAGTAATTAAATTACTCAAACTAAATCACGCAAAAGTAAATTAAAATAATTATTCAGATAATTAATCAATCCAAATTAAATAATATAAACATATATATTTACTGTTATTGAAGAACAGTAAAAATCGGGGTGTCACAATACATATTATGGGTTTTTATGATTTTTACTTCTCGTCGCGGGTTTTATTCCTATCAATAAACAATTATATCATCCATCACAACAGAAATAATAATGTTTCACAACAACATAATCACAAGGCACCGCTTTTCCTAGATAAGAGACATCTAAGACTCGAGAAATGACCACCGATTCCCTATACCATGGTTTTAACAAACAGTCGGAGAGAGTGATTCAGAGGATTGTTCCGGATTACACCAGCCTTGGGTAATAAAATGCGTCAACAGTCATCATCATGCACATAGGCTTTTTCGGGAACATCCCACACTACCAGAAAATACATCGTGTCTAGTAGAGTATGTCGGTGTATTGCAAGATTACCATGCCACAGAAAAGCAATCAACTAGGTCTATATGAGTATTACATACCCCGACACCCCCAACCATCAATAGATCGTCACTACGAAATTCGCACCCGCATTAAAGTGTTAGCTCAATATCCTAGGCACAAAGGCCTTACAGAACATAGGTTCACCATGTGTTTAGGCAAACTTTGCCCGAAATGCGTTCTTCTCGTCTATCTAACGGATGACATCGTGATTCCTTCGGAATTCTTTCAACGTACTGTAACGGATGCTAGATGTTCTTAAGTCCGAATCACCGGTACTTAATCATCAAGCTAAAGTTCTCAAGTAACCTTTCATCTTTGTGCAAAGTTTTCTTAAAATACTTGTTTACAAATTCCTAGCACATTATGAGATTGGAACACAGGTCCAATTATTTATTTCTTTGTACTTTTCTAGTCGAGCCTTTTTCATTGGCATTCAATAAAACAAATCATTCTACGTCCATTAAATTTTATGGAATATGTATAATGAATTATCCATACTTTATGACATAAGGTCGTTGATCAGCCTCTGTGCTCGACTAGTTTTTGACTAGTAAAGACCATTGTTTTATTCGAGTTTAATGTCGTTTTCACCCAAATTAGACTTGATTGTCTTCAAGCAACATTTTGAGTCTCTAGAGTAGTTTTAGGGTAATTTAGCTGATTTAGAGTCAAATAAAGCACTTACTGCTATTTATTGTTTTCAGGTTAATAAAAAGAAGCAATTCTGGAGTTATTCACCCCGCGAGAGGCTACTCGCCTCGCGAGCCTGAAGCCTCACTGTGCCAGATATGCCATCCTCTCTGTCTCGCCACGTGAATCACTGTCTCGCCCCCGAGAAATCCAACCCTGAAGGACAGAGACCATCTCGGCTAAGCCGTGATGAAGGTCACGGCTGTGACAGATTGGAATTTGAAGTATCGCTCGCGGATCCTCGTCTCTCCTCTGGAAAAAGCCAAACACTGAAGAGTTGTTCATAATATTCGCCTCGCGAAAGGCTGCTCGTCTCGTGAGCGCGCGGAACCCAGAATCTGTATTTATATCTGTTTTAGGGCAGAACTGATATCTCTTCTCTTCTTCTTTTCTTTTCATAGTGCGGCTGCGAATTAGGTTTAGGTTTATGTTTGTAATGGATAACTAGTCTCCTTGATTAATCTGCTGTAATCGGGTTCTGCCGCACTTGAGGTTTTGTAATTCCTGAACTTAATGCTATTCTCTTTCAATACTTGTTTTATATGTTATGTTTGCTTAATTCAGAATTGTATAGAATTAGTATTGATTTGTTTCAATGATTGTGTGTTCCTATACTTAATCGCGTTTGGTTAATTCACGTGTGTTCATTCGTGTTTGCTTAATTCACGAGGGCTTCACCCCGTTTGCTTAATTCGGGATTTAGGGACATATGTTTCGTAGTGTCAGTTTCGCTTGTTAATTGATGCTACAATCAAAAAGGGATTAGAATCTGCTTAGGGCATGGAATTATATAAATCGATGATAGTGGGAAACCGAGAACAGTAGGTTAATCGCTTTTAGCTTATAATTATTATTCACTAGTTTGCATTGTTTTCCTTAACTGTTTTCTTAATTGCATCCTTAATCTCAAACCCCCCAAAAACTGATTTTGTGTTAATAACAACCCAAGAGTCCTTGTGAGACGTTACTCGAGTTGTCGCACCCTAACTACATATTTTTAAGCCACTCGCTTTTTGACGCGTGCGCGACAGCGCGTCAAAATTGGCGCCGTTGCCGGGGACTCTTGTTGTTATTAACAGAAAAAAATCTCTTTGCTGAATTAGTTTTGGCTGTTTTGTCTGGTTGTGAATCTTAGTACTTCCCATGGATAATTACATGCATGGTTATTTGCCTAATGTTGATTATAAGCCACCGCCATGCATATATTATCCTAACTTTGTTGAAGGTTATGAGTTTAGTAGTGATTTTGGCATGTTTGGAGTGAATGATTATCCTAGCCAACATGGTGGAGATCAAGGTAGCCTGGATGAGTTAGCTTCTCTGATACAACGAATGACCGAAAATAATCAACGGATGGCAGAGAACAATCAACGGATGGCAGAACAAAATCTTGAATCCCAACAGAGGATAGAAGCTGGTTTTCAGAAGTTGGCCATTGAAATCGATCACATTGTCTCCACCTCGGATGCACTGCAAACTCAACATCTCCTTGAGAAACATACAGATTCACAAATAGTCACTAGTGCAATAAGTGCTTTTTACGTCAGTTAAAATTGATTTTTTACGTCAGAATACTGACTGACATAAATACAGCTGACGTTAATAGTTAATATTTTAACGTCAGTTGAGAACTGACGTTAAATATAAAACTATTAACGTCAGTTCTTTAACAAAACTGACGTTAATTTTGTAAAAATTAACGTCAGTTTTTTAAACAACTGACGTTAAACATAAAACTATTAACGTCAGTTCTTTAAGACGACGGACGTTGATTTTGTAAAAACTAACGTCAGTTGTTATAAAGAACTGACGTTAAAGGTTTAATTTTAACGTCAGTCGTAATAAACAACTGACGTTAATAGGTTTTTTTTTAAATTCAGTTTTAAAATATCACTCCCCTCAGCTATCCCTGCATTCAGTCCCAGTAACACAGAATATCACACACATTACAGAATTGCAAAGGAAAATTGAACAATGGGGGGACTTAAAACCAAAACCCATGTATATATATAAATAAATTTTAGTTCCAATGTCTAAAAAACAAAACTATCTAAGGATATATATATATATATATATATATATATACATGTTATTAATTAGTTTCTAAAGTCTAACAAAAAAACTATTCATCTAAGTAGTGCGAAGGTATGTTGTCAATTCCTTTTTCAGCCGCATACTTGAAGAAGAATTCAGCGAAGCGCATACTCAAGTCTCTTAACTCATCTTCTTCAATAGGCGATTGGTCGATAAATGCCTAGACACGTTCAAATAATAACAATAACATCAATACAAGTCATCTTCAAAACTATAATATATAATTTAACAAGTTGTTTAAATATTACCTTCTTCCATCCATCCGTAATAGATGCGGAGACTATGTTCAGCATATGAAGCATCACATAATAGCCGCACGACCACCCGTCAATTTGAAATCGAGACTACCAACAAAATTAATTTCAACGTCAGTTGAATATACATATAAATTAGTAATTATAATATTAATTATTTGATAAATAAACTACCAAACCTTGAGGATGTTCCATACAGGATTTGCTTTAGCCTTAGAAGTCCTACTTCTCCCGTTGGCGCAACTTATGCTACTCGCCTTCAGCACACTATCATAAACAAATAATCATGTCGATCAATTAAAAAACTCATATATCATGTGTGTAATAAAATAAAAACAACTGATATTAAAACTTAAATTAAATTTAAGATTAGTTACTTACATATTTACATCTTCCACCACCTTCTGTGGCGGATCTTGGTGGAGAGAGCAGAAGAATATGACAGTATGCCTAGACGAGTGAAGTATGAACAACTGCCAATGGCGTTCCATACAGTAGGGAGCCAGATATAATTCTTTCGGATTGTCTCCCAACAAGTTCCCTAAGTATTTACTCAATGCATCGCCAGCAAAGAAATCGGGGAGAATGATTGAAAGAAACCGTAAACTGATGCAACGCCCTTATCAAGCTGAAGACGATGGAGATACCTAAGATATGAAAAGATGTGGATGTTAATTACATAATATATATATTGAAATTAAAATAAATTATTAAATGGAAAAATACCAAAAATAAATAAGTTATAAAATTAAAATTAACTTACGTGCACCAGAGACTGATGACGTTGCTGTTCATCCAGACGTTATTTCTGCAGGCGCTCCCGAGATCGTCACCACAGAAGGAAAATATCCTCTGTTGATCTGGGCGTGCCACCCATCCATCATGATCCAATGGACATTCAAAAATCTCAAACGCATAATCCTCACCAAGTGAGAACAAACGAGTGATAGGTGACAACGACACCGACGTCGACTTGGCCTTCAGTTTAGGAAAAATAAAATAGATAAGTTTTTGATAATTAAAAAAAACACAAGTAATTATTTGACTAATTTGGACATTAATAATGAATAAATACCTTTGCTAACATTTCGAACTCACGTCGTTTGGAGTCCAACTCAAGCTCACGCCTTTTCGTTTCCAACTCATGCTCATGGCGCTGGACTTCCAACTCTCGTTCCCTAGCTGCCAACTCATCGTCCTCCACATGTGCCCTACTAAAACTCTCTTTTGTGCTCGCATGTGAAGGGTTGGCAAGCCCTGCGGTGTCCTGGGATGTACCGACGGAGGAAAGCTCTCTGGCAAGCGCCTGCTTGAATTCTGGGTTGGATATTAAGCCTTGCATCAGATGTGTTGTAATATCTGGATTGGACATGAGGTGCTGAGTAATGTCAGCCAAAATTGATGCTTCATTGACCACCCGCTTTCTTGAAGCAGACTTGCCATAATATTGTTTGATGGTCACGTTCCCAGGAACACCGAGAACCCGACCAGGATGGTCTTTCTTGCCTAGAGCAATCATCAAGACGTCCTGCCGTCCAGAAGGGACGAATGCGCCCTGGGAGGATTTTGCTTTAAGATCCATCTACAATGAAAAAACGTGCAAGTGAAAAGTGTTGCAAATATCTATACAAATATCAATTGAAATCAAGTTAATTATTTACTTACAATCTTATCTGCCACTTCGCGAGTGGCATCAAATTTAAAAGATCCCGTCTTTGTCATGCGGTAGCTAACCGGACATCCTCGCGGTCGATGTCCGACGGAGGACTTGATGGTGTGCCCTCGGGCACCTCTCCTCTTTCAATCCTAGCAGAGTGCTCTTCCCGCTTCGCCCTCGGCCTATCCGCCATCATCATCGCTCGATCCGAGTCCGGTACCCACCCCGAGACATGGTGTGGCGGTGGGCGTTCTTCACCGATTCTGCCGACCCTTATCCGCCTTTAGCCTATTCAAACAAAAACACATAATTAAATACAGTTAAATGATCTATAATAAGCATACAAAATTAACTTAATCAACCAACCTGAAATTCTACATCCCGTCAACTCCCGGCAAACATATCCCAAGTATCCCGATCAATCCAGGGATAATCGAGAACATTTTATCAAGCCGCTTCTTCCCGGATACATAGTACCTGGTAAGATCATGCTTGAAACCATTCCAACGCTTTGATGCCATTTTCATACATTTATGGCGATGATCCTCGTCATTTGGCACGATCAAGCTACCTACACATTAGATACATATATAACAACTGGATGGATTATAACTCGGATAATTATCTAATAATGTAAATCAAACGAATGTAAAGGTAAAATACCGTGATAGCCTCCCAAATCTGATCCTTAACGTTACGTGGAACGTCATTCCGATGGTTGTAGTTGATGCTTACGTGCTTTGCTTCGCTTGTAGAAACACCCACTTATTAAATTATTTAGCACGGGGTCCCTGGGCATTTAGATTAGCATCGAAGGACACCTCAAGCTTCATCCGCTCTGCTGTCCTTCTCTAGTTTCTTCAACGAGGTGGCTCCTCTACCCCGTTTCCTATGAGCTTTGTGATGTCCGTATGGACAAAAAAAAATGATAAAATAGAGGGTTGTAACATTATAAACTTACATTAAAAAGAAGGACTAAAGATAGTATATAACATGTAAACTTACACTAGAATCAGGCGTAGGCGTGATCGGGTCCTGCGAAACCCCCACAGTGTCCTCCCGTGCATGTGGGCTATCCGACTGATCCATATGTATGCCTGTTCAGAAACAATATATATGTATTAACATAGGTTATAACTCAAAATAAATACAGAAGTATAAATAAAAATAACTAGATAGGTCCTGTAGATATACAAAACATCTATATATCCAATATAAGGACAATACGGGAGATTGAAAACTATAGTTTTTGAAGATTGCCAAGCACTGGTCACGGCCTGGCCGTGATGAACATCACGGTCGTAACGTGCCAACTGAACCAGACCCTCATACGCAGAACTGATCACGGCCTAGCCGTGATGATCATCACGGCCGTGACAGATCAACCAGCAGAGCAACATGCACTCAAAACCAAAAATAGAGACATTCCAAACAACTCAAACTCACGGTTTAAAGCTACAACTACTGAGACTACAGTTTCAACATACACTCAAAACCAAAAATAGAGACATTCCAAACAACTGAAACTCACAGTTTCAAGTTTCACCTACTGAGACTACAGTTTCAACCAGCAGAGCAACATGCATGCACTCAAAACCAAAAATAAAAAAATGTGCCCTAATTAAAGACTCACCAAAAATAGGCCAGCGCTCGCGTGGTGGTGGTGGGGAAGCTTGAGTGGTGGCCAACGTTCGATGTGGTTACTGAGAGCAGAGGGACAAGTAGAGTTAGTGCGCGGGAAGGGGAAAGAGAGATGTCAAGTTATTGCAAAGAATGAGCGGGAAAGACAGAGTTAGGGGTTAAGAGTGTACCTCACGGTGGTGGCGAAGAAGCCCTCGCGGTGGTTGCGGTGGAGATGAGCTCGCGATTAGGGCAGAGTGATAGCGAGAGTGAGGGTTGATAGTGAGGGTTGAGCGTGATGAAAAGAGAAAAGACACGTACAGAGAAGTGGAGAAGGCGCGCGGGGGTAAACGTTATAATTAAAATAAAACAACATTTTACGTCATTTTTTAGTAAAACCTGACGTTAAATATCATATATTTAACGTCAGTTGTATTAAGAAACTGACGTTAAAAACTCTCACACTTATTACGTCAGTTGTTAGTAAAAGCGGCGTTAAAGGTCATATATTTAACGGCGATTGTATTAATAAACCGGCGTTAAAAACACTCACAACTTAATGCGTCGGTTGTATTACATAACGGACGTTAAAAGTTTATTAGTTTCTGCAAAAACATTCATTCCTTTGACTCTTGTGCTACTTACTCATTCACCTTGTACCTAATCCTCTTAATGAGCATTAAGTTTATAGATAAGTTTTCCGAGAAAATCAGAATAGCTTAGTAACTTCATCCACTTGCTCCTATAAATAGCTTCCTTCCATCCTTTTAATTTTTACGCTTCACAATATGGCTCTGCAATGGAGACTAACTTCATCACTCTTTCTTCCTATTCCTAGACTCAAAGATCTTTGTCTTAATGGTCAAACAACTTCTGAGTTTGAGTAAATCACATTACAAGGATATTAAGGTTGGGTGAATCACGTAATGTGATTCTCTCACTTTATTTCATCCCTCTCATCCCTTTCACTTTGCTTTGGAAGCAAGTGATTGTGGATTCAAGATGATGCATCAAGGAACTCCATTTGAAGAAGAAAGATGAAAAGATCCATTTCACTTTGCTTTTCTTTGCTAGTGACTGAGGATTTACTTTGCATCATGGAATTCAAGTGAGGGAGGTGATGCATCCATTGGAGTTTCTGATGACAGGACTGAGAAGAAAATGATGTTGATGCATAAACTTTTTTATATTTTAGGGCTATGTTGCAGAAATTTTTTATCTTTTAATCATGTAATTTTAACTTATGAATCGCTTCAATGTCATACGATTTGATTATACATATAACTTGTTTTATGTTAAGTGTTTATTTATTTTAATTTGCACAAGAATTTGTTTACTAATTCAAGCTAATTAATAAAAATTAAAAATAAACTTGTATAAAAAAAGGTTTAGAAATAAACTGCAGTACTATATGGAGTGATCTGCGTTAAGAGGGACAACAGGGACATGAAACCAATGAAATGAGTTTCATAATTATTTACGTCAGTTATTTATAGAACTGACGCAAATAGTGATTTAATATTTATAAACTGCCACCACCTCATTTTTAACGTCAACTTAATTTATGACTGCCAAGTTCCCGTATATTAATTACATTATTTCCAATATTCATTCTCGCGTTTATAATATATATGATTATTTACGTCAGCTATTTATTTAACTGAAGTAAAAATCAAACTTTTAACGTCAGTTGTATAAAAAACTGACGTTAACAATAAATATTTTTTATTTTAAAAACACTTTTAACGTCAGTTTTTTAAAAAAACTGACGTTAAAAGTCTAGATATCTGCAAAAACATTCATTCCTTTGACTGTACTGTGCTACTTTCCCATGCACCTTGTAACTCAATCCTCTTAATGAGCATTAAGTTTATAGGTAAGTTTTCAAGAAAATCAGAATAGCTTAGTAACTCCATCCCCTGCTCCTATAAATAGCTTCCTTCCATCCTTTTAATTTTCTGCTTCACAATATGGCTCTGTCGTGGAGATTAACTTCATCACTCTTTCTTCCTATTCCTAGACTCAAAGGTCTTTGTCTTAATGGTCAAACAACTTCTGAGTTTGAGTAAATTACATTACATGGGTGATAAGTTTGAGTAAACTACATTATGTGAGTTGCTCGCCTTATCACCTTCCGGAGAATCAGCTGCTGGAGGGCTAATAAGGTGCTCGGGGGTCACAGTTCCAAAACCTCAGCTTTGGCAGCAAGTGACCGTCTTGGAAGTCTCTGGAACCACTGCCTTTGCTTGAAACAGATCTAGTGCACCTGTTTTTGCCTCTCTCTTGAGCTCTCTCATGCCCCCCAGTTTTGAGGTCTTCGGAGTATAGTTTTCCCTTTGGCATATTTCATAAAACTCTCTGATGGGATGTAGCTTTAATGTTTAGGATTTTAAACCCTTTCAATGTAACTTTTTATAGGATTTTAAACCCTTTCAATCTTTTATAGGATTTTAAACCCTTTCAATCTTCATATCAATCTGTATTACACTTCATGAATGAGATCCGGTTTGGGTTATTGATTCAACTTATAGTTTTCAAAACAGAAACACAAAACATCAAAGCAATTCATGTGAAACTGAAACTTTGAGGAAGGCAATGCGGAAGGGATCGTATACTAGATAAAAAAAATTATTAAAATAACCTTTAACGTCTGTTGATGTAAGGACTGACGTTAAAAGTGAAGTGACTTACTTTTAACGTCAGTTCTTTATAGAACCGACATTAAAATGTTCACTGTTAACGTCAGTTTTTTATTGAACTGACGTTAAAAGTGAGTCACTTCACTTTTAACGTCAGTCATTAAAACAACTGACGTTAAAATTGAATTAATGAAGTCTGATATTTACAAAACTGCCACCGCCTCCTTTTTAACGTCTAGCTTTTGGTTAACTGACGTAAACCTTTACCATCTAATGTATATTTTCCACTAGTGAGTTGTTCTTGACAATACTTCTTTTGAACATGATTTTGATAATGATGTCAAGAACACTATTACTGATGAACTGTGTGTTGAATTTCCAGACATTCAAGCCTTTTCTGATTCAGTTTGTTGTACTATATGTACTTTTGTACTAACACTAACCCTTGTGTGGTGTGTGCTGAGATTTATGCATGTATAGCAGGTGATGGATTTGTCGGTGCGGTGAATGAAGATCGTGCAGAAGTTGAAGCAGCACCAGAGACCCTCTCTACCTGTTCGCCACCTCCCACTGTGGAACAACCAGCGATGGAGTTCAAGCCTCTGGATTTTGCACCCTTGGATATGAAGGCACTATGGCCAGTCCAAGAGGTTGAACCCCATTTTTATTGGGAGGACTTTGTTGAGCAGGAGGTCATCTTCGACCCTAGAGGGAGTGAGAAGTCCGCCGCACTTGGCGGAGTTACCATGATTATCAAGCGCCCGCTGTCATACTTATGCCGTAGGCCATGGGATCCGGGAGGATCATATCACACTTTGAGTATTCCGTGGCCACTGTATCACAGACAGTGGGATCCCGGTGGAAGAGCCTTCATGAGTCCTTCTAAACCTTACTCTTTTTAATTGCTTTGCTTTGCTTTGCTTTGTTTTTGTTTTCTTTACCTTTTTACTGTTTGTTTTTGAATTTAGCTCTTGAATAATTTGAGAAGATCAAGAGATTGTGTGTTGAGTCTTGTGTCGGCAAGCTTGATTGGGTTTTGTTGAATTTGCATAGATTTATTGCATGATCTATGTGATGATTCCCCCTAGGTTGAAATTTTTTTTTTGAAAAGTGATCCCCATGTGAAAAAAAAATTGAAAACTGAACTTTGAGATATTTTGTTGTGATTGCATGATTTATGATAAGTTTGGGGTGAAGGGATGCACACACTAGGGATTGAATCTCGGTCAAACAATTTGCAAAAATGTCTAGGTGAGGATTTGAACCTCCAGCATGTTTTTAATTGTGAGAATCACTTTCAAGTTGCACTTTCCCAAATTTGCTTGAATTTCTTCTTGGTTTGCATGCTTATGTGATTGCATCAGATGATTTAGGCAGATTTTCTTTGAAATAGCCACTTGGCCTAAATTGAACCATCCCTAATGCATGTTCCCTAGTTAGCCCCATTGAGCCTAATAAGCCTATTGTTTCTTAATAACCCTATGTTATGAGCCAAAATCTGGAAAAACCATGTTAACCCGATCTTAGGATTAGGAGAGCATGGAAGCTTAGCAAGAAAAGGTTTGTAAGAAACTAAGTTTGGGGTGGCTACAAGGATGTTACATGTCATTCTGGGGTGAGGAAAAGAAAAAAAAATAATAAAAAGGTTGGAGCCAAAAGAAAAAAAAGGGAAATAAAAAGAACAAAAATGTCAAAAAAAAAGGGTATTAAAGGAAAAGACTGTAGTCGCCCAAAAGCATAAAGAAAAATGGAAAAAGGAATTCGAGTGGAAATTCAATGTATCAAAATTCTCATGCTCTCTTAGTTCCTAGGAACTTAAGCCTAGTACCTTTGAATATCCTACCCTTAGCCAGGCCCCATTACAACCTTAAATGACCTTTTGATGTTGTATGCATGTTTTCCGTGGGAACCATTTTGAGATGAAAATCAAATTCATGGGAAGTGCTCTTAAAAGTGAAATTGAGTGAAATGTTGATAGCCTAGACAAACTGAGCGAATGAGTGAAACAGTAAATACCCTTGTGAGAAAGGCAATTGTTTGAAATTGGTGATCTCCCTTTTGTGTGTAACTTGGATCCCTTGCTTAGATTACTGATTGCATGAATGATGAAATTCTCAATTGCTCAAAGTAAATGAATTTGGGGATTATATTGTTGAAAAGGGGGAAACATTGAAGACAAATTTGTTTTGTTGAAATTGCATGAAATTTGTGCGAATTTGATTGAATCTTTTAAGCTTGCCAAGTCTGAGTCCTTTTTGAGTTTTAGTTTGCTTGAGGACAAGCAAAGTTTAAGTTTGGGGTATTTTGATCAGCCTCTGGCTCGACTAGTTTTTGACTAGTAAAGACCATTGTTTTATTCGAGTTTAATCTCGTTTTTGCCCAAATTAGACTTGATTGTCTTCAAGCAACATTTTGAGTCTCTAAAGTAGTTTTAGGGTAATTTAGTTGATTTAGAGTCAAATAAAGCACTTACTGCTACCTCTTGTTTTCAGGTTAATAAAGAGAAGCAATTATGGAGTTATTCGCCCCGCGAGAGGCTACTCGCCTCACGAGCCTGAGGCCTGACTGTGCCAGAAATGTCATCCTCTCTGTCTCGCCCCGCGAGAAATCCAACCCTGAAGGATAGAGACCATCACGGCCTAGCCGTGATGAAGGTCACGGCTGTGACAGATTGGAATTTGAAGTCTCGCCTCGCGAGAAAGTCAAACAATGAAGAGCTGTTCATAATATTCGCCTCACAAATAATGTCTCGCCTCGCGAGCGAGCGCAACCCAGAATCTGTATTTATATCTGTTTTAGGGTAGAACTGATATCTTCTCATTATCTTCTTTTCTTTTAGATTAGGACGGCTGCGAATTTAGGTTCAGAGTTTAGTGTTCCCTTTGTAATGGAGAGCTAGTCTCCTTTGATCAATCTGCTGTGATCGGTTCGCACTGCCACTTGAGGTTTTGTACTTCCTAAATTTAATTGCTATTAATCTCTTTCAATATTTGTTCTATATGTTATGTTTGCTTAATTCAGAATTGTATAGAGTATGTATTGATTTGTTTTGATGATTGTGTGTTCCTATACTTAATCGTGTTTGCTTAATTCGCGTGTGTTCAATTGTTTGCTTAATTCACGAAGGGTTATCGTTTGCTAATTGGAATTAGGAACATATGTCTCGTGGCGTCGGTTTAGCTGTAATTGATGTTACAATCGAAAAGGGAATAGAATCCGCTTAGGGCTTGGATTTATATGAACCGATGATAGTGGGAAACCGAAAGCAGTAGGTTGATCGTTTAGCTTATTTGATAATCATTTAGTTTGCATTGTTTTTCTGCTTTGTTTTCTTTATTTAATTTCAAATCCAAAACCCCCCAAAACTGACTTTTCTGTTAACAACAACCCAAGAGTCCTTGTGAGATGATACTCGAGTTGTCGCCCCCTATCTACATATTTTTACAAACCGCTCGTTCTTTTTGACGTGTGCGCGACAGCGCGTCAAAATTGAATTTTGACATGCTGTCGCGCACGCGTCAAAAATCGAGTGGCTTAAAAATATGTAGTTTGGGTGCGACAACTCGAGTATCGTCTCACAAGGACTCTTGGGTTGTTATTAACACAAAATCAGTTTTGGGGGGGTTTGAGATTAAGGATGCAATTAAGAAAACAGTTAAGGAAAACAATGCAAACTAGTGACTAATAATAATAAGCTAAAAGCGATTAACCTACTGTTCTCGGTTTCCCACTATCATCGATTTATATAATTCCATGCGCTAAGCAGATTCTAATCCCTTTTCGATTGTAGCATCAATTAACAAGCGAAACTGACACTACGAGACATATGTTCCTAATTCCCGAATTAAGCAAACGGGGTGAAGCCCTCGTAAATTAAGCAAACACGAATGAACACACGCGAATTAAGCAAACGCGATTAAGTATAGGAACACACAATCATCGAAACAAATCATTCGTAATTCTATATAATTCTGAATTAAGCAAACAGAACATATAAAACAAGTATTGAAAGAGAATAGCATTAAGTTCAGGAATTACAAAACCTCAAGTGCGGCAGAACCCGATTACAGCAGATTTATCAAGGAGACTAGTTCTCCATTACAAACATAAACCTAAACCTAATTCGCAGCCGCACTATGAAAAGAAAAGAAGAAGAGAAGAGATATCAGTTCTGCCCTAAAACATATATAAATACAGATTCTGGGTTCCGCGCGCTCGTGAGGCGAGCAGCCTTTCGCGAGGCAAATATTATGAACAGCTCTTCAGTGTTTGGCTTTCTCGCGAGGCGAGAAGAGGATCCGCGAGGCGATACTTCAAATTCCAATCTGTCACAACCGTGACCTTCATCATGGCTTAGCCGTGATGGTCTCTGTCCTTCAGGGTTGGATTTCTCGCGGGGCGAGACAGTGATTCGCGTGGCGAGACAGAGAGGATGGCATATCTGGCACAGTGAGGCATCAGGCTCGCGAGGCGAGTAGCCTCTCGCGGGGCGAATAACTCCAGAATTGCTTCTCTTTATTAACCTAAAAACAAGAAATAGCAGTAAGTGCTTTATTTGACTCTAAATCAGCTAAATTACCCTAAAACTACTCTAGAGACTCAAAATGTTGCTTGAAGACAATCAAGTCTAATTTGGGCGAAAACGAGATTAAACTCGAATAAAACCATGGTCTTTACTAGTCAAAAACTAGTCGAGCCAGAGGCTGATCAAAATACCCCAAACATAAACTTTGCTTGTCCCCAAGCAAACTAAAACTCAAAAATACTCAAACTTGGCAAGCTTAAAAGATTCAATCGAATCGCACAAATTTCATGCAATTTCAACAAAACAATTTTTCTTCAATGTTTTCCCCCTTTTCAACAATGCAATCCCCACATTCATTTACTTTAAAAATTGAGAATTCCACCATTCAAGCAATCAGTAATCTAAGCAAGGGATCCAAGTTACACACAAAAGGGAGATCACCAATTTCAAACAATTGCCTTCCTCACAAGGGCATTTAGTGTTTCACTCATTCGCTCAGTTTGTCTAGGCTAACAACATTTCACTCAATTTCACTTTTAAGAGCACTTCCCATGAATTTGATTTTCATCTCAATCAAGGTTCCCACGAAAACATGCATGCAACATCAAAGGGTCTTTTAAGGTTGTAATGGGGCCTGGCCTTGGGTAGGATATTCAAAGGTACTAGGCTTAAGTCCCTAGGAACTAAGAGAGCATGAACATTTCAGCATACCGAACTTCCACTCAAGTTCCTTTTTCCATTTTTCTTTATGCTTTTGGGTGACTACAACCTTTTCCTTCTAATACCCCTTTTTGACATTTTTGCACTTTTCTTTTTTTTTTCTTTTTTTTTCTTTCTCTTTTTTTTTCTTCTTTTTGCCCTTAGCTCCAACCTTTATTTTTTTTCTTTTTTCTTTTTCTCAATCCCAAACAACACATCATATCCTTGTAGCCACCCCAAACTTAGTTTCTTACAAACCTTTTCTTGCTAAGCTTCCATGCTCTCCTAATCCTAAGATCGGGTTAACATGGTTTTTCAGATTTTTGGCTTGTAACATAGGGTCATCAAGAAGCAATAGGCTAATTAGGCTCAAAGGGGCTAACAAAGGAACATGTATTAGGGACTGGTTCAATTTAGGCCAAGTAGCTAATTCAAAGAAAATTGCCTAAATCATTTGATGCAAACACATAGACATGCAAAACATGAAGAGACTCAAGCAAATTCGGGAAAGTGCAGCTCAAAAGTGATTCACACAGTTAAAAACGTGTTGGAGGCTCAAATCCTCACCTGGACATTTTTTCAAATTGTTTGACCGAGATTCAATCCCTAGTGTGTGCACCCTATCACCCCAAACTTATCATAAATCATGCAATCATAACAGAATATCTCAAAGTTCAATTTTCGGATCAATTTTCAAATTTCAAGACCTAGGGGGGAATCATCAACAGTCAACAATATCATGCAATCAATCTATGCAAAATTCAATCGAAACCCAATCAAGCTTGCCGACACAAGACTCAACACACAAACTCTTGATCTTCTCAAATTATTCAAGAGCTAAAAGAAAACAGAACAAAAACAAAGCAAGGAAAAGACAATTAAAAAGAAGAAGGTTTAGAGAAACTCATGGAGGTGGTTCCATCGGGATCCCACTGTCTATGATACAGCGGCCACGGAATGCTCAAAGTGCGATATGATCCTCCCGGATCCCATGGCCTACAGCATAAGTATGAAAGTGGGCACTTGACAGTTATGGTGACTCCGCCAAGTGCGGCGGACTTCTCACTCCCTCTCGGGTCACAGTTGACCTCCTGGTCAACAAAGTCAACAAAATCCTCCCAATAAAAGTGGGGTTCAGCCTCTTGGACTGACCATAGTGTCTTCATATCCAAGGATGCAAAATACAGTATCTCAGGTAGAGGTTTGAACTCCATCACCGGTTGTTCCACAGTGGGAGGTGATGAACAAGTGGGGGGGGGGGGGGGGGGGGTCTCTGGTGCTGCTTCAACTTCTGCACGATCTTCATTCACTGCACTAACGAATCCATCACCTACTATACATGCAGAAATTTCAGCACACACCACACAAAGGTTAGAGTTAGTACAGTCAGTACATATAGTACAACAAACTGAATCAGAAAAGGCTTGAATGTCTGGAAATTCAACACGCAGTTCATCATCAATAGTGTTCTTGACATTATTATCAAAATCATGTTCAAAAGAGGTATTGTCAAGAACATCTCTTTGTGAATCTGTATGTTCTTCAAGGGGATGTTGAGTTTGCAGTGTGGTCAAGGCAGAGGCAATGTGACCAACTTGAGCGGCCAAATCCTGAAGATTTGCTTCTATCTTCCGTTGGTATTCAAACATGTCTTATGCCATTTGCTGAAGACTTGATTGGAATTGAAGATTGTTCTCTGTCATCTGTTGTTGCACCAAAGAAGCTAACTCATCCAGGCTGGGTTGGACTTCATTTACTCCAATCATGCCAAAACCACTACTAGACTCATAGCCTTCAGCAAAGTTATGATAATATATGCATGGTGGTGGCTCATAATCAACATTAGGCAAATAACCATGCATGTAATTATCCATGGGAAGTACTAAGATTCACAACCATACAAAACAACCAAAACTAATTCAGCAAAGAGATTTTTTTTCTGTTAATAACAACAAGAGTCCCCGGCAACGGCGTCAATTTTGACGCACTGTCGCGCACGCGTCAAAAAGAACGAGCGGTTTGTAAAAATATGTAGATAGGGGGCGACAACTCGAGTATCGTCTCACAAGGAATCTTGGGTTGTTGTTAACAGAAAAGTCAGTTTTGAGGGGTTTTGGATTTGAAATTAAATAAAGAAAATAAAGCAGAAAAACAATGCAAACTAAATGATTATCAAATAAGCTAAACGATCAACCTACTGCTTTTGGTTTCCCACTATCATCAGTTCATATAAATCCAAGCCCTAAGCGGATTCTATTCCCTTTTCGATTGTAACATCAATTAACAAGCGAAACCGACGCTACGAGACATATGTTCCTAATTCCGAATTAAGCAAACGGATTAAGCCCTTCGTGAATTAAGCAAACACGAATTGAACACACGCGAATTAAGCAAACACGATTAAGTATAGGAACACACAATCATCGAAACAAATCAATACATACTCTATACAATTCTGAATTAAGCAAACAGAACATATAGAACAAATATTGAAAGAGAATAGCAATTAAATTTAGGAAGTACAAAACCTCAAGTGGCAGTGTGAACCGATTACAGCAGATTGATCAAAGGAGACTAGCTCTCCATTACAAAGGGAACACAAAACTCTGAACCTAAATTCGCAGCCATCCTAATCTAAAAGAAAAGAAGATGATGAGAAGATATCAGTTCTGCCCTAAAACAGATATAAATACAGATTCTGGGTTGCGCTCGCTCGCGAGGCGAGACATTATTCGCGAGGCGAATATTATGAACAGCTCTTCAATGTTTGGCTTTCTCGCGAGGCGAGACGAGGATTCGCGAGGCGAGACTTCAAATTCCAATCTGTCACAGCCGTGACCTTCATCACGGCTAGGCCGTGATGGTCTCTGTCCTTCAAGGTTGGATTTCTCGCCGGGCGAGACAGTGATTCGCGAGGCGAGACAGAGAGGATGGCATTTCTGGCACAGTCAGACCTCAGGCTCGCGAGGCGAGTAGCCTCTCGTGGGGCAAATAACTCCAGAATTGCTTCTCTTTATTAACTTGAAAACAAGAGGTAGCAGTAAGTGTTTTATTTGACTCTAAATCAGCTAAATTACCCTAAAACTACTGTAGAGACTCAAAATGTTGCTTGAAGACAATCAAGTCTAATTTGGGCGAAAACGATATTAAACTCGAATAAAACAATGGTCTTTACTAGTCAAAAACTAGTCGAGCCAGAGGCTGATCAGTCGTGTTCCACCCCACTGCATAAATTATTACGTTCGTATTTTCACTAAGTCATTCTTGACTTAGGTTTTTACATTTTACAGTAAAATCTCGTCTTTGAAGACTAAAATTCTTTTGGATTAAAACCAAAACCTTTATATAAGATCAAATCCATTTTCAAGAATAATTTCCATCAAAGATACTTAAGTATCAATTTTCCCAAAACATTTTCTCAAAAATCCTTAACACGTTTAACGACGGTTTCGCCACTTTTTACTGAATTTAGGCCTAAAAGTCCTACTTTTGAAGGTATGGTTCTTAACCTCAAATGTATTTCTCTCCTAGGTTATATTATTCATGTGAAAATGTTGAAACACTGATTTTACATCATTTATACGAAATTCCTAAAAATTTGACTGAGCGTCGTTAATTTAGTAAATCGCGTAAATCCTTTTTCAACGATTTTACACTCTAATAGTCCAAAACTCATTTTGGAGTTTTAGAACAGTTTTACAAGCATGAAAAACAGTTTCTAACTGTCCAAATTCATAAATTTTAGAAAATTGCAGTTTAGTCCCTAAACTTTCATTAATTACAAAAATGTCCTTATTCACTTAAAACCTTATAACTTTTTATTTATAACTCCAAATCACACCAAACCAACTTCTTTAGAGATTTTTTCAGTTGCCCTCAAATTTTCCAGGAATCACATTTCTTCCCCAAATATTTTTCAATAATTTCAATAATTTCACCAAACCAATTTCTATGGTCTTGTCTCATCAAGAACTACAATCTTAACATACAAGTACATGAATTTCAGTGTAGCCACTGAAATTCTCTAAAATTTCAATTTAGTCCCTAAGCACTCATAAGTTCATAACTTTCAACATATACATCTAAATCAATCCAAACCAATTTCTATATTCTTATGTGAGCATGCAATCCTCGTAAAAATTATTCAAACCGTTTATAACCTCATGGAACCCATTTAATTTAACATGGCTGAATGGCCTTACTTTTTCATTTTAACCATTTTTGTTTCACAAAACAAACAATCATTAACCTAGGTTCCAACTAGAGATTAATCACACCAATATAAACACATATAAAAATCAAACATCAACCAAATCCTCCAAGAGGATCACACACTTATAAATCAATAAATTACACAACTTACATACTTATAATTTACTAGACTTTATACACTAATAAACCAGAAACATATCTACCCTAAGGTAGGATGATGGTAATCTCCCCCATACCTTTGGTGACTACTTGATACTCAAGCAAGAAGAAGATGATGTTCACGTAGAGCTCAAGGTTTGAACCAACAAAACCTAGCCATGAATCATCAACAAGAAAACAAGTTACAAATGAAAGAAAACCATCTAACTCACTTAAGAGTTAGGTTCGACCTTGTCAAGGAAAAAAGGCTAGAGATCTCTAAATTTTTCGAACTCTTAGATGATGAAAGTAAAAGTCATATGAAGATCATAGAAATTGGAATCACGTTAAAAGGATTTTTCTATGATTTTCTAGAGATTTTTGAAGTTCTAGATCTAGGAATTTGAAATTTATAAAAACTTGAAATATGAAGAAAAGTTGTGAAAGAAAAGGAAGCTATGATCATGAATCAAAAGAATCTACCTTTAGATTTTGAAGAAATGATCAAAATCTACTACTTCCTTTGAAAAATGAAGATGAAGAACTTAGAGTTTTTTCTTAAGGTTTTGAAGAACAACATGAACAAATGCATGAAATAAAATGTCCAAGTGTGTCTAAGAAGGGTTTGGCCATGAGTTACTAGGGAGAAAAGGGTCCAAAGAATAAATTGTTGTCATGGCAAACTTGTAGTTAAAATGAAGGATTTAGGGTAATTTGGGTTTTTCACATTTTAGTCATCATTACATGCATTTAATGCATGGTGACTCACCCCTATGACTCACCCCCTTGAGTCATCACAAATGACTTATTGGTCTTATCCGTCCGGCATTGGGTTTTGTCTCTACATCTCCGTTCTCTATTCCGTCGATCCCCGATCGTCGAGTATTCACCCTATGTTTGGACGTGGGGATACCCAACGTTAGAGCGTTGACACACTCAAACATGGGTTGTTGGATGCTTGGATGTGTTATGGGGTCAGACACGTGTGGGACACATGGCAGAATAGGGACCACACTCTAGCGTGGGAAGTCCCAACGCTAGAGTGTGGTACCGTTTGAGTGTGGGGTGCTGGCACGCTAGAGCGTGCTCAACAAAGAAGAATACCTTAAGTTATTTTCTTCCTTTTCTTCTTGGCACTTCACCATTTTCGTATGAGCTGCGGCCTAGACATTATAGATTTAGAAGGGAGAGAGTTCTAAAGAGAGAGTGAGTTTGAGAGAAATCTGGATATTGTTACCCGATTCCGACCTAGTCGGGACAATCCCGACAATGAGTACAACACGTATATGTGCTCGAATCTTCGATTCAACTAAGGTAATGCTCGAATCTCTGACACGTCGGCACGTCGACATTGTCGACATTAGTATTATTCGTCATTTACATTTGTTCTTTTGTTATTTCTTGCTTCGATTAAGGATTTCAAGTAAGATTAGGGTTTACGACGATGCATGCATGCTGCCTGTGTTAGGGCAAATTTCAGAACTTCGAGGAGCCCCGAGGAGCACGTGGTAGCAAGGAAACGTGGGAAAGAGAAGGTTGTGTAGCTTCAAGAAAACTTGCGTGATTACTCAAGGTGGGTAGAAAGTAACCGACATCGTCGGGGAGGCAAGCGTAGCGTAGCATGTTTTTCTATATGTGTAGGGTGCCTAGATCCTACTAGTGGTCGAGTTGTCAAAAATGGCTAAATCCTATTGAAAACTAATTTGTGGTAGTGGCTAGGGTTTAGTTATTGTAGGTTTATCGATGTTAGGACCGAAACCCTAGGTTAGATGGACTATGCTGATTGGGGTTGATTGAGATACATGTTGCTATGTTTGATTCATTGATATATGACTACATGTGATGATTGACATGCTTACTTTGATTATTATATATTATTCATATTTGATGATGATCTGGTGAGTGCGTGGGACTAGAGCTGTCAAAATGAGCCCGGCCCGATGGGCTAGCCCGAATAGCCTGACATTAAGCATGGGTCGGTTTGATAAAATGCATGCCCGAAATTATTTTGGCCCAACCCAGACCGGCCCAAAAATTCATTGACCCAACGTGTGTTGGCCCTTTGGCCCGACTTTGAAAGTAAAAAGGTATAAAATGACCTGAACCATAACATTTTTATATTGCGCATCTCACTATTTTGAAAAACAATACATTATTATTTATAGTATAGTAATTTCACCTCTAGGTGTTTTGAATAATATATATTTATTAGTTAAATTTGTCAAAAATCTTAAGTAGTTAACATTTTAAAAAAGATGTTGTCTTAATCTCTAAAAGAATAAAAGATGTTGTATCATTCGACATACATTTATCGGGGTGTTGGATGAAAACAACATTGGATGAAAACACATAACTTAACACCCAACATACACTTTTGTATCTATGCTGTGACACCCTCTACCCCGCATGTTATTCATAAAACATTTAAAAAAAAGAGGTAAGATAAAACATACATTTATTTCACAAAATAAAAATTGGATAGAAAGCACCACATTGTAACATCTCTCAATGCGGAAATATAACAAGTTTTCAAAAAGAAATAACATAAACATGAACATCAAAAACATAAAAGATAACCCAACCCCGATATCACATATAGAGCTGGTATAACCGTTCCGGAATACAATCCTCGGAAAACAAACTGAAACAACTAAACTAATAACAACTAAACTACTGAAAATCGTAACTAGAGTCGTGGCTCCTCAGAGTCACTCCTCCACTGGCTGTTCACCGTCCTCTACATAAAGAGATACATGCCAAAACAGAAACAGAGAAAACGGGGTGTAGAAAACATGTAAACACAACAGCATGGAGATAGTGAGGAAGATGAACATACATCATAGCATGGCATAGAAATATAGAAAATATATCATCAACATAATATAATCACATCAACATGCTATTTCAACCAACATATGTTATGCGGTGCAACACTACTCCGCTACTCCATTATGCATGTGGATCCAAACTATCTCAGGAAGGCAACTTCGGAGTTACATATTCACATTGGCCAAAAAGCACCAATATCGACAGTCCACCAAACCATGGGTGAACCCCTTGGATAGCCTACGCACCATACCTTGGATGCGCCACCACAAGGGCGCACGGTCCACCAAACCTTGGGTGAACCACCCACGGACGGCCAGATCGTCGTACTCTAGGACGACCGCCCCTATATTGATCTTCCCCCACTAACCACTCTAATGCGTGATGCATGAGCACAACAACAAACAAGGGCAACCACCTCCTTAGATTTGGCCAATAAGCACCCAAGACTTATCACCAACATTAACACCTTCACCCTTATGGGTCAAAGCCCCCTTGACCAAAAAGCACCAAGGTTCAACTTATCAACACCTTGACCAAAAAACATCGAGGCCAATTTGGCCAAAAAGCACCAAAGCTTATCAACGTGCGGTAACCTATTGGGCACCGACTTAACCAACTTATTAATCTTGTTTATCTTAACTAGTGTGTAATTAAGTTATCTAACTTGTCTTTGTTCGATTAGTGTATTATCACATTATTGAGGACATTTGGGGTGAAACACCCCTTTAAAACCTTTAATCTTGAATTCTGTACAGGAGGGGGAGCACGGGCGAGCTCACCCTTTGCGCGGGCGTGCTTCCTTTTAAGTGAAGCACGATCGTGCTTCCTTTTATGCACATTCATGCTTGGTTCACGATCATGCTCCTGTTCTGCATGGTCGTGCTTAAAGCGCGGCCATCTTCCGGAATTCAAACTGGGATCAAGGGCGTGCTCCCTGTTCAAAGACGACAAGTGCTCTCGGCGGGGGCCATACTGTTCTGGGCAGATTTATGGTGTTCTTGGGTTTAAAACCTCCCTAAACACTCTTAAATCAAATCCTAATGTCTTGACTAATCCATTTGGCATAAAACCTCACCTCTCACTGATAGTTCATGTTTTATGATACATTAGGGAAATTAATCCCTTAACTGTTATGTTAATTAAGAGTTCTATTAACCAATTAGGGTCTTAATAACAAACCAACATCATCATTCAATAGTCATTCAATCAATCAACATAATCAATATCATAACAACAATATTAATGTCATTCACAACATAAGTATTCATACCAACTCAACCAATAATCATGTCATAAATAAATTAACCAATTTGGTATACAACAGAGTAATTATAAACAATAGGTATTTATGAAAGGCATGCTCATAATCAACCAAACAATAATAGCAATTAATCCATATAACCAAACAGAACAAGGCATTGACAACAGTTAACAACAATAAAGGGGCTATGGGAACCGTTCATCTTACGCTACCCCCTTGGCTAATGATTACACTATCCTTCTCCCCATACCTGGTATGAAGAATCTGATAGTGACAACACAAACGGTAAACCAACGTGTTCCTCGAGCGGCTCAGTTAGCTTTTCAAGTCTTGGTCAAACATAAAGGGTTAACCAATTAGTTCCCAAATCTAAATAACAGAAAAGGGAAAACACTAAGATGGAGGAACCGTTGCCTAGAGGGATCAACACAGATGAACTGGATGTTCCCAAGAGTCTCTAAAGCTCCAACAATGCAATGGGTTTAGAGAAAAAAGGGAAGAAAGGGTTTGTAGTCGCACTAGGGTTTCCAACTTAGTTAGAGTAATTATAAACAATAGGGATTTATAAATGCATAATCAACCAAACAATTATATGCCATTAATCCATATAACCAAACAGAAAGGCATTGACAACGTTAACAACAATAAAGGGGCTATGGGAACCGCCGCTTACCTTACTAAGATTACACTATCCTTCTCCCCATACCTGTATGAAGAATGATAGTGACAACACAAACGTAAACCAACGTGTTCCTCGACACCAATCCTCTTGAAACAGTTAACTATTAGTTCCCAAATCTAAATAAAGAAAGGAAAACACTAAGATGGAGGACCGTGCTTGGATGGATGTTCCCAAGAGTCTCTAAAGCTCCAACAATGCAATGGGTTTAGAGAAAAAAGGAAGAAAGGGTTTGTAGTGATAGGGTTTTGTTTTGCAAAAAGGTTTAAATGCAACCCTCGGTTTATATGCCACTTTTATAAGCTGCAATCCTAAGCATGACCGTGCACCCATGCTCATGTACCAGAAAGGGATTTAAGCCTAGAAATCCCACTTAGCCCTTCAACAACAATTCTAAGCTATGTCCTAAGGCTTAGACAAGCAAACAAACTTGTATAAAAGCACTTAATGAAAAACGGGGTCTTGCATGTGCTGCTCGCTCCATTTCTTGTCGTTAATTACGTAACTTAACATGTTAATATTTGTAGTAATATATAATATAGGTGTTTTAAGTTTATCTCTATTTATTAAAGAATAGAAAATATTTTTTAAAAAAATTAATTTTAAATTTATAACTTACTGAATTTTATAATGTTATTATTTTTAAAATATATAGTTTTTATTTTTATCGAAACATATTGGTCCATGGGCCAGCCCGCATAAGGCTGGACTAGGCTAGTAAATTAGTAGTCCATACTTAAATTGGCCCAGCCCGATGCGGTCCGAAAATATAGTGGCCTGCTATGGGCTAGACCAAATGGGCAAGACCGACCCGAATTGACAGCTCCACATGGGACTGTGGGAATGTTGAAGTTGAGTTAACATCGTGGTAATGCTTTGAGAATGTGGCTTTGAGACCAACGATGTATGGGCATCGTATGAGTTTGTTCTCCATGATGATAATTTCTAAACTGACAATCTAGCAATTTAGGAAAATTCCGCTACATCCTTAAATCCGATGTTTGGTTTCTAATGATTTCATACATAACTGTAAATATAACAGGCCAAATATAGTTATATAGTTATAAAATACATAGAGTATATTAATACATGTGATTTGTCGGTATATATGGTAATATTAATTTTTATATTAAAATTTGCAAAAAAAATATTAATTGAATTTGCGTGGATAGTTTAAAATATTCAAATGGATAATTCTATTGGGTTGCAAAACTTTGATAAAAGGATAAGAAGGGAAGAATAAATAAAATAAATTAGAAAAACACTTTTCAAAAAATGTAAGGGTATTCATGGGTCAATTTGGTTCATATTTTCATAAAAAAATCAAAACTAATTAATCAAAATCAACAGGTTCAGTTATGTTTAGATTTATAAAAAAACAATTCAAGAAATCTGAGACAAATCAAAGCGATCAAGAATGGATTGATTAGGGATTTTTTTTTTTTTGTTATTTTAGTTTATTTTGGTGTGTGGGAGGGGGGGTTTGCGCCGTTTTCTCTCAACCATTGAACACCCCTAATCACCTTTTTGTTTGAAATTTAAACAAAAACTCTCAATAATCTGCTTAGTAATTGACTAGTGGGGTACTTAAAATTCAATAGTAGTTAAAACTTAAGGTTAGGTATAGGAGTTTTGAAGGAGATAGAGTTATTTGTAATGGAGTTGAGTGGAAAAGTAAAAGCATATCAATCAATTGTTTGGAAGTTTAATGATGAAATTGAGGGAGATCCCAAACCCCCAAAATTGGAGTATGAAAATTGGATGGTTTAAGTGAGATGGTGTGATTTGGGCTATCATCCTTAATTATTCCATTCCATTACTAAATAAACTCCCAAACAATGGGTTGATACCATTTTATCACTGCACTCCATCACTACCATTCAACTCCATCCATTCAAACAAAACCTACTATTGAAAGGATATTCTTAAATGTCCATAACAGTTTAAATAACAAAATTTACCGAAATATTT
Organism: Sophora flavescens; assembly: GCA_030762895.1. Taxonomy (NCBI): domain Eukaryota; kingdom Viridiplantae; phylum Streptophyta; class Magnoliopsida; order Fabales; family Fabaceae; genus Sophora; species Sophora flavescens. The sequence goes on from CM061063.1 coordinate 182,255,264, forward strand.
TAAATAACTTAAATTTCTAAATTAACCAAACATAAAAATGTGGACATGAATAAATATAATAAAAATAACAAAATCCATAAATTTCTATAGCATATTGTCATTCCTCTTCCCTTGCTAGCATGATAAAGGTTGAAAGGTAGAGCATTCAAAGACTGTAGGACGTTTGGCAACTAAGCATTTGAGGGTCCGTGTGCTCTAACGATATGATTGGAAAGACCCCTCCGACTTGAGAATCTTCTTCCACCAACACACAAATCACATTGAAACTGTGGTTGAGGGTTCGGCAATGGATTGGCCTCGGGCTGTTGGGGCTGAGAGTTTGAGGTATCCTCTTGACATGGCCTAGCAATATGGATAGCATAACGTTGCTTTGTTGAGAAGACCCTACGACACTGATCACACTGAAAAGTTTCCATGATATAGAGCTTGAATTAGTTTAGGACAAGAGAAATAAGGATCATATGAATTGATTTATATAGTTTTGTAAAAGAGAATGATATAATTGAAGGATATCTTAATTACAATTATTATTTCAAATCTGGAGGTTGATAAAAAATAAAAATTATATTACAATAAAATAGTTAAATATGGAAATAATTGATTGAACTAATTGAGAAAGTATCACGAATTCACGATCTTAATATGATGGATTTCGCTATGAATATGACGAATAGAAGTATCACGATATTATGTGTGAAATAAACCAAGAAAAAAAAATCATATAATCTTAAAAAGATAGCCAGGAAAAAATGCAATAGATTTTTTTATTTATAGGCAAATATTAGCCACAGCTCTTTGTTACTCCACTCCTTAACTCCTCCACCCTAACCACCTTGACTACTTGTAAACTCCTGTAATAGATTAAAATCATAAAATTAGTACCTCATAAATAGTGATAATTTGGATGCGTAAAAAAATAGTGATAATTTGGGTCAAGGACAATAAAAATAATAAAATAAAAAATAAATTAAGAAAATTATTAATTATATTCGGATTATATATGTCAAGATTTGTGCGTGCAAAAAAGTGGATAGTCAGAATACATAAATTGGCTCATGTGATTAGGATCTTTGGTCTGTAAAAAAAAAAAGTTTAGGATCTTTGGCAAGATTAATATTATTTAATTAAATGATGAAAGTAATTAAAAAATGAATGGCCTAATTATGATTATTGTTTTTAATTGATAAAAAAATATAAAATCTGTAAACTATAATCTCTAATCTCTAATATATCTATAATCTCAAAAATCACCATTGAATTTGAAATCCAATAGATGAATTATACACAATTAAAATATTATATTTTTTATTTTATATCTATAATTTAGAATTTCTATTTTATTGTTGTGGGATAATATTTTCAATACATTATACCTAATAGTTTGAATTTTAAAAAAAAATTCTTCAATGTCATTTATTGAGTGTTTTATTTGCAAAATAATTTCTTTAAATTTCAAACAATTTGTTTCACCATTTTTAGGAATGACAATTGAATACGATCCATATTACTTATGTGTATCAATGAAAGCTTTGTGGTTTTCTTCCCAATTAAAATAGAAAATTACAAATAAATGATTAGTACAATTCAAATTTGAAAATAGACTGCACAATTAATTAATCCTAAAATATTGCTTCCAATGATGGATTATAATAAATTTGAAATCAACAATGAATAGATGAATTATACTTAATAAATGGGAGATCATTTATACTTAATTTCTAAAATAACAAGTGTTTTGAAAAATATTTAAATATTTAAAAATCACCATTGAATTCGGAATCAGATGAATCATACTAAATAGAAATATTATATTTCCAAAAATTTGAATAAATATTAGTTAATTTAGGATTTTAATTTTATTGTTGCCCGATAATGTTTTCAACACATTATACCTAATAGTTTGAATTCGAAATAAAATTCATCTTCATTGCCATTTATTGAGTGATTATTCTGCAAAATAAAATAATTTCTATAAATTTCAAATAATTTGTTTCACCATTTTTAACAATAAAAATTGAATACGGTCCATATTACTTAGTTTTATCAATGAATACTTTGTGATTTTATTCCTAATTAAAATAAAAAATTACAAGTAAATAATGAGTGATATTCACATTTGAAAATAGACTACACAATAAATTATTCCTAAAATGTTGTTTCCAATCGTGGATTCTAATAAACAAGAAATCAACAATAAATAGAATAATTATACTTAATAAACGGGAAATCATCAATACTTAATTTCTAAAATTACAATTGATTGAAGAAATATTTAAATATTTAAAAATCAACATTGAATTCGAGGTCAAATAGATGAATTATACTTATTAGAAATAGCATATTTTCGAAAGTTTGAAAAATTATTAATTAATATAGTATTTCGAATTTATTGTTGTCTGATAATGTTTTCAACACATTATACCTGATAGCTTGAATTCAAAAAAAAAAAAAATCATCTTCAATGTCATTTATTGAGTACTTATATTGCAAAATAATTTATTTAAATGTTAAACAATTTCTTTCACAATTTTTAAGAACTAGGAATAATTGTACCCGTGCAAGGATAACTTTGACAAATGAGAAAATTATAAATATAAGTATTTTTAATATGTAAACTAAAAAAATTAAATAAATAATATTAGATGAATTATAAAATATAAATACAATGTAACAAATTATTAACACAATGACATTATAAAATAGCACGGGGAGAAGTTTGTTTAATGTTAAAATTATATTTAAATTAATTATAATCATTCTATTTATAACATGGCAATCTATATTCCAATTAATTCAAATACGAATTCTAAAAAGAAAATAGCACCTAGATCCTCATGCAATGACAATATTTATACAATATAAAAAGGTAGATATAAGAAATGTTTGCATGTGGAAGAAAAAAAACAAAGAAAGAATATTGTTATTTTAAAAAAAAAGATGTTTAAACGTTTAGAAAATATAGTTGCCTATCATATTTTTTCCTTCTTTGTTGAAAATCTATTTGATTTCTTTCTCCTCATTTCCCCTCCAAGTTAAATAATTTTAGAAAATATATTTACTTATGATATTATATTTTTATTGTCTTTTGCGAATCTATTTGATTTATTTATTCTCTTTTCTTGTGCAAGATAACAACTTTATATTTTATTCTTCTCTCTTGAAAAACTATTTGATTTATTTCTCCTCATTTTTCCATTGAAGTTAACAATTTTTAGAAATTATATTTATGATCATATTATTATTTTATTCTTCTCTCTTGAGAATCTATTTGATTTGTTTCTTCTCTTTTTCCTGGGCAAGTTAACCATTTTTATAAAACAAATTAGCTATCATAATACTTTTTCCTCCTCTCTTAAAAATCTAATTTTTTTCTCCTCTTTTCCTTGTGCAAGATATTTATTTTTAGAAAATATATTTGTCCATCATATGTTTTTTCTTTCTCACTTTAAAATCTATCTTATTATTTTTTCTTCACTATTGAGAATCAATTTGGTTTATTTCTCCTTTTTTCATGTGCAAAGTTAACAATTTTTGGGAAATATATTTATATATCACATGATAAAGATTGTATTAATCGTTATAGATTGCTTGCCTGCTATATTTAGCACATATGAGTAATAACACATATGAGAAATGTTGATTACTTGCTTTCTGCTACTGGTCATTAATGACATGATTTTCAATTGGTTCATTTCAAAAATAGATTATTCTTATAATGTTGTGCGTCTCAGTTTAAGAATGATACATGTAACACCCCCTTGGGCATTACATGACTAACTTAATTTTGTAATACATATTAAAATAAAATAATAATTGCTGGTTTGCTTTCGAAAAATAATTTATATAAGTACTTAAATACAGATCGATACTTTTTACAAAAATTTTGACAGAGTCTCCTCTGTAATTTCAACATCCCATACACAAAAGTACCTGCTAATATATTCATATTTTCATCAAAATAAAGGTGCTCCGAGCCCTAAACATCACATCCACAATAGAGGCTCTCCGAGCCATAAACATACATACGCACAACAGTAATCTAATAAAAGACTCTCAGAGTCATAATACCTATAACTATTACTTTCTCCAAATAAAATTTACTCGATAAACTAAGCTGGTCGAACTATGAGACTCTTACTGGAAAAAGACTCTATGGTTATTCCTGTAAATCAACTTTCTTCAAAAGTTGGGACCAATCTATCCAAGTGGGGCAAAGAACTCCTCGGCATCATCTGCACACTTAACCCAAAATACCACAAAAGAAACCAAACAGAAATAATGCAAAGATGAGATATCGACATATGAGTTTTATCATAGCAGTCACATACACGACTCTCACACAATGACATACAATATATCATAACCATAAACACAGGGATCCATTCCCGACAATCAAATGCATTTTGTAAAACATTTCATGTCACTTCAATATTCACTATCTAGTGCACTATCTCCGGAGATCCTAACTTCACTTCGTCGAGCATGATAGGATCGCGATAATGCCCATAACATAATTGTCTGGCGTGTTTTAGGTCGGCCTCTCAATAGTTCCTGATTGAGTACATTTCAAGTAGGGTAGCCGATTTCCATGACAAGTGGTTGCAAAGCCCCAAGCATTTCGTGGAGTTCGAACCCGAATGTCCCTGAAGACCCAAAAACTAAAGGAGCCGTCTTTGGTCCGTAACCATTCAGTTTGTCAGTTCACCCTTTGTGAAACTGTAGCTCGAATACACAATGGCACGTCTGCCACAACGACATAAAAGCCAGACTATGCATGTAAAACAAGGTGTTCTCATTCTCATTTTCTTTTTCGCATCGTTCTTTCCTCGTCAAGGCTCACGCTCTCGACTACTTTTAATCAAGTATTAAATTAAACTTTAATACTCACATAGGATTTTATCAATAAAATCCATGATTCACAATCTCCTTCACAACCGAACACTAGTCCGACATCTCGGAATTCTAGGTTCTATCTTTCCTCGAAACTAGAATAGGAACTCTAGCCCGTCAATCCGGAACACTAGGTCCTTTCTACTTTCTCAAAACTCAAAACAAGAACTCTAGCCCATCAATCCGGAGCACTAGATCCGTTATTTTTCCTCAAAACTAAAAACAAGAACTCTAGACCGTCAATCCGGAGCACTAGGTCCTTTCTTTTTCACTCTCTTTCCAGAGGTTTTCGTTCAGTGAAAAACTAAAAATCGAAAATGAAATCCAATTGTTTTCTCACTCTCGAAACTCAAATAGGAACTCTAGCCCGTCAATCCGGAGCACTAGATCCCTTCCACTTTCACTTCTTTCCACATGATTTTCATTTTCGCTAAGTGAAAACTAAATCGAAAAACACAATATCAAAGTCTTCTCAACTTTGTGCCACAAATACGTTTCCATTCTTAGAAATACCATTTTCACCAAAACCTTTTCTTTTATAAATCCATTTACCGTAAACTTAGAAAACTTCAAAAATCCTTTTCTCACTTTAAAACCAACTATGAAACTCTTACAAATCGATTTATCAAAGAGGCATTTTCTCTAAATTCTTCCATTTTTGAAACCACTTTTGTAAAGCCTAAAAGAAAATCTTTGTTTTCAAAAGACTTTTCTTTTCAAAAATTCTTTAAACCTTTTCATGAATTTTGATATTTCCCATTTTCTTTCTTTCCTAACTTTGTTCTATCTTCACACTTCATCCTTTAGGATTTTCTTCTCGTTTTCCAAAGAAAACAAAACACCACTTTCTCGATATTTCTGAGTTAAGGTACTTTAATGTCTTAATCTTGATTAACAAGCAATGACCAGTGTCATGCCATCAGCCAATCATAGTCAAGTAAACAGTAATATAATCAACAAACAATAACATTAAAACTCCAATCAAACTCCAAACAATTCAAGTAAGACATCATTACAAAGATTTAAAAATTTACATACATTCAAACACGACAATAAGTATGTAACTACTAAAACTCTTCAGGTAAACTCCCTTTACCTTTGTAGACCCTAAAAGATTCTCTCCTTGACGCATTCAACAATTAGCTTCCCTCACAACCCCAGCTCGACGTTCCAGTTTCCTCTAAACAGCTCCTGTCAACTCTCGAACAATATAAAATATGTTTCCCCCAAGCAAACGCAACCCCGACAACATCCCAGAGAGGGAGTCAAAGCATTTTCACAACCAGATAAAACACATAATCAGCTACTCATCATTCAAAAGCTCACTCTAAGTTGATTTTAAATATTCAATTTCACAAAATAGAGCTAACTTCAATAAAATCATATTTGGGACTTTAGGGTTCATAAATCAATTTTTGGAAAACTCATTTTAATTAAAGAACAATGAAATTGGTTTAAGATAAATCTAATTCATAGTCCCAATTTCATAAAAGCAAGTTTTAATTTCAAATTTCAGTATGAAATCAAAGAGCTAGGGTTAGGGTTTGAAAATTAAATTGTGGGTTTTATAAAATAGAAGAGATTTAAGGGTAAACACTTACCAAAGATGATGAAAGAGGATGTCATGGTGGCGGTTGAAGGTCCGGTGCGGCGACTGGTGGCGATGAGGCAGCGACAGTGGCAGAGCGATGACGACTGCGTTTTCTGAAACAACCAAAAGCCAAAAGAAAAAGAGAAGGTTCAATGGAGGAAGAAGAAATGAAACTAAAGAACACAAATGGTGGAAAACCGCCATAGAGGCGGCGGCGCTACGCTCACCATGGTGGACGACGCGATTTCGCGTAGTGGAGAACGATCGGATGAGAGGAGGCAACGGCGTATGGCTCCCCTGTCGCGTCGACGAATGACGACTGATGGCTAGGCTGGGCGGCGTGCGGTTTCGGAGCAGCAAGGAGAAGAAGGAGTAGGGTGAAGTGAAGGAGGAGGTAGGAGATGCGAGGGGAGGAAGAAGAAGTAAAAAGAGAGGGGGGGGGGGGGGTACAGAGGAGGAAGAGAGGGGTTTTGTGATTTTTTTTCTTTTATTTAAATAAATATAGGTGCATAATTAATAATTAAGTGGTTAAAATTAAGTCTAGAAAAAAGATTCAGTATTACTCATTAGATCTAAAAATAATGAGTGATAAATATATACTTTAAAAATTCAAAAAATAGTAAAGATTGATAGTTGAATTGATCAACTAAGAAAATCCACGGTCCAACATTTAATCTCCGATAAATGTCAAACCAATTTATTTTCAAATCTAAAATTAAATAGAGTAAAATATGAAAATAATTTTCTTTCAATTATATCATTAAAATATTTTTCTAAACAAATACTAATAGAATCCATAACATAACATTATTGTCTAGTAAAAGTACTTATACTGGAATAAGGAAGTGCTGACGCACTTAAAAAAATGATTTTAAATGAGTAATTAAATTACTCAAACTAAATCACGTAAAAATAAATTAAAATAATTATTCAGATAATTAATCATTCCAAATTAAATAATATAAACATATATATTTACTATTATTGAAGAACAGTAAAAATCAGGGTGTCACAATACATATTATGGGTTTTTATGATTTTTACTTCTCGTCGCGGGTTTTATCCCTATCAATAAACAATTATATCATCCATAACAACAGAAATAATAATGTTTCACAAAATTAAAATAATTATTCAGATAATTAATCAATCCAAATTAAATAATATAAACATATATATTTACTGTTATTGAAGAACAGTAAAAATCGGGGTGTCACAATACATATTATGGGTTTTTATGATTTTTACTTCTCGTTGCGGGTTTTATTCCTATCAATAAACAATTATATCATCCATCACAATAGAAATAATAATGTTTCACAACAACATAATCACAAGGCGCCGCTTTTCTTAGATAAGAGACATCTAAGACTCGAGGAATGACCACCGATTCCCTATACCATGGTTTTAACAAACAGTCGGAGAGAGTGATTCAGAGGATTGTTCCGGATTACACCAGCCTTGGGTAATAAAATGCGTCAACAATCATCATCATGCACATAGGCATTTTCAGGAACATCCCACACTACCAGAAAATACATCGTGTCTAGTAGAGTATGTCGGTGTATTGCAAGATTACCATGCCACAGAAAAGCAACCAACTAGGTCTATATGAGTATTACATACCCCGATACCCCCAAGCATCAATAGATCGTCACTATGAAATTCGCACTCGCATTAAAGTGTTAGTTCAATATCCTAGGCACAAAGGCCTTACAGAACATAGTTTCACCATGTGTTTAGGCAAACTTTGCCGGAAATGCGTTCTTCTCATCTATCTAACGGATGACATCGTGATTCCTTCAGAATTCTTTTAGCGTACTGTAACGGATGCTAGATGTTCTTAAGTCCGAATCACCGGTACTTAATCATCAAGCTAAAGTTCTCAAGTAATCTTTCATCTTTGTGCAAAGTTTTCTTAAAATACTTGTTTACAAATTCCTAGCACATTATGAGATTGGAACACAGGTCCAATTATTTATTTCTCTGTACTTTTCTAGTTGAGCCTTTTTCATTGGCATTCAATAAAACAAATCATTCTAGGTCCATTAAATTTTATGGAATATGTATAATGAATTATCCATACTTTATGACATAAGGTCGTGTTCCACCCCACGTCATAAATTATTACGTTCGTATTTTCACTAAGTCATTCTTGACTTAGGTTTTTACATTTTACAGTAAAATCTCGTCTTTGAAGACTAAAATTCTTTTGGATTAAAACCAAAACCTTTATATAAGATCAAATCCATTTTCAAGAATAATTTCCATCAAAGATACTTAGGTATCAATTTTCCCAAAACATTTTCTCAAAAATCCTTAAAACGTTTAACGACGGTTTCGCCACTTTTTACTAATTTAGGCCCAAAAGTCCTACTTTTGAAGGTATGGTTCTTCACCTCAAATGTATTTTTCTGCTAGGTTATATTATTCATGTGAAAATGTTGAAACACTGATTTTACATCATTTATACGAAATTCCTAAAAATTTGACTGAACGTCGTTAATTTTGTAAATCGCGTAAATCTTTTTTCAACGATTTTACACTCTAATAGTCCAAAACTTATTTTGGAGTTTTAGAACAGTTTTAAAAGCATGAAAAACAGTTTCTAACTGTCCAAATTCATAAATTTTAGAAAATTGCAGTTTAGTCCCTAAACTTTCATTAATTACAAAAATGTCCTTATTCACTTAAAACCTTATAACTTTTTATTTATAACTCCAAATCACACCAAACCAACTTCTTTAGAGATTTTTAAAGTTTCCCTCAAATTTCCCAGGAATCACATTTCTTCCCCAAATATTTTTCAATAATTGCAAAAAGGTCCTTTTTCACCAAAAAGCTTATAACTTTTTATGTATTAATCCAATTAACACCAAACCAATTTCTATGGTCTTGTCTCATCAAGAACTACAATCTTAACATACAAGTACATGAATTTCAGTGCAGCCACTGAAATTCTCAGAAATTGCAATTTAGTCCCTAAGCACTGAAATTCTCAGAAATTGCAATTTAGTCCCTAAGGACTTATAAATCCATAACTTTCAACATATACATCCAAATCAATCCAAACCAATTTCTATATTCTTATGTGATCATGCAATCCTCATAAAAATTATTCAAACCGTTTATATCCTCATGGAACCCATTTAATTTAACATGTCCGGATGGCCTTACTTTTTCATTTTAACCATTTTTGTTTCACAAAACAAACAATCATTAACCTAGGTTCCAACTAGAGATTAATCACACCAATATAAACACATATAAAAATCAAACATCAACCAAATCCTCCAAGAGGATCACACACTATTAAATCAATAAATTACACAACTTACATACTTATAATTTACAAGACTTTATACACTAATAAACCACAAACATATCTACCCTAAGGTAGGATGATGGTAATCTCCCCCATACCTTTGGTGACTACTTGATACTCAAGCAAGAAGAAGATGATGTTCAAGTAGAGCTCAAGGTTTGAACCAACAAAACCTAGCCATGAATCATCAACAAGAAAACAAGTTAAAAATGAAAGAAAACCATCTAACTCACTTAAGAGTTAGGTTCGGTCTTGTCAAGGAAAATAGGCTAGAGATCTCTAAATTTTTCGAACTCTTAGATGATGAAAGTAGAAGTCATATGAAGATCATAGAAATTGGAATCACATTAAAAGGATTTTTCTATGATTTTCTAGAGATTTTTGAAGTTCTAGATCTAGGAATTTGAAATTTGTAAAAACTTGAAATATGAAGAAAAGTTGTGAAAGAAAAGGAAGCTATGATCATGAATCAAAAGAATCTACCTTTAGATTTTGAAGAAATGATCAAAATCTACTACTTCCTTTGAAAAATGAAGATGAAGAACTTAGAGTTTTTTCTTAAGGTTTTGAAGAACAACATGAACAAATGCATGAAATAAAATGTCCAAGTGTGTCTAAGAAGGGTTTGGCCGTGAGTTACTAGGGAGAAAAGGGTCCGAAGAATAAATTGTTGTCATGGCAAACTTGTAGTTAAAATGAAGGATTTAGGGTAATTTGGGTTTTTCACATTTTAGTCATCATTACATGCATTTAATGCATGGTGACTCACTCCTATGACTCACCCCCTTGAGTCATCACAAATGACTTATTGGTCTTATCCGACCGGCATCGGGTTTTGTCTCTACATCTCCGTTCTCTATTCCGTCGATCCCCGATCGTCGAGTATTCACCCTATGTTTGGACGTGGGGATACCCAACGTTTGAGCGTTGACACACTCAAACATGGGTTGTTGGATGCTTGGATGTGTTATGGGGTCAGACACGTGTGGGACACATGGCAGAATAGGGGTCACACTCTAGCGTGGGAAGTCCCAACGCTAGAGTGTGGTAACGTTTGAGTGTGGGGTGCTGGCACGCTAGAGCGTGCTCAATAGAGAAGAATACCTTAAGTTATTTTCTTCCTTTTCTTCTTGGCACTTCACCATTTTCGTATGAGCTGCGGCCTAGACATTCTAGATTTAGAAGGGAGAGAGTTCTAAAGAGAGAGTGAGTTTGAGAGAAATCTGGATATTGTTACCCGATTCTGACCTAGTCGGGACAATCACGACAATGAGTACAACGCGTATACGTGCTCGAATCTTCGATTCGACTAAGGTAATGCTCGAATATCTAACACGCCGGCACGTCGACATTGTCGACATTAGTGTTATTCGTCATTTACATTTGTTCTTTTGTTATTTCTTGCTTCGATTAAGGATTTCAAGTAAGATTAGGGTTTATGACGATGCATGCATGCTGCCTGTGTTAGGGTAAATTTCAGAACTTCGAGGAGCCCCGAGGAGCACGTGGTAGCAAGGAAACGTGGGAAACATTAGGTTGTGTAGCTTCAAGAAAACTTGCGTGATTACTCAAGGTGGGTAGAAAGTAACCGACATCGTCGGGGAGGCAAGCGTAGCGTAGCTTGTTTTTCTATATGTGTAGGGTGCCTAGATCCTACTAGTGGTCGAGTAGTCAAAAATGGCTAAATCCTATTGAAAACTAATTTGTGGTAGTGGCTAGGGTTTAGTTATTGTAGGTTTATCGATGTTAGGACCGAAACCCTAGGTTAGATGGACTATGTTGATTGGGGTTGATTGAGATACATGTTGCTATGTTTGATTCATTGATATATGACTACATGTGATGATTGACATGCTTACTTTGATTATTATATATTATGAATATTTGATGATGATCTGGTGACTGCGTGGGACTAGAGCTGTCAAAATGAGCCCGGCCCGATGGGCTAGCCCGAATAGCCTGACATTAAGCATGGGCTGGTTTGATAAAATGCACGCCCGAAATTATTTTGGCCCAACCCAGCCCGGCCCGAAAATTCATTGACCCAACGTGGGTTGGCCCTTTGGCCCGAACTTTGAAAGTAAAAAGGTATAAAATGACCTGAACCATAACATTTTTATATTGCGCATCTCACTATTTTGAAAAACAATACATTATTATTTATAGTATAGTAATTTCACCTCTAGGTGTTTTGAATAATATATATTTATTAGTTAAATTTGTCAAAAAGCTTAAGTAGTTAACATTTTAAAAAAGATGTTGTCTTACTCTCTAAAAGAATAAAAGATGTTGTATTGTTCAACATACATTTATCGAGGTGTTGGATGAAAATAACATTGGATGAAAACACATAACTTAACACCCAGCATACACTTTTGTATCTATGCTGTGACACCCTCTACCCCCCATGTTATTCATAAAACATTTAAAAAAAAAGAGGTAAGATAAAACATACATTTATTTCACAAAATAAAAATTGGATAGAAAGCACCACACCGTAACATCTCTCAATGCGGAAATATAACAAGTTTTCAAAATGAAATAACATAAACATGAACATCAAAAACATAAAAGATAACCCAACCCCGATATCACATACAGAGCTGGTATAACCGTTCCGGAATACAATCCTCGGAAAACAAACTGAAACAACTAAACTAATAACAACTAAACTACTGAAAATCCTAACTAGAGTCGTGGCTCCTCAGAGTCACTCCTCCACTGGCTGTTCGTCGTCCTCTACATAAAGAGATACATGCCAAAACAGAAACAGAGAAAACGGGGTGTAGAAAACATGTAAACACAATGGCATGGAGATAGTGAGGAAGATGAACATACATCATAGCATGGCATAGCAATATAGAACATATATCATCAACATAATATAATCACATCAACATGCTATTTCAACCAACATATGTTATGCGGTGCAACACTACTCCGCTACTCCATTATGCATGTGGATCCAAACTATCTCAGGAAGGCAACTTCGGAGTTACATATTCACATTGGCCAAAAAGCACCAACATCGGCAGTCCACCAAACCATGGGTGAACCCCTTGGATAGCCTATGCACCATACCTTGGATGCGCCACCACAAGGGCGCACGGTCCACCAAACCTTGGGTGAACCACCCACGGACGGCCAGATCGTCGTACTCTAGGACGACCGCCCCTATATTGATCTTCCCCCACTAACCACTCTAATGCGTGATGCATGAGCACAACAACAAACAAGGGCAACCACCTCCTTAGATTGGGCCAATAAGCACCCAAGACTTATCACCAACATCAACACCTTCACCCTTATGGGTCAAGGCCCCCTTGACCAAAAAGCACCAAGGTTAAACTTATCAACACCTCGACCAAAAAACATCGAGGCCACTTTGGCCAAAAAGCACTGAAGCTTATCAACGTGCGGTAACCCATTGGGCACCGACTTAACCAACTTATTAATCTTGTTTATCTTAACTAGTGTTTAATTAAGTTATCTAACTTGTCTTTGTTCGATTAGTGTATTATCACATTATTGAGGACATTTGGGGTGAAACACCCCTTTTAAAACCTTTAATCTCGAATTCTGTACAGGAGGGGGAGCACGGGCGTGCTTCCCTTTAAGTGAAGCACGGCCGTGCTTCCTTTTATGCACATTCGTGCTTGGTTCACGGTCGTGCTCCTGTTCTGCACGGTCGTGCTTAAAGCGCGGCCATCTTTCAGAATTCAAACTGGGAGCAAGGGCGTGTTCCCTGTTCAGTACGACAGTGATCCTGGGCAGGGCCATACTGTTCTGGGCAAATTTATGGTGTTCTTGGGTTTAAAACCTCCCTAAACACTCTTAAATCAAATCCTAATGTCTTGACTAATCCATTTGGCATAAAACCTCACCTCTCACTGATAGTTCATGATTTATGATACATTAGGGAAATTAATCCCTTAACTGTTATGTTAATTAAGAGTCCTATTAACCAATTAGGGTCTTGATAACAAACCAACATCATCATTCAACAGTCATTCAATCAATCAACATAATCAACATATCATAACAACAATATTAATGTCATTCACAACATAAGTATTCATACCAACTCAACCAATAATCATGTCATAAATAAATTAACCAATTTGGTATACAACAGAGTAATTATAAATAATAGTTATTTATGAAAGGCATGCTCATAATCAACCAAACAATAATAGCAATTAATCCATATAACCAAACAGAACAAGGCATTGACAACAATTAACAACAATAAAGGGGCTATGGGAACCGTTCATCTTACGCTACCCCCTTGGCTAATGATTACACTATCCTTCTCCCCATACCTAGTATGAAGAATCTGATAGTGACAACACAAACGGTAAACCAACGTGTTCCTTGAGCGGCTCAGTTAGCTTTTCAAGTCTTGGTCAAACAGAAAGGGTTAACCAATTAGTTCCCAAATCTAAATAATAGAAAAGGGAAAACACTAAGATGGAGGAACCGTTGCCTAGAGGGATCAACACAGATGAACTGGATGTTCCCAAGAGTCTCTAAAGATCCAACAATGCAATGGGTTTAGAGAAAAAAAGGGAAGAAAGGGTTTGTAGCCGCACTAGGGTTTCTGTTTTTGCCAAAATAGGGTTTAAAATGCAACCCTCGGTTTATATGCCACTTTTATAAGCTGCAATCCTAAGCATGACCGTGCACCTTACTAAGCACGGGCATGCTTACCTCAGCATCTCCGTGACACCAATCCCTTGCACAGTCTTGCTTCCTATTAAGCACGACCGTGCTTGTGATCCAAACAGTCACAAGACACAACATTGAGCACGTGCTAGACATTAGCACGGCCATGCTCATGTACCAGAAAGGGATTTAAGCCTAGAAATCCCACTTAGCCCTTCAACAACGATTCTAAGCTATGTCCTAAGGCTTAGACAATCAAACAAACTTGTATAAAAGCACTTAATGAAAAACGGGGTCTTGCATGTGCTGCTCGCTCCATTTCTTGTCGTTAATTACGTAACTTAACATGTTAATATTTGTAGTAATATATAATATAGGTGTTTTAAGTTTATCTCTCTTTATTAAAGAATAGAAAATATTTTAAAAAAAAATTAATTTTAAATTTATAACTTACTGAATTTTATAATGTTATTATTTTTAAAATATATAGTTTTTATTTTTATCGAAACATATTGGTCCATGGGCCAGCCTGCATAAGGCTGGACTGGACTAGTAAATTAGTAGTCCATACTTAAATTGGTCCAGCCCGATGCGGTCCGAAAATATAGTGGCCTGCTATGGGCTAGACCAAATGGGTAGGGCCGACCCGAATTGACAGCTCTACATGGGACTGTGGGAATGTTGTTAAGTTGAGTTAACATCGTGGTAATGCTTTGAGAATGTGGCTTTGAGACCAACGATGTATAGGCATCGTATGAGTTTGTTCTCCATGATGATAATTTCTAAACTGACAATCTAGCAAAATATGATGTTACTTCTTTTGAGTTTTTGGCAATTTAGGAAAATTCCGCTACATCCTTAAATCCGATGTTTGGTTTCTAATGATTTCATACATAACTGTAAATATAACAGGCCAACTATAGTTATATAGTTATAAAATACATAGAGTATATTAATACATGTGATTTGTCGGTATATATGGTAATATTAATTTTTATATTAAAATTTACAAAAAAATTATTAATTGAATTTGCGTGGATAGTTTAAAATATTCAAATGGATAATTCTATTGGGTTGCAAAACTTTAATAAAAGGATAAGAAGGGAAGAATAAATAAAATAAATTAGAAAAACACTTTTCAAAAAATGTAAGGGTATTCATGGGTCAATTTGGTTCATATTTGCATAAAAAAATCAAAACTAATTAATCAAAATCAACAGGTTCAGTTATGTTTTGATTTATAAAAAAACAATTTCAAGAAATATGAGACAAATCAAAGCGATCAAGAATGGATTGATTAAGCTCTGAGTCGAAAAATATTAAATATTAAATATTAAAATATAGTATATATATATATATATATATATATATATATATATATATATATATATATATATATATATATATATATATATATATATATATATAAAAGGATGCTTGAATCCGAGAATGGAACCGTCGGACCCAAAAAACCGAATCAATTTTATTGGTTCGCTCAGATTTTCTGATTCATCTGGTCAATTCGAACCATTGAACACCCCTAATCACCTTTTTGTTTGAAATTTAAACAAAAACTCTCAATAATCTGCTTAGTAATTGACTAGTGGGGTACTTAAAATTCAATAGTAGTTAAAACTTAAGGTTAGGTATAGGAGTTTTGAAGGAGATAAAGTTATTTGTAATGGAGTTGAGTGGAAAAGTAAAAGCATATCAATCAATTGTTTGGAAGTTTAATGATGAAATTGAGGGAGATCCCAAACCCCCAAAATGATTATGAAAATTGGATGGTTTAAGTGAAATGGTGTGATTTGGGCTATCATCCTTAATTACTCCATTCCATTACTAAATAAACTCCCAAACAATGGGTTGATACCATTTTATCACTGCACTCCATCACTACCATTCAACTCCATCCATTCAAACAAAACCTACTATTGAAAGGATATTCTTAAATGTCCATAACAGTTTAAATAACAAAATTTACCAAAATATTTTAAATAACATAAATTTCTAAATTAACCAAACATAAAAATGTGGACATGAATAAATATAATAAAAATAACAAAATCCATAAATTTCTATAGCATATTGTCATTCCTCTTCCCTTGCTAGCATGATAAAGGTTGAAAGGTAGAGCATTCAAAGACTGTAGGACGTTTGGTAACTAAGCATTTGAGGGTCCGTGTGCTCTAACGATATGATTGGAAAGACCCCTCCGACTTGAGAATCTTCTTCCACCAACACACAAATCACATTGAAACTGTGGTTGAGGGTTCGGCAATGGATTGGCCTCGGGCTGTTGGGGCTGAGAGTTTGAGGTATCCTCTTGACATGGCCTAGCAATATGGATAGCATAACGTTGCTTTGTTGATAATGTTAGAACTTAAATCATTTGTGCCTATTGACATGTTTCTAATTCCTTAAACATCATGTAGACAAAGTCAATATTAACAAGAAACATGTTCTTCGTCAACCACAAATCCAAAACCAATAATCTCATGCCAATTCAAGATGACTAATGAATGCGGAAGCGTACCCGGAGGATCCATGAAGTCTTGATCGAAATGGTGATGTTCTTGATAGAGTATTGATCTTCCAATTGTAGATTCTCCTTAGCCTTAGTTCCTCCTCTGATGGGATGAAGAGAATTGAAATTCTTTGTATGTCTACAATTGGGGACCATAACCCTTTATTTATAAGAATTGCATGCCCTTTCATGAAGAGTGATGTCCCTTCGAATTCAAACTCTTTCACGAAGAGTCGTGACTATCCACACATTTCTTATTTCTAATTTTGCCCATCATAAAAAAATAGAAATAAGACCTTATGGTATCTACACAATAATTTTCATAACAATTATGTCCATAGCCATAAACCTTACTTGAATTAGATCACTTTAATTTGACTAATTAAAAATAATGGCCCTAACACATTTAAACATTACAAGTGTGACCCAAAAAAATTCTAACAATCTCCCCCTGGTCACATATGTATGCTTATAAATGTGTTATACTTTATGAGCTCCAAATTTGCCATTATAAACCTTGGACATATCCCTATCCCGTCCATTAGTTATATCAATATATAGAACCAAAGCGGCTTTCGTTATATCAATCATAACTAAATCCATCAATGATCACTAATATTAACACAACCAAATGACATAGATTAATCATGAAATGTGCAGCATGAAAATCACATGAAGGTGATCTGTACATGTCGATCTTCAACTGGTCCTACTTTACTTTAGTGAGATCATTAAAGACATTATCGTACAAAGTGTAATAAACTAAATACCAAAATTTATTTTTGATCAGAACATTATCCAAATATAATAGTATGCATACATAATTTCAAATATAGAACATGAATTACATCAATGACTAACTCCCACTAAACCAAAGAATCCTCAAACTGTATGACACCCATGTGAGCAGTATGCTCATGAAAGACCTTGGGTGGAAGGCCCTTTGTTAGAGGGTCTGCTATCATGGAGTTTGTCCCTAAGTGTTCTATGGAAATCTGTCCACTTTGTACTCTCTCCTTGACAACTAGGAACTTGATGTCGATGTGTTTCGACTTTGTCGAGCTCCTATTGTTATTGGAGTATAAGACGGTTGATTTGTTGTCACAGTATAACTTAAGTGATCTTTGAATCCCTTCCAAAATTCGCAGCCCAGTGACAAAATTCCTCAGTCAAATCCCATGATTTGACGCCTCATAACATGCTACAAACTCTGCTGCCATGGTGGATGAAGCAATAAGCGTTTGCTTGGCACTGCGCCAAGAAATTGCACCACCAGCCAACAGATAGATATAGCCCGAAGTGGATCTTCTACTATCTTGGCATCCGGCAAAATCGGAGTCAGAATACCCAATGATCTCCAAAGAGTCTGATCTCCTATATGTGAGCATATGATCTTTTGTTCTCTTCAAATACCTCATAACTCTTTTGGCTGCTTTCCAATGATCCATTCCTGGATTGCTTAAGTATCTGCCTAAAACTCCAACAATGTACGCTATGTCCGGACGCGTACAAACCTGGGCATACATTAGACTCCCTACAGCTGATGCATAGGGAATCTTCTGCATCTCCTGAATCTCAATATTTCCTTTTGGGCATTGACTGAGACTAAATTTGTCTCCCTTAGCGACCGGGGTATCACCTGGTTTGCAGTCCTGCATGCCAAATCTTTTGAGCACCTTATCGATATAGATGCTTTGTGATAATCCTAGAATACCTTGAGATCGATCTCGATGTATCTGGATCCCTAATACAAAGGAGGCGTCACCAAGATCTTTCATCTCGAAATTTCTTGATAGAAATCTCTTGGTTTCGTGCAACATGCCTATATTGTTAGTGGCAAGCAGTATGTCATCAACATACAATACCAGGAAAATATACTTGCTCCCACTGAATTTGTGATACACACAATCGTCAACCGCATTCATCTCAAAACCAAATGAGAGAACTACCTGATGAAACTTGTGGTACCACTGACGAGACGCCTGTTTTAGTCCATAGATGGATTTTGTCAATTTGCAAACCATTTTCTTTGGGTCTACCGACACAAAGTTTTCTGGTTGCACCATATAGATTGTTTCATCAATGTTGCCATTGAGAAACGACGTCTTAACATCCATCTGATGTAGCTCCAAATCATAATGTGCAACAAGAGCCATAATTGTCCTAAAAGAGTCCTTCGATGAAACCGGAGAGAAGGTCTCTTTAAAGTCAATCCCTTCCTTTTGAGTATAGCCCTTGGCTACAAGACGAGCCTTATACCTTTCCACATTACCTTTGGAATCCCTTTTGGTCTTAAATATCCATTTGCAACCAATGGGTTTCGCACCTTCTGGTAATGGGACAAGTTCCCAAACCTTATTGTCTTGCATGGACTTATACTCCTCATTCATTGCTTCAATCCATTTTTCCGAGTTGGAATCTTGCATGGCTTCACGGAAATTGATTGGATCATTTTCCATCATACCATCATTTTCCTCATGTTCTTGGAGAAATACTATGTAATCATCCGGAATAGCATTTCTTCTTTATCTAGTGGATCGTCGCAACGGCACTGGTTCTTGAAGCACTGGTTCTTGAAGATCTTGAGTTTGTTCTTTTGGGACAACTAATTCATCTTGAATAGGAGTTTGAACAACAATGTCTTGGAGAGGTTCCGTACTTGCTTCATCAGAAGCAACTGTATGAACCGGTCCTGGAATTGAAACTGATTCTTCCTCAAAGACAAAGTCTCTAACCTTATTTCTCCCGCCAAACTCAATATCCTCAAAGAACGTGGCAGTTCCCGTCTCAAAAATTGTCTTTAATTTGGGATCGTAAAACTTATAGCCCCTGGATCGTTCAGAATAGCCAATAAAGTAGCTGCTCACTATTCGGGGATCCAATTTCCTTTCATTTGGCCTATAAGGCCTTGCCTCAGCTGGACATCCCCATACATGAAGGTGATTTAGACTAGGCTTTCTACCTGTCCAAAGCTCATAGGGTGTTTTGGCAGCTGCCTTAGTTGGCACTCTGTTCAAAATGTAAGCTGCAGTCTTCAATGCCTCTCCCCAGAGTGACTCTGATAAAGTAGAATGACATAGCATACTCCTTACCATATCCTTAAGAGTCCGGTTTCGTCTTTCAGCTACACCATTCATGCTAGGTGACCCCGGCATGGTGTACTGTGGGACGATCCCACATTCCTGAAGGTATTTGGCAAATGGTCCCGGACGTTGTTAACCTGAACCGTCATACCTACCGTAATATTCACCTCCACGATCAGATTTGACACTCTTAATTCTTTTATCGAGTTGATTTTCAACTTCAGCCTTAAATGATTTGAACACGTCCAAAGATTGAGACTTTTCATGTATAAGAAATAGGTACGCATATCTGGAATAATCGTCTATGAATGATATAAAGTATTGTTAACCATTCCAAGATGGTGTTGGAAATGGCCCACAAATGTCCGTATGTATCAATTCTAAGACATTTGTAGCTCTATATGCTCCAAATTTCTTTTGTTTGGTCTGTTTGCCCTTAATGCACTCAACACAGACATTAAAGTCTGTAAAGTCAATGGAATCAAGGATCCCATTTGACACAAGTCGTTCAACTCTATTTCTAGAGATGTGACCTAGACGCTTGTGCCACAACGCTCCTGAATTTGCATTGTCAACTTTGCGCTTAGTACCACGTGATTCCACATTCAAGTTTTCATTATAGGAAGCAATAGTGTCAAGCAAATATAGATTGTCATACACCATAAGAGTGCCAGTTCCAACAACATTTGAATTATTAGATAAACTGAATTGATTGTTTCCAAATGAACAATGATAACCAAATTTGTCCAAACAAGAAACAGAAACTAAATTCCGTCTAAAGGACGGTACAACAAAAGTATCCATTAAATCCAAATAATAACCAGTACTTAATAACAACCTAAAATGCCCTATTGCCTCTACTTCTACCGACTTGCCATCTCCCACATAAATGCGTCTTTCAAAGATCAGTTGGCCTTCGGTAACTCAGGTAACCCTGCATTGAAACACTGATGTTAGTAGTAGCCCCAGAATCTAACCACCAAGTGTTTCTAGGTACTGAAGCTAAATTTACCTCAGAACAGACCAAAGTAAGGAACATACCTTTCTTTTCATGCCAGGCATGATACTTGGTACATTCCTTCTTGACATGTCCAGTCTTGCCACAAAAGAAGCAACCGTTGTCACCCTTATTTTGCTTCTTTTGTGTTGGACCCTTAGCAGCTTCATTCTTAGTATCCTTATGTTTCCTCTTTTTGCTCTTGTCTTTAGAGGTGCTTGCTAGGTGAGCACTTTCTGTCCTTTCTTGCTTCATCCTCTCTTCCTCTTGCACACAATATGAAATGAGCTCGTTAAGAGACCATTTCTCCTTCTGACAGTTATAACTGATCTTAAATTGATCGAATTGTGCAGGAAGAGATATTAGCACCAAATGTATGAGTAAGTCATCTGATAACTCGAGCTTTAGAGCCTTAAGCTTGGAAGCAATATTAGACATTTCCATTATGTACTCCCTTACATTTCCTTTGCCCTTATACTTCATAGAAATCAAGCTTTGAAGGAGTGTGCTTGTTTTTGCCTTATCACTTTTGGCAAAGCGTTTCTCAATTTCGGCAAGGAATTCTTCGGCACTTGTTATCTTTTCAGATATAGCACCCCTAAATGCCTCCGGAATGCCGCGCTTAATGATCATGAGACTCATACGATTGGAGCGTTCCCACTTCTCATAAGTTTTCCTCTCTTGCAGGTCTTTGGAGTCCGTAAGAGAAAGAGGTTGCTCCATCCTTAGTGCAAGGTCAAGATCCATGCAGCCCAGAACAATTAAAATGTTCTCTTTCCAGTCCTTAAAGTTGGTACCATTAAGGACCGAAACCGAATTCATGTTAGCGATACAGAGAGCAATATTAGTCGGAAAGAGAACAAAACAAACAACATAAATATACTCACATCATAATTTAAATTCAAACATAAACAAATTCAAATAATGGCATAACTCATCTCAAGATACCTAGTGCAACATCAATATCAAGTCTTTGGACAGTAATATTAATTGCTAGTGGTACTCTTATTGCAATGATCAAACACTGATAATAATGCATGTCAAATAATAAACCGTTCTTTGGACTGATTTATCATTCACATATACAACCTTATAATTATCACATGTTTACCATCACGGGTGTACATATAATCCGGCCAAATATTAATCTTCCTTTGGGCCGATTAATACTCGCATGGATATACATACAAAATAACATTCAACATTTCTCATGAGTAATCTACATAAGAGAGGTCACTTTGGCGACTTCTTGTTTCAATTTGTTCATTTAAAATGTTAAAAAATTATGATCCAATTTGAATTTGTTCTTAATGCCTTGAAGTAAATTGTTTGAGCAACAAACAACACGACTAGAGAAGTAGCTTAATGGTATGTGCGTTTCCCTCCGTATTGTCCATCTGAGGTTCCATCCTCTCTTGAAACGTTGCAACCTTTCAATTCAATTATTTCAAAAAATGGACATTAAAAACAAAATGTCCGAGAATGGAGAATCGTACCCCAACCGTATGGAAGCGACACATGGATTGATAATTCTTCCCTGAAATTTTTTTTTTGCAGCCCTGGGATCTCCAGGATTTTTATCAGGGTGAACTATCCTCGCCTTGATATAATAAGCCTTCTTGATATCTGCTGGGGATGCATCAACTTTGACGCCTAATATGTAATAGTACGCAGTCTCCTTCACCATGTTTTGTTTTTCGAATCACAACTTACACCTCTAAAACCAAGCAATTGAGAGATAGATCGACGTGTTGTTATGTAATGCATGCATCAGCATGAGGCGTGTGTGTCGGTGAATAATGCCACGGCTATAAATTAAAGAAGGAAGAATCTATTTCACTGCTTTGAAGGTTCGGTCATCGGTGAGGTTCTTATCACTCATCCACAACACAACCATTTCGTAATAAATCAACTCTTCTCTAATGGCTGGCCGTGTTATTATGTGTAGTTTCGATTCAAAAATTCTTTCGTCAGGACCAGCATATTTCCTTTGTTTGTTGCAAAGTGTTACGTCATTGCATTAGCATACCATATGTTCAGTTCAAGGACCATATATACGTGATAATGTATCACGTATCGTGCAATAATTATTGATGGCAAAAGTGATTTCATATATCACAGTAACAATATTGCCCAGAAATATCCTTTACGCTGATGCTTATCAGAGTGGCACAGGGACATGTGCTTAAACTAACACAATAATCATGCATCTTTATTGACACTTGAAATACCAGAATCATGAAGTTTTTTTTTTATGGAAGATCACAAATAAATACTTCAGAAAAAAAAACTTTAAAATTCCATGAATCAAACTAAACCTTAGAATTCCTTGAATCATACATGAATTGATCATGGGTGGCTCTGATACCACTTGTTAGAACTTAAATCATTTGTGCCTATTGACATGTTTCTAATTCCTTAAACATCATGTAGACAAAGTCAATATTAACAAGAAACATGTTCTTCATCAAGCACAAATCCAAAACCAATAATCTCATGCCAATTCAAGATGACTAATGAATGCGAAAGCATACCCGGAGGATCCATGAAGTCTTGATGGAAATGATGATGTTCTTGATAGAGTATTGATCTTCCAATTGTAGATTCTCCTTAGCCTTAGTTCCTCCTCTGATGGGATGAAGAGAATTGAAATTCTTTGTATGTCTACAATTGGAGACCATAACCCTTTATTTATAAGAATTGCATGCCCTTTCATGAAGAGTGATGTCCCTTCGAATTCAAACTCTTTCATGAAGAGTCGTGACTATCCACACATTTCTTATTTCTAATTTTGCCCATCATAAAAAAATAGAAATAAGACCTTATGGTATATACACAATAACTTTCATAACAATTATGTCCATAGCCATAAACCTTACTTGAATTAGATCACTTTAATTTGACTAATTAAAAATAATGGCCCTAACACATTTAAACATTACAAGTGTGACCCAAAAAAATTCTAACAGAGAAGACCCCACGACACTGATCACACTGAAAAGTTTCCATGATATAGAGCTTGAATTAGTTTAGGACAAGAGAAATAAGGATCATATGAATTTATTTGTATAGTTTTGTAAAAGATAATGATATAATTGAAGGATATCTTACAATTATTATTTCAAATCTGAAGGTTGATAAAAAATAAAAATTATATTACAATAAAATAGTTAAATATGGAAATAATTGATTGAACTAATTGAGAAAGTATCACGAATTCACGATCTTAATATGATGGATTTCGCTATGAATATGACGAATAGAAGTATCACGATATTATGTGAGAAATAAACCAAGAAAAAAAAAATCATATAATCTTAAAAAGATAGCCAGGAAAAAATGTAATAGATTTTTTTTATAGACAAATATTAGCCACAACTCTTTGTCACTCCACTCCTTAACTCCTCCACCCTAACCACCTTGACTGCTTATAAACTCCTGTAATATAGATTAAAATCATAAAATTAGTACCTCATAAATAGTGATAATTTGGATGCGTAAAAAAAATAGTGATAATTTGGGTCAAGGACAATAAAAATAATAAAATAAAAAATAATTTAAGAAAATTATTAATTATATTCGGATTATATATGTCAAGATTTGTGCGTGCAAAAAAGTGGATAGTCAGAATACATAAATTTGCTCATGTGATTAGGATCTTTGGTCTGTCAAAAAAAAAAAGGTTTAGGATCTTTGGCAAGAATAATATTATTTAATTAAATGATGAAAGTAATTAAAAAATGAATTGCCTAATTATGATTATTGATTTTAATTGATAAAAAAAATATAAAATCTGTAAACTATAATCTCTAATCTCTAATATATCTATAATCTCAAAAATCACCATTGAATTTGAAATCCAATAGATGAATTATACACAATTAAAATATTATATTTTTTATTTTATATCTATAATTTATAATTTCGATTTTATTGTTGTGTGATAATATTTTCAACACATTATACCTAATAGTTTGAATTTTAAAAAAAAATCTTCAATGTCATTTATTGAGTGTTTTATTTGCAAAATAATTTCTTTAAATGTCAAATAATTTATTTCACCATTTTTAGGAATGACAATTGAATACGATCCATATTACTTATGTGTATCAATGAAAGCTTTGTGGTTTTCTTCCCAATTAAAATAGAAAATTACAAATAAATGATTAGTACAATTCAAATTTGAAAATAGACTGCACAATTAATTAATCCTAAAATATTGCTTCCAAATATGGATTATAATAAATTTGAAATCAACAATGAATAGATGAATTATACTTAATAAATGGGAAATCATTTATACTTAATTTCTAAAATAACAAGTGTTTTGAAAAATATTTAAATATTTAAAAATCACCATTGAATTCGAAATCAGATGAATCATACTAAATAGAAATATTATATTTCCAAAAATTTGAATAAATATTAGTTAATTTAGGATTTTAATTTTATTGTTGCCCGATAATGTTTTCAACACATTATACCTAATAGTTTGAATTCGAAATAAAATTCATCTTCATTGCCATTTATTGAGTGTTTATTCTGCAAATTAAAATAATTTCTATAAATTTCAAATAATTTGTTTCACCACTTTTAACAATAAAAATTGAATACGGTCCATATTACTTCGTTTTATCAATGAATGCTTTGTAATTTTATTCCTAATTAAAATCAAAAATTACAAGTAAATAATGAGTGATATTCACATTTGAAAATAGACTACACAATAAATCATTCCTAAAATGTTGCTTCCAACCGTGGATTCTAATAAACAAGAAATCAACAATAAATAGAATAATTATACTTAATAAATGGGAAATCATCTATACTTAATTAATTTCTAAAATCACAATTGATTGAAGAAATATTTAAATATTTAAAAATCATCATTGAATTCAAGGTCAAATAGATGAATTATACTTATTAGAAATAGCATATTTTCGAAAGTTTGAAAAATTATTAATTAATATAGTATTTCGAATTTATTGTTGTCTGATAATGTTTTCAACACATTGTACCTGATAGGTTGAATTCAAAAAAAAAAATCATCTTCAATGTCATTTATTGAGTACTTATATTGCAAAATAATTTATTTAAATGTTAAACAATTTCTTTCACAATTTTTAAGAACTAGGAATAATTGTACCCGTGCAATACACGGGATAACTTTGATAAATGAGAAAATTATAAATATAAGTATTTTTAATATATAAACTAAAAAAATTAAATGAATAATATTAGATGAATTATAAAATATAAATACAATGTAACAAATTATTAACATAATGACATTATAAAATAGCACGGGGAGAAGTTTGTTTAATGTTAAAATTATATTTAAATTAATTATAATCATTCTATATATAACATGGCAATCTATATTCCAATTAATTCAAATACGAATTCTAAAAAAAAAATAGCACCTAGATTCTCATGCAATGACAATATTTATACAATATAAAAAGCTAGATATATATAAGAAATGTTTGCATGTGGAAGAAAAAAAAAACAAAGGAAGAATATTGTTATTTTTTAAAAAAAAAAAATATGTTTAAACGTTTAGAAAATATAGTTGCCTATCATATTTTTTCCTTCTTTGTTGAAAATTTATTTGATTTCTTTCTCCTCGTTTCCCCTGCAAGTTAAATAATTTTAGAAAATATATTTACTTATGATATTATATTTTTATTGTCTTTTGCGAATCTATTTGATTTATTTATTCTCTTTTCTTGTGCAAGATAACAACTTTATATTTTATTCTTCTCTCTTGAAAAAATATTTGATTTATTTCTCCTCATTTCTCGATTGAAGTTAACAATTTTTAGAAATTATATTTATGATCATATTATTATTTTATTCTTCTCTCTTGAGAATCTATTTGATTTGTTTCTTCTCTTTTTCCTGGGCAAGTTAACCATTTTTATAAAACAAATTAGCTATCATAATACTTTTTCTCCTCTCTTAAAAATATAATTTTTTTCTCCTCTTTTCCTTGTGCAAGATATTTATTTTTAGAAAATATATTTGTCCATCATATGTTTTGTTCTTTCTCACTTTAAAATCTATCTTATTATTTTTTCTTCACTATTGAGAATCAATTTGGTTTATTTCTCCTTTTTTCAAGTGCAAAGTTAACAATTTTTGGGAAATATATTTATATATCACATGATAAAGATTGTATTAATCGTTATAGATTGCTTGCCTGCTATATTTAGCACATATGAGTAATAACACATATGAGAAATGTTGATTACTTGCTTTCTGCTACTGGTCAATAATGACATGATTTTCAATTGGTTCATTTCAAAAATAGATTATTCTTATAATGTTGTGCGTCTCAGTTTAAGAATGATACATGTAACACTCCCTTAGGCATTACATGACTAACTTAATTTTGTAATACATATTAAAATAAAATAATAATTGCTAGTTTGCTTTCGAAAAATAATTTATATAAGTACTTAAATACAGATCGATACTTTTTACAAAAATTTTGACAGAGTCTCCTCTGTAATTTCAACATCCCATACAAAAAAATACCTGCTAATATATTCATATTTTCATCAAAATAAAGGCGCTCCGAGCCATAAACATCACATCCACAATAGTGGCTCTCCGAGCCATAAACATACATACGCATAACAGTAATCTAATAAAAGACTCTCAGAGTCATAATACCTATAACTATTACTTTCTCCAAATAAAATTTACTCGATAAACTAAGCTGGTCGAACTATGAGACTCTTACTGGAAAAAGACACTATATGGTTATTCCAGTAGATCAACTTTCTTCAAAAGTTGGGACCAATCTATCCGAGTGGGGCAAAGAACTCCTCGGCATCATCTGCACACTTAACCCAAAATACCACAAAAGAAACCAAACAGAAATAATGCAAAGATGAGATATCGACATATGAGTTTTATCATAGCAGTCACATACACGACTCTCACACAATGACATACAATATATCATAACCATAAACACAGGGATCCATTCCCGACAATCAAATGCATTTTGTAAAACATTTCATGTCACTTCAATATTCACTATCTAGTTCACTATCTTCGGAGATCCTAACTTCACTTCGTCGAGCATGATAGGATCGCGATAATGCCCATAACACAATTGCCTGGCGCGCTTTAGGTCGGCCTCTCAATAGTTCCTGATTGAGTACATTTCGAGTAGGGTAGCTGATTTCCATGACAAGTGGTTGCAAAGCCCCAAGCATTTCGTGGAGTTCGAACCCGAATGTCCCTGAAGACCCAAAAACTAAAGGAGTCGTCTTTGGTCCGTAACCATTCAGTTTGTCAGCTCACCCTTTGTGAAACTGTAGCTCGAATACACAATGGTACGTCTGCCACAACGACATAAAAGCCAGACTATGCATGTAAAACAAGGTGTTCTCATTCTCATTTTCTTTTTCGCATCGTTCTTTCCTCGTCAAGGCTCACGCTCTCGACTACTTTTAATCAAGTATTAAATTAAACTTTAATGATCACATAGGATTTTATCAATAAAATCCATGATTCACAATCTCCTTCACAACCGAACACTAGTCTGACATCTCGGAATTCTAGGTTCTATCTTTCCTCGACACTAGAATAGGAACTCTAGCCCGTCAATCCGGAACACTAGGTCCTTTCTACTTTCTCAAAACTCAAAACAAGAACTCTAGCCCATCAATCCGGAGCACTAGATCCTTTATTTTTCCTCAAAACTAAAAACAAGAACTCTAGACCGTCAATCCGGAGCACTAGGTCCTTTCTTTTTCACTCTCTTTCCAGAGGTTTTCGTTCAGTGAAAAACTAAAAATCGAAAATGAAATCCAATTGTTTTCTCACTCTCGAAACTCAAATAGGAACTCTAGCCCGTCAATCCGCAGCACTAGATCCCTTCCACTTTCACTTCTTTCCACATGATTTTCATTTTCGCGAAGTGAAAACTAAATCGAAAAACACAATATCAAAGTCTTCTCAACTTTGTGCCACAAATACGTTTTCATTCTTAGAAATACAATTTTCACCAAAACCTTTTCTTTTATAAATCCATTTACCGTAAACTTAGAAAACTTCAAAAATCCTTTTCTCACTTTAAAACCAACTATGAAACTCTTACAAATCGATTTATCAAAGAGGCATTTTCTCTAAATTCTTCCATTTTTGAAACCACTTTTGTAAAGCCTAAAAGAAAATCTTTGTTTTCAAAAGACTTTTCTTTTCAAAAATTCTTTAAACCTTTTCATGAATTTTGATATTTCCCATTTTCTTTCTTTCCTAACTCTGTTCTATCTTCACACTGTCATCATTTAGGATTTTCTTCTCGTTTTCCAAAGAAAACAAAACACCACTTTCTCGATATTTCTGAGTTAAGGTACTTTAATGTCTTAATCTTGATTAACAAGCAATGACCAGTGTCATGCCATCAGCCAATCACAATCAAGCAAACACTAATATAATCAACAAACAATAACATTAAAACTCCAATCAAACTCCAAACAATTCAAGCAAGACATCATTACAAAGATTTAAAAATTTACATACATTCAAACACGACAATAAGTATGTAACTACTAAAACTCTTCAGGTAAACTCCCTTTACCTTTGTAGACCCTAAAAGATTCTCTCCTTGACGCATTCAACAATTAGCTTCCCTCACAACCCCAGCTCGACGTTCCAGTTTCCTCTAAATAGCTCCTGTCAACTCTCGAACAATATAAAATATGTTTCCCCCAAGCAAACGCAACCCCGACAACATCTCAGAGAGGGAGTCAAAGCATTTTCACAACTAGATAAAACACATAATCAGCTACTCATCATTCAAACGCTCACTCTAAGTTGATTTTAAATATTCAATTTCACAAAATAGAGCTAACTTCAATAAAATCATATTTGGGACTTTAGGGTTCATAAATCAATTTATGGAAAACTCATTTTAATTAAAGAACAATGAAATTGGTTTAAGATAAATCTAATTCATAGTCCCAATTGCATAAAAGCAAGTTTTAATTTCAAATTTCAGTATGAAATCAAAGAGCTAGGGTTAGGGTTTGAAAATTAAATTGGGGGTTTTACAAAATAGAAGAGATTTAAGGGTAAACACTTACCAAAGATGATGAAAGAGGATGTCATGGTGGCGGTTGAATGTCCGGTGCGGCGACTGGTGGCGATGAGGCAGCGACAGTGGTGGAGCGATGACGGCTGCGTTTTCTGAAACAACCAAAAGCGAAAAGAAAAAGAGAAGGTTCAATGGAGGAAGAAGAAAGGAAACTAAAGAACACAAATGGTGGAAAACCGCCATAGAGGCGGCGGCGCTACGCTCACCATGGTGGACGACTCGATTTCGCGTAGTGGAGAATGATCGGATGAGAGGAGGCAATGGCGTACGGCTCCCCTGTCGCGTCGACGAACGACGACTGATGGCTGGGCTGGGCGGTGTGCGGTTTCGGAGCAGCAAGGAGAAGAAGGAGTAGGGTGAAGTGAAGGAGGAGGTAGGGGATGCGAGGGGAGGAAGAAGAAGTAAAAAGAAAGATAGGGGGGTACAGAGGAGGAAGAGAGGGGTTTTGTGATTTTTTTTCTTTTATTTAAATAAATATAGGTGCATAATTGATAATTAAGTGGTTAAAATTAAGTCTAGAAAAAAGATTTAGTATTACTCATTAGATCTAAAAATAATGAGTGATAAATATATACTTTAAAAATTCAAAATATAGTAAAGATTGATAGTTGAATTGATCAACTAAGAAAATCCACGGTCCAACATTTAATCTCCGATAAATGTCAAACCAATTTATTTTCAAATCTAAAATTAAATAGAGTAAAATATGAAAATAATTTTCTTTCAATTATATCATTAAAATATTTTTCTAAACAAATACTAATAGAACCCATAACATAACATTATTGTCTAGTAAAAGTACTTATACTGGAATAAGGAAGTGCTGACGCACTTAAAAAAATGTTTTTAAATGAGTAATTAAATTACTCAAACTAAATCACGTAAAAATAAAT
This sequence comes from Sophora flavescens, assembly GCA_030762895.1. Lineage (NCBI taxonomy): Eukaryota > Viridiplantae > Streptophyta > Magnoliopsida > Fabales > Fabaceae > Sophora > Sophora flavescens. The sequence goes on from CM061063.1 coordinate 182,286,350, forward strand.
TAAAATAATTATTCAGATAATTAATCAATCCAAATTAAATAATATAAACATATATATTTACTATTATTGAAGAACAGTAAAAATCAGGGTGTCACAATACATATTATGGGTTTTTATGATTTTTACTTCTCGTCGTGGGTTTTATCCCTATCAATAAACAATTATATCATCCATAACAACAGAAATAATAATGTTTCACAAAATTAAAATAATTATTCAGATAATTAATCAATCCAAATTAAATAATATAAACATATATATTTACTGTTATTGAAGAATAGTAAAAATCGGGGTGTCACAATACATATTATGGGTTTTTATGATTTTTACTTCTCGTCACGGGTTTTGTTCCTATTAATAAACAATTATATCATCCATCACAACAGAAATAATAATGTTTCACAACAACATAATCACAAGGCACCGTTTTTCTTAAATAAGAGACATCTAAGACTCGAGGAATGACCACCGATTCCCTATACCATGGTTTTAACAAATAGTCGGAGAGAGTGATTCAGAGGATTGTTCCGGATTATACCAGCCTTGGGTAATAAAATGCGTCAACAGTCATCATCATGCACATAGGCTTTTTCGGGAACATCCCACACTACCAGAAAATACATCGTGTCTAGTAGAGTATGTCGGTGTATTGCAAGATTACCATGCCACAGAAAAGCAACCAACTAGGTCTATATGAGTATTACATACCCCGACACCCCAAGCATCAATAGATCTTCACTATGAAATTCGCACCCGCATTAAAGTGTTAGTTCAATATCCTAGGCACAAAGGCCTTGCAGAACATAGTTTCACCATGTGTTTAGGCAAACTTTGCCGGAAATGCGTTCTTCTCGTCTATCTAACGGATGACATCGTGATTCCTTCGGAATTCTTTTAGCGTACTGTAACGGATGCTAGATGTTCTTAAGTCCAAATCACCGGTACTTAATCATCAAGCTAAAGTTCTCAAGTAATCTTTCATCTTTGTGCAAAGTTTTCTTAAAATACTTGTTTACAAATTCCTAGCACATTATGAGATTGGAACACAGGTCCAATTATTTATTTCTCTGTACTTTTCTAGTTGAGCCTTTTTCATTGGCATTCAATAAAACAAATCATTTTAGGTCCATTAAATTTTATGGAATATGTATAATGAATTATCCATACTTTATGACATAAGGTCGTGTTCCACCCCACGTCATAAATTATTACGTTCGTATTTTCACTAAGTCATTCTTGACTTAATTAGGTTTTTACATTTTATAGTAAAATCTCGTCTTTGAAGACTAAAATTCTTTTTGATTAAAACCAAAACCTTTATATAAGATCAAATCCATTTTCAAGAATAATTTCCATCAAAGATACTTAGGTATCAATTTTCCCAAAACATTTTCTCAAAAATCCCTAAAACGTTTAACGACGGTTTCGCCGCTTTTTACTGAATTTAGGCCTAAAAGTCCTACTTTTGAAGGTATGGTTCTTCACCTCAAATGTATTTTTATCCTAGGTTATATTATTCATGTGAAAATGTTGAAACACTGATTTTACATCATTTATACGAAATTCCTAAAAATTTGACAGAACGTCATTAATTTTGTAAATCGCGTAAATCTTTTTTCAACGATTTTACACTCTAATAGTCCAAAACTTATTTTGGAGTTTTAGAACAGTTTTACAAGCATGAAAAACAGTTTCTAACTGTCCAAATTCATAAATTTTATAAAATTGCAGTTTAGTCCCTAAACTTTCATTAATTACAAAAATGTCCTTATTCACTTAAAACCTTATAACTTTTTATTTATAACTCCAAATCACACCAAACCAACTTCTTTAGAGATTTTTTCAGTTGCCCTCAAGTTTCCCAGGAATCACATTTCTTCCCCAAATATTTTTCAATAATTGCAAAAAGGACCTTTTTCACCAAAAAGCTTATAACTTTTTATGTATTAATCCAATTAACACCAAACCAATTTCTATGGTCTTGTCTCATCAAGAACTACAATCTTAACATACAAGTACATGAATTTCAGTGCAGCCACTGAAATTCTAAGAAATTGCAATTTAGTCCCTAAGGACTTATAAATCCATAACTTTCAACATATACATCCAAATCAATCCAAACCAATTTCTATATTCTTATGTGATCATGCAATCCTCATAAAAATTATTCAAACCGTTTATAACCTCATGGAACCCATTTAATTTAACATGGATGAATGGCCTTACTTTTTCATTTTAACCATTTTTGTTTCACAAAACAAACAATCATTAACCTAGGTTCCAACTAGAGATTAGTCACACCAATATAAACACATATAAAAATCAAACATCAACCAAATCCTCCAAGAGGATCACACACTTATAAATCAATAAATTACACAACTTACATACTTATAATTTACAAGACTTTATACACTAATAAACCACAAACATATCTCCCCTAAGGTAGGATGATGGTAATCTCCCCCATACCTTTGGTGACTAATTGATACTCAAGCAAGAAGAAGATGATGTTCAAGTAGAGCTCAAGGTTTGAACCAACAAAACCTAGCCATGAATCATCAACAAGAAAACAAGTTAAAAATGAAAGAAAACCATCTAACTCACTTAAGAGTTAGGTTCGGCCTTGTCAAGGAAAATAGGCTAGAGATCTCTAAATTTTTCGAACTCTTAGATGATGAAAGTAGAAGTCATATGAAGATCATAGAAATTGGAATCACATTAAAAGGATTTTTCTATGATTTTCTAGAGATTTTTGAAGTTCTAGATCTAGGAATTTGAAATTTGTAAAAACTTGAAATATGAAGAAAAGTTGTGAAAGAAAAGGAAGCTATGATCATGAATCAAAAGAATCTACCTTTAGATTTTGAAGAAATGATCAAAATCTACTACTTTCTTTGAAAAATGAAGATGAAGAACTTCGTGTTTTTTCTTAAGGTTTTGAAGGACAACATGAACAAATGCATGAAATAAAATGTCCAAGTGTGTCTAAGAAGGGTTTGGCCGTGAGTTACTAGGGAGAAAAGGGTCCGAAGAATAAATTGTTGTCATGGCAAACTTGTAGTTAAAATGAAGGATTTAGGGTAATTTGGGTTTTTCACATTTTAGTCATCATTACATGCATTTAATGCATGGTGACTCACCCCTATGACTCACCCCCTTGAGTCATCATAAATGACTTATTGGTCTTATCCGTCCGGCATCGGGTTTTGTCTCTACATCTCCGTTCTATATTTCGTCGATCCCCGATCGTCGAGTATTCACCCTATGTTTGGACGTGGGGATACCCAACGTTTGAGCGTTGACACACTCAAACATGGGTTTTGGATGCTTGGATGTGTTATGGGGTCAGACACGTGTGGGACACATGGCAGAATAGGGGCCACACTCTAGCGTGGTAAGTCCCAACGCTAGAGTGTGGTAACGTTTGAGTGTGGGGTGCTGGCACGCTAGAGCGTGCTCAACAAAGAAGAATACCTTAAGTTATTTTCTTCCTTTTCTTCTTGGAACTTCACCATTTTCGTATGAGCTGCGGCCTAGACATTCTAGATTTAGAAGGGAGAGAGTTCTAAAGAGAGAGTGAGTTTGAGAGAAATCTGGATATTGTTACCCGATTCTAACCTAGTCGGGACAATCCCGACAATGAGTACAACGCGTATACGTGCTCGAATCTTCGATTCGACTAAGGTAATGCTCGAATCTCTAACACGCCAGCACGTCGACATTGTCGACATTAGTGTTATTCGTCATTTACATTTGTTCTTTTGTTATTTCTTGCTTCGATTAAGGATTTCAAGTAAGATTAGGGTTTATGACGATGCATGCATGCTGCCTGTGTTAGGGCAAATTTTAGAACTTCGAGGATCCCCGAGGAGCACATGGTAGCAAGGAAACGTGGGAAAGAGAAGGTTGTGTAGCTTCAAGAAAACTTGCGTGATTACTCAAGGTGGGTAGAAAGTAACCGACATCGTCGGGGAGGCAAGCGTAGTGTAGCTTGTTTTTCTATATGTGTAGGGTGCCTAGATCCTACTAGGGGTCGAGTAGTCAAAAATGGCTAAATCCTATTGAAAACTAATTTGTGGTAGTGGCTAGGGTTTAGTTATTGTAGGTTTATCGATGTTAGGACCGAAACCCTAGGTTAGATGGACTATGTTGATTGGGGTTGATTGAGATACATGTTGCTATGTTTGATTCATTGATATATGACTACATGTGATGATTGACATGCTTACTTTGATTATTATATATTATGAATATTTGATGATGATCTGGTGAGTGCGTGGGACTAGAGCTGTCAAAATGAGCCCGGCCCGATGGGCTAGCCCGAATAGCCTGACATTAAGCATGGGTTAGTTTGATAAAATGCATGCCCGAAATTATTTTGGCCCAACCCAGCCCGGCCCTAAAATTCATTGACCCAACGTGCGTTGGCCCTTTGGCCCGAACTTTGAAAGTAAAAAGGTATAAAATGACCTGAACCATAACATTTTTATATTGCGCATCTCACTATTTTGAAAAACAATACATTATTATTTATAGTATAGTAATTTCACCTCTAGGTGTTTTGAATAATATATATTTATTAGTTAAATTTGTCAAAAAGCTTAAGTAGTTAACATTTTAAAAAAGATGTTGTCTTACTCTCTAAAAGAATAAAAGATGTTGTATCGTTCGACATACATTTATCGGGGTGTTGGATGAAAACAACATTGGATGAAAACACATAACTTAACACCCAACATACACTTTTGTATCTATGCTGTGACACCCTCTACTCCGCATGTTATTCATAAAACATTTAAAAAAAAGAGGTAAGATAAAACATACATTTATTTCACAAAATAAAAATTGGATAGAAAGCACCACATTGTAACATCTCTCAATGCGGAAATATAACAAGTTTTCAAAAAGAAATAACATGAACATGAACATCAAAAACATAAAAGATAACCCAACCCCGATATCACATACAGAGCTGGTATAACCATTCCGGAATACAATCCTCGGAAAACAAACTGAAACAACTAAACTAATAACAACTAAACTACTGAAAATCCTAACTAGAGTCGTGGCTCCTCAGAGTCACTCCTCCACTGGCTGTTCACCGTCCTCTACATAAAGAGATACATGCTAAAACAGAAACAGGGAAAACGGGGTGTAGAAAACATGTAAACACAACGGCATGGAGATAGTGAGGAAGATGAACATACATCATAGCATGGCATAGCAATATAGAACATATATCACCAACATAATATAATCACATCAACATGCTATTTCAACCAACATATGTTATGCGGTGCAACACTACTCCGCTACTCCATTATGCATGTGGATCCAAACTATCTCAGGAAGGCAACTTCGGAGTTACATATTCACATTGGCCAAAAAGCACCAACATTGGCAATCCACCAAACCATGGGTGAACCCCTTGGATAGCCTACGCACCATACCTTGGATGCGCCACCACAGGGGCGCACAGTCCACCAAACCTTGGGTGAACCACCTACGGACGACCAGATCGTCGTACTCTAGGACGACCGCCCCTATATTGATCTTCCCCCACTAACCACTCTAATGCGTGATGCATGAGCACAACAACAAACAAGGGCAACCACCTCCTTAGATTGGGCCAATAAGCACCCAAGACTTATCACCAACATCAACACCTTCACCCTTATGGGTCAAGGCCCCCTTGACCAAAAATCACCAAGGTTCAACTTATCAACACCTCGACCAAAAAACATCGAGGCCACTTTGGCCAAAAAGCACCAAAGCTTATCAACGTGCGGTAACCCATTGGGCACCGACTTAACCAACTTATTAATCTTGTTTATCTTAACTAGTGTTTAATTAAGTTATCTAACTTGTCTTTGTTCGATTAGTGTATTATCACATTATTGAGGACATTTGGGGTGAAACATCCCTTTAAAACCTTTAATCTCGAATTCTGTACAGGAGGGGGAGCACGAGCGTGCTCACCCTATGCACGGGTGTGCTTCCCTTTAAGTGAAGCACGGTCGTGCTTCCTTTTATGCACATTCGTGCTTGGTTCACGGTCGTGCTCCTGTTCTACATGGTCGTGCTTAAAGCGCGGCCATCTTCCGGAATTCAAACTGGGAGCAAGGGCGTGCTCCCTGTTCAGCACGACAGTGCTCCTGGGCAGGGCCATACTGTTCTGGGCAGATTTATGGTGTTCTTGGGTTTAAAACCTCCCTAAACACTCTTACATCAAATCCTAGTGTCTTGACTAATCCATTTGGCATAAAACCTCACCTCTCACTGATAGTTCATGTTTTATGATACATTAGGGAAATTAATCCCTTAACTGTTATGTTAATTAAGAGTCCTATTAACCAATTAGGGTCTTAATAACAAACCAACATCATCATTCAACAGTCATTCAATCAATCAACATAATCAACATCATAACAACAATATTAATGTCATTCACAACATAAGTATTCATACCAACTCAACCAATAATCATGTCATAAATAGATTAACCAATTTGGTATACAACAGAGTAATTATAAACAATAGGTATTTATGAAAGGCATGCTCATAATCAACCAAACAATAATAGCAATTAATCCATATAACCAAACAGAACATGGCATTGACAACAGTTAACAACAATAAAGGGGCTATGGGAACCGTTCATCTTACGCTACCCCCTTGGCTAATGATTACACTATCCTTCTCCCCATACCTGGTATGAAGAATCTGATAGTGACAACACAAACGGTAAACCAACATGTTCCTCGAGCGGCTCAGTTAGTTTTTCAAGTCTTGGTCAAACAGAAAGGGTTAACCAATTAGTTCCCAAATCTAAATAACAGAAAAGGGAAAACACTAAGATGGAGGAATCGTTGCCTAGAGGGATCAACACAGATGAACTGGATGTTCCCAAGAGTCTCTAAAGCTCCAACAATGCAATGGGTTTAGAGAAAAAAAGGGAAGAAAGGGTTTGTAGCCGCACTAGGGTTTCTGTTTTTGCCAAAATAGGGTTTAAAATGCAACCCTCGGTTTATATGCCACTTTTATAAGCTGCAATCCTAAGCATGACCGTGCACCTTACTAAGCACGGGAGTGCTTACCTCAGCGTCTCCGTGACACCAATCCCTTGAACAGTCTTGCTTCCTATTAAGCACGACCGTGCTTGTGATCCAAACAGTCACAAGACACAACATTGAGCACGTGATAGACATGAGCACGGCCATACTCATGTACCAGAAAGGGATTTAAGCCTAGAAACCCCACTTAGCCCTTCAACAACGATTCTAAGCTATGTCCTAAGGCTTAGACAAGCAAACAAACTTGGATAAAACCACTTAATGAAAAACGGGGTCTTGCATGTGCTGCTCGCTCCATTTCTTGTCATTAATTACGTAACTTAACATGTTAATATTTGTAGTAATATATAATATAGGTGTTTTAAGTTTATCTCTCTTTATTAAAGAATAGAAAATATTTTTAAAAAAAATTAATTTTAAATTTATAACTTACTGAATTTTATAATGTTATTATTTTTAAAATATATAGTTTTTATTTTTATCAAAACATATTGGTCCCTGGGCCAGCCCGCATAAGGCTGGACTGGGCTAGTAAATTAGTAGTCCATACTTAAATTGGCCCAGCCCAATGCGGTCCGAAAATATAGTGGCCTGCTATGGGCTAGACCAAATGGGCAGGGCCGACCCGAATTGACAGCTCTACATGGGACTGTGGGAATGTTGTTAAGTTGAGTTAACATCGTGGTATTGCTTTGAGAATGTGGCTTTGAGACCAACGATGTATGGGCATCGTATAAGTTTGTTCTCCATGATGATAATTTCTAAACTGACAATCTAGCAAAATATGATGTTACTTCTATTGAGTTTTTGGCAATTTAGGAAAATTCCGCTACATCCTTAAATCCGATGTTTGGTTTCTAATGATTTCATACATAACTATAAATATAACAGGCCAAATATAGTTATATAGTTATAAAATACATAGAGTATATTAATACATGTGATTTGTCGGTATATATGGTAATATTAATTTTTATATTAAAATTTGCAAAAAAATTATTAATTGAATTTGCGTGGATAGTTTAAAATATTCAAATGGATAATTCTATTGGGTTGCAAAACTTTAATAAAAGGATAAGAAGGGAAGAATAAATAAAATAAAATAGAAAAACACTTTTCAAAAAATGTAAGGGTATTCATGGTTCAATAAATTGAATGGTTTGAGTGGGATGGAGTGATTTAGGCTATCATCCTTAATTATTCCATTCCATTATTAAAAGCCCAAACAATGGGCTATCATTCTTAATTATTCCATACCATTTTATCACTGCACTCCATCAATCAGTATTTAACAATTTCACTCAATCCATCCAAACATAGCGGTAACTATTGAAAAAGATATTCCTAAATGTACATAACAGTTTAAATAACAAAATTTACCGAAATATTTTAAATAACATAAATTTCTAAATTAACCAAACATAAAAATGTGGACATGAATAAATATAATAAAAATAACAAAATCCATAAATTTCTATAGCATATTGTCATTCCTCTTCCCTTGCTAGCATGATAAAGGTTGAAAGGTAGAGCATTCAAAGACTGTAGGACGTTTGGCAACTAAGCATTTGAGGGTCCGTGTGCTCTAACGATATGATTGGAAAGACCCCTCCGACTTGAGAATCTTCTTCCACCAACACACAAATCACATTGAAACTGTGGTTGAGGGTTCGGCAATGGATTGGCCTCGGGCTGTTGGGGCTGAGAGTTTGAGGTATCCTCTTGACATGGCCTAGCAATATGGATAGCATAACGTTGCTTTGTTGAGAAGACCCTACGACACTGATCACACTGAAAAGTTTCCATGATATAGAGCTTGAATTAGTTTAGGACAAGAGAAATAAGGATCATATGAATTGATTTATATAGTTTTGTAAAAGAGAATGATATAATTGAAGGATATCTTAATTACAATTATTATTTCAAATCTGGAGGTTGATAAAAAATAAAAATTATATTACAATAAAATAGTTAAATATGGAAATAATTGATTGAACTAATTGAGAAAGTATCACGAATTCACGATCTTAATATGATGGATTTCGCTATGAATATGACGAATAGAAGTATCACGATATTATGTGTGAAATAAACCAAGAAAAAAAAATCATATAATCTTAAAAAGATAGCCAGGAAAAAATGTAATAAATATTTTTTTATAGGCAAATATTAGCCACAGCTCTTTGTTACTCCACTCCTTAACTCCTCCACCCTAACCACCTTGACTACTTGTAAACTCCTGTAATAGATTAAAATCATAAAATTAGTACCTCATAAATAGTGATAATTTGGATGGGTAAAAACAAATATTGATAATTTGGGTCAAGGAAAATAAAAATAATAAAATAAAAAATAATTTACGAAAATTATTAATTATATTCGGATTATATATGTCAAGATTTGTGCGTGCAAAAAAGTGGATAGTCAGAATACATAAATTGGCACATGTGTTTAGGATCTTTGGTCTGTCAAAAAAAAAAAAAGGTTTAGGATCTTTGGCAAGAATAATATTATTTAATTAAATGATGAAAGTAATTAAAAAATGAATGGCCTAATTATGATTATTGATTTTAATTGATAAAAAAAATATAAAATCTGTAAACTATAATCTCTAATCTCTAATATATCTATAATCTCAAAAATCACCATTGAATTTGAAATCCAATAGATGAATTATACACAATTAAAATATTATATTTTTTATTTTATATCTATAATTTAGAATTTCGATTTTATTGGTGTGTGATACTATTTTCAACACATTATACCTAATAGTTTGAATTCAAAAAAAATAATAATCTTCAATGTCATTTATTGAGTGTTTTATTTGCAAAATAATTTCTTTAAATGTCAAATAATTTATTTCACCATTTTTAGGAATGACAATTGAATACGATCCATATTACTTATGTGTATCAATGAAAGATTTATGATTTTCTTCCCAATTAAAATAGAAAATTACAGATAAATGATTAGTACAATTCAAATTTGAAAATAGACTACACAATTAATTAATCCTAAAATATTGCTTCCAATGGTGGATTATAATAAATTTGAAATCAACAATGAATAGATGAATTATAGTTAATAAATGGGAAATCATTTATACTTAATTTCTAAAATAACAAGTGATTTGAAAAATATTTAAATATTTAAAAATCACCATTGAATTCGAAATCAGATGAATCATACTAAATAGAGTTATTATATTTCCAAAAATTTGAACAAATATTAGTTAATTTAGGATTTTAATTTTATTGTTGCCCGATAATGTTTTCAACACATTATACCTAATAGTTTGAATTCGAAATAAAATTCATCTTCATTGCCATTTATTGAGTGTTTATTCTGCAAATTAAAATAATTTCTTTAAATTTCAAATAATTTGTTTCACCATTTTTAACAATGAAAATTGAATACGGTCCATATTACTTAGTTTTATCAATGAATGCTTTGTGATTTTATTCCTAATTAAAATCAAAAATTACAAGTAAATAATGAGTGATATTCACATTTGAAAATAGACTACACAATAAATTATTCCTAAAATGTTGCTTCCAACCGTGGATTCTAATAAACAAGAAATCAGCAATAAATAGAAGAATTATACTTAATAAATGGGAAATCTTCTATACTTAATTTCTAAAATCACAATTGATTGAAGAAATATTTAAATATTCAAAAATCATCATTGAATTCGATGTCAAATAGATGAATTATACTTAATAGAAATAGCATATTTTCGAAAGTTTGAAAAATTATTAATTAATTTAGTATTTCAAATTTATTGTTGTCTGACAATGTTTTCAACACATTATACTTGATAGCTTGAATTCAAAAAAAAAATCATCTTCAATGTCATTTATTGAGTACTTATTTTGCAAAATAATTTATTTAAATGTTAAACAATTTGTTTCACCATTTTTAAGAACTAGGAATAATTGTACCCGTGCAATACACGGGATAACTTTGATAAATGAGAAAATTATAAATATAAGTATTTTTAATATGTAAACTAAAAAACTTAAATAAATAATATTAGATGAATTATAAAATATAAATACAATGTAACAAATTATTAACATAATGACATTATAAAATAGCACGGGGAAAAGTTTGTTTAATGTTAAAATTATATTCAAATTAATTATAATCATTCTATATATAAAATGGCAATCTATATTCCAATTAAATCAAATACGAATTCTAAAAAGAAAATAGCGCATAGATCCTCATGCAATGACAATATTTATACAATATAAAAAGGTAGATATAAGAAATGTTTGCATGTGGAGGAAAAAACAAAGGAAGAATATTGTTTAAAAAAAAAAAGATTTTTAAACGTTTAGAAAATATAGTTGCCTATCATATTTTTTCCTTCTTTGTTGAAAATCTATTTGATTTCTTTCTCCTCGTTTCCCCTGCAAGTTAAAAATTTTAGAAAATATATTTACTTATGATATTATATTTTTATTGTCTTTTGCGAATCAATTTGATTTATTTATTCTCTTTTCTTGTGCAAGATAACAACTTTATATTTTTTTTCTTCTCTCTTGAGAAACTATTTGATTTATTTCTCCTCATTTTCCTATTGAAGTTAACAATTTTTAGAAATTATATTTATGATCATATTATTATTTTATTCTTCTCTCTTGAGAATCTATTTGATTTGTTTCTTCTCTTTTTCCTGGGTAAGTTAACCATTTTTATAAAACAAATTAGCTATCATAATACTTTTTCTCCTCCCTTAAAATCTAATTTTTTTTCTCCTCTTTTCCTTGTGCAAGATATTTATTTTTAGAAAATATATTTGTCCATCATATGTTTTTTCTTTCTCACTTTAAAATCTATCTTATTATTTTTTTCTTCTCTATTGAGAATCTATTTGGTTTATTTCTCCTTTTTTTCCTGTGCAAAGTTAACAATTTTTGGGAAATATATTTATATATCACATGATGAAGATTGTATTAATCATTATTGATTGCTTGCCTGCTATATTTAGCACATATGAGTAATAACACATATGAGAAATGTTGATTACTTGCTTTCATTCTTGGTCATTAATGACATGATTTTCAATTGGTTCATTTCAAAAATAGATTATTCTTATAATGTTGTGCGTCTCAGTTTAAGAATGATACATGTAACACCCCTTGGGCATTACATGACTAACTTAATTTTGTAATACATATTAAAATAAAATAATAATTGCTGGTTTGCTTTCGGAAAATAATTTATATAAGTACTTAAATACAGATCGATACTTTTTACAAAAATCTTGACAGAGTCTCCTCTGTAATTTCAACATCCCATACAAAAAAATACCTGCTAATATATTCATATTTTCATCAAAATAAAGGCGCTTCGAGCCATAAATATCACATCCACAATAGAGGCTCTCCGAGCCATAAACATACATACGCATAACAGTAATCTAATAAAAGATTCTCAGAGTCATAATACCTATAACTATTACTTTCTCCAAATAAAATTTACTCGATAAACTAAGCTGGTCAAACTATGAGACTCTTCTTTGGAAAAAGAGTCCATGGTTATTCCTGCAAATCAACTTTCTTCAAAAGTTGGGACCAATCTATCCGAGTGGGGCAAAGAACTCCTCAACATCATCTGCACACTTAACCCAAAATACCACAAAAGAAACCAAACAGAAATAATGCAAAGATGAGATATCGACATATGAGTTTTATCATAGCAGTCACATACACGACTCTGACACAATGACATACAATATATCATAACCATAAACACAGGGATCCATTTCTGGCAATCAAATGCATTTTGTAAAACATTTCATGTCACTTCAATATTCACTTTCTAGTTCACTATCTCCGGATATCTTAACTTCCCTTCGTCGAGCATGATAGGATCGCGATAATGCCCATAACACAATTGTCTCGCACGTTTTGGGACGGCCTCTCAGTAGTTCCTGATTGAGTACATTTCGAGCAGGGTAGCCGATTTCCACGACAAGAGGTTGCAAAGCCCCAAGCATTTCGTGGAGTTCGAACCCGAATGTCCCTAAAGACCCAAATACTAAAGGAGCCGTCTTTGGTCCGTAACCATTCAGTTTGTCAGTTCACCCTTTGTGAAACTCTAGCTCGAATACACAATGGCACGTCTGCCACAACGACATAAAAACCAGACTATGCATGTAAAACAAGGTGTTCTCATTCTCATTTTCTTTTTCGCACCGTTCTTTCCTCGTCAAGGCTTACGCTCTCGACTACTTTTAATCAAGTATTAAATTAAACTTTAATACTCACATAGGATTTTATCAATAAAATCCATGATTCACAATCTCCTTCACAACCGAACACTAGTCCGACGTCTCGGAATTCTAGGTTCTATCTTTCCTCGAAACTAGAATAGGAACTCTAGCCCGTCAATCCAGAACACTAGGTCCTTTCTACTTTCTCAAAACTCAAAACAAGAACTATAGCCGTCAATCTGGAGCACTAGGTCCTTTCTTTTTCCTCAAAACTAAAAACAAGAACTCTAGCCCGTCAATCCGGAGCACTAGGTCCTTTCTTTTTCACTCTCTTTCCAGAGGTTTTTGTTCAGTGAAAAACTAAAAATCGAAAATGAAATCCAATTGTTTTCTCACTCTCGAAACTCAAATAGGAACTCTAGCCCGTCAATCCGGAGCACTATATCCCTTCCGCTTTCACTTCTTTCCACATGATTTTCATTTTCGCTAAGTGAAAACTAAATCGAAAAACACAATATCAAAGTCTTCTCAACTTTGTGCCACAAATACATTTTCATTCTTAGAAATACATTTTTCACCAAAACCTTTTCTTTTATAAATCCATTTACCGTAAACTTAGAAAACTTCAAAAATCCTTTTCTCACTTTAAAACCAACTATGAAACTCTTTCAAATCGATTTATCAAAGAGGCATTTTCTCTAAATTCTTCCATTTTTGAAACCACTTTTGTAAAGCCTAAAAGAAAATCTTTGTTTTCAAAAATTCTTTAAACCTTTTCATGAATTTTGATATTTCCCATTTTCTTTCTTTCCTAACTTTGTTCTATCTTCACACTTTCATCATTTAGGATTTTCTTCTCATTTTCCAAAGAAAACAAAACACCACTTTCTCGATATTTCTGAGTTAAGGTACTTTAATGTCTTAATCTTGATTAACAAGCAATGACCAGTGTCATGCCATCAGCCAATCACAGTCAAGCAAACAATAATATAATTAACAAACAATAACATTAAAACTCCAATCAAACTCCAAACAATTCAAGCAAGACATCATTACAAAGATTTAAAAATTTACATACATTCAAACATGACAATAAGTATGTAACTACTAAAACTCTTCAGGTAAACTCCATTTACCTTTGTAGACCATAAAAGATTCTCTCCTTGACGCATTCAACAATTAGATTCCCTCACAACCCCAGCTCGACGTTCCAGTTTCCTCTAAACAGCTCCTGTCAACTCTCGAACAATATAAAATATGTTTCCCCCAAGAAAACGCAACCCCGACAACATCCCAGAGAGGGAGTCAAAGCATTTTCACAACCAGATAAAACACATAATCAGCTACTCATCATTCAAACGCTCACTCTAAGTTGATTTTAAATATTCAATTTCACAAAATAGATCTAACTTCAATAAAATCATATTTGGGACGCTAGGGTTCATAAATCAATTTTTGGAAAACTCATTTTAATTAAAGAACAATGAAATTGGTTTAAGATAACTCTAATTCATAGTCCCAATTGCATAAAAAGAGAAAGTTCAATGGAGGAAGAAGAAAGGAAACTAAAGAACACAAATGGTGGAAAACCACCATAGAGGCGGCGGCGCTACGCTCACCACGGTGGACGACGCGATTTCGTGTAGTGGAGAACGATCAAACGCGAGGAGGCAACGGTGTGCGGCTCCCCTGTCGCGTCGACGAACAACAGATGATGACTGGGCTGGGCGGCGTGCGGTTTCGAAGCAGCAAGGAGAAGAAGGAGTAGGGTGAAGTGAAGGAGGAGGAAGGAGATGTGAGGGGAGGAAGAAGCAGTAAAAAGAAAGAGGGGGGGGGGGGGGGGTTCAGAGGAGGAAGAGAGGGGTTTGTGATTTTTTTTCTTTTATTTAAATAAGTATAGGTGCATAATTAATAATTAAGTGGTTAAAATTGAGTCTAGAAAAAAGATTTAGTATTACTCATTAGATCTAAAAATAATGAGTGATAAATATATACTTTAAAAATTCAAAATATGGTAAAGATTGATAGTTGAATTGATCAACTAAGAAAATCCACGGTCCAACATTTAATCTCCGATAAATGTCAAACCAATTTATTTTCAAATATAAAATTAAATACAGTAAAATATGAAAATAATTTTCTTTCAATTATATCATTAAAATATTTTTCTAAACAAATACTAATAGTGACCATAACATAACATTATTGTCTAGTAAAAGTACTTATACTGGAATAAGGAAGTGATGACGCACTTAAAAAAATGTTTTTAAATGAGTAATTAAATTAATCAAACTAAATCACGTAAAAGTAAATTAAAATAATTATTCAGATAATTAATCAATCCAAATTAAATAATATAAACATATATATTTACTGTTATTGAAGAACAGTAAAAATCAGGGTGTCACAATACATATTATGGGTTTTTATGATTTTTACTTCTCGTCGCGGGTTTTATTCCTATCAATAAACAATTATATCATCCATCACAACAGAAATAATAATGTTTCACAACAACATAATCACAAGGCACCGCTTTTCCTAGATAAGAGACATCTAAGACTCGAGGAATGACCACCGATTCCCTATACCATGGTTTTAACAAACAGTCAGAGAGAGTGGTTCAGAGGATTGTTCCAGATTACACCATCTTTGGGTAATAAAATGCGTCAACAGTCATCATCATACACATAGGCTTTTTCAGGAACATCCCACACTACCAGAAAATACATCGTGTCTAGTAGAGTATGTCGGTGTATTGCAAGATTACCATGCCTGTAATATCTTAAAAAAATGCTTGATTAATTATTATTATTTTTCCATCTTCAATTTCCTTGCTTTACACATTAGAATATTTTTGGGAAATGATTTCATGAGCTTTATATGAATATGAATATTTCTTTTCTTTAGATTATGAAGGTTAGTTAAATTACTAAGTTTGTATTAATAGAGATCCTTGGGAGGTAAAGCCCAAATACACTAGCCCATAATAGCTAAAATGACAAATCACTCCACCCTTATTTTCCTCTCATTACACGGCTACACACACTCACTTTCATTTTCTCTTTCAAACTTCATCTTCTTTAAACCACCCAAGTCTTCTTCTTCCTCCTTGCTCCAACAAATTCGTCCAGCCCTAACCATCATCATCCAAGGTTGATTTTCAAGCTCTAACATCATTTCCTTGTTAGCCTTAACCATCTAAACCTCTTTTGTACATGTACTTCCTTCATTTGAGCTCTTCTTCCTCCATAGCCATGAAATTCGACCCACACTAGAGCTACACCATCCATTCGTTATTTGGAAAAACCAACACCATATTCCCACTCCTCTACATCATCTAAGCCTATGTTATTTCATACAATTTTTCATTTGGAGCTCTCTAGCAAAACGGGTATTCTGACCTAAGGACATCAAACCCTTAGTTCATCATTTTCTTCATTTCAAGTTTCTTCCCTACAAAACCGTGGTCCTAAGGGGGGAGATTACAGCCATCAAGAGAAAGGAGAGACAACTCAAACACAAGCTTCATAACCTCTACACCACTTGTGAGTTTCCTTAGTTTAGTGCTTGGTAACCATAAATCCAAGCATAGGAATTTTGATGCTTGTTTTTATTGTTTGATTTGGTACCTGCATGTTGATTATGTGAAGTAAAATGAGTGTTTATTGATGATATAAATTATTTCAATTGCATGCATGTAATTTTTTTTGTGAAAAGTCCCAAATGAAGTTACTGGTCAGAAACCTGTATAAACATATGTGAAATATTTTTCTTATTATCATTTCTATGGGGATTTGTTCGGTATGATTCTTGTTTTTTTTGAAAATAGACTCGAAATGCTACAATTTAGGCCCTTATTTTGCTGTTTTACACTAAGTATTGATAAAGAAAAACCTGTTATAATTTGGAGTATTGTAACTGCCCTGTTTTCTGGGTGCAGAAGCTTGCTTATTAAATCTATAAGTTTTTGTAAACTGTATTCCAAAACTAAAATCTTATTTATAAATTAGACTTATTTATATTTCCAGGGAGTGGTCTTTTGCCTAAATCCGACTTCGTTTGGTATTTTAGTAAATTCATAGAAGTTGGCTGAAAACTGGAAATTTCTGCAGGTGTTGTTGATGTTTTAGTTCATGTTAAACACTTGTATGAAGATGGTTTCGGCTGATTTAAAATGTTTTGTAGTGTAACAATAATACACAAAAGTAAACTATAGCTTGGAATCCAATATTGATAAGCATCCTCTATTCGGTTGATTCGATTTAGAATGGATGTCAAAGACATTTTTAAATGTCAAGTATAGAGTCCTTCCCGTTTGGAAGGCAATCACAGAAGTCCTTTCAGATTGAAAGGCAAGTATAGAAGTCCTTCCGGTTGGGAAAGTCAAGCAAGTAAGTGCAAAGCAAGTGGGACGCCGCTTGTGGTCATAGACGTATGTCCTGCCTTACAGTATAGAGCTAGTTCCTCTTAAGTACCTCGGTGCGCGGGGAACAGCGACGTTTTTTCACTGACAAAATTAAAACGGGATGTCCGATTGAGTGGTTCGCAAATATTTTGAATGACATGATGATGCCAGGATTGAACCCAAAGCTAGTACCTCTTAAGTACCATGGTGCGTGGGGGGCAGCAATGATGTTTATACCTGATGATATGTATAAGTTTAGTAATATATGTATATGTGTGGGACTGAGTGCTCTGTTTGCAGGGAATTTACTGAGATTTCATATCTCACCCCCTCACCCTTTTGTTTCAGGTTAATCCCTCCTATGTTGGAGAACTGTGAAGTATCCCCGGAAATACTTGGCAGTTGTTCCAATGTAAGTTGTTTCTGTTATTGAAGACGTTGCCGGATCGGAGTCAAGTGTCATATTGTCATTGTTTAGTCTCTAAGTATGACTTTTTTTGAAAATGTATGAGATGTTTAGAGAAAATCTAATTTCAGTGTATCTTATGTTTTGTATCTAGTAGTATCTCAATGTACTTTGGGGTATTACAATGCCACAGAAGAGCAACCAACTAGGTCTATATGAGTATTACATACCCCGACACCCCCAAGCATCAATAGATCGTCACTACGAAATTCGCACCCACATTAAAGTGTTAGCTCAATATCCTAGGCACAACGGCCTTACAGAACATAGTTTCACCATGTGTTTAGGCAAACTTTACTGGAAATGCGTTCTTCTCGTCTATCTAACGGATGACATCGCGATTCCTTCGGAATTCTTTCAGCGTACTGTAACGGATGCTAGATGTTCTTAAGTCCGAATCACCGGTACTTAATCATAAAGCTAAAGTTATCAAGTAACCTTTCATCTTTGTGCAAAGTTTTCTTAAAATACTTCTTTACAAATTCCTAGCACATTATGAGATTGGAACACATGTCTAATTATTTATTTCTCTGTACTTTTCTAGTTGAGCCTTTTTCATTGGCATTCAATAAAACAAATCTTTATAGCTCCATTAAATTTTATGGAATATGTATAATGAATTATCCATACTTTATGACATAAGGTCGTGTTCCACCCCACGTCATAAATTATTACGTTCGTATTTTCACTAAGTCGTTCTTGACTTAGGATTTTACATTTTACAGTAAAATCTTGTCTTTGAAGACTAAAATTCTTTTGGATTAAAACCAAAACCTTTATATAATATCAAACCCATTTTCAATAATAATCCCCATCAAAGATACTTAGGTATCAATTTTCCCAAAACATTTTCTCAAAAATCCTTAAAACTTTTAACGACGGTTTTGGCGCTTTTTATTGAATTTAGGCCTAAAAGTCCTACTTTTGAAGGTATGGTTCTTCACCTCAAATGTATTTTTCTCCTAGGTTATATTATTCATGTGAAAATGTTGAAACACTGATTTTACATCATTTATACGAAATTCCTAAAAATTTGACTGAACATCGTTAATTTTGTAAATCGCGTAAATCCTTTTTCAACGATTTTACACTCTAATAGTCCAAAACTCATTTTGGAGTTTTAGAACAGTTTTACAAGCATGAAAAACAGTTTATAACTGTCCAAATTCATAAATTTTAGAAAATTGCAGTTTAGTCCCTAAACTTTCACAAATTACAAAAATGTCCTTATTCACTTAAAACCTTATAACTTTTTATTTATAACTCCAAATCACACCAAACCAACTTCTTTAGAGATATACATTTCAGTTGCCCTCAAATTTCCCAGGAATCACATTTCTTCCCCAAATATTTTTCAATAATTTCAAAAAGGTCCTTTTTCACCAAAAAGCTTATAACTTTTTATGTATTAATCCAATTAACACCAAACCAATTTCTATGGTCTTGTCTCATCAAGAATTACAATCTTAACATACAAGTACATGAATTTCAGTGCAGCCACTGAAATTCTCAGAAATTGCAATTTAGTCCCTAAGGACTCATAAATCCATAACTTTCAACATATACATCCAAATCAATCCAAACCAATTTCTATATTCTTATGTGATCATGAAATTCTCATAAAAAATTATTCAAACTGTTTATAACCTCATGGAGCCCATTTAATTTAACATGGCCGAATGGCCTTACTTTTTCATTTTAACCATTTTTGTTTCACAAAACAAACAATCATTAACCTAGGTTCCAACTAGAGATTAATCACACCAATATAAACACATATAAAAATCAAACATCAACCAAATCCTCCAAGAGGATCACACACTTATAAATCAATAAATTACACAACTTACATACTTATAATTTACTAGACTTTATAAACTAATAAACCACAAACATATCTACCCTAAGGTAGGATGATGGTAATCTCCCCCATACCTTTGGTGACTACTTGATACTCAAGCAAGAAGAAGATGATGTTCACGTAGAGCTCAAGGTTTGAACCAACAGAACCTAGCCATGAATCATCAACAAGAAAACAAGTTAAAAGTGAAAGAAAACCATCTAACTCACTTAAGAGTTAGGTTCGGCCTTGACAAAGAAAATAGGCTAGAGATCTCTAAATTTTTCAAGCTCTTAGATGATGAAAGTAGAAGTCATATGAAGATCATAAAATTGGAATCACATTAAAAGGATTTTTCTATGATTTTCTAGTGATTTTTGAATTTCTAGATCTAGGAATTGAAATTTGTAAAAACTTGAAATATGAAGAAAAGTTGTGAAAGAAAAGGAAGCTATGATCATGAATCACAAGAATCTACCATTATATTTTGAATAAATGATCAAAATCTACTACTTCCTTTGAAAAATGAAGATGAAGAACTTAGGGTTTTTTCTTAAGGTTTTGAAGAACAACATGAACAAATGCATGAAATAAAATGTCCAAGTGTGTCTAAGAAGGGTTTGGCTGTGAGTTGCTAGGGAGAAAAGGGTCCAAAGAATAAATTGTTGTCATGGCAAACTTGTAGTTAAAATGAAAGATTTAGGGTAATTTGGGTTTTTCACATTTTAGTCATCATTACATGCATTTAATGCATGGTGACTCACCCCTATGACTCACCCTCTTGAGTCATCACAAATGACTTGTTGGTCTTATCCGTCCGCGTCGGGTTTTGTCTCTACATCTCCGTTCTCTATTTAGTCGATCCCCGATCATCGAGTATTCACCCGATGTTTGGATGTGGGGATACCCAACGTTTGAGCATTGACACACTCAAACATGGGTTGTTGGACGCTTGGATGTGTTATGGGGTCAGACATGTGTGGGACACATGGCAGAATAGGGGCCACAATCTAGCGTGGGAAGTCCCAACGCTAGAGCGTGGTAATGTTTGAGTGTGGGGTGCTGGCATGCTAGAGCGTGCTCAACAAAGAAGAATACCTTAAGTTATTTTCTTCCTTTTCTTCTTGGCACTTCACCATTTTCGTATGAACTGCGGCCTAGACATTCTAGATTTAGAAGGGAGAGAGTTCTAAAGAGAGAGTGAGTTTTAGAGAAATTAGGATATTGTTACCCGATTCCGACCTCGTCGGGACAATCCCGACAATGAGTACAACACGTATACGTGTTCGAATCTTCGATTCGACTAAGGTAATACTCGAATCTCTAACACGCCGGCACGTCGACATTGTCGACATTGTCGACATTAGTGTTATTCGTCATTCACATTTGTTCTTTTGTTATTTCTTGCTTCGATTATGGATTTCAAGTAAGATTAGGGTTTATGACGATGCATGCATGCTGCCTCCGTGATAGGGCAAATTTCAGAACTTCGAGGAGCCCCGAGGAGCACGTGGTAGCAAGGAAACGTGGGAAAGAGAAGGTTGTGTAGCTTCAAGAAAACTTGCGTGATTACTCAAGGTGGGTAGAAAGTAACTGACATCGTTGGGGAGGCAAGCGTAGCGTAGCTTGGTTTTCTATATGTGTAGGGTGCCTAGACCCTACTAGTGGTCGAGTAGTCGAAAATGGCTAAATCCTATTGAAAACTAATTTGTGGTAGTGGCTAGGGTTTAGTTATTGTAGGTTTATCGACGTTAGGACCGAAACCCTAGGTTAGATGGACTATGTTGATTGGGGTTGATTGAGATGCATGTTGCTATGTTTGATTCATTGATATATGACTACATGTGATGATTGGCATGCTTACTTTGATTATTATATATTATGCATATTTGATGATGATCTGGTGAGTGCGTGGGACTAGAGCTGTCAAAATGAGCCCGGCCCGATGGGCTAGCCCGAATAGCCTGACATTAAGCATGGGCTGGTTTGATAAAATGCATGCTCGAAATTATTTTGGCCCAACCCAGCCCGGCCTGAAAATTCATTGACCCAACGTGGGTTGGCCCTTTGGCCCGAACTTTGAAAGTAAAAAGATATAAAATGAACTGAACCATAACATTTTTATATTGCGCATCTCACTATTTTGAAAAACAATACATTATTATTTATAGTATAGTAATTTCACCTCTAGGTGTTTTGAATAATATATATTTATTAGTTAAATTTGTCAAAAAGATTAAGTAGTTAACATTTTAAAAAAGATGTTGTCTTACTCTCTAAAATAATAAAAGATGTTGTATCATTCGACATACATTTATCGGGGTGTTGGATGAAAACAACATTGGATGAAAATGCATAACTTAACACCCAACATACACTTTTGTATCTATGCCGTGACACCCTCTACCCCGCATGTTATTTATAAAACATTTAAACAAAAGAGGTAAGATAAAACATACATTTATTTCACAAAATAAAAACTGGATAGAAAGTACCACATTGTAACATCTCTCAATGCAAAAATATAACAAGTTTTCAAAAAGAAATAACATAAACATGAATATCAAAAGCATAAAAGATAACCCAACCCCGATATCACATACAGAGCTGGTATAACTGTTCCGGAATACAATCCTCGGAAAACAAACTGAAACAACTAAACTAATAACAACTAAACTACTGAAAATCCTAACTAGAGTCGCGGCTCCTCAGAGTCACTCCTCCACTGGCTGCTCACCGTCCTCTACATAAAGAGATACATGCCAAAACAGAAACAGAGAAAATGGGGTGTAAGAAAACATGTAAACACAACGGCATGGAGATAGTGAGGAAGATGAACATACATCATAGCATGGCATAGCAATATAGAACATATATCATCAACATAATATAATCACATCAACGTGCTATTTCAACCAACATATGTTATGCGGTGAAACACTACCCCGCTACTCCATTATGCATGTCGATCCAAACTATCTCAGGAAGGCAACTTCAGAGTTACATATCCACATTGGCCAAGAAGTACCAACATTGACAGTCCACCAAACCATGGGTGAACCCCTTGGATAGCCTACGCATCATACCTTGGATGCGCCACCACGGGGGCGCACGGTCCACCAAACCTTGGGTGAACCACCCGTAGACGGCCAGATCGTCATACTCTAGGACGACCTCCCCTATATTGATCTTCCCCCACTAACCACTCCAATGCGTGATGCATGAGCACAACAACAAACAAAGGCAACCACCTCCTTAGATTGGGCCAATAAGCACCCAAGACTTATCATCAACATCAACACCTTCACCCTTATGGGTCAAGGCCCCCTTGACCAAAAAGCACCAAGGTTCAATTTATCAATACCTCGACCAAAAAACATTGAGGTCACTTTGGCCAAAAGCACCAAAGCTTATCAACGTGCGGTAACCCATTGAGCACCGACTTAACCAACTTATTATTCTTGTTTATCTTAACTAGTCTTTAATTAAGTTATCTAACTTGTCTTTGTTCGATTAGTGAATTATCACATTATTGAGGACATTTGGGGTGAAACACCCCTTTAAAACCTTTAATCTCGAATTCTGTACAGGAGGGGGAGCACGGGCGTGCTCACCCTATGCACGGGCGTGCTTCCCTTTAAGTGAAGCACGGTCGTGCTTCCTTTTATGCACGGTCATGCTCGGCTCACGGTCGTGCTCCTGTTCTTCATGGTAGTGCTTAAAGCACGGTCATCTTCTGGAATTCAAACTGGGAGCAAGGGCGTGCTCCCTGTTTAGCACAGTAGTGCTCCTGGGCAGGGCCATACTGTTCTGGGCAGATTTATGGTGTTCTTGGGTTTAAAACCTCCCTAGACACTCTTAAATCAAATCCTAATGTCTTGACTAATCCATTTGGCATAAAACCTCACCTCTCACTGATAGTTCATGTTTTATGACACATTAGGGAAATTAATCCCTTAACTGTTATGTTAATTAAGAGTCCTATTAACCAATTAGGGTCTTAATAACAAACCAACATCATCATTCAACAGTCATTCAATCAATCAACATAATCAACATCATAACAACAATATTAATGTCATTCACAACATAAGTATTCATACCAACTCAACCAATAATCATGTCATAAATAGATTAACCAATTTGGTATACAACAGAGTAATTATAAACAATAGCATTTATGACAGGCATGCTCATAATCAACCAAACAATAATAGCAATTAATCCATATAACCAAACAGAACATGGCATTGACAACAGTTAACAACAATAAAGGGGCTATGGGATCCGCTCATCTTACGCTATCCCCTTGCCTAATGATTACACTATCCTTCTCCCTATACCTGGTATGAATAATCTGATAGTGACAACACAAACGGTAAACCAACGTGTTCCTCGAGAGGCTCAGTTAGCTTTTCAAGTCTTGGTCAAATAGAAAAGGGTTAACCAATTAGTTCCCAAATCTAAATAACAGAAAAGGGAACACTAAGAGGGAGGAACCGTTGCCTAGAGGGATCAACACAGATGAACTGCATGTTCCCAAGAGTCTCTAAAGCTCCAACAATGCAATGGGTTTAGAGAAAAAAAGGAAGAAAGGGTTTGAAGCCGCACTAGGGTTTCTGTTTTTGCCAAAATAGGGTTTAAAATGCAACCCTCGGTTTATATGCCACTTTTATAAGCTGCAGACCTATGCATGACCGTGCACCTTACTAAGCACGGGCGTGCTTACCTCAGCGTCTCCGTGACACCAATCCCTTGCACAGTCTTGCCACCTATTAAGCACGACCGTGCTTGTGATCCAAACAGTCACAAGACACAACATTGAGCACGTGCTAGACATCAGCACGGCCATGCTCATGTACCGGAAAGGGATTTAAGCCTAGAAATCCCACTTAGCCCTTCAACAACAATTCTAAGCTATGTCCTAAGGCTTAGACAAGCAAACAAACATGTATAAAAGCACTTAATGAAAAATGGGGTCTTGCATGTGCTGCTTGCTCCATTTCTTGTCGTTAATTACGTAACTTAACATGTTAATATGTGTAGTAATATATAATATAGGTGTTTTAAGTTTATCTCTCTTTATTGAAGAATAGAAAATATTTTTTAAAAAAATTAATTTTAAATTTATAACTTACTGAGTTTTATAATGTTATTATTTTTAAAATATATAGTTTTTATTTTTATCGAAACATATTGGTCCATGGGCCAGCCCGCATAAGGCTGGACTGGGCTAGTAAATTAGTAGTACATACTTAAATTGGTCCAGCCCGATCCGGTCCGAAAATATAGCGGCCTGCTATGGACTAGACCAAATGGGCAGGGCCGGCCCGAATTGACAGCTCTACATGGGACGGTGGGAATGTTGTTAAGTTGAGTTAACATCGTGATAATACTTTGAGAATGTGGCTTTGAGGCCGAGGATGTATGGGCATCCTATATGAGTTTGTTCTCCATGATGATAATTTCTAAACTGACAATCTAGCAAAATATGATGCTACTTCTATTGAGTTTTTGGCAATTTAGGAAAATTCCGCTACATCCTTAAATCCGATGTTTGGTTTCTAATGATTTCATACATAACTGTAAATATAACAGGCCAAATATAGTTATAAAGTTATAAAATACATAGAGTATATTAATACATGTGATTTGTCGGTATATATGGTAATATTAATTTTTATATTAAAATTTGCAACAAAAATTATTAATTGAATTTGCGTGGATAGTTTAAAATATTCAAATGGATAATTCTATTGGGTTGCAAAACTTTAATAAAAGGATAAGAAGGGAAGAATAAATAAAATAAATTAGAATAACACTTTTCAAAAAATGTAAGGGCATTCATGGGTCAATTTGGTCCATATTTGCACAAAAAAAATCAAAACTAATTAATCAAAATCAACTGGTTCAGTTATGTTTAGATTTATAAAAAACAATTCAAGAAATCTGAGACAAATCAAAGCAATCAAGAATGGATTGATTCAGCTTGAACTCGAAAAATATGAAATATATAAATATTAAAATATATATAGTTACTATTAATATATATATATATATATATATATATATATATATATAAATATATATATATATATAAGGATGCTTGAATTCGAGATTGGAACCATCAGGCTCGGTTTGGTTCGGTTCAATTCGGACCCAAAAAACCGAATCAATTTTATTGGTTCGCTCAGATTTTCTAATTCATCTGGTCAATTCGAACCATTGAACACCCCTAATCACCTTTTTGTTTGAAATTTAAACAAAAACTCTCAATAATCTGCTTAGTAATTGACTAGTGGGATACTTAAAATTCAATAGTAGTTAAAACTTAAGGTTAGGTATAGGAGTTTTGAATGAGATAGAGTAATTTGTAATGGAGTTGAGTGGAAAAGTAAAAGCATATCAATCAATTGTTTGGAAGTTTAATGATGAAATTGAGGGAGATCCCAAACCCCCAAAATTGGAGTATGAAAATTGGATGGTTTAAGTGAGATGGTGTGATTTGGGCTATCATCCTTAATTACTCCATTCCATTACTAAATAAACTCCCAAACAATGGGTTGATACCATTTTATCACTGCACTCCATCACCAATCATTCAACTCCATTCGTTCAAACAAAACCTACTATTGAAAGGATATTCTTAAATGTCCATAACAGTTTAAATAACAAAATAGGGTAAGAGAGTTAGTTAGTAGCAATGGAGTGGAATGGAAAGGTAAAAGCATATCACTCAATTGTTTGGAAGTTTAACGAATGAATGAAGAATGAAGGGATATCCCAAACCCCCAAAATTGGAGTGTATGAAAATTGAATGGTTTGAGTGGGATGGAGTGATTTAGGCTATCATCCTTAATTATTCCATTCCATTATTAAAAGAACTCCCAAACAATGGGCTATCATTCTTAATTATTCCATACCATTTTATCATTGCACTCCATCAATCAGTATTTAACAATTTCACTCAATCCATCCAAACATAAGGTAACTATTGAAAAAGATATTCCTAAATGTCCATAACAGTTTAAATAACAAAATTTACCGAAATATTTTAAATAACATAAATTTCTAAATTAACCAAACATAAAAATGTGGACATGAATAAATATAATAAAAATAACAAAATCCATAAATTTCTATAGCATATTGTCATTCCTCTTCCCTTGCTAGCATGATAAAGGTTGAAAGGTAGAGCATTCAAAGACTGTAGGACGTTTGGCAACTAAGCATTTGAGGGTCCGTGTGCTCTAACGATATGATTGGAAAGACCCCTCCGACTTGAGAATCTTCTTCCACCAACACACAAATCACATTGAAACTGTGGTTGAGGGTTCGGCAATGGATTGGCCTCGGGCTGTTGGGGCTGAGAGTTTGAGGTATCCTCTTGACATGGCCTAGCAATATGGATAGCATAACGTTGCTTTGTTGAGAAGACCCTACGACACTGATCACACTGAAAAGTTTCCATGATATAGAGCTTGAATTAGTTTAGGACAAGAGAAATAAGGATCATATGAATTGATTTATATAGTTTTGTAAAAGAGAATGATATAATTGAAGGATATCTTACAATTATTATTTCAAATCTGGAGGTTGATAAAAAATAAAAATTATATTACAATAAAATAGTTAAATATGGAAATAATTGATTGAACTAATTGAGAAAGTATCACGAATTCACGATCTTAATATGATGGATTTCGCTATGAATATGACGAATAGAAGTATCACGATATTATGTGAGAAATAAACCAAGAAAAAAATTCATATAATCTTAAAAAGATAGCCAGGAAAAAATGCAATAGATTTTTTTTATAGGCAAATATTAGGCACAGCTCTTTGTCACTCCACTCCTTAACTCCTCCACCCTAACCACCTTGACTGCTTATAAACTCCTGTAATAGATTAAAATCATAAAATTAGTACCTCATAAATAGTGATAATTTGGATGCGTAAAAAAATAGTGATAATTTGGGTCAAGGACAATAAAAATAATAAAATAAAAAATAATTTACGAAAATTATTAATTATATTCGGATTATATATGTCAAGATTTTTGCGTGCAAAAAAGTGGATAGTCAGAATACATAAATTGGCTCATGTGTTTAGGATCTTTGGTCTGTCAAAAAAAAAAAAAAAGGTTTAGGATCTTTGGCAAGAATAATATTATTTAATTAAATGATGAAAGTAATTAAAAAATGAATGGCCTAATTATGATTATTGATTTTAATTGATAAAAAAAATATAAAATCTGTAAACTGTAATCTCTAATCTCTAATCTCTAATATATCTATAATCTCAAAAATCACCATTGAATTTGAAATCCAATAGATGAATTATACACAATTAAAATATTATATTTTTTATTTTCTATCTATAATTTAGAATTTCGATTTTATTGTTGTGTGATACTATTTTCAACACATTATACCTAATAGTTTGAATTCAAAAAAAAAAAAAAAATCTTCAATGTCATTTATTGAGTGTTTTATTTGCAAAATAATTTCTTTAAATGACAAATAATTTATTTCACTATTTTTAGGAATGACAATTGAATACGATCCATATTACTTATGTGTATCAATGAAAGCTTTATGATTTTCTTCCCAATTAAAATAGAAAATTACAGATAAATGATTAGTACAATTCAAATTTGAAAATAGACTACACAATTAATTAATCCTAAAATATTGCTTCCAATGGTGGATTATAATAAATTTGAAATCAACAATGAATAGATGAATTATAGTTAATAAATGGGAAATCATTTATACTTAATTTCTAAAATAACAAGTGATTTGAAAAATATTTAAATATTTAAAAATCACCATTGAATTCGAAATCAGATGAATCATACTAAATAGAGATATTATATTTCCAAAAATTTGAACAAATATTAGTTAATTTAGGATTTTAATTTTATTGTTGCTCGATAATGTTTTCAACATATTATACCTAATAGTTTGAATTCGAAATAAAATTCATCTTCATTGACATTTATTGAATGTTTATTCTGCAAATTAAAATAATTTCTTTAAATTTCAAATAATTTGTTTCACCATTTTTAATAATGAAAATTGAATACGGTCCATATTACTTAGTTTTATCAATGAATGCTTTGTGATTTTATTCCTAATTAAAATAAAAAATTACAAGTAAATAATGAGTGATATTCACATTTGAAAATAGACTACACAATAAATTATTCCTAAAATGTTGCTTCCAACCGTGGATTCTAATAAACAAGAAATCAACAATAAATAGAAGAATTATACTTAATAAATGGGAAATCATCTATACTTTATTTCTAAAATCACAACTGATTGAAGAAATATTTAAATATTCAAAAATCATCATTGAATTCGAGGTCAAATAGATGAATTATACTTAATAGAAATAGTATATTTTCGAATGTTTGAAAAATTATTAATTAATTTAGTATTTTGAATTTATTGTTGTCTGATAATGTTTTCAACACATTATACCTGATAGCTTGAATTCAAAAAAAAAAATCTTCAATGTCATTTATTGAGTACTTATTTTGCAAAATAATTTATTTAAATGTTAAACAATTTCTTTCACAATTTTTAATAACTAGGAATAATTGTACCCGTGCAATACACGGGATAACTTTGATAAATGAGAAAATTATAAATATAAGTATTTTCAATATGTAAACTAAAAAAATTAAATAAATAATATTAGATGAATTATGAAATATAAATACAATGTAACGAATTATTAACATAATGACATTATAAAATAGCACGGGGAGAAGTTTGTTTAATGTTAAAATTATATTTAAATTAATTATAATCATTCTATATATAACATGGCAATCTATATTCCAATTAAATCAAATACGAATTCTAAATAGAAAATAGCACATAGATCCTCATGCAATGACAAAGGAAGAATATTGTTATTTTTTTAAAAAAAAGTTGTTTAAACGTTAAGAAAATATAGTTGCCTATCATATTTTTTCCTTCTTTGTTGAAAATCTATTTGATTTCTTTCTCCTCGTTTCCCCTGCAAGTTAAATAATTTTAGAAAATATATTTACTTATGATATTATATTTTTATTGTCTTTTGCGAATCTATTTGATTTATTTATTCTCTTTCCTTGTGCAAGATAACAACTCTATATTTTTTCTTCTCTCTTGAGAAACTATTTGATTTACTTCTCCTCATTTTCCTATTGAAGTTAACAATTTTTAGAAATTATATTTATGATCATATTATTATTTTATTCTTCTCTCTTGAGAATCTATTTGATTTGTTTTTTCTCTTTTTCCTGGGCAAGTTAACCATTTTTATAAAACAAATTAGCTATCATAATACTTTTTCTCCTCTCTTAAAAATCTAATTTTTTTCTCCTCTTTTCCTTGTGCAAGATATTTATTTTTAGAAAATATATTTGTCCATCATATGTTTTTTCTTTCTCACTTTAAAATCTAACTTATTATTTTTTTCTTCTCTATTGAAAATCTATTTGGTTTATTTCTCCTTTTTCCTGTGCAAAGTTAACAATTTTTGGGAAATATATTTATATATCACATGATAAAGATTGTATTAATCGTTATTGATTGCTTGCCTGCTATATTTAGCACATATGAGTAATAACACATATGAGAAATGTTGATTACTTGCTTTCTGCAACTGGTCATTAATGACATGATTTTCAATTGGTTCATTTCAAAAGTAGATTATTCTTATAATGTTGTGCGTCTCAGTTTAAGAATGATACATGTAACACTCCCTAGGGCATTACATGACTAACTTAATTTTGTAATATATATTAAAATAAAATAATAATTGCTGGTTTGCTTTCGAAAAATAATTTATATAAGTACTTAAATACAGATCGATACTTTTTACAAAAATTTTGACAGAGTCTCCTCTGTAATTTCAACGTCCCATACAAAAAAATACCTGCTAATATATTCATATTTTCATCAAAATAAAGGCGCTCCGAGCCATAAACATCACATCCACAATAGAGGCTCTCCGAGCCATAAACATACATACGCACAACAGTAATCTAATAAAAGACTCTCAGAGTCATAATACCTATAACTATTACTTTCTCCAAATAAAATGTACTCGATAAACTAAGCTGGTCGAACTATGAGACTCTTACTGGAAAAAGACTCCATGGTTATTCCTGTAAATCAACTTTCTTCAAAAGTTGGGACCAATCTATCCGAGTGGGGCAAAGAACTCCTCAACATCATCTGCACACTTAACCCAAAATACCACAAAAGAAACCAAACAGAAATATTGCAAAGATGAGATATCGACATATGAGTTTTATCATAGCAGTCACATACATGACTCTCACACAATGACATACAATATATCATAACCATAAACACAGGGATCCATTCCCGACAATCAAATGCATTTTGTAAAACATTTCATGTCACTTCAATATTCACTATCTAGTTCACTATCTCCGGAGATCCTAACTTCCCTTCGTCGAGCATGATAGGATTGCGATAATGCCCATAACACAATTGTCTCGCGCGTTTTGGGTCGGCCTCTCAATAGTTCCTGATTGAGTACATTTCGAGCAGGGTAGCCGATTTCCACAACAAGAGGTTGCAAAGCCCCAAGCATTTCGTGGAGTTCGAACCCGAATGTCCCTGAAGACCCAAAAACTAAAAGAGTCGTCTTTGGTCCGTAACCATTCAGTTTGTCAGTTCACCCTTTGTGAAACTGTAGCTCAAATACACAATGGCACTCTGCCACAACGACATAAAAGCTAGACTATGCATGTAAAACAAAGTGTTCTCATTCTCATTTTCTTTTTCGCATCGTTCTTTCCTCGTCAAGGCTTATGCTCTCGATGATGAGTGTGATTTCACCTCATATTTCATTATCATTTGCATGCATTTTCATATAGCTTAGGCATATTTAATTTGATATTTGTTAATTTTTTACCTTGGAACGGGTAAGGCGGTTTTGTGGTGTTGTTGTGCAGGAATTAAGAATTAAAATGCTCGGGATCAACCATGATGGAGCTTGCATGAAGATGGGGCTTGAAAAGTGAAGCAAATGAGCCAAACAGACTCTGTCACGGCCTAGTAGTGATGACCATCACGGCCGTGATCGAGTAGAGCTCAAAAGAAAGAATGGAAAGGTCAGAACTGGTCACGGCCAACCCGTGATGCCCATCACAGCCGTGACATGTCAGCTGAACCAGACCCTCACAGGCAGAACTGATCACGGCCTAGCCGTGATGGTGGTCATGGCCGTGACAGACCAATCAGTGAAGCAATGCCCAAGGTAGAATCCGTCACGGCCTGGCCGTGACGGTCATCACGGTCGTGACGTACAATATTTGGATATGAAGAAACTGATTTGATCTGAATTTGTGTTTGATTGGGATCCAAATTACCCTAATCTATAAATAGGGCAATTAGGCAGAGAAAAAGGGAGACTTTTGGGCTGCAACACTTAGGCAAAAATTTAGGATCTTCTTCTTCTTCTTCTTCTCCTCTCTTAGGTTTTATTTCATGTTTTTGTTGACCAAGATTGTCATCACCATGGCAATGCTTGAGTAGTAGCTTTATTTCTAGGGATTGGGGCTATGCCCAAGATCTGATTTATGTTAGGAATTGATGTTTTACCTTTGTTAATTTCGATTTTGCTTTAGATCTGATTTCTATTGTTTTAATTACTCATAAATTCGGTGGCCACTTATTTGTGTGTCGTAGATACTCTAAGGAGGAACCTAGCTGTGAACTTAGGTATCGGATCTATAGAATCAGACTTAGGACTTAAATCACGAGAGTTAGAAGCAGTCCTTCGAGGATTAACGAATTGTCACAAAGCTTAAAGGGTTCAATCTAAATTCAACTACCACGAGAGTAGGGGTTGGTTTAATTGGGCACGGTTTTTATAACCCGAGAGGGAGCATTAAATTATTTAGGATAAATTCGCCTTCAAGGCAATTTTAATAATTAACAAGGGGTAGTCAATTTAGTAACATAAACAATCTTGTTGGTAACCCAATTCCTAGGAATCTCTTTAGATTTGAAAAACCCCAAATTGATTTACTTTCCTGTTTTGTTTAATTGCAATTTTAAATTTGATTGTTACTTGATCCTTATTTCAAAAATCA